>OU892279.1:20274422-21474422 GCA_917834065.1 Ceutorhynchus assimilis
ACAAAGAAAATGCCACTACTTGCCACCCTTTCCGTATTAGACTACAAAATGTCCAAATCACTAAAATAACGGACGGAAAATGGATAATCACAACGCCCGAACAACTAATTGTCTCAGCATCTTGTCCAAATTCTAAGGACAACGTACGCTTCATGGTTCCTACTTAGCCGAATCTACAAATGAATGCAGCTTACAAATAAAGTCAATTACTCTACGAACTTATAAGCCCAATCGTTTGACTTATGATGATGTATCCTTGCCTACACTGAATTTATCGATGAATTATTACCAAACAAAGGAGTTTGCTTTTAATCCACCTACACTTGACCTGAACTCCATCAACTTGAAGGAAACCAATGAAATTGCCACAACGCTTCAAGAACAGAAGAGACGACTACAAGAAATATCTAACCCAATGGAAATGCACCAAATAAATTTTTGGACAATTTTACTTTATTGTATTTTAGGAATACTATGCATTTTTACTGTCTATAAATTACTTTTGAAACATCGCCTTAAACGTGCCCAAAAAGCCTCGTTAGAAGACGATATTGTAATTTAACAATTTTACTTTTACTTATTTAGTTTAATCATATTTTTCTTTTAGCATTTTCTTTATTTTTTCCATTGTATAAAACCATACCTTTTTTGGTATGCTTTTAACTTAGGATGGAGGAGTTATATCCCGTGAGAACTCCAATTCAGCATTTATATTGTTCTATTCAGCTTATTTTTAATATTATAAAAGGAGTAATTTCTAGATTTAAGTCAGTTCTATTGTATTAGTCAAATAAAGTTTTTTAAAAACGCTCTCTCGTGTACACCCCTCGTAAGTCGTTATACGGGTCGAACAACCATTTGTGGTGCCATCTGTTGTCTATGAAATAAGCTCTTTCCATTGTAGCAGCAATTTGATACAAATTTAACAAATAACGGTTTATTGCAAAGAAAGAAGAAATTTTATATTGGCGTTTCGCAACTTGTCAACAAAGTCAACCCTTAACAACACAGAATTAAACAAAAATAATACCTAGTATTCACACTAAACATAACACTGTGAAAGTCCATAAATACTCACAGATAACCCCCTATCAACAATACGAAACACTTTTTTAACTAACGGAAATATTAAAAAACAACAACAAGAAGCACAACGTTTTCCAGTTCATCTTCATCGTTTTGTCATCATTTATCATTTAATTGGAAATGACGTCACCCTTCTTCTTCAGAAGCGGAGATACCTTGGAGATACAATCAACAACGCATACACAAATCAATTTGTAGCGCCTCTACCGGGCATGAAACAAGTTTTTTATCAAACCAAGTGATACATTTAAAGATCGCGGGGTATGGTTGTAATGAAAATGACCAGTTATGTCATCTACTGCCGCTTGGATTTGGTTCAAAATATTTAGATAGGTAGCGACAAGTCGATGTCACAACTTTTGAAAACGAGTCATTATTGTCAAATTTGATTATATCATAAGCGTCCGGAAATTTTTTCGAATTTATCCAATATATTTTTAATTCAACTATGCCTCGTTTTACTCTAAAAATTGCCTTATTTATTTTTAGAAATTAAATAAGATTGTCCAGGCTCCATGCCTTGAAAAAACAGCCCCACAGGCCGTAATAGGTATAATTTTTTCAATAGGTATTTAACTAATTTTACCATTGACTCGCTTTATTTCAGAAATTACCTCGTTTAAGAAATCAGGATTTTCCGTTCCATGCCGTTTGAAAGAAAAGCTCCGCGATTCCTGGTATGACCTCCTGTTTCACTAATAGAAAAGATTCGTGTCCAGTTTCAAATAAAAAAATATTTATTTTGAATCAATTCAAATAAAAAATTACAAGTTAATACAAAGCGCATATTATGCCAGACTTTCCAATTTTTATGTAAAGTAGAAAATGAAGATGCTGATGGAAGGAAGTGTTTTCATGGAAAACCCGTTATAGCAACTCAGAAGGGGTATTTCAAAATTTTTAAACGTGCATCAACAATTTTTTCACAATTTACAAATAGGAGCAAAAAATGTTTGGAAGCCCGTGCAAACCGGAGTATTCCGTATATAGTCCAGGAGGCAGTGAAATTTTTTAGCACTTATTTTGCCGGGCTATTTTTTTATGTAACTTCAGTATACTTCTCAATAGTAGAGCTATTTTTATCTCTGGAAAAAAAAGGCCGTGAATTCGTAAGTTCTAACGCATATTGTGCGGAATGTAATTTGGTACAAAATTCTCATGCGGAATGTTATGCGGTACCTATATGCTTTTCAGATATTATTGGCGTAGCATTATCCATGGAAATTTGACAGGTTGGCCCTCGTATAATAATGACATTTGATGACTTAGTATTTTTTTTTTAATTTCAGGGTTATAAACAGAAAGCTGACTTGCCAGAATGTGTAAAATATCTGAGTAGATTCAATTCCAAAATATTTTTCCAAATTAATTTTTAAAAAAAATGGGTACTCAGTAAAATTATTAAATTTATTTGAAATAAAATAAATCCAACGCAATCATAACAATAAGCTTAACAGCATACATATGTTTCCGCAGTAACTTTTTTCGGGTTTAGTCCGAGAAATGGCTTTACATCTATATTTAAACTATACCTACCCCAAATGTATCTGGTAGTTGAGCTTCAATTATTATTCCCTGAAGAACCTCTGGCTGGCTTTTCTCGAAATAGCCTTAACATTTTGTTATTTCCTATTTCCCTTATTTTCTCTTGAGAAATTATTTTGGGCATCTTAGATATAAAATATATTTGACAATGCCGAATTTTGAAAATTGTCAACGAATTTTGCAGGTATGCAGAATAGTAAGGTACCGTTTATGTATTACACTATTGAAAAATATATTGACAAATGTGTCAAATTTGATTGGCCAGATAGGCCAGAGAATTTTAATACTGCGACACTTACGAAATTATGTGAAACACACTTAAAACTGTCTGAAATTTGACATATACTGTCATCATCATACGAGGGTCAAATTTCCATGGATAATGCTTTGCCAATAAAATCAGGCCTATGATGTATCATTTTCTGTTATTTTAACAGCAGCGTTAAGTTATCTGTCACTGTTTATTCTATACGTCAAAATAGGGACGGAAATAGATGTCGAGCCTCAACAGAGCCGTTAAAATAACAGGACAGGATACATCATAGGCCTGATTATCTGAAAGGCAAATATGCACTGTTTAACGGTTTCGCGGGATTTTTAATGAATGTCCCTAAAGCTAGAAGAGCAAGGTCAGCAGAACACAAATGCAATTATACCATAATTGAATGTTGAATAAATGCTTATTTAATGCACTAATTGAAAATTAAATGCTCCTTTTTTTCTTCTTAAAAAACAAAATGTTCTTCCATCTTAAGATAAAGAAACTTGACAAATGCACTAATTAGAAATTTTACGTTCCTTTTTTTGTACAACTTTTTGGCAAATATACACTTTTTCTGTTGAATCAGAGATTACCATAAACTTACCGATTATAACCCGCGCTTAGTTTGGTAATATTTGATCAAACAGAAAAGTGTAAATTTACAGTAAAATATTTCTATGTAGACATGATAATTTGTGTATTTTTCAAGTCATGTACTGCTAATTTTTTCTGAAGCTGACAGAACATGTGTTTTTTTTTTTTAAAAAAAGTTTGTAACATTTTTAATTAGTGCATTTAATCAGCATTTAATTATGGTATTATTGCATTTGTGTTTCGCTGACCTTCCTTTTCCAGCTTTAAGGACATTGGTAAAGAACTAACGGACGAGGGGCCAAGAAAGAATCGGCTGAGAGACCGCCTGCTACCAAATGATAATATAATCTTTTCATAGAGTAGTTGTCCAGTAGAGTTCTAGCAGCCCTTATACAAAATAGCCAAATTGGCTCTTGGCTCTTGGCGAGAAGCTTCAACTCTTGCTATTCTATAGCGGGCTTTTCGAATCTACTTCAAACAAAATTATGAATAATTTTATAATGTATTGAACTGGTATTGAAGTAGATATTCCTAGGAGTAAAAATGAGATACCTGAACAACAAGAATGTTCTTTTGAAGATTTTATCAATGCCTCAAGGACAAAAATGATAAACATGGAACTGATTCGTCAACCTTAAAAGTTTTCCAAAATGATTATCCCATATTAAAACTAAAACAGCTTGGGAAGGTTTTTTTAATACTATAGGAGGATCTTCTGCGAGGCGCTTTGGACATAGAACAAGCATAAGAATACCTACAACCAACTCAAATACATCGACGAAAGGTGGGAATTACGAGAGGCTCGAAATCATTATCTAAGTGGCAGTTAACCCAATTTCATCTGTTTTTAAATTATCAAGGCATCTCAATTATTGTTTGATATCTATATATATATATATATATATATATATATATATATATATATATATATATATATATATATATATATATATATATATATATATATATATATATATATAATTATCAGTTTATAACGTTCTACGTCTTCCGATTCCCGATCTCCAATCATCTCTGTCAATCCAGGCCTCCTCTTCTAGGCCTCTGTCTTTCATTTCCTCGTCTACTCCACTTCTCCAGCTTCTTCTTGGTCTGCCGCGTCTTCTTCTTCCCCCTGGCTTTCGCTCAATTATTTGCTTGGGTATTCTTGTATCTGCCATTCTTTGTACATGTCCGAACCAAATCAGCTGTTTGTCTTTTATATCATCTATTATTGTGTGTTTTACGTCCATAATCTCCCTAATTCTCCGATTTGTTATCCTCTCCATTTTTGACCAGGCCTGCCGATCTCCTCTAAAAGTCCATTTCAGTTGTTTCCAGCATTTTTGCGGTTCTGATCTTTAGTGGCCAGACTTCTGAACTATACGTGACTATGCTTTTGACTATGGTGTTGTATTTTCTCGTTTTGTTAGTTTTGTTGATATTTTGATCCCACAGTACACCATTTAGTAGGGATATTGCCTTGCGTCCTTGTATATTCCTATCTTTAATTGCTTCGTCTAGGGTTCCCTCGTGTGAGATTTTCATGCCCAAATATTTGTATTCAGAACATTGTTTTATTTCTTGTCCGTTATTCAATTTCAGATTTCGTTGTTCACCTCCTATAGTCATATATTCTGTTTTCATTAGATTTACTTCCAAACCCCATTTCTCGTATTCCTCTATCAATTTTCGTGTCATGTACTCTAGGTCATCATAGTCGTGTGCAATTAATACTGGATCATCTGCAAAGCTTAAAGTATAAAGATTGTATTCATTGAGCGGTATTCCCATGTGTCTGCATTTGTTTTTCCACCCTTTGAGCGCTTGTTCTAAGTATATTTTAAAAAGTGTTGGTGATATGCAGCATCCCTGTTTAAGTCCTTTAGTTGCTATAAAGCCTTTACTGATTAAGTTTCCCTGTTTAATCTTGGTATTTGCATCACTATAGAGCGTTTTTACTGCCTTTATTAGTTCTAAGTTGATATTGGTCTTTTCCAGTGCTTCCCAAAGCTTTTTCAGCGGAACATTGTCGTATGCTTGCTTTAGATCAACAAAAAGTAAATGGAGTTCTTGGTTATAGGCTAGTTTCTTTTCCATTACCTGGGTCAAACTGAATAAATGGTCTACAGTTGATCTTCCTGCTCTAAAACCGGCCTGTTCTTCTGCCTCACTATCCTTGTACTCGTTCTCTATTCTGGCTTTTATGAGTTTTCCATACACTCTGCTCAGCGTATTTGTTACTGCAATTCCTCGGTGGTTCTCGCATTTGTTTCTGTCTCCTTTCTTATATATCGTTGTTAAATAGCTTATTTTCCACTCTTTCGGTACTTCTTGTTTATCTATGCATGTTTGAAATAGTTTTGTTAAATTTTTGTAGAGTTTATTGGTCCCACACTTTATCAGTTCTCCATATATTTCTCCTGGGCCTGGTGCCCTATCATTTTTCAAGAAGCCGCAGTGTTTTTTAACTTCTTCTTGCATAACTCGTATTGGTGATCCTGCAGTCTTTATGTTTCGTGTCTGTTCCCTTTCTTCTTTAAACTCTGCCCGCTGTTCTGTCAGTAATTCTTCAAAGTACTCTTCCCATTACTGGGGTGTTATTGTATTGATAATATCCTTAGTTTGTGTTTTTCTCATGTTTTTGAGCAATCTCCAACTTTCTGTGTTTCTTTTACCCCCCAGATAAGTATTAATATGCGCACAGTTTCTTTCCCATGACATTATCCCTTGAAGTTCCTACTTTTATGATTTGGTCACTGAGTTGTTGATAAAATGGATCCTTTATATTAACGGGTTCGTCGTCGTTCACTCCATATATTCCCAAGATTGTTACTTTCCTTCCGAACATAGATACATTTAGTTTTATTATGGTTTCGTTTACTGCTTCCCATGATGTTATATGTTTTCTCCATTTTCTATGTATGAAGATCGAGACTCCTTTCTTCGCTCTGAGTTCTTTTTGAACCCCGCTAAAGAAATGATCGTACTCTCCCAGATTTTCTGAGCCCTGTCCTTTCTTTTTGGTCTCTGTGGCGACAAGCAGATCCTTTTTTTGATACTTTATCTCTGATTTCACTTCATTCAATTTTCTAGAAATTCCTTGGACGTTCCATGTACCGATACTCATTGTCCGTTTCCGTTGCCTAGTTCGTCTTCGTTTTTCGGTCCTGTTCCGAGGCAGTTGATTGGGTCTTTTAACAGTTTAATTTTTTTTTCCGAGTAACGGGGAGTTAGCCCGATGCCTCAACCCCCTACCAGTAGGACCAGGTAATTTGTGATCAAGGTTGTCTTCCTCTAGCCTTGGATGATTCAACATCCAGCTACAAGGCACCAGCTTCTTTGCCAGTTCACTTCCAACTTGATGTTAATTGATTCTGGTAGCTACAGACAGTATGGCTGGCCGAGCGTACCATAGCAGGGGGTTTAAAAGAATATATGGTCTTAGGCAGCAATAAAAGTGTACCCCTGGTCTGACTAATTTTAATAGTTTGATATCTAATTGTAATAAGTAATGTGACGAAAATTAAATGGCATTTTAATTGATGTGTTACTAACCCCCTTTCCGTTTTATTTCCGCCCCCTCACCATTAGAAAACTTAATTTTTCTTGACCCACGTCGATTTTAGTTTTTTACATTTTCTTATGTGCTTCACATTGCACAACTTGAGCCCTCTTAATTTCAAATGGAAAGGGTGGTTGAATTGATTTTTTTTGGGAATATTTTGACACATACTATCATAACAAGAATTACAACAGATACTTCAAATTTAAAGGGGACAATAAGGGTAAAAAGACCTTTGAAAAGAGGCATCCCTTGACCCCCCTGTCAATTAAAATTTTAAGGGTGTTAAACATCCATGCCAAGAGGTAGAGTTTCGAAGTAGATAATAATGAGGAAAAAGTTTCCCCCTCAAAATCGATGGGTAAAAACGATTTAAAAAAAAAATGGAAGTACATACACAAAAAGTAACTTGTAGAGATACTCAACAGAATTTTGTCATACCAGCGCCATCTACTGCTTTGAAATAATTACCATCCACTTGTTATTCATTGACCCTTCTTTACATAGGGCTTTAAGGCATTTTAATGATAGATATCGAACTTTTTGCATTACTGTCAGGCTTTTCAAATTTGTTTATTCTGGATCTGGATCTTTCAA
Source organism: Ceutorhynchus assimilis (assembly GCA_917834065.1). NCBI lineage: Eukaryota > Metazoa > Arthropoda > Insecta > Coleoptera > Curculionidae > Ceutorhynchus > Ceutorhynchus assimilis. The sequence goes on from OU892279.1 coordinate 20,282,069, forward strand.
TCTATAAAGTTTGAAGGTACTCGTGAACCGCACAAAACGACTTTGAAATTACTTAAAAACACTCAACAACACAAAGATAGACGAAATGCGAGACCGATGAACGATAAAGCAAAATATTAAATGAATTATTAGTCATGATCAAATGAATATTTTGTCAAATTATCATGTGTCAATATTATCGGCATCGGACGTGTCCTTCATGTCATAGTATTTTACTGTTGATGTCAGTGATATCTGGTAGAGTGGATGGAAGTAATAGGTGGTTTATTACTGGAAATTAAAGATCGCAGGGCATGGTATCTTGTTTCGTATTCGAACTAAACTGACAAGCTATCATTTTATTAGCGATGATAACAGCTACTTCAAACTTGGAGAAGCTAATAACGGTAAAACCTTTAAAAAGGAGTATCAGTTGATCCTCTGTTCTATTTGAAATTTTTGGGGTGCTAGGTGCTACTCAACCTCGCGAAGGGGTAGAGCTGCGAAGTAGATGAGAAAAATGTTTCCCCCTCTAAAATTGAATCGAAGAACGATTTAAAAAAAAAATGGATACACACGAAAAGTAGCTTGTTTTGCTTTCGTTTGGCCACACCCGCACTCGGTATGACTATTTCACTAGAGTGCTTTTTACACTTGCAAAATGTTATAGCAGCGGCCTGTTTCTACTGACAAAACTTCTTCGTGGACAAATTAACTAACATGATGGTTTTTCAGCGGCAAAATTTTGATGGTTTAAAAAAGGTCAAAAAATAAACTTGCTGATTTCGTTCTGACAAATGCCACCTAATTCCGACCTAATTTCATTATCCTCTCTGGTGAAGTAGTCCAGCCGAATACCAATCAAGGAAAAATTCTGCAAGCAAAATTATTCTCCTGGTTTTATTCAAATTTGTTGCTTTCTGGTAATTTCGCTTATAAAACTTTTCCCAAAATCACTCTCCTGACGGATCGTGATTTTGTCAAAAAAATGGCACACGCGAAATTGCCAAGCAACAAACTTTCATACCAGTTGATTAAAGCGTACACATCACATAACTTTTTTTTCTTTATATCATCTAATCTCTAAAATCGAATACTAGTCCCCACGACGCGACGCCCGAGTAAATCACCATCTAGCACTGTGGGCTCTCCTACTACAACACATCATGACTAAACTGTAAATGTAGAAAAAAGTGAGGTGCAAGAGAAATTGAACATTCATACAAATAATAGAAATTCCGGAAAAAAAGCTCCAGCGGCTTGGAGGTCCTTAATCGGGGAAGCGTCCCTACCTTTTACTGTAACCGTGGCCAATCTGTGATTGACCTAACCATCTGTTCACCAAATATTGTGAACCTTTTTAAAGCATGGAGAGTGTCCCTGGAGGTCTCAATGTCAGACCACAGGCACATTCTCTTCGAACTGAATAAAGACAGCAGCTGCGATAACCCAGTCTTTAGAAATCCGAGGCACACCAAATGGGACCTCTTTCGAGAGGAGCTCACAGGTGGGCTCGCGGATATGCCGGCAAGGTATAACCTTCCAGCTGACATTGAGATTGGGATAAACAAACTGTCCAGCGCAACTCTCCGGGCATACGAGAGTAGCTGTCCACTAAGACGGAAACCCCAAAATGCAAAAAATGTCTGGTGGAACCACGCTACGGAACTCCATCGGAACATCACGCGCCGGCTCTTGAGAAGGGCTGAACGCTCCAAACTCGTCGCCGACTGGGAAGCGTTTCACGCAGCCCAAAGGCAGTACAAAAAGGCGCTCAGGGATTCCAAAAGACAGAGCTGGAGGCAATACTGCGGGGATGTTGAAAAATATCCCCAGCAGCTCGCCTCCTCAAGGCTCTGTCAAAGGGACCCGGTAGTAGAATAGGGTCACTGTCTCTTCCGGGCGGTGGTTCACGATCAACGAACAGTAAACCCTGGAGGTCATGCTCCGCACGCACTTCCTGGGCTCCATTTCAAACAAAGCTATCTTGGCCGGCGTTCGGGCCCCGATTAGCGCGGGGCACGACACTGCCAAAAAAGTAGTAAGTTATGAGAGGGTGATATGGGCGATTAGGTCCTTTCCCCCCTTTAAATCTCCTGGTAAGGATGGAATCCACCCTTGCCAGCTGCAAAACGCGTCGGCTATTATCACTGTCCACCTGGTAAATATCTTCAGATCTTGCCTCGCTCATGGATACATTCCAGAGCAGTGGAGAGAGGTGAAGGTCGTCTTCATTCCGAAAACCGGACGGAGCGACTACTCCGACCCAAAATCGTATCGACCCATTAGCCTCACTAGTTTCCTGCTCATGACTCTGGAGAGGCTACTGGACCGGTATGTGAAGGAAGGCATACTGGTTTCCGGACCTTTACACACCCAACAATACGCCTATCAGACTGGCAAATCTACAGAACTGGCCTTGCACCACCTGGTCAGGAAGGTGGAAGGAAATCTGGTGTGTGGAAGGGCTAGTCTGGCGGCATTCCTTGACATTGAAGGGGCATTTGATAATACCCCTTTCAACATCATCTGCGGTGCGCTCGAAAGGCGTGGCTTAGAGCCATGTCTGGTGAGATGGATAGAGGCCATTCTCTCGCAACGCCGAGTGTCCGCAGAGCTTAATAACGCGGTGGTTAGAGCGATGACCGCCAGACGCTGTCCGCAGGGCGGAGTTCTATCTCCGATTCTGTGGTGCCTGGTGGTTGACGACCTGATTACTAATCTAAACAAGGCAGGCTTGTATACTCAGGCCTATGCCGACGACCTGGTTATCCTTTGTCCGGGTAAGGACACCGTCTCACTGCAGGGCCCTATGGCAAGGGCTCTGCGCATAGTGAACCGGTGGTGCCTTGCGGAAGGACTCAGGATAAACCCTAATAAGGCGGAGCTCCTACTCTTCTCCAGGAGACGCAACTTCGGCACACCGCCCAACATTTCTCTGGGAGGTGTGACTCTTAAGTAATCCAGGATGGTTAGGTATCTAGGAGTGATGCTGGATTCTAAACTGTCCTGGTATGAACACGCAGAGAACAGGATGAAAAAGGCTACCTGTGCCCTTTGGGCATGTAGACGGGCCTTTGGTTGCACCTGGGGTCTCTCACCGAAGATCCTTTACTGGATTCATAACTCTATAGTTAAACCTCTTCTCACGTACGGGGCTATCGTTTGGTGGCCTTGCACGGAGAAAGCCAAAATACGGGCGCAACTGGACAGAGTCCAGCGCCTTTCCTGCCTCAGCATAACGGGGTCCATGCGTACGGCCCCAACAAGGGCCCTGGAGACCCTCCTAGGTCTCTAGGATGTTACAACCTGTTTTGTCGTGACTGGGGACTTGGGATCCAGTCCAAAATGAAAACCAAATGTAAAATAAAAATGCCTGTTTATTACTTACAAAATAAAATGAACAATAATGAAATAGGGGAAAGTAACATGAATAATTTTATAAATTTAAAATGATGAGTTTACAAATTGAACTTGACTTACCGCTGGAAATCCATCTTTCTGTAACGTTATAACTTTAACTTTTTTGCGCCCGATAACCCGGCTCAAGCTTTGTTATCCCCTTCAGCTTTAAAACCCAACTAGCCTCTGGACCTCGTGATTCAGTTCGAGGCCATGAGGACAGCTTATAGATTGCACGTCCTTGACGAAATGCGCACCGGCGAAACCGGACACGCGAGAATTTGGTCTCAGGCCGCAGAGAAATGTCCTGTCCATCTGATGGGCAGCGATATCATGCGACCGGAGCTTGTTCATAGCAAAGGCTTGGAGGCCCATATCACTGAAAGAAGTGAATGGCTGGGCGGCTCCAAGCCAACTGTACTGAATAGTGGAGCTATCTGGTACACGGATGGCTCCAGAATGGATAACAGGTCAGGGGCTGGTTCTTGCGGAGGGTCCCCTAAAATTAGTAAATCTTTTTCTTTAGGGGAACACGCTACTGTCTTCCAGGCTGAAATTTTTGCTGTAATGGAGTGTGGTCGGGAAATTTTAAACCGGCGCCACAGGAATGCAGTCGTTTCAATCTGCTCCGACAGCAGAGCCGCTATCAAAGCCATTATGGCTGACACTGTGCGCTCTAAGCTTGTAATGGAGTGCAAAAAAGTCCTGGGAAAACTGGTGAGTGCCGGCTGCCGGGTCCGCCTCGTCTGGGTGCCCGGTCACTCGGGCGTCGCGGGCAACGACGAAGCTGATTTACTTGCCAGACAGGGATCGTCAATGTCACCTGTGGGCCCTGAGCCCACGCTGGGCATAGCCAAATGTGAGGCTGTCACGTCCCTCAAGGGTCTCCTCGCGGAGCGATTCCTTGGGACATGGATGGAGGCACCTGGCATTAGGCAGGCTAAGGCTCATATTGATGGGCCCTCTGCCTGTCTCACCAAACAACTACTGCGCCTGAACAGACGCGAGATACGGCTAGTGACTGGTCTCCTAACCGGGCACTGGCACCTAAGACGCCATCTCCACAGCATGGGCATTACGGACGACCCGGAATGCCGCTGGTGCATGGAGGAGGAGGAGACGGCAGACCACGTCATCGGTGAGTGCCCTGCACTCACGCGCGCGAGGTTCAAACACCTGGGCAAGTTGTATTGCTTGCCCGATGACGTCAACAGGATGAAGCCAGGGTGCCTGATTGGCTTTTCTAAGGACATAGGCCTCTGGTAGAACTCAGTGGGGCACGACGGGTCCACCACAGGAGAACTATGTGCACTACGGTTGCGGCCGCCCACTCTTTCATTCATTCATTCCGGAAAAAAAATCTAAATATATGGACAAAATAAAATATGGTTACACGATGCAATTTAAGAACTTTACTACCTGTCCTGGACATAGGATTTTGCAAGTTTCCATCATCTTAGACTAACTCAAATATCGCAGATAAATACCGACCTGGAGATAATAGAGGACTGGGGTAACAAAAACCTTGTACAGTTCAATGCGCAGAAAACCCAAGCAGCTCTGTTTTCAAAAAAGACCAGCACCGGTGAGCCAAACATCATGCTATCTGGAAGTGCTGTCACATTACAGAGTCAGTTGAACATCTTGGGGGTTACTGCAGAGACCAACATGTCTTGGCACAGTCACGTGGCAGATATTGCTAAAAGGGCCTCCCAAAAGCTGGGGGTGCTATTTCGTACAAGACATCTGTATACACCAAGCCAATTGCTGACACTCTACAAAGCCCAGATTCGACCAACTATGGAGTACTGCTCACATATATGGAGTGCAGCACCCAAACATACCTTAATGCTTTTGAATAACGTGCAAAAACGAGCTATCAAGCTGATCAATGACCCCGCACTTACTCGTAACTTGGATGGTCTCGAACATCGCAGATCTGTGGGCGATTTATCTCTCTTCTACAGGTACTATCACGGAAAATGCTCTGAAGAGTTGGCACGTATGATTCCACCGAGAGTAGCACCTACCAGGCGAACCCGTCAAACAGACGGTAACCATGAATTTACTGTCAAACTAGAGGCACCAAGAACCTCATTATATCAGAATTCATATCTCTGGAGAACAGCATCGCTGTGGAATAAACTCCCTGCGACGGTTTTCCCTGCAGGTTACAACCTGAACCGTTTCAAGACCAACATACACCGACATTTCCGCGCCGCTTCTCGAGCGTGATAGGACATTGTCCTTGCGAGTGCGCATATCCGTAAAAAAAAAAAAAAAAAAAAAAAAAAAAAAAAAAAAAAAGTTGAATGCTGTTGAATGTTGCATGTTAGTCGGTTAGCTTACCATGGTCAACACAATCGAATGCCTTGTCCAGATAATAGAAAAAGCGACATGAAAAGAGGTAGCAATATTAGATACAGTATCCAGAATACCTATGACACTGTTTCTTTCTTGAAACCCCAGTTAACAGATGCTACATGGATTATCAGTTCTGATAGACTGATACACCCAACAAGCAAACACCTTTAAAAAATATTTTAAACATTATGCAATAGTGAAATTGGCCTATATAGGTATTTAAAAAAAATGTTGTGCTACCCATTCTGTAAGTTGACTTTTTTGACCTACGTCCATGAACTGTAAGTGTCACTTACAGTCCGGGTCAAAAAAGTAAACTTTTTTGACCGGGCCAAAAAAGTTACTTTTTTGACCGGGCCAAAAAAGTGTTGATATGAAAGGTGACAATTGCTTGGTTCATATCTCTGTCAAAATAATGTCTCAAAAAAACTCGACTTCCCAAATAAAAAACCCAAAACAAATTAAGGATACAATTTTATTGAAACAAATAGAAAATACCTAGACGTCGAAAAGTTGAAATTAGCATAAACAGATAGGTAATAATATTAATAGTTATATTTGCGAAGACGATCCCAAACCAACCCTGAACGCTAAAGTAAGAATCACACCATAAAAAGCCATTAATATTGTTTCATATCAATGGCTTTTCATGATGTGATTCTTTCCTTAGCGTTCAGGATCAGTTTGGGAACGTCTTCGCGAACAAAGCAAATAGGTGAACCATCAAATTCATGATATTTATTATCTTGAATGTACGGTAGCACAAAAAATATCATATGCACCTCGACTTGTAGCGTGTAGTTTGGGCAAAAAAGTAACACTTACAAGCCTTGGTACATAAATAACTATTGAAGTATACTTTCATTCAAAAAGTGGGTGGGGAAAGGGGTATCCTTTCATTTTCGCGTAGAACGTATGAGACATCTTGAAATCCCTTATAATTAAGTCAGGGTTTGCTGTAAAATAACGCTTTGTATAAGTAAGAAAGCGATCCCTAATACCTTTTTCACTATATTTACTGATTTTATACAAAATACAAAACATGAAATTAATTAGAGACTAATTAGCAGCTGACAAATATCAAATTAATTTGTCGCGCTTTAATTTCAGTACCTACTAGGCTTCGATAGACATTAATAATTTATTCTTGAATGAACACAATTATCGATCAAGTGAAATATGATCTGTAAAATAAGCAATTATGTAGAAATGATGAGCAAATGTATGACAAATACGCTATATACATCCAAAACTACTTTTTCTATTAACCAAGCTAACTTTACTTCCGGAGCAAATGTGTGTCAAATACACTCGATACATCCAAAACTACTTTTTCTATTAACCAAGCTAACTTTACTTCCGGTGATTCGTTTTTATCAAAAACAGAGGGAAAACCGTTTTGCTTTGTCTGTGACCCGAATTCCCAAACAAGACGGTCACCGGGGTTTTTGAAACTGAACATCGCAAATTGTCTGTTTAGTATTCCGGTGTGAGCGCTTGTATCTTCTTAACTACAAGATGGTACACCTAACCCTGTTACAAAGGTAACAGCGGCAATCGATACAATTAAATGGCCATTTTCGTGAGCTCGGAATTTTGGGATAACTACGGAAACATTTAGTTCGAGAAACAATGAAATGCTTAAAAAAAATAAAAATAAATATGCGTCTTGTAGGTTTAATTGTGTTCAAACTATCCAGTTTTTTTTTTTTTTTAGTTCCTCCAAGGGTTTCTGTGATGTTGGATCCGGGCTTAGTAACGCCTGTCAGCGATGGAACTGACGTTATCCTACATTGTAAGGCCACTGCCAGACCTGAAGCCCAAAGCTATTACTGGTATCATGACGTAAGTGACATTTCGTTAAAGCGTTATCTATCGAGAGAGTACAAATGCAAATCGGCTTTTTGACATTAGAGCACTGCATAATTCCAAATACGAAGAAGACATACTTATTTTCCCAATTAGGCAAATATACATCCCACTTTGCCAAACTACCGCTGTTTCTCAGTGGTGATCCCAAAAAAATAGAACTGCCCTATTTATTAGAGCGTATAGAAATCCCGATTTTAGGGGGTTCAAACAAGTATGTATCTAAAAATTATAATTGAAATAATAATTACATAACAATAGGTTATAGTTAGTAATTGAGAATAAGACTATTGTGTATTTAGGAAGGACATTAACACATTCTCTGATAACACTGTACATTCCTGGACGCAGAGCAGCTAAAGCTAGCAAGCTCAAAAGAAGATAATTTCTTTATTATATGATATAAAGTTTATTTTTTTATTGAAGATAAAAGCCCAAGTCAAAAATTTAGTAACTATATTGGCAACACAAACCTTTTTTACGTGAAAAATTTGAAAGGATTGACAATTTTACATTGTATTCCCTACATAATGTCATTTTGATTTTTATCTTTAATTTTGAGACAGACTTTACTATATTTTTTTACAAGTATGTGTAAAACGTCACTTTTCCGCACTGTTTAAGTCGACTGGTTATAGGGTTGCTATGGTTATCTGATTGAAATGTTATCAAAGTTAATGAAACAAACTGTACTTTTAGTATTCATATTGATAATAAACAAAAATTGTTTTTTTATTTAAAATAAAATTTAAAAAAATATATAAAATGTGTGCTTATAGAAAAATACTTGATCCCTAACTCTTGCGGAAAGTAACTTTCCCGCACGCGAACTGCCGCAAGCAGTTGTTAGAATAACCATTTCTGCAATCTAAAAAAAAAAAAAACAATAAAAATGATTTTATTGCTTGTCAGCCTGAATTTTGTTTCACAAGTCCAAGTAAAGAGTAGGTGTTTTTGTGGTTCATTACGAACAAAAATGGATAGGTTATTTTCAGACTCGAGATACGCCAGAGATTACTGAAACTGCAACATTCACTGATCGTCAAATCTCTTCCTGCTGGCTAGTGAGAAATTGCCTTCTTGATAGTCTGGAAAGGGTCCAACTGATTCTGCGGTCTCTTGTGATAAACCCTGTGGAGAATCTGTTCCTTAGCCTGGTTTATAATTCATTGGTCTTTCTGTACCTTACACATGGAGTATCCGTAAAGACCTCATCCTAGGTTCCTTCTATTATTGGTGTCCCTCAGGTCGAATGAATCACTATCACTGGCACACACAGCTGTTTTTTCAGCTGGGTACTTTTTAAATTATTGTGTTTTTTTATGTTTTTTTTTCCATAATATATTTATTCTTATTACTAAAAAAAAACCTTAGCAAAGCTAGATTATCACTTCATTAGTGAGGTGATAATCTAAATTATATTCTTGTTATATGAATAATTATGTAGTATTTTCAATTGTTTCGGTAGGATCGGAGAAAAAAACGCCGAAGTCTGGTTTTTGAAAAACTCAACGTTTCGCTAAATTTATTTGCATCTTCGGAAATACACAAGACCAATAAAAAACAAAGCTATCTTCTGATTTCACGTTAAATGAATTTCTCGGGAATAGATATTTTTTTTAAAACAGAAAGAAAATAACAAAATTTAATAAAGACATTTAAATAAATTACAAAATTACACAAGTGTGGAGTAGCATCATGAATACATAGAATAAATACTTATGCTTAATAACAATGAAGGTAGAGAAATTGATTTGATTACTTACGTTTAAATTAGACTTTCCTTGTCATTGTTCTTTAATAGATTCACATAGGAATTATATTACTCGTTCAGTAAATCTTATTTTTTGTAAATATTTATTTTATTAAGAACTAAGAAATTACAACAAAAAATACTAGACTCTAATTGCGGCAAAAGCCCGAAAACACAAGAATCTTGATTCTTATTGCTATAGTGAAATCTAAAAACAGAAGAATGGGCAGAGTGCTCCACGTGGCCTATTTATGTAAAAATATTGTCGACGCTGCAACTATATCGGTGCAACCTTGGTGCATCGTTACTTTTCCAAGCTGAATATCCCATATTCAGCAACTTTATAATATGGTGGGATTTTACAGTGGTGTATGCTTATGTTTAACATTGAAAAGGAGAATTATTTGGGATTTATAATCTAACTTAGGTATAGAGGATTCTCGACCACATAATACTTTAAAAAAAAAACACAAATATACTTTAAAACAAAGAGAAAAAAAAAAACATAACTTTTCACCAAACAGATGGTATTTAACAATTCACAACACAAATTTAATTTCTAAAATAATATGCTTTCAAGACGCAATCAAGTGTATTGGAACAGCCACATACACGTACTGATTTTGTCTGGCGTCATTGTCATTAGGATAGGAAACAAAAAGCGAAACACCACACATTCCAACACTAATATCTTGAGGGTTATCTTATTGCTGCTAATTTATTAAAATAGGAAGTACTAGGATGTTCTACATCTGTTCTTTTGTTATAGTACTTTTAATTTGGATTGAAACACTAAAAAAACATCTAAACCGTTTTCTCGCGTTCACTTTTTTGACATTGGTTCAAAACCATTGCTCGTTTCAAACTTGTTTTGAACCAATGTCAAAAAAGTGAACGCGAGAAAATGAGTTAGATGTTTTTTTAGTGTTTCAATCCAAATTAAAAATACTATAACACAACTCTTATTTTTCTGGATTTAAATCATCTTTGCTATCTACCTTTTTTTGCAGTTGGATTGTGTGTGTTGTGTTGTGTTGTCATATTCAAAATCATGTCGAGTTTCTATTTTGTGTTCGACTGGAGCTGTTGGATCCGATCTTAAGAGGTAATTCTTCTGGGCCCTTTCTCGTCACCGGTGAACAGCGTTCTCTCAAGAGAACGATTGATCTGTCTTTATCACCCATATTGTTAATTCCATATTACTGACAAAGACAGAACAATCGTTCTCTTGAGAGAACGCTGTTTCCTGGTTACGAGAATACGGGCCCTGGTCGTTTTCATGTTCTCTCAATCGTGTTTTTAAATATCTATAAATTTGGTCTATATAGCATTTATTGCATTGGGCACAAAGGATGTTATAAACGACATTCGATTTATTTTGCTTTTCTTTAGAAGACTTAGTCTTGGAATCAAAGCGGTTCTTCACGGTATTTTGACATTTTAGAGCAATCTTAACTTTTTCTCCTGTCTTAGTAACATGATATTTGAATATAATTTCCATTCGTTCAAACAAGTTACTGATGTAAGGTAGTTTACAGAAAGTGAACGGTTCATTTGGTTTTTTTTTCCCGATCCTACCCAAACAATTGAAAACACTACATTGAGAACCTACTCGGATCGACAAAACCACATTGTATTAAAAATAACTATATTGGTAGAGGAAAAATTTTCTTTTTAGAGCAACAAAATCGATGTAGTTGATTAGTTTCTCTCTTATCGCTTAATTAGTTCCATTCCAATTTACAGTCCCGGTTGTTTATTTGCCAGATCGGCATTGATGCCCGGCTATTATTTATATTAAATTTGCATGCAAACCTCCAGACAAATTAATTAAATTTCATCCTATGGCCAATATTCCGTTATTGTTGTTTTAATAATTGCCTATTACAAATATTTAACGATGTTTTAAAATTAGTTAAATTATCCTAAAATAACGAATGGAAGTTATTTTAAATTTATCCCTCCTTATTGGAAAACCTCGCCCATTGATGTTCGAACCAATTTCAAGCTCAAACACAAAAGTAATGAACTCAGATCGGGAAACGTTTCCTGTCATCATTCGTTTAATTAACTTTTCTTCTAGTTTCATTTGCTCGAGTTAATTTATTTTATTTTTAAACGTCATATAGGTAACAGTGGTCAATTTTGTAGGGTATGAGAATTACTTCAATGACGCCGGAGTATAACATTTATACGCCGTTATACATTTTTTCCCATAGCGATTTGAGGTAGTTCACCTGTACATACAGGTATAGGAGCTTATAAAGGTGATTCTCCAAAATATGAATGTCATAATTTAAATTAATCTACGTCGGTGTCATTATGACACATTTAGAATTGTCATTTGAATGTCATTGGGTCTTTCATAAAAGCACTAGTGCGTTTAAGAATTCATAAAAACACTCAAATTATGAAATGAAAAATATACAACAAGAAAGTTAGTTGCCAGAAGAACCTTTTCATTGATGCAGTCTCGATATACGAAGGGACACTTTCGAACTCAAAATCGTCAATATTAACATTATTTTCAACTATAAAACTGAATTTATGTCTCAAAAATTGACTCCAATTTTGAAGCTGCCAAAGTCAAAATTCTAAAAATCAACAAACAGGTTCCCGACTAGTACGGGCACCTGCTAAATTTGGAATTTTAATTTGTAAAGTCTTTGCTATTTCAAGGCAAATCAAATCTATTTGGACCATCGTAGATTAAAATTTGAATGATACACGTTCGATATGAACTTTATTGATGAAACTTGTGTAAGTAAACCACTCGGCTAACGCCTCGTGGTTTAACGTTACACGCGTTTCATTATGGTGTTCATATCGAACTACGTAGTATCATTAATAACTATTAAAAATGTGCACTATTTGGAATAAAGATCAATGACATCAAAACACAGATAGACCGAACAATAAACAAAATTTTCGTATGACAACATCTATCTGTCTCTTTTGGGTCTTTGTGCTATCCCCACCACTGAGAATGCCAAATTTTGTCTTGAAACCCTAAATAATATATTTTTATCCTTTTCTAATTAACGTTTTCAATTTTACTTCTGAACTCAATTTGGCAACAGCAGATTGTAGCAAAACACCGCCCAGAAGCGGCTTGTTGAATGGCAGGCAGGTGTTTGTTGGAGTAGCTAGCTATCTTTATCGCAAACAGGGATTATTTATTAGCGTTAAATAAGAAACGACCGATACGATATTGGTACTCCCAGAATAAAGGGCTCGTATCGAATATTTTCAGTTTATTTGTCAATTTGTTATTTTATTTATTCATCCAATTATATTTCGAGATATATTCACGTGTGGGCGGAGTATTTTACACCATTTTGAGCAATGATGTCTCCCTACCCCGACCCCGCGAGCAACTCACCTCCCCTGGCCCATGGGTGGTCTTGTCAACACAACAAATAACAGTTTATGAATGGGATGATCCGTCTATCTGTGTTTTGATGTCATTGATAAAGATCGATTGAAAATAAAATATTGTATTTCATTCGGCGTATAAGTATTTTTCACGTGACTTGGCATGGATTTGATTCGCCTAACTTCCATGCGCGTCACATAAGTATTACTTATACTCCTAATAAATTAAATATCTATTATCTTTGCTTATACAATATACTTAATGTGAGAAGAAATTCGCATTAATAGCTAAAACGCAAATAGAACTAATAAGGGACGATGAGTGAGATAAGAATTGTATCAACTTTGAGTTACGAATAATTCCGTCAAGAAATTTACCCTGATAATAATGATGGCGACACTATAGGTTCTAACCAGTCACTAGCGCTTTAGGTTTATTTTATTTTTCGACCGACGTTTTATAATAGCTACTTTTCGATAGTCATTTCAGTTTTTAAATGACATTCTTTTAAGCACTAGTGCCTAAAAGTGACAATTTTAGGCACTAGTGCTTAAAAGTGTCACTCGTTCAGAAATAAAAATCACACTAAGCACAGATTTGAAATATGTCTATTTATTATAAATATTGAAAATGCAAATATTGGAACTACTAAATTGGATATTTGGGTTGCCCAAAGCAGAACTCATGTGCTGTTTCTTTTGATAAAATTTTAATTTATGTCAAAAAGAGAGTGAAAGTGAAGTGAAAATTTAGAAAGGTGGCGACAGTACTACCAGACGAGAAAGGAGACTCCGTTTCTAAAGGCTGCCAACTAACTCTTAGTGGAGAGTGGTGTAAGTAATTAACTAAAAAGCGCCACCTGTTTTAATGCCCTCCAGTTAAACGGAGTTCCGATATTCCAAAACAAAACAGGAAAGCTCAACAGCTAAACGGTACTGCACCTGTCAAACTAATATTGCCTAAAAGGGTACAATGAAACGCGTCAATTCAGATCAATAAATGTAATCAATCTGCCCTCAAATATTACCTTTTTCTCCAAACGTCAAAAAAACGTCACTTTGTTAACCCCTGTCAAAATGTCAGAAATTTGATTTCTATGCTGCCAGGCAAATTCAGCGGGTTAACACCTGACGAGGTGATAGAAGTTTAATTTCTATGCTGCTTGGCAACCTCAGCGGCAGCAAAAGTACTTTTAGTGCCGCTCGTACTTTTACTGCCGCTCAACCATTCACTTGCCCCCGAGCTTACCCCATTCGTTTGGAGAAAAAATAGCGTGTTGCATACGGAGTAGAAGCACTTTTTTGTGCTTCAGCAGTATTGCAAGCCTCACTACGTTCAGCTCGCAAACCTACTGCTTCAGCACAAAAAAGTAAAGCTTCTACTCCTAATACAACAATATACTATTATCATCAAACTGAAAATTGAAAACAGAAATAGTCACCGGCGAAAATCAGCTGGTAGACATCAAAAAAAAAAAATAATAACTGATAACGTACCTATACTAAAAATAGACGGTACTCACTTTAAATAAATACACAATCGTCGAAACAAATAATTAATTCACATAGGGCGTCAGTACGCCATGGCTATATTATCCCCTGAATTTGTAACAATGCACCTCAAAATTACCTAAAATACCATTTTAAATAGATCTATTTATACCTGGTGTACAGTAAGCAGTGGAAATAATCAAGTGTCTGATAATTTTGAGTGTAATTATTGTGATTGGCATATACTTAAAGGTAAGAATTTAATTAATATTATAAGCCTGAAGGGTTAAAAAAAATAATAATAATAATAATAATAATCTTTCAGCAAAATAGGACAAAGGTTCGCTGGTCTTAAAATCCAGAAATACCCTGTTGGTACCCTAATGAAGCTCCAGCTCTCAATGAGATGGATAGTCTCTATCAAATGATCAATTTAGAGGCTTGAATGGTTCCCAAAGACAGCACAACAATACTCAAACCTTATTATTATATACTGGGTGTGTCTAGTTGGTTCTTAGAAGAGTGAGAGGGCAGCAAAGTCCTCAAAGTTCTTCGGGCTCTGGGTCCAGGTCCAGGACTACTTGTCGGAAAAATAACCAATCTCTGAGTAAATTCAAGGCCTCTGTAAATGCTTAGCTTCAAGATAGGGTTGGATGTCACTTGCTTGGTGGGTGTAGATACAGACAAAAATATTTCTAGCAGTAAAGCCTCAATTTAGTATTAACAAGTAAGAAAATAAGGAACTTACCAATGGAAATTGGCCTTTTTTTCACAAACTCAAAAACGTGGAACCAAATAAGTTTAAGGTTTTTCTCCCTAATTCATCACTAAATCAGCAAAATAGTGCTTTGGTGCTATTAAAGAGCTAATAGCCACCTTTTAACGAACTATTTGGGTCCTTAACTTTCGAAAATCAGCAAAAAGCCACGAGAAAAGCAAAAACGTTTCCTCTTTCTCAACGAAAAATATGGTTCTGTCACGAAATCGGTATCTTCGCGCGGGAATTTTGGTTCTGGGGAAAAAGTTAGGGACTTTCGATTTGAGGGTTTATAGCTTCAAATTTTCGAGCCAAAATTCAAAGCGACATCTATGAAACCAAAAAGGAAATGAGTTAAAATTTATTGTGGAATAAATCTTTCTTGACAATTTGACGTTCTTGATAATTTTAAATAATTTAAATTCCCTATTTTCAGATAAATGTATTGAAATGACTGATGATGGAGATATAATTATCTTAATTAATGAAGCACTGAACAAGGTAAGTATTTATTTAACATTCAAAACAAAGGTACTTAACGGTTAATTTCATTTCATTCGAGGTCCATGAGAGAAGATGTTCGGAGGTTCTTTAGTTTTTTAATTATTTTGTAACCATCTATTATTTTGATCCGTAACAACACCTCCCTTCCGTACAAAAAAAAGTTTTCAAACTTTTTTCAAGAAAGAGGACAGAACTGACATTACTTCACGAAACTATACTATTATCCAAAAACGAACCCTATACCAAAAAATATACATCATATAATATAAAGGTTACCCAACGTAGGCCATGCCTAAAAAGAAGCATCAATATCGGGTGGATGAGCCTTGAGATCTTTGGTGTGCCAGACGCCTAACGATCGGCCTTGTTGATCGAACATGGGAGACAATGAAGACGTAAAATTCTGAGCAGCATTCGACAAGTGATAATTTTTCTTCCAAACTTGTTGATTGACCACGAATCTATCATTACGCCGTCTCAGATCATAGCATTGCCGGGATTTTTCATAGGCTTGGGTCAACCGCTTATGGATGTCTTTGAACAGCTTCGACAAACTGGTTGAACGTTCGAGGGGATCGAATCGGGTGTTGGCATTGAGAACAGGCTCGGTATCATGGGGCAACCTAATGTCACGCTCGAAAACAATAAAGTTTGGGGTGAAACCCGTAACTTCATGCTTCGCAGAGCGAATAACACAACCTGCTTTGGCCAAAAATTTCTCCCAATGTCTGTGATCTTTATTGACGTAACTCGTCAAGATCGTCTTGAGCACACGGTGTACTCGCTCAACTGGGTTTGCTTGGGGGTGGTAATTTGCTGTATATCGCAGTTCTATCCCATAGCCAGTTAGGGTATCGCGAAACAGAGAACTGCGAAATTGAGGACCATTGTCAGCTATTAATGTTTTTGGTACTCCATACACAAGAATGACGTGGTCTTCCAGCCACTTGACTATGCCGGGAGCAGTAACAGTGCGGAGTGGGAAAAACAAACAGAACTTACTAAATACGTCACAAACGGAGAAAATATAGCAAAATCACGAAGTTGATCGCGATAGCGGACCAACGAGATCCACGCTGATCACTTCCCAAGGCTTAGTCGCGGTGGGTTGTTGGCTACGCATCTGACCAGCAGGTGCTTGTTGAAGAGGCTTGGTTCCCAAACAAACAGTGCAGCGCTTGATGTAATTGACTACGCCACTTTTCATTTTGGGCCAATAATATTTTTGTCCTATGCGATGGAGAATTTTAGAAATACCCAAGTGACCACAAGTAGGGGGATCGTGATGTGCGCTGATTATCTGGCACCGGCGTTCCTTTGGGACAACCAAACGCCAAGAGGAATCTGAATCGACCAAGCTGGGGTAAGGGGTATCCCGCGTACATTTGTAGAGCTTACCCTTGTCAATGTGCCATAGAGGGAAGTTCTCAGGATTGTCTGATACCCGTTTCAGCATGGAAAGATACCACGGGTCTTTTATCTGAGAGGGGGAGTCGGTATCAGTGGATGCTGCAGGCAAATCGTCAACGGTGTCAAGGGCAGGGACAGCACGCGATAAAGCATCAGACAACATTGTATTTACCCTTGCGATGAATTATGTCAAAATCGTACTGCTGGAGACGAACGACCCACCGCGCAATACCACCCACCGGGTCTTTGATCGAGTTTAACCATTTCAAAGAGTAATCGTCGGTTATGACCGTAAACTTTGTACCTTCAATGTACGGACGAAGCTTCTCAATGGCAAAAAGAACAGCTAGACACTCCTTCTCCGTCGTGCTATACCGTCTCTCGTTTTTAGTTAAGGACCTACTAAGATAGCAGATGACATGCTCATTCCCTCTTGATTTTGCGAAAGGACAGCACCCAAACCATAATCAGAGGCATCAAGGGGAGCAATAACAGACGAAAAGTTGGGCACGAATCGGCGATACCATGAAGCCATACCCACGATACGCCGCACTTCCGTTACATTTTTGGGAGGAGGGATCTTGATAATGGCTTCGACTTTATCAGAGTCGACGAGCAACCCACTTGAGTTTACCACATAACCCAAATACTTAAGTTCGGGTTTGCAGAACTGACACTTTTCGGCGTTCAAGGTTAAGCCAGCTCGCTTCAGCCTCTCAATCACTTGCTCCAATATCTCAATATGCTTTTCGAAAGTTGAGGTGCAGATGATCACATCATCAAGATACACAAAAGCATATTGTCTACTCGCTTATTCCCTTCTACCTCCCTTTCGTACGCTTTTTCTGTGGAGCCTCTAAATTCGCCCCTACTTGATAGCGTATTACATGGTTGCAACATTTACTTTTATTCAGTAACATTTTTTTTAAAGTTAAGATTTGAAGAAATAATATTTTAAATAGATGATTTTCCTCAATTTGATAAATATTGACCAAATTTCTCTCTGTTTGTTTACTGGATTTCCTTTATATTTGTTATCTTATACCTACTCAACTGGAAAGAAGTTGATAACTAGGGACCATTTGACCTGTTGCCACCACTTTGAATCTTTACGTGGCACATCGATAACACCTCGCCGTACGCTGATAATTGACGAAAAAGATGACAAAAATCGTCAAAAACGAACATTGCTAGTGACGAGCACTTTGAGCTTCGAGTAGATTTGGATTATAGTTATGTTGTTATGTATGCCGTTTACGATAGATTTGATAATGACGACCCCAGCAGCACATGGCGTGGCGGCAGCGCGACACGCGTAAACCGATTATTACTGTCTTGTGACGTCACGACCCATAGAAACATGTTTTCGATCGCGTCATGAATTTCGAATTATTTGGTATTTTCAATTTTGGACACCTGAGATGAGATTTTTTTTTCCTGATTGCATGATTTATTAGGATTCAGGATGTTTTTTAGTATGTTTTATTATTTATTCCATATTTAATTTATTGTGCAAGTTCCATATTCAGCAACGAATTCGTCGTTTGTTATATGGCTTTCTATTTGCCAGATTACATATGTCATAATGAAATTCTAATCAATATTCTGGCTATGTATTATAGTGTATTATCCCACGAAAATCATTGAGAATGTGATTTAAAGGATTCCACACACCAACGCGGTAACGGGAACGACGCGTGTTCAATACATGTGGCGCGTTATGATACATTTCCCACTACCAGCGTTATGTCTCATTATCTCCTGAGTACAGCTCGTCGCTCCCGTTCGCGCGGTACCACGTTTATGGGGCACCCTAAAGAATAAAAGCAATTGAGTACAAGACAATGGACTAAAGCCTCACAGGAATCCCTCAGCAACTTGTAGCAAATGCTTTGCTAAGGATACGAGCTCTTGAGAGTAAAATTACCTATTCCGCCCATTAGTATATAATATTCTTTGATTGTACAAAATTAAAAAAATATACTTTTATTCCGCCCCTCTAAAAGTATTATTAAACACCGCAAAATTACCCTAAAGGTGAATAATGAATAATTTCGTTGGCAATTTTCGAGAGAACTAGGGAATACTGAATAGACCAATTTGGCAAATAAATATTTATGCGACAAAGGCGGAGGCGGGCCCGTGATCCGCCCCTAAAAACCGATCAACGATAAGCGGCCCCTTATGAAGAGATCAAAATTAAATTACAAAAAATATGAGCGCTGCGGAAACAAAATCGACCGACATTGAAAAAATATAAGGAGAGCCGATTGAGCTCGGGTGAATTATACCTGAGCCACCAATTTACATGTAAATGATTGTTTACCGGTCTTTTTGTAAAACCTTCAATTCAGCAAGATTTTAGCTGGGATCGTCGGTATCGATGTGATTTACAAATATAGCAAAATAAACTAATAGGATTTGGCTTAGTTTGGGATAAACGTTTAGATATCGAGTATCGAGTACCTACTCCTTTAGTTTCTTAGAGGAAAAATGGTAAAAATTTGGTAAAAGTGCAGTATAGCCCGGTCACCGAAATGTTTTTTTTTTTTTTTTTATTAAAATTTGTTTGTTAAACATCCAAATAGTGCATTTTAAAGAAAATTTTTCACCGGAAATCTGGAAAGCTTTAATTGAAAAATTACAAATTAAAATTGTTCTGAAAATACTGCTTATTTGCAACCGAGCTATAATGTACTTTTTCCCCTAAATAAATATGCAGTATAGTCTGGTCATCTAAAGAGTTTTTTATTTAATTAAGAAAATGCAGATTTACCCAAACTAACCCTTATTAACCCGTCCGTATAGTGCTATCTAGTCTGCATAAGTGAAATATTGTTTATTTGTAACCGACCCATACTGCACTTTTTACCCAAAATAAATAATATTCAGTATAGCCCGGTCGCGTAATTCCGAACCACAGTGCAGTACAGAGCGTCACATAACGTTAAATATTCTGTACTCAACTCTGGTTTGTACAACGCAAACGCAAAAGTACTTACTCCAAATCCACGTGTGATTCAGAGCATTACAGAGAATACACGCGTCTATGACTGACTGTATTTTGTACCACTTAACTGTGGTCATGATACTACGAAACCAAGTGTAATTCAGAACGACGTCGTCGGTGCGGACGCCGTCCATAATATTAGATTTGTTTTTGCAGAAATCACAAACCAGTCTCAGTTAATTTCATTGGTTGAAACTAGTTTTCTGACTGTTTTCAACTAAAGAAATTAGCTCTGACTGGTTTGTGATTTCTGCGGAAACAGACCTAATATCTACTGTTTGATAAAATGCCATAAAAATAAAACAATATATTGTAATATAAATGAAAAATTATTTTATTTTATACTGAAATATTCTACAAGTAAAATAATTATTATCTACTTCAGAAAAAGGAAAAAGATACAAAATACTAAAAAATCAAAATCAACACATCATACAAAAGAACGTTCCGTATAAATCGAGGGTTATTTCACTGTAGTTTTTTTGTACATATATTGTGTAATACTCAGATATTGCAGGGTATTGTGAAAGTATTGTAGACTATTGCAATCTATTGCCGAATGTTTCAAGGTACCTATTGCAAACCATTGTGATTATTGTGAACTATTGCAAGTTATTGCAGTAGGTACAAAGGTATTCCCTATTTCTTCAAACCTTTATAATTTTCTTCCATATTATTTGAAATTTAAATCATCTTAAAGTAGTTTATTCATGTCACGTAGCTTTGTAATCCAATTTCTACTTGTTAATTATTGTGAAAAATGTTTAATCCGTTCGTCACATTTGTTATCATAAGTCTCATGACACAAAAGTTTTTCTGCACAACAGATTCAAAACTATCATTTTCAGTTTTTGTTTATAGCAGTTTATATTCATATCATAAAGTATTTAGTAACTTAACTACTTCTTCTTCCCTCATTTTGTTGTGTAGGGTAGGCACAACAAAACGGTTACCACCGCGGTAACCACTAAACACCCTCAAAAACAACAACTCATAGAACATAAACCAACCGCAAATTAGCTAAGTGCAAGACCTTTTATTCCAAGGGAAAACAATCGTTTATCCAACCTTTACATACTTTGTACTGAATTGGCATTTGCAAAGGTGTAGAAAAAAAAAACAGAGCGTTACGTCTTGCAAACCCCCACCCAATACCGAATGCATCTTGTCTGCACCGCGCTGAGGTTTGGAAGACGATGAATGGCATTATTGAATAACAAACCCAAGTTCATTTCAGAACAATGTTGCTCTGAAATCAACGGGGGTTCGGAATTACGCAGCCCGGTCACCTCCTTTTTTTTATGAAAATCGTTTGTGTAACGTCCAAATAGTGAATCATTGACGAAATTAATGAGTTTTGCGCTGAGTATGTTTTATCACGATGTCTTAGTTAAACGTTAAAGCAAAGTTCACCTAATATAATTTTTCGATTTTGATTGACCGGGCTATACTGCATAATTACTTCGGGGAAAAAGTGTAGTATAGCTCGGTTACAAATAATACAGTATTCTCAGTGTAATTTTTCAATTAAAAATTTCCTCTGGAAAATTTTATTTAAAATTCATTCTTATTTGAACGTTGAACAAACGATTTTGATTTAAAAAAAAAATTTTAGGTGACCGGGGTATACTGCATATTTATGGGAGTAAAGTGCAGTATAGGTCGGTTACAAATAAACAGTATTTTACTTATGCAGACTAGCTAGCACTATACGGATGGGTTAGTAAGGGCTAGTTTGGGTTAATCCGCATTTTCTTAATTAAATAAAAAACTCTTTAGGTGCTATACTGCACTTTTACCGGAAAAAACATATTCCTATCAAAAGAGTGTATCAAATTTTCTTGTACAATTGTTGCACGTAAAATTACCCTTAAACTGTTTGAATAGTAAATTTAAATTAATAAACCACAATAGGCCTAGGTACTGTAAGACACTCTTAAGGAATGCGGCCAGCGCAACAAAGTGCTCGCGGCTACTCAGTGGTGTGGGAGTAGGTTCAATAATAAAAGTTAGCTTAATAGGACGCCACTGATTTATAAAATACAATCCGCGGACTTAAATCAGAAAGTCCCTGATCTCCAAAATTCCTATAAAAATGTACCTACCCAATGTACCTATCCTTCAAAATAAAACAATTTTACCTTGGTTTGGTTGATGTCAGTAGGGATAAAATAAGAGTCAAATCTAAAAACAATGATTAAAAATCTATTTAATAAAATGGGGGGTATATGTTCAAAACTGCAAAGGCCAATATAGGGCAATATGTAAAATACCACAATATATATGGGGGGCTTGGTTCTAAAAGGGCCAAAGTCATGAAATGTAGATTTTGACAAATCGACTTTAAAAAAAATGCTCTATGGTTAAAAGCATTTTTAAAAACATAATGTTAGCTCCAGAAATATTCTTATAAAATGGTATTTTGAGGCGGATCCTTCTTATACTTTTGAAATGGTTTAAGATTATTTGAAAACTCTTTTCGAAAATAAAATAGACATTGGCCGTTTTTGGATTTATAATAAAAGTAAAAAAATACACTTTGGCCTAACGCCTGGAAATGAAAATGCAAAGAATTTTAATAGTAGATTATACCACGAGTCAATAATGATAGCTATTATTCCCGAGGATTATTACGAACTGAGCCGCGTTAGCGGCGAGGGAGTAACATTCCGAGGGAATAATAGCCATTATTGCGAGTAGTATACTCTACTTTATTTACGACAAATTAATTTATTTGAGATTTTCAATGAACAAATTTCATCCGTCTCATAATTTTCAATACAAATCCACAAGCACTACACGTTTGACACTGACACTTTTGTGGAATAATGACCATTAATCCCGCTACTCGTCATTAATCCCTGGAGGAATAACATATGTCATTATACTGCCAAAATCACAAATATAATACGCACATTATACATTAGTCGTAAATAAACGAATTTTTATTTTTAACGCATGAAACGTATATAACCAAAAAAAAAAAATATTATGAAACTAATAAAGGTCGTCAATATCTTGATTTTCGTCTTCACTTTCGCTCATTGTATCGATAGCTGTTTCTGGAGTACTAATGCCATTGATAAATTGCAAATAGTAGGGTCGACTTTTCTCGTGGATGTACGGTAACATATCTCTTAAATGTTGCAACTTATTCGCGGAAATACCAAGAGGTTTCTTTGAGATTGGTAGGAGGCTTGTGGTTTCCGAATGTCTGGTTTTTTTTCTTGACAAATCCAAGCTTTTGCAAGGTTCATCGTTGAAAGATGTCTTGTATTGTATCAAACCGAGGTTTTTACTGGAATACTGAATTACTCTTATTATAGACCAAACTACTGGTTCCCCTAATGTATTTACTTTTTTATGTTAGAACTTTCCAGAAAGAAGTGATTTGAAATTAAGAAATTCTTGTTGACGCATTTCATGAACGAGAATAGGTGGTCTTCTTGGTACTAAACGGATCAAGTTAGCCCAATCCCGAGGAATATCTATTCTAGCTGTTGTTGATTTTTTAGTTTTCTCAATCGCTGCGTGGATTTGGTCTGCTTCCATGTGAGTGTGCGCTGGGACTAGAAATTTATGACAAATTTTAATGTGTTTCTGTCCTCTGTTGAATTTTTCCATAGGGATAAGAAGCATTACGGATATCAAGATGTTCTTATATTGTCCAGGGTAACAATCACTGTACATACTGATTTCATTGATATGGGGAGGAATATTATTAATAATGTATGCATAGAAACACGATGCAACTTCTTGTCCACCCCTTTGAGCGATGGTCTCGTCCCAAAGATAACATTTTGCGGAATTAGTACTTCCGTGTGATTCATAGATAGTAAGATTTAGCGTCCAGAGTTTTCGTTTATAGAATGATATGCTGCTTTTCAAATAGGGTGTCGGCAAACACTTTTGTGTTAGCTTATAACTAAAATATTAGGATTGGTTTTGCACGCAAGCTTGTCTTTCTTCTTTTCTTTATATGCAGCATCTACTAAATTCAAGTGTTCAGTCTTTTCATTTTCAATTCTGATCTTTTCCTCTACGTCTCGGACAGACTTCAATAAACATTCATATTTATCACAGGTACCACAAGTGTCGTTATACGGCTTTTAAAAAGCTATGTTGTACTCTTCTACAAAAATTTTCCCATACATGAATTCATTTCTTGGTACTATAGTGTTTTCTTGGCAGTATTCAACATAGAGTTTATACATTTTTGATATTGAGAGATCAGAAGCTATGAAGCTGAGTATTTTTTTGCAGTTTGTTCTCTTGAATAATTTTTTGACTTTCTCACGAGGGAAACATCTCAATGTGTCATCTTATAATATTTTTTTCTTCTTCACTTATCTTTGGGTGATTTGCATGTTTTCCTCTCGCATCATCAAAACACATGCTTGAATTTGAAGTGCGTTTTTTTAAAGATTATCCGAACTTTCTATTACCACGGGAGGACATGCTGTCTCAAACAATACGCAGCTGTGATACACAGGCTAGCAAATAATGTCAAAAGAAACTGAAAACGTCATAATTACCCGCCGAGATGATTTCTTCAAAGGTGGGGGCCAATGTCGCACTAATATGTAAATAATAAACAAAAAAGGGCCAATGTTGACTTAGACCTTTTTATATATTATGTTACACAGGTTTATGGGCCTATATCTACATTGGCCTTTTTATCTGTAAAATAAAATGTTATTTGAATTTGAACATTGGCCCTACGTACTTTTGAAACGTGTTTGTCACTCTAAGCAGACATTGGCCCTTTTTACTGATGATAGTTCTCTTCAAATGTAGCTTGAGAATGCACTTAAGCCAAAATCACAGAGAATTGACATTGGCCCTTTTAGAACCAAGTCCCAGATATTATTATTAATAGTAAAAAATCAAAATGTAGCAAGGACCAATGTGGCCTTATAAAAGACACTGTAATGAATTTAAGATTTACCAATAGATTAAATGTTTGACTACCTTAGTTAAATGAGAGTAAAAGAGAACCAACAGTTATTAAAGATGTTAATAATACTAATTAAAACCTGTGCACGCTTATACCATGGTATACCGGGGCGGGTTTGTACAAAAATGTCACCTTAAATATAGTACATTAAAAATAATTGGTACTGTACACCCTTGTAATGATTAAGGCAGTAAAACAACCTTGGAAATATACCAATTAAGTATCAGAAATACCATCAATAATAATAATAAAATAATTTAAGAAATGTTAATGAATCAACGGGTACATCACCCCTTTTGGTCCTCCCTGCAGTTTAAACACCCATTTCTATAACTGTCTCCTGACAGCCTTACAACCTGCATAACAGACCCCATCAACTTCTATTGACTCCCTTCTTACAACGTGAATTTCGGTCTCAATTCAGTGTTGTGGGTACTCTTGACACCTCAACTTCGAGACTAATAAACCGTCAGAGAGGAAAAACCCACTGGTAAAGATTCTGAAGGCCTCGCTAACAGCCTAACAAAAAAACCCTGGTTACAATTCGGGCTAGTTGAACAAATGTGCTCTAGTGCTTCACACGACAAACCAACAAAATGGCGTAGATTTCGTTTCCAGAAAATTCTGTGTGGTTGGCTTACAAATACGGGTACGACCAAATCCAAAGCTTTCACCCCAAAACCAATTAAGCCAGCAACCACTAAATCCCAGCGTCTTCAAAATCCCACAAAAAGGTGGATGTTCCCAAGGAACATCGCCAAGAGGACCGCTGGTAGAATCTGCCAAGAACTTCTTGTTTGCTCAACGTGCGGATTTAAAAGAGAACGATCCCTTTTCAGCGATTTATTAGGTAGGCTTCAATATGAAAATTTTTCTAGAATTCCAGTTTTTTCTTTAAGATGTCCTCTGGTGCCAGATTTCCGATCTCGACCAGGAAGACGGAACACCCAGTTTGAATCGGAACACAATCAGCTTGAAACAGAACACTCCGAACCACAATGATGACCAACAAAACTCAAAGTTGTTATCAAATTCTCTCCCCTAACACCAATTAACACTAATTAATCACTTATACAAGTTATTAATCAGCATCTACCTAGTCTTCAGTCTAAAAACCATCAAAATGACCAGTGACTGTATAGGGATCACCGTTACAGTGACTCTATATTACCCACAGCGGTCAAGAACGTCGGCATCAGTGCTGCCCAACACGAATCCACAAGTGGCTTATAACCCCACTATATTTTTGAGAAAAATAAACATTTGAAAATGGGAAAAGTGAAGGAAATAAGTGTGGAAAATCGATTTAGAGTGTGCTAAAGTGATTTGTGTTGTTGAGAAATTTTAATAAAGGAAAATACGAGATCCGTAAGTGTTGACAATTGATATTTATTTGAAAGTAAACAAACCTTTTCACCGAGATTTAGGGCCTTTTAGAAAACTTTCGAAAGCTAAATAAAGTGAATTCCTATCCTACCAGTAGGGCTTTATTATCCTGAAACTACCCTGTCCTCTAAATACAAAGAATTCACTCATTATTACCTTGAAAAATATACCTTTAATCAACAACCAGATATTGTTTTGCATCCAACCAAAAGGCAAAAATCTAGCAAAATTCAATGAGCAACCTATCAATCACTGAAAAATATTAAACCTCAGGTATACAGCTTTATAAATATTCTCACAAATAACTGAATTAATTACTGAATTTATTCGAAATCCTCAATTACGTTAAGGCAAAATTTTAACGTAACACAATGTACAATGTAGCAATTCCATAAATAGATTGATACAAAATGTAAAAAAACAAACGTGTCATTATCTGTTGACTAATAGAAAACCAAATTGAATAATAGGATTGGAAATAAAAACAAATGGACAAAGATAAATTTCGAACCTGAGAGTTGGCAAGCAGGAACACAAATCTACTGTCGGTTTGATAGATGAATTCTGCAACCGGATAAATCTTGAGAGGCTTCGGAATAAAAAGCGACCCGATGCCTTTTGAGTAGATAAAAAAAACCTCAAAAATATAATAGAAAAAAAAACAGGACCAGCAATTGCATAAGCAAGAAAGAGAGAGAGCCACGTATTCACTATCACGTGTGCACATGCTTATTTTTAGTAACAAACTAGACTTAATTTATGGTTTAACGCTGGAAAATTATGGAAAATTAGATTTAGAATCTATTATTTGAATAATTTAATTTTTTCTGTGACGGGAAAAAACTAGACTTTTTGTACTTGTTGACAGGGGCAAAAATATCACTTTTTCTCCCACGGGAAAAAAGTAACAGGTACCAGTCATTTTTTTTCTCAAATGGAAAAAAGTATAAATACGGTCACAGAAAAAAAAAATTATACATGGAAAATGGTGAGATTTTCCCGTCACAGAAAAAAATAGTGTATTACAGACGGGAAAAAAGTAAGATTTTAGCGCTTGCTGTGTTGTCTCCCTCCGCTTCGCGTCGGGTACTAGTACTTTTTTCCCTTGTATAATAAATAACTATTCTAAAATTAGGAAAACGTTTAGACCATCAGATTTAAATCAAATTTTCCATTACCTACTTTATTAGTAACCTATATGGTTTTCGACTTATAAAAGCTTTTAATTTATTCGCTTTTATATGCCCACCGCGGTACTGTTCTGCGCGGTCTCGGCGGTCTCAGTCTTTCGCGAATCGCTCATAGGTAATTTTTCGGTGTTTTGAGATGGGCGAAAAAATTTTGAGTCTTTCACCTGCGAGATTGGAAGACCAACTTCAGCCCTTTGGTATATGTATATTAAACTATTATTACAGAAAAGTTGATTATAGAATAAAGGATTTATTTATATTTTATTTTATTTGTATGTGTTCGTCTATTTTTCTAATAGGTTATAAACTGATGTTCATTCCATCATGCCTGCTGCTCCATGCATTGTAAATAAGTGACTGCTACGCAATGATGGTGAATCAAAGCGTCGCTTACCAAATTCAGCACCGTATAACGAGCTTTTCAACAAGTGGGCCCTTTTATGCGGAAACAGCCGTAGGATAACGTGCTAAGTGCCATGAGGGCACTTTTCGCATATCTACTTACAATTTTTTTTTCTACAATTGTTTAATATTTTATTTCAAATTAAGAACTTAAACCTTTTGTTATTTGTTGATAATTTCTCTTAATTTTGATAATAAATATATTAAACAATTTCACTATAAAAATTAAGAAACGTGTTTTTTTGCTTTATACTATTTTCCCGATTTTGGATTCTATTTTTCATTTTAAAATTTTTTCTTTGTGGTCGCTGTTAGTTGAGGATTTTTTTTTGCAAAATATTTCAGTTGGTAACACTCACTTACCAACCAACTGACAGGTGGATTTTATTAAAAGGTTTGATAATTTTGGAGGTACCAATAGGTATACCTACTTTGAAAACTAAATTCCTCTAAAAATCGTTGACGAATGAGCTTCATTCTTCAATGATTGTGCGTGCGAGAATAATGACATTCCCACATCAAAATCGAGAAACCTTATTTTATGCTACCAAGTTTTGTTTGAAATAATAGTTTGACGCCGGTCTGCTCGTTCGTTCCTGCCAGTGAAGTAACCAGTAGGGGGGTGGTTATGAGGGTGCTGAGCACCCCCGAAACAGAAATTAGCACGCCCATCTGAAATACAATCATAGCATTATCTTATATTGATATAAGAAATTAGTACAACCAAATTATTTTTAATAAAATAATGACGTGTGTCTTTAGTTCATCAGTTGTTCATAGTTTGTAATAGGTGTTAAACAGGGTCTTTTCTAATCGAATGAAAAATGAAAAAAGAGCTCCCAGGCCGAATTTTGGAATATCGGTCCAAGTGGTAAAGTCAACACTGGATAAATGGTCAAAAAGACAACATCAGGCCCGTTGGAATACAACACCTGTCAATATTTAGAGGAGGAGCGATTTTCGGGATCAATTTGAGAAGAAAACTTCATATGAACGTATGTCCTACACGTCCTAACTTATGAGACACAGGGTGATAAAAATTTCAAAAATAATTCATTTATATTGATAACTGTAACACCAGTTTAGATATTTTAATGAAGTTTGGCATACATGTACTATGTTATATCAAGAGGCATTTTTTAATGTATCACAATTCTTTAAATGTTCACCATTGGCGTCTGTACGGAATTTGTCCTGCCCTTTTTGGCAGACATTGATGGTACGCCACTAATTTCTCCTAAAATAAAAACTATTCTTGAAATCCCCAATCATCTGTGAGCAAAGATGATCACTTGATGTGTTACAATCAGACACACGGTTTTCGCCTAAAAAAAATTAAATTTATTTATCTGCGGTGAGTCATGTTAACGACATTGTTATGATCATGCAGAGAAAGGGTTTTTATTATTTTCATTAAAGCCTAACCGTGCATTGTGATAAATGAAGTTATCAATTAGAAAAGTCCTGTCAATACATAGTACATGTGTGCCAAATTTCATTAAAATATCTAAAGTGGTGTTGCAGATATGAATATTAAATGATTTATTTTTGAAATCTTCATCACCCTGTAAGTTGAGTTAAGGACATACGTTCATATGAAGTTTTCTTCATAAAATTAACCTAAAAATCGCCTCCTAAAATATTGATATTTATTTAGGATACATCCTGTAAACATATTTTATTATTCTACTAACTAAAATCTTTTGAAATAATTTAAATTAATTTTCCTACGACCACATACGAAAATGACAAAATTCGCAATATTTGGTTCTTTGGGAAGCGCTAAATATCACACGCGTGCTGATAGTACTTTCAATACGCGTGCTAAAAGTACTTTCAGCACACGTGTGGAAAATACTGTTGACATTATTTGTGATTGACATCAAAATTTACTTTCAATAGAGTAAAAATCAAACGAGAAGAAGCCACACGCGTTATCGTTTGTCTCACTTTAAATGGGAGGGACCCAGAGAAAAGGAAATCTGGAGCGGCACTCTGTATCTTTCATTTTCGAGGAAAGCGATAAAGATAGGCAAGCGACACGATCTCTATCGCTATAATTAGCGGTACTCTGTAAGCAAATCTCTATCCATTTATCGTAACACAAATATTAGTATAGTTAAGTTGTTTGGGTGGTTTTTTGTGAGAAATGTTGCCAGTGCAAAGATTTCTTATAAATGAAATTGAGAACATTGCAAGAATGCAGGACAATAGACTGGATAAAAGGGTGATGAGGGATGATAGTGATCCATTCAGTTTACATGATAGACGATTCATTGAACTTTTTCGTCTAAATAAGGACCTAGTGGCCTATTTATTCACGCAGCTCGTACCCCACATGGATCATGAACAAAGAACCACAAGAATTCCTTGCCAACTACGGATTTTAACGGCCTTACGTTTTTTTGCAATTGGTAATTATCAGAGAGGTATGTATATTATTTTTTAAGTTTTGTTGTAATGGCAAATTAATTTCAATTCAATTTATTGAAAAGCTTTTCACATTCAAATTATGAAGCTAGTTTCCTAAGAATAAATATAATCTGCATAGACTGTGAGTTGTTTATGGGTCAATTTACCTATCAAATG
This sequence comes from Ceutorhynchus assimilis, assembly GCA_917834065.1. NCBI lineage: Eukaryota > Metazoa > Arthropoda > Insecta > Coleoptera > Curculionidae > Ceutorhynchus > Ceutorhynchus assimilis. The sequence goes on from OU892279.1 coordinate 20,312,507, forward strand.
AAACTGTTGATTGATAAAACTGTACAATTTCTTGAAAAATTCTCAGATCAGTGCAATCAATTAATATTTTGGATAATGATTCACTGAGTGACTCACTACTTTTTTGGTTTTTATTTCAAGATGATGCTATTTCCCTATGAAAACCAGCAAATATTTAGTTCGAAATATAATATGATTTTTTTATACATTTTCATAGCAAAACAATTATTATAATTTCAATAAAATATAGAATCTTGTGGTTCTGGTATCAGTAGACATTTATAAGATTAGGCATCTAGTTGGTACAGTATAGTAGGAAAATAGATACATATTTGCATATTTCATTTTTTTAATTATTGTTTCCAGGTATAGGAGAAGAATTCTCATTATCTATGAGCCAGCAAGCAGTGAGTCGTTGCATTCATGAGGTTGCCAATTGCATAGCAACACATATGGGACCTGTGTGGGTCTGCTTGGAGATTCAGGATACCCTTTGGAACCGTAGCTATTAACCCCATTTGAAAACCCTGAACCAAATACACCAGAGGGGCGGTATAACAGTGCATACAAAATCACTAGCAGTACCTATAATTGGTGTAATGGACGCTTCAAAATGATTTTCAAGTGCCTTTTAGGAGAGAGAAAGCTAAGATACAGCCCAGAAAAAGTTGGTGTCATTACTAATGCTTGTGCAGTATTGCATAATTTACTAATTAGGGCAGGAGTCGAATTTGACATTGATTTAAATTGAAGGGTATTGAATGCGCCGTTTAAAATATATTGTAACGCACGTCGAACTATACAACTACCCAACAAGTTAATACTAATAAAGATGCGAGGTTCGTCGCGATCATTGCATTGGGCTACTGTTGGGCCGGTTGGCGCTAGATCGTTCATGCGGGCGATTTAAAATGTATCGCAAACAGGCGGAGGAAAGAGCCATAGGGTTTGCTGCGGGTATAACAGAGACAGACAAAATGACAAGAAGAATTAATTACATTTCTACAAAAAAAAACTAGATAATTTTTGGGATTCTGGTTTGTGCTATTGTATTGCTAACACATATAAGATTGGCGCTTGTTAAAAAAAAAACACCATACATTGATTAACTTTCTTGCTTTTTTTTCCAGTTTAAATTACATTTTTGTAATTTTTCGAGAACTTGTTTCTGGTACCGGATTTCTAAAAAGATAGCGCCATTTGTCCCTATATTATAAATCAAATTCAAAAAAGAAATTTGATATAACTTCAACTGTTAAAAAGTTACGTTGAAATTAAGAACGCAATGCATTCCTTGTTTCATTCATCTCATTCCCACTAAAGATTATTAATCGGGGAAGAATAATACAATGATAGACTGCGTTAGGTGCTTCGCGCAGGAAAAAATATTTTGACATTGAGGCGCATTCAATCCCCTTAATCAATGAAGGTGTAGATAATAATCATCACAATGTCAACTACCCAGTATTGAATGAAGCCAGACAAACAAGGCAACAAGTTGTAAATAGATATTTTACAATTGTGTAATTTTGTGTTTGTTTGCTAGGGCATTTTTTGTAAATAGTTGAGATTAATATACCTTACTCAAAAATGAATAGGTATAACTTTTTTTTTCTGTACCTTCTTTTACTGATAGATAACTAGATTATACATACTGAAAAAAAGTTAAAAAACATCCTAATAAAAATTATAAAGTCAATTATATTTTTGACATTATTATATGTACTATACTCAGGATTCTAAAAATTAATAGTGTAGAGAAAATATCAAAACTTATAAATTTGTACTTTTTATTAATCACAAGATTAAACAAATTTTATATTATACAAAAGGAACAAAAAATACCCAAATATTAATACAAAAATAACATTAATTCTGATATAAATAAATAATAAATAAACAGCTCGATAATCTATTTCAAAGAAAAAGTCACAAAGGTATCAAAAAACTAAGATTAAACAAATTTTATATTATACAAAAGGAACAAAAAATACCAAAATATCAATACCAAATATTGATACAAAAATAACAAAAAATACCCAAATATTAATACAAAAATAACATAAATTCTGATATAAATAAATAATAAATAAACAGCTCGATAATCTATTTTAAAGAAAAAGTCATAAAGGTATCAAAAAACTATCTATCATTATCCTTGATATTTTTTATAGCTGTAGAGCAATGTGGACAGAAACTAGCTATTATACAAAAGGAATAAAAAATACCCAAATATCAAACCAAAAGATTAATAAAAAAATAACATAAATTCTGATATAAATAATTAATTAAATAAACAACTCGATAATCTATTTCAAAGAAAAAATCACATAGTAGGTAGGTAATTAAAAACCTCTAGTTATCATCATCCTCGAGATTTTGCATTGCTGTAGAGCAACGTGGACAGAAACTAACTCTGCCATTCGCCATTTTATTGAGGAATGCCTCTTGTCCATCCGCCATTCTAGCAAGATTTGTGTTTATCTCCTTTAGAGCCACCGTATTTTCTTGGTGCATCCTTAACAAGGTCATTTCATCACCTTTTCTGTTGGTTCTATTGCTAACTTTTTTGGCTCTGGTTTCACCTCGCACTTGATTTTTCCTAACCAATTTTCTTTTTAAATTTCCTTTGCCAGAAGAAACATCAACTTGATCAGATTTGATTAACTTGATACCAGAAGTAGAGGGTGTGGCAAAAATATCTGTGTGTGTTGTGGTGTTTGGAACAAAATTTTCTTGCATGGTAGATGTGGAGGGTATAGCCGGGAAGAATGGAGTGGATCGAGGAGTGGATAGTTTTTGACTTTTTTTAATAATAATTAGTGGAGGCATTTTAATTGGTTCGGGTTGAGGATCATCTACAATGATTACAGCGGGATCTTGAGATTCACTGTTTTGGTCAAGAACAGCATCGTTTCCCTAAAAATTATATAGTTATGATTTGTTTGTTAGTTTATTACAATAAATAATAATATTAATTATATTAAGTACCTATTATTTTATATCATATTTAAACATTTTCATATAAGTTTTTGAACTTGAACAGTTTAAAGTTACTTTATTATAGGTAGGTACTTAGGTAGATAGTTTTTTAAATAAGATCAATATGCAAAAATACAGGGGAAAAGATGTAGATATAGATAATCATAAAAATACTTACAAAACCTAATTCAGATGTGGCATCTCCTTCTACTACAGTCTATCCAATTATTCCCATGAGTTTTTTCTGAATTGGCAATAAAGGTGGCAAAGGCCCACCTCCACCTGTTCTTTCCATGTTGAGCTTTAGATTTTGTGCTTTGACTTTTAATTTGCTCTTCCATTTGCTGAATGCCTAAAAACACAATTACACTTGGATAGAATTACACAGTAGGTAAACTCACTTCTATCCATTTGTCAGCAGTTTTTGAGCCCAATCCCATACTGGTTAATTGGGTTGCTACTTGTTCCCACAAGCTTTTGTATTTTTGCCGGGCATCCAGACCAACAAATGTTCTCGTTACCATCTCAGGGTGTTCCAATAAAAAGTCCACAAGGACTACTTATTGGCTTGGGTTTGTTTTAGGGGCACGTGCTGACATGTTTCTATAACTAATAAAATATATATGTCGTATGTAATATAGTAATATAATGGCGGTACCTACTTAAAGGGTTGTTAATTATTCTTATTAATATCTTTGCTATTATCATAGTAAAAACATAAAACTAAATGTTTTACTTACAGTTTATTATTATTTTCACTCACAGTCACAGATATTGAATTATCTATTTATTTGGAAAAATTAATTTTATTATTGATATATAACCTCACACTAAAAATAAATAATAAAAATGAACATAACCCCTTTTCTTTTCTCATCGGACGGAGATAAAAAAGCTTAGGTATGGAGTAGAATGAGACAGAACGATATATCTCTTGGATAAAAAGACCTCTCGAGGTGTCGCTATCGTTCTCTTCTCTATCGCCCATTCGGTCATATTCGGGTAGCCGCGGGATCGACCGAACTTAGTTACAGAGTACGAAATAGCGAAGCGAAGAGAATCTCTATCGAAATTTTGTTACAGAGTGCCGCTCCTGCCTTCTTTGTCAGCGCTGACGTCGATGGCTTCTTCTCGTTTGATTTTTACTCTACCTACGTGGATTGTAAGAAGGTACTTTCAGCACGTGAGGTGGAAATGAAAAGAAATCAAATAAGAGAAAATTGGCGTAAATTGGTTTCTGGTCGTAAGAAAAATGGTGTACATCACTTGTGAGAAAGCATCTTTCATATAATCGTGTGATTTTCGCACTCGGCTACCGCCTCGCGGGAAAAAAACACTTGTCTGAAATGTATCACTCTCTACATTCGTAATGTAATATACTATTTGACCTCTTTAGTTCCAAAATAGTTATTTATGCAACAAGTGTGTAAAGTGAACCTTTCTCCACGAGCGTAAATTACATGAGTGAAAAAAACGTGCTTTCACGCACGTATTGGATACAAATTTTTTTCTACTACCAATCGAATATGTGTCAAAAAATAGATTTATACAAATACTTTACACACTAGTGCTTGAAGTATTTTCACTTTACGCACTAGTGCGTGAAGTAATTTACCAGAAAATTTACCAGAAAAATAAAAATTGTAAAAATAATTGGCTTGATATTGATGGTTGGGCATCCCATCCCGATGCCTGCTAATGTCGCTATATATCGACGACGCATCCGTGGTTGAAGATATAATGGATTCCAAACAACCATTAATTGCGAAGGTGTTCCACTTATACCTTCCAACTCACTTCCATACCAACGGTAACCGCCGAAGGTTACCGTTGGTCTTCACAACTAACATCTTAAAATAGATGAAAGACTTGACTGACATGGTAGAAATGAAACAGGTTTTGGTAGCTCAGTTGGTACAGCGTTGCACTGGATATGCGAGGGTCCTGAGTTCAAATTCTAGTCGAGGCTGGAAAATTTTTCATCAATTTTAATTGAAACGTCTGCATGCCACAAAAATTGATCACACTGTAAATTATATAACAGACGATAAAACTTCTGAAAAAATTCTAAAAATAATTGGCTTGATATTTATGGTTGGGCATCTCTTCCCGATGCCTGCTGATGTCGCTATATGTCGACAACACATTCGTGGTTGAAGGGATAATGGATTCCAAACAATCATTAATTGCGAATGTGTTCCACTTATACCTTCTAACTCACTCCCATACCAACCGTAACCGCCGAAGGTTGCCGTTGGTCTTCACAACTAACAACTTAAAATAGATGGAAGACTTGACCGACATGGTAGAATTGGAACAGGTCTTGGTAGCTCACTTGGTAGAGCGTTGCACTTAATATGCGAGGGTCCTGGGTTCCAATCCTAGTCGAGGCAAAAAAAATTTTCATTAATTTTAATCGAAACGTCTGCATCCCACAAAAATTGAACACACTGTAATACTGTAAATAATAGATCTGTTTCTGCAGAAATCACAAACCAGTCAGACTGAATTTCATTGGTTGAAACTAGTTTTCTGACTGTTTCTGACTGTTTTCAACAAATGAAATTCGCTCTGACTGTGCCACATTTAAATACATATTCTGAGAAAAAAAAGTGTCATTGTTTATTGGACAACAAGGGCGGATTTAGCTTTTGTTTATGGGGGGGGGGTACACAGTGCCATAATGCGCCCAGCACCTGCTGTAGCTAATAGCGCCGCAAGCGAAAATATTGAAAATTTTCAAGGTCACGCGTTCTCCTGGCCATTAGAATGTCCTTAAGAAATTCCATTTATGCAAAAATTGACTTTTACCAAGAAAATTTAATTCATCTCTCATAATATTAATAATGTGGAGTGAGTGGTATACACCGAAGTCCGAAGTTGATCGGAGACCGGCCCACCGAGTTTTACTTGGTAACTCGTCGGCCCAATCCAGGTCTGATGCCTGTGGTCGGTGGTCGGTCCTACCACACTATTGTTACTGTAATGCACTGGGGATAAAACTTACCAAGACAAAATTAATAGTTTATGTTCAGACAGATTTTGTGTTACATGACAAATAAGAAACAAGTGCTAAACTTAAAGGTATATATCCTGTTCACAATCCGATGTCCACAGGTGCAGGTAAATTTATCACCTTTCCCTATCAAATAGCATTGAAATGTGATAAATTGTACCTGTACCTGTGGACATCAGATTGTGAACGGATAATATGTTTAATATGGAATGCAACTCATGATCGAATGATTATGAATTATGATTATCATCTTAATTTGAATAAATGATTATTCACGTATCCTTATCCTAATTAAGGTTACTAGAACAAAATATATATATATATACTGTCGACCTATATTCCATATTCTATATTTGCACCTATAATTACCTAATTAATACGTAGAACAGATACAGGATGTTTCCGCTATCCGCGCATGTAAAACAAAAAATTATGTGTATTCAAATTATTTAATTATTCAATTTTCAGTAATCATGGGGGGGTAATTACCCCCCTGTACCCCCCCGTAAATCCGCCCTTGTTGGACACCTATACTAAATACGGCCCTGAGAGCTAAATCACTTGTCTTAGAGGATTATGCCAATAAGAACATTTGATCAGAAACTCAATACCTACATCATATGTAAATTTCAGCCAAATCCCACTGCGAGCCACTTTCTTATGCTTTTGTGCGGGGTCATTAAAATATCTAAAGTGGTGTTGCAGATATGAATATTAAATGATTTATTTTTGAAATCTTTATCACCCTGTAAGTTAAGTTAAGGACATATGTTCATATGAAGTTTTCTTCATAAAATTAACCCAAAAATCGCCTCCTTAAATATTGACATTCATTAAGAAAACACCCTGTATACATATTTTTTTATTCTAAAATATTTTGAAATCATTTAATATTAATTTTCCTACGACCACATACGTGAATGACAAAATCCGCACTAGTTGATTCTTTGGGAAGCGCTAAATATCACACGCGTGCTGAAAGTACTTTCAAAAAGCGTGCTAGAAGTACTTTCAGCACGTGTGTTGAAAATAAAAAGAAATAAAATAAGAGAAAATTGGTGTAAATAGGTTTCTGGTCGTGAGAAAAATGGTATACATCACTTGTGAGGTGAGAAAGCATCTTTCATACTTATGTGATTTCCGCACTCGGCTACCGCCTCGCGGAAAAAAAAAACACTTGTATGAAATTTGTCAATTTCTACACTCGTAATGTAATGTACTATTTGACCTCTTAATTCAAAATAGTTATTTATGCAACAAGTGTGTAAATTGAACCTTTTTTCACGAATGTGAATTTTGTCGCACTTAAAATTCACATTCGTGAAATAAAGGTGCTTTACGCACGTATTGCATACAAATTTTTTTCTACTACCAATAAAATATGTGTAAAAATATATCGACATCTGTCATTGACATTACTTTACGCACTAGCGTGTGAATGAATTACTTTACGTACTAGTACGTGAAATCAAATTTTACCTCTTCTGAATGGTGCAAAAAGTGAGTACTCAACACACGGTAGGAGAAAAATAGTTATTTATGCAACAAGTGTGTAAAGCGAACCTTTTTTCATGAATGCGAATTTTGACGCACGAGCCGAAGGCGAGTGCGACAATCACATGAGTGAAAAAAGGTGCTTTTCGCACGAAGTGCATACAAAATTTTTTCTACTACCAATCAAATATGTGTGAAAAAATAAATTTAGACAAATACTTTACGCACTGGTGCGTAAAGAATTTTCACTTTACGCACTAGTGCGTGAAGTAATTTACCAGAAAAATGCAAAATTGACCATGTCGACATCTGTCATTGACATTGCTTTACGCACTAGTGTGTGAAGTGAATTACTTTACGCACTAGTGCGTGAACGTAAACTTTACGTCTTCCGAATAGTGCGTAAAGTGAGTACTTTACGCAAGGTAGTAGAAAAATATATTTTTCTACAACTGTCAACAAAAGATTATGCTTGCACACTGATGACAATTTGCGAAGTGATGCTTGTTTTTTCAGGTATTGTTTTTTCTACGTTCCCATGACGTCATGCACGAAATGCTTCTCCAGATGTTTTAATTAAAATTGATGAAAATTTGAACCCAGGACCCTCGCATATCCAGTGCAACGCTCTACCAACTGAGCTACCAAGACCTGTTTCATTTCCACCATTTCGGTCAAGTCTTCCATCTATTTTAAGTTGGTAGTTCTGAAGACCAAACGTCTACATGCCACAGAAATTGAACACACTGTTAATGATATAACAGACGATAAAACTCCTAAAAAAATTGTAAAAATAATTGGCTCGATATTGATGGTTGGGCATCCCATCCCGATGCCTGCTAATGTCGCTATATATTGACGACGCATCCGTGGTTGAAGGTATAATGGATTCCAAACAACCATTAATTGCGAACGTGTTCTACTTATACCTTCTAACTCACTTCCATACCAACGGTAACCGCCGAAGGTTACCGTTGGTCTTCACAACTAACATCTTAAAATATATGAAAGACTTGTTTGACATGGTAGAAATGAAACAGGTTTTGGTAGCTCAGTTGGTAGAGCGTTGCACTGGATATGCGAGGGTCCTGGGTTCAAATCCTAGTCGAGGCAAGAAAATTTTTCATCAATTTTAATCGAAACGTCTGCATCCCACAAAAATTGAACACACTGTAAATAATAGGTCTGTTTGTGCAGAAATCACAAACCAATCAGACTAAATTTCATTGATTGAAACTAGTTTTCTGACTGTTTCTGACTGTTTTCAACCAATGAAATTCGCTCTGACTGGTTTGTGATTTCTGTAGAAACAGACCTTATATAACAGACGATAAAACTTCTAAAAAAATTGTAAAAATAATAGCGCTATAGCACCCCTCAATGTGGGAGCCTAGTTCCGCCTATGCTGTCGTATATTTGAAATGGACTAGTTATGATTTCTGTTTCTGGCTGCTCCACTTCGTACAAAATTAAAGCAAACATTGCTAATTTTTCTTTGCTGAATTAGCCTGATAAACGTGCTTTGTTAATTTTTGGAATTAAATTCATCAAATCAAAACAAAACAAAATAGGCACTGGGGTATATGTAGCACGGTTGCATTTCCACTTGCTACTCGATGAAAGCTATCCTGACCGTATGTTATGAATGAGTGACAATTTTGACGTTGCATTGCCGATCGGAGACGTGACGTCCACTTTCTATAAAATGCGAATGGGCCTTAACGCGTTATTTTGCTTAAGGTACGTTTCTCGAGGGTTCATACTTTTGTTATCGAACGCGTCATAACTTGAAAAAAAAAGGGTTGTCGTAGATTAATTCATATGACACATTCAATTTTTTTGACAAATTAAAATGAATGACTTCTGGCCCAAGAACCGACGAACGTTTTTGACGTCATTGATTTGTTTCAGTCAATTTCTATTTGTTAAAAAAGGAATGCAAATTTTGTCAAAAGTATGAACCCTCATGAAACAAAGTTTACATATCCCGCCAGATTTTGTAATCTCGTCTCGTTGCCAATCCCGCTCCCCCGGTAGGATTCATTAGTTTCAATCGTAGGCCTAATACGAGTGAATCTTGTAGTACGTACTGCGAAACTGCTGCCGGAGGTTTCACAGAAGAAATTAGTATAATATCTTAAAATTGGTCTGTTAATATCTGCTACATAATAAATACTTGCTGTCAGTTTGAAAGTTTTCTACAGTTCGTTACTGTATCTATTTACCTACCACTACTAAAAAGGCATAGTTAGACAAATAGATCAGTAAAAAAAGAATTCTCTGCTTTAAGACTTAAAAGACAGATTAACATGAAAATGAAAATCAGACAAAACCTGAAATCAATTCGATTGAATTTTAACGTGGAGGCATTAAATCTCACTCTTATATCAATAGCGGAACACTAAAGGCTTCTACTTTGTGAGTAGGTACCAACTTACACAATAAGGATTATTGCAAATAGGGCTTCCGTGGTATGGAAGTGGCATGAACATGAGGAAACAAACTGAAGGAGTTAATGCAAATACTAAATAGGTACAAGAGGAAGGTCTATCGGGAAACAGTGCAGTTAACATTTGCACATTTGTGGCTTCAGCCAGAAGACCTCAAGTTTTTGAGGTTACCAATCGCCTCGTTTTGCGGAACATTATCAAACAGGTGCTTTTGTTTATGTCGGGCGTCAGAGTTTTCTGTCTTTCGTATAGCCTTTTATAAAGAAAACGACAAACAATTTCCGATGCACGACATCGATCTCCTGATAAATGACATTCAAGCCATAAACGCAACCAATAAAAAAATTGGAAAAATATGTTGATAAATTTATTATAATTTCTCATGTTGGTTTTCGTATCTCACCCAATTGTAGTCCATAATTGTTTAAACTTAAGCTGTAAAATTTAAATTAATTCAAATTTTATTATCGCCATGTTACATTGCGTCGTATTCAGCGCGGTTGCCAACGCCTGCGGTCTCGATTTTTTAGTATTTTGTCGTGGTTATGTTTCGAAAAACGCAAGTTTAGATTTCGTTCGATTGTTTAATTTATTTTAGTGCGGTGTTCAACTTTTCTTCATTATAACTCAAGTGACTACTAAACCAAGAAAACTCCATTAATTTTACTTCCTTCCCTCACAATCTGGCAACGCTGCACCTGTTATAGGTAACTCAAAGGCTATGACATGTGCTATGACGTAGGTACATCGGAAATTATTTGGCGTTCACTATATTTGCGAACTTCCCCATTTAATTATTTTGCTGTGGCACGACTTGCCGGTTATCCATTTTTGATAAAGGCCAAACTGAAAAACGCTTAGCGAATTTTTATTAAATCCATAAATTAAAAATACTCGTGATACTTCGATTCGATGATGATTCTTTTTTAGTTTTATTGCTAAAACATTCATGAAAATTTATTTTTGTACTGTGCGAGGCTTGTGTATTTTTTTAAATGATAACTCATGCGACAATAGCACTGGAAAGAATATAATAAATGTTCAACTGTATAAAATTTGTAATTCAAATATTTTTTGATAATCCATATAAAACTGAACATGGTTTCATTGTTTGGTCTTCAAAGCATTCCCAAATGCATTTGGCACATCTTTAGAAATTGAGGGATATAGTTTTTGTTTGCTATCTACTCTTTCTTCAATTGTAATTCAGAAAGCGTCAATTTTAATTGAGAATAGTCAAATGTAATTGAAACAGCGTTGAATGTATTTGAGTATAGTCATAATAATATGTAATTCAGAATGCGTTAATTGTAATTGAGAAAGCGTCAAATGTGATTGAGACTCGTCAAATGTAATTGAGAATGCGTCAAATGCAATTGAGAAAACGTTGGATGTAATTCAGCAAGCATCAAATGAGATTCAGAATAGGTTAAATGAAATTGAGATCATGAAAATTCAAAAAATTTACATACAAGGTGCCACAAATTCAAGAATTATGGGGAGATCGGATATGGATCGCCCAATTATCTTCCACAGTTTCAAATTCCGCATGATCTCAATTTCATTTGACCTATTCTGAATATCATTTGATGCTTTCTGAAATAAAATTAACGTAATCGCAATTACATTTAACGTTTTCTCTTGGGTAATATTCAATTATTGAAATAGGACGCATTTACTTCTCGCTATTTAAATGCCTATTCTGGCCAAATCAGTGCTGCCCATGCTTGACTCGATATGTATTACAATAAATTCGAGATATCTCAGTTTTGGACGAACTGGGTGTCACCGTCCTTTTATCATTGGTTTATTTCAACAACTGATAAGAAAGCATTTCAATAAAAAGTGCCTACTAACCTAAAAATATGTAAACAAGTGCTGAATCGGGCCTCTCAAAATGCACTTCCAATTGCAAAATAGTCTTACTTATTAGTTTGCAATATTTTAATTTCCTAACATATTGTTGTCTTTCTCTACTGAAATTGTCTCATCATGAATCATCATTTCACAGACCGCTTACTACAGCCGCTGCCACACGCCTTGCCCGAGAACAGATTCACTCTATCAACAGTGATCTTGACACCATTTCCAACTCTGGCCTTAACAACCTAGTCAAATTCAATGCTTCGAGAACTCAAGCAACAGTATCCTCAATAATAATAAATCTTCCGCCGATGATATCTTAGTTTTGAGGATGTCTGGACAAAACCTTTCTATCAATTTCTCAGTATCTCTTCTTGAGGTGACCGCATCGACCAATTTGTCTCGGCTTGACCATGTATTTTCGATCACCAAAACCATTTCTCAAAAATCAGGTTTTTTGTGTCGTGCAGAAAAGTTCTTTACTTCTTATCAACATCTTTTTTATAAGGCTCAAATAGGACCATGTATAGAATACTATTCCCTTATCTGGAGCGATGCTTCTATTAGATGCAGTACAAAGAGGAGCAATAAAAATGATCGATAATCCAACTCTCACCGATTAATCGCAGTCTCTTGAACATAGACGCAAAGTTGCCGATTTATCGTTATTCTATTGCTATAACCATGAGAGATATTCTGAGGATCTGGTCAGCCTCATTCCAGCTAGGAGAAGTTATTCATGAACCACAAGAACCTTCCAAACACCCCATGCATATGTGGTGAAGTTGGCTACCTCGAGGATCTCTAAATATAAATCTTCTGTTTGGTGGTGTACCTCTGAAACTCCTTGCCTCCTACCTCATTTTCTGAACGATTTAACTGTGACGTATTCCGCTCATGGTACCAATGAGGTGGTATAGGCTTTGTATTTTGTGAGCGGACCAAGATAGAAAAAATCAATCAAAAGGATCAAGAATAGGCGATCTTAATACCAAGTGGATGAATGCATAAAGTGAAGAAACATTTTTTTCCAATTATAAACATAATTGTGTTAAAGCATGCGTAAAACGTCACTTTCTCGCACGCACTTTAATTCGGAAACTATTTTTTTCTCGCACGGTCCGGATTTTTTTTCCTGCACGGCGTGCCTGGAACACCTGTATGGAATTTACTAAAAGCAATGAAAAACTCACCTGCTTAAGTCGCGTGGTGATATATGGTTATCTGATTAAAATGTTATCAAAGTTAATTGGTGGTATGAATAAAAACTGAGTTTAAACTCGGAGTATATACTCGTGAGCATGAGTATGAAGTCTGAGCTTATACTCCATTTCGTAAGAATAAAAAACATTTCGGTTTGATAAGTATATACTCCTAGTACATAGAGTAGATACTCAGCATTTTATTTTGCTTGCCACCGCTCTTCTATCTCTATATCCTATTCACAATACGATGTCCACAGGTACAGGTAAATTTATCACCTTTCCCTACAAATAGCATTGAAAGGTGATAAATTTTACCTGTACCTGTGGACATCGGATTGTGAATAGATAATATTATATCCGCAGGACTGCGGGGAAATTTGTTCCACCGTTCACTTTGCTGAATTATTTTATCCGCTACTTCCGATACGACTTTAGACACCGAAGTTTGGTGAACACCAACATCCTCGCCTACTCCTGCCTGAAAGCCCGGGTCACCCAAGTATCTTAAAAATATTTTAAAGTTGTCTTTGTTGCGTAAAGCACCACCTCTTCTTTCTCCAGACTCTTCACCCAAAAATTGATTTGATAACCACTCCACAATTTCTTTACTAAACCGGTACAACGTTTTAAAGTCCCGATCACACGTATTTTTTCTAGCTTTGTAAAATTTTTCCGAACGCAGGTTAAGATTGAAGAACTCTGCCATAGCTCTGCCTTCTACCGAGGGAAAATCGGTACCGAAATATCTTGAAGCAGAAAGTTGAGTCTACTGCATAGCAGACTCTAAAACTATGGAGTAGATTCTTCTGCCGAAGAGCACAAACAATTTTTTATTCATACCAAAAGTGAGAATCTACTCATACCAAATTATACATAGGAGTACCTACTCAAGCGAAATATCTGCTCGTAGTTTTTATTCGTACCACGTGGAGTATTCACTCCAATAAATTTGGAGTAGAAACTAAATGGTCATTTTTATTCATACCACCCAATGAAACGAACTGTACTTTAAGTATCCATAATAATAATAAATAATTTCTTTTTAGATTGTTATTAAAATAAAATTTAAAAATAGTAGTTTTCCTAATCAGTGCGGCGGAAAAACCACTTTGCGCACGTGTTAGGAACAATCTTTTTTTCTACGACTGCTCTAGAAAGCTATTAAGAATGCACTACTAACTTACCTAGAAAATCAATTATTTAGCACAGCGTGCGAAAAGTACTTTTCACACGCTAAAATAAAAATGTCACATCTACTGAATTTTTGTTTTGCAAGTAACTCTGACTGCATTCAACGTACGTACCAAAATGGTTCGTTGATTATAACCCTAAATAATAATTTTTAACAAAAAAAAAATTAAATCTCAATGTGAATATAGTTATTTCGCAGTCGTAGAAAAAATATAGTGTGTAACGCGTGTAAAAAACACTTTTCACACTCGTGCGGTTTGTGCCACTTGCCTGCGGCTCGTGTTACCAAACTTCCCCACGCGTGTGAAAAGTGCTATTTTCAACATTTGTTGCACAATATACTATTTTCTACGAGTGAAGTAACTATACATTTTTTTTTAATTCTTAATTTTTATAACTAACTATATCTGAATTGGGAAAAAAATTGTTAGGATCCCCCCTCGGGGGGGCTGTGCCACCTAAAATAGGGGGCCCTGCGGCCGTACTTATGCGACCTATACAATTTATGGATGACAGTATTTCCGTTTAGCATACGGCGCGCATATCTAAACATCGTTAATATTGAGTATATTACATCCCTCCCTACCACGTCTCTTTCTGGTTTCCTAATACATAATTATGCAAACTACATTAGTCAATATTTACTTGGAAATCCTTAAACATGCTAGGTTTCTTTGTTATCCTAATTGGTCTGATTTTATTAGATGTTTTTGCACTTTTACTATTGTCCCTATTCTCTGAACTTTTTACATTCTTGGATGTAACTTTTGTTGTGTTTCCGTCAATATCATTAATGCTTGACTTATTTTGTTTGTCATACACGCATTCAATCTCAATTTGAATTTTGTCATTGCATTGACGTGCATCCTTGACACTGCTATCACTCTCATTCACGCTTGTTACAATATCATTACTTTTATTCGTCACATTCATGCTTGTTACACTAATATAATTATCCTTGTTAGCCAAACTATTCTTATTCTTGTCTGATTGATTTTGTTTGTTGATGGTTGTATTCATGACATTCATGGGTGGCTCTGTGTACGCGATTCTGAAAGGAGCTTCTATTGGCTCTTTATTAAAATACCTGTCACATCCTTCCTTTCTTTCTAGCCTTTTTCTTATTTGGTCTTTGTGACGCTTCCAGGTCCCTCCATCTTGCAATCTGCAAGTGTAAATAGATTTTCCTAACTGGTTTTCCACTTTTGCTTCTATCCAGCCTTTGTGGTTCATTTTTCTGTAATCTCTGACCAGGATTTCTTTTCCCACGTTCAACTCCTTTTTCATCCCTCTTCCCATCAATCTTTCATTCTTCTTTTCAATGTTTTCTATGGCTTGTTCTTGGCTATCTGTAGCTTGTAGCGGGAAATCCCTTAATAAATCTAGTTTCGTGCGCAACTTTCTTCCAAATACCAGTTCTGCTGGGCTCTTTCCAGTGGTTGAATGTACTGAATTTCTGTAATTCAGTAAAAAACTCGCCATTAAGACATTGATTCTTTCGTTACTGGCTTCTAGAGCTGCTTTGAGCTTGGTTTTGACAGTTTTGACACATATTTCCGCTTGTCCATTTGATTTTGGGGAGAGCGGTGGTGATGTTAGTCTTTTTATACCATTTTTGATAAAGAATCTTTGTAGATCCTTGGAAACCAGGTTTGGACCATTGTCACTGACGACTGTTCTTGGTATTCCAAAGTTAGTGAAGAAACTTCTAAGCTTTTCTTCAACCTCGTAGCTTTTTGTTGTTTTCATCTCAAATACTTCTAGCCACTTTGAGTGTGCGTCAACTACTATTAAAAATTGCAAATTTCTTAGTTGGAAAAAATCGATGTGAATTCTCTCAAAAGGTGCTTGGGCTATGGGCCATGGTGTTGCTGCAGCTTTTGGAGGGTCTGGTAAGCTCTTTAAACATGAAATGCACGCTTTTATCTCATTTTCTATTTCAAGATCCATTTTTGGCCACCGTGCATATGAACGAGCAATGCTTTTTGTTTTTGAAATGCCTAAATGTCCAGCCTGATTATGAAGTTGATTTAACATTTCTTTTCTAAGGGTTTTCGGAATTATTACTCTATACCCCCATAAGATGCAATCGTTTTCTATGCTCAGTTCTTCTTTTCGAATAAAATATGGCTTTACTTCCTCCGGGCAGATTTTAGGCCATCCTTCCTCCATGAATTTTTTGACTTCCTGAAGTTCTTTATCATTACAGGTTTCTTCTTTGACTTTACTGTTGTCTAAAGGCCATTCTTCATTTTTCTCTGCATAGTTTAACATTCCTTCGTAGTCATATTCTTCTGAAGTTGTTTTTGTAGGCACTGGGATTCTGGATAGACAATCGGCAAAGTGGTTTTGTGTTCCTTTAATATGTTCTAATTTATAGTTGAATCCTGATAAATATAGTGCCCAACGCTGAAGAAGGTCCTTGTGTCTTTGAGGTATTTCTTTGTTTTCCTTAAATAAACCCAATAAGGGCATATGATCAGTTCTTATGGTAAAACTTATTCCTTGCAAATTGTTTGAGAACCTTTTGCATCCGTAAACTATTGCTAATGCTTCTAGGTCAATGGTTGCATAAACTTTTTTTTGCGGCTTTAAAGTTCTGGAACAGCATGCTATAGGTTTTTCTGTGCCATTAGCTTCTTTGTGGTACAAAATTGCTGAGATTCCATCAGATGATGCATCTGTAATTAATATAACAGGTTTTTCTGGATCAAATCTTGTTAGTATGATGCCTTGAGCTATTAGTTTTTTTATTAACTGAAATGAATGTTCGCACTTTCCGTTCCATTCAAATTTTGTTCTCTTTGTTAAAAGTTTGTAGATTGTACTTAAAATCTGGCTTAGATTTGGTATAAATTTACTATAATATTGTTCCAGTCCACAAAATGATCTCACAGCATGAATGGAACTTGGTCTGGGTGCCTCTTTTATAGCTTCTATCTTTGACTCTGACTTTTTCAAACCATCTCTTGTTATTACGTGTCCCAGAGACTCAATTTCTTTCTTAAACAATTCGCACTTCTTTCTTTTTATAGTCAATCCAGCTGCTTTCAATTTACTCAAAACTACTTCCAGGTTTTTCCGACAATTTTCTAATGATTTTCCACTTACAATGATATCATCTTGATATGAAGCAGTAAATGGTATTCCTTGAGTTAATTGATCTATTATTTTTTGAAAAATTGCGCTCGCTGGTGTTATTCCATATCGCATTCTTAGTTGTTTGAATATTCCAATGTGGGTGCTCAAACTTAACATTTCTTGAGATATTTCATCTAAAGCTAGTTGATTGTATGCACCATTTAAGTCTATTTTTGAGAAAAACACTCCACCTCTCAATTTATCGAAAATCTCCTCGATGCGAGGTAACGGGTATCTTATATTTTCGAGGTTAGGGTTGACTGTTCTTTTATAATTGCTGCAAATTCTTAAAGTTCCATCAGTCTTGTGAACGACTACAATCTGCGTTCCCCAATTGCTTGCTTCCACAGGCTCAATTACTTTGTCAACAACCATTTTTCTTAGTTGGTCCTCAATCTGCTTCCTATATGCTAGCGGAACAGGTCTTGGCTTTTGAAATATACGCTTTGTATCCGGCTTGACAGGTATAGATACTTTTAAATATTTATACTCACCCAATTTGTCAGTGAATACTTCAGGAAATTTGTTAATGATTTGACTACCAAAGGATTCTACACCAAAGACATTATTTAAATCGAGCCTAATATCAAAATTTTTCAAAAAATTACGACCTATCAAATTTGGACCTTCATTGTCCACAACATGATATTTTACAGATTTGGTAGTATTTTTGACTGTGGTAGGGGCATAAAAATAACCTAGTGTATTTATCACATGACCAGTATATCCTTTCAAAATTATACAATCGTCATACAGATCAAAATCTGAAAAGTTTTTCATATAAAATTTATAGTTAAGAGCTGTTATTGCAGCACCAGTATCGACTGCAAATTCAAAATTTTTGTTGTTTATAATGACATTCATTTTAAACGGATTATGGGTTTTTTCATTAGTTACTGAATAAATTTCAAAATTCTCCTCATCAACACACTCAACATCCGAATATAAATCATTGTTTTCCAAACATTCATCCACAAAGTTCTGACGCCTTATACTTTTACAAACATTTTCCAAGTGCCCTACACGATTACATTTTCTACATAATTATATTCGATTTATACCTGCAAATTGCATTACCATGATTTTTTCCGCAATGGTAGCATAATGATTTTGTATTACCACTCATTTGTCCATATGTTTGTCCATACCTTCTGGTTGGAGCTGTGGCATTACCATCATTTCTTGGAAATCTTGCTGCGATTGGTCTATTCAGTGGTCTATGTTGAACTTGGTTTCTTCTAATGAAGTTCAATTCTGACTGTTGGTGGACGACTGACGACTCAACCTTCTGTGCTAAGGTTAGGAACTCGGAGTAAGCTTTGGTTTCATCTTCTTCGCATAATCGATCTTGTATTTTTCCCTTTTGTAACCCTGTAACAATTTATCTTTTAAAATTTCATCTAAATTAGGACCAAATTTGCAGTTGATTGCTGCTCGCCGAATTTTGACGTTCCATTCGTTCACTGTCTCTCGATCCATTTGACGTAGTTCGTAAAACTTTATTCTTTCTCTCATAATGCTGATGTGGGGGGCATATTGACGTTTTAGCAACACTGTTAACTCATTATACGTCTTGTCTTTTGGCAAAGTTGGCGATGTTAAATCACGAAGTGTCTGATAAACTGCAGTTGCAATTACACTCAATAGCGTTGCCACTTTCAATGCATCACCAATCTTGTTGACAACAAAATATTGTTCCATTCTTTCTTCGTAAATCGTCCAATCGTCTCGTTCTGGGTTAAACTCTCCCAATTGTCCAATTGATGCCATGATTTTCACTTTTTCTTACGGTTCAGTCCTCTTCACAAAGAAAAAAATAATAAAATTATTTTTCTTTTGTTTTGATTTTGCGACTTTGACTCGACAACTGACAGTATGACGCTAGTTGCTTGAGTTGCTTCGTACGATTCAGACTGCACGTTTGTTGCCCAGTAGAGTTTAGGAACCTTGATTTAAATCGTTGTGACCTCCATTGACCTTGCTCATATGGGATCAAATTTCACTGA
Organism: Ceutorhynchus assimilis; assembly: GCA_917834065.1. Lineage (NCBI taxonomy): Eukaryota > Metazoa > Arthropoda > Insecta > Coleoptera > Curculionidae > Ceutorhynchus > Ceutorhynchus assimilis. Next base: position 20,331,834 of record OU892279.1, read on the forward strand.
ATTCTTGCCTCGCGACCGTTATCGCTTTTTCTCATCCATTTGTCCATTAATCCTCGTCGCCATTTATGTATCTTCAATAAAACACTTCCTTAGTAACAAAACGGCTTTTATTGTATACATTTAAACACTTGACATAGAGCATACAAAAACATGTTACACACGGACTATCATGACGAACACTGAGGGTCGGCTCGAGTGACGTACTTATGCGACCTATACAATTTATGGATGACAGTATTTCCGTTTAGCATACGGCGCGCATATCTAAACATCGTTAATTAATATTGAGTATATTACAATTAGTATGTAACTCTTCGGTATGTGATCAAGAGACTGTTTACCATAATTTTATTTCCACTAGAAACATATTAAACTGTTTAGTGCTAGTGGCAATGAAAAATGATAAACGGATCCTAAAGAAAAAAAATTAAATTCAAAAAGGAGCGCTTCTCGCGCTCTCAAGTTGCTGACTACACACGCGAGAGGGCGCTGTAATCAGGAACAAAATGTTTGTATTGAATTGCTCATCTATATTATAGGTTCGAGAGAGTTTTGTATCCCACGGAAAGAAATTTTGGATACTATTAATCCAGTAGGGTAGTATTACAATCAAATTTTTGATCAATATAGCGTCAATCTAAATTTAGATTAATATCAATAAATGATTCGATTGATTTACTTGTAAAGCTAAAATATATCAAACCATGATAAGTAGTAGCAGCAAATGAGTTCTAATAAATAATAACCAAAATTTGATTATTATTAGCAAAAATAAAATTAAATTTGCCTATGATATTCCTGAATATAATTTATATATTCTTGAATTTAGCTAAGTGTTGAATAGTATCAAGCAATTTTTGGATCAGTTCAAGTTGATTGTAGATAATATTTGCTAAATATATGATTGATTTTAGAAAAAGATATGACGGAAGATAGCAAATTGACAAATAATTAGGATAAAATTTATCAAATAATTTGATTACTTCTTGCAATATTTTGATGTTATATATCTAATAATTGAGTGCAACTTATCAAATCTTTTGATTATGTGCATTCAATATTTGATTGCTGGCCAATTGATTTTCCTAATTAGCGGTGGTGGTGGGAAAATAGTAACAATAAAATGAGGTTTCGGTTTAATTATTATTTATTCTGCATTCGTTTACAATATTGAATACTAAATTATTATTATCTCCTACTAATTTAACCTAAATAACCTTCTCAAAAGGAATACAATTTATACCTTATAGTTTATAGATAATAAGAAAATAATAACAGCCGTATGCAACATCCTCTTTTAACTTTAAAAGCGACTTTGAAAGTCAATTGCTTAAGAATAATTTTTTTAAAAAGTGACAGAATAGGCTAAAAGTGCTTTTAAAATTGAAAGATGATGTTGCATACGGCTATAAGTCTTTAGTGTAAAAGCAAATTGATCAGCTTACAGGAACCAAATTAAAAATATAAATTTCCTTGTATAAAAATAAAAAACACAATTCCAAAACTCCGTAACACCCTATGTTATTAGTAGGTTTTATTACAAAAAAACAGATGAAATGTTCGTTTCTACTGGAAATTTCAATTTCTCTCCCATAAAGAAACAAATATCACAAATATCACTCACAAAACTCAATAATTTATTATTGCCAGTTAGCACTGCGTGGCACTACGAGTATGGGTGCGAGAGTACGAAAAAATACACAAAGACAACTTAGACAAGTTTTTCCTGTGGACCGGGTGAATGACTAATCATAATTAATGGTGTGCTTGCAAATAAAATAGTATACAAATCTCGGAGGAAAGTTTTCATTTCTGTCTCGAGATTAATAGTCAATCTCGATGCTTCGCGTCTCGATTGACTATATAAATCTCTCGACAGTAATGAAACACTTCCCTACTCGGTATGTAATATACTATTTTTCCCTCGGAGAGAAAATATTTGACTGGTTTTTAAGTGTGCGGTCTACTTGGATGTCTGTTTTGATAGACCGTCCGATAGAGGATAATAAAAACAAAAAGTCTTTAAATATCGAACAGATAAAATTACTAAATGCTGAAAAAAAGGACTCGTTTACAATCACAAAGTGGCCAAAACGATCGTTTTAAAAACATTTTTTTTTTTTTTTTGTACTTCAGGGAAGAGAAAAAATAGGACTAGCGAATACTACGAACGTGCATCCTTTTGTCTGGGCGCATCGCATTGTATTTTGTAAGTTGTAAGTTTGAAATAATACCGAGCACATAAAATTTAATATAAAGTTCCGCTAATAATGATAATGGTTGTGTTGCGGAATGCTTTACATTTTTAAAAAGTAATGAATTTCCAAGTTATCTTTTTACAGTAATTTTGCGAGACCGTGGTTCCCGGTTTTTAATCGAAAAAGCAGTTAAAGTTCTTTATTAATCTCTTTGATGTGTCTCCGGTTTATCGCTGCAATATTAAAGCATTAGTTATTTTGATATTTTTTTATTATCTCTCTGGTTTGATGAATTTTATCTTAAACTGAATCTGGATACTTGGTTCGATCCCAGAGCCATTGAAGACAAGACTCCCATTGTATCTGTTGCGTTTATCACTGATTAGGCTGTGTAACATTCTAAATGTCAATAGGCATATATTTAATCCATAATCCGCACTAATTCGCACGACTGACGAATGGTGCTGCACCATTGTACCGCACTTATTTTTTTATACGCTCCCCGTTCTGTGTTTGAACCAATTTTATCGTACTATCGTTCCAATTCGAGGATACTGTTTGGTTCCTTATTCATGCGGGACATGAATTAAAAATCCTTTAATACTTTTTCTAATTATCGTCTTTTCTGTTCTGACTATAAGGTCTAATCAAGACGGGCCCGGCCTTACTGTTCATGGTGGAGGATCCTTCCCCTAGAGCGCTTCCGAACCTTGATCATCGGTTATACAGGAATTTTAGGCTTCTACGCTTGGGACACTACTGCTATATATTAACTCAATGCTTTGACAAAATAAAACATTAATAGTACAATTCGAGCCGATTGCATGTCAATGTTGTTTCGTTTGGTTCTAGGAGCATCCTAGAAGCGGTAGAGACATTGGAAGTTGTAGATGATGTTTGCAAACTGACATACTGATGACAATTTTTCAAGTGACACTTTTTTTTCCAGGCATGGTTTTTTAACGTTTTCATGATGCCGTGCGCGAAATGCTTCTTCAGTGTGCGAAATGCCTAGTTCGCACACGGAGTCATGATAACAAATACCTACCTGACAGAAAACCAAAAATAATTAAAATTCAGCTGCCTTTGATTGTAAATGCAATTTTAGCTTCGAATGTTCGATATTTAAATGGAGTGGTAGAAACAATATTGTTTGCAATTGGTGCGCGAAATATTTTTGGTGAACTCAAACGATTTTTTGACTCCGCTTATGGAAATTCGCGCACTAGGCACAAAAATAACTGTTTTGAGTTATAATTTAAAAATTCAAGGATTTCACTCTCATCGCTCATCTTCAGAATATTCCTGATTTCTTCTTCTTGAATATGTTTTCACATAAACGTTTATTTATTAGAGAATTCTCGTCCGTTGAAAATATATCAGCTTTGCCATAGTTTTGTACCCATTGACAAAGAATTTCGGGCTTCGACACGGGAAATTTGAAAAACCTCACGAAAATACTTTTTTTTTTGTTGATGCATCGAATATTCGCAAATTATATTTTCGATTCAGAAACTTGTATTTTAAAAAACATTTATTTTATCGATTAAAATACAGAGGTGACAAAAGAAAATAATCGGATCAAATTGCTACAGGCGAAAGCCAGAAAACAAATGAACGTTCCTTATGGGACTGCGTCGGCTTAAATAAGCATTTAATGCCGACATAGCAATTTACTTGTTGTCTACTTGACAACAATGTATTTAAAAAGTCATAGAGGAAAGGGGTTAGCACATTAAAGCATATAAAAAATAGATAATTGATTATAAATCAGCGTGGCAATTGGTTAATATATCTCCTCCCTTCTTAAGATGTTACAAACGTGGATTGTTGTGAATTCAAATCAGGCAATAGGCTCGTTCAGTGAGGTTCCATTAACCACGTTTTTTGATATTTTTATGGAGTATTACTCATAGCACACAAAAAAAAATTCAGCGCAATTGGATAAATATTAAAAAAGTTATGCGGCTTTGAATAATAAAACATTATGCCTCAGAAATTCATCGCTTAGAGATGGTATGACGTCATCTCTCGAGTCAAGACGGGCTAAAGGCCGTCACACGACCAACTTGAGAGATGCATTGAAGTCACCGCGTGTTTCGAAATTTCCAAACTTGGAGCTTTTTGATAATTTATTTAAATATGAACAAGGGCTCGGAAAATTATGAAATTTTGCACAACTGCTAAACTCAATACGCTCTTTTAGAATATGTAATAAAAAAAATATGCTGAACGAGCCTATTCAATTTGCACATTTGCACAACCTTTTTCTGAAGTTTTAAACTTCCTAAAACAGTAAAACGATAAAATTAAAAATAAAATAGCAAGACTTAAACCTATTATTACATATGTGTTTAAATAAGAGTGTTCAAAAGACAATTCTTTTAGATTGTGAACTCTTATCTGTTTCGTCGTCTTGAAGGCTTCTTCTAAGTCTTCTTGGTTGATTTCTTGAAGTTCCAATGTTGTTTCATTCTCTGAAAGTTCAGGGATGTCTATTTTTGGAATCTTCAGTTCAAAATTGAAGTTCTCGCTGGTTTTTGAAAATGTTTGATTTTGTATTTTCACAAAGCATTTCTCAAAAAAAACTAGCGTTGGATTGGTTATTATTTCCATATGGTTTGTCTTGTCACATTGAATAACTATCGTCAGACTTATCTTAGGAATGACTAATAGTTGTCCATTCGGGAGTTGTCTCACTGTTGGTTTTTCATATTTCACTTTAGTGAAAGGACATTGTTGTGGTAGGTCAGTAATCAGATCATAGACACATGATTCTTCTTGCTTCAGCTCTTCTTGGTTACAAAGGTACACGACTTTCGGGCATTCCAATAAAGTATTGTAGTAAATGTCCCTAGTAAGTAATAGGTAAGGGTACTTATTCCTAATGGTAAGTTCTTGGATAGGAATTGGATAGATTGTATACAATATAAAGGGCTTGGGATCAATCATTGGTGTGTGTATAACAAATATAATTAACTCATTTTGGATTTTTACTTGAGTTTTCATTGTCTCATAATAATTAATTTTATTATCAAAAGGTATTTGCTGACTTTTAATTATATTTGTCAATATTTGATTTAATTCATTATGCAGTAAAATAGTAAAATGCATTATTCCCAATTGTGCAAAATTTATTGCTAATTGCACATGATCAATAAGATTCCTTATTTTATTACTTTGAATATTAATATTGTTCAATATTAGATTAAAAGTTAACATTGAGTGGAAATTTTGGTTTTCCAAGGAAATATTATGTAATTTTCCTGTGATAATCTTTTGGTTAGATTCAATAGTTCAAAATTGATCGTGAAATGTTTTTGTAACTTGTTTCAATACTTGAGCTTGTGTTTTTAGATCTTCATTGAGAGTCTTTTGATTATCATTAAGCGTCTGGATATAAGAATTATATCTTGCGCAGTCTTCAGCATCTAGGGTTCCGTAGAGCCATTTTTGTGCTGTGCCCATGAAATTTAATAGACCTCTTTTATTACGTTTTCGGTCTTGATAGGTTCTGATTACTTGTTTCATAATCTTAATTTGAGAATGCCTGTTTTCAATATTTGTTTGAAACAGTGCAACAAATTGGTTTGACCATGTTGTTTTATTGAGAGTGTCAGATAATTTCATTAAGGTAATTTCCAGTTTATGATACTTTGTATGATAATTTTCGTGTTTATGTGATAATAGGCCGTGTTATGTTGAGTTGTTACGTAAGTAGTTCCTAAGGAAATTGGTAAAATAGGATTTTCTACCGTCATCAATGTATACGCTTGGGTGACTCCAACGAGAGTTAGGAATACCAAAGGATTCATCTCGGAGTACCTGAAATAAATTATTGTCGTTTAACATTTTGTTTAGCAAAGCGATTCTGTGTTTTGCTATCATAACGCGGACTCAGGTTCACGATTTTCATTACGTGATTCTAAAGACTTTGTTTGTTTCGCTAATAATTTTTCTTGAATATCTTTATTCAAATTCGCAAGGGATTCTGCCAAACTTGTTATATAGTCAGTTGTTAGTTTATTTTCCGTTTGTTCAATCGGTATGGCATAATTCAAATCTCCTTCAATCACTTGAAAAGGTGTGTGATTCATTGTAGTATGAGTACTGTTGTTATAATTCAATATAGCGATTGTCATTAGATCAATAATACTCTTATTCGGGTTTTGGAATTTCAAACTCGTTATACTTTCACGTAGTGTCGAATGGAATCTTTCGATTGGACTATTCGAGTTCGGGTTTCTTGGAGTTGTGTAATGAAACTCAATTTTGTATAATGTACAAAGATCTGTCATTATAGCATTTTTGAACTCTGCTCCATTATCTGATGTGAGTTTTTGAGGTATTCCATGATCACTAAAATATTTCAATAACTGTGATGATATCTCAACAGCTGTTTTCGTATTTACAGGAGAGGCTTGACCAAATTTTGGAAAGCTATCAATAATGGTCAGACATTTCTGGTTATTGATTATATACGTGTCAATATAAATATGTTCAAAGGGTTTCGTACCAATGGGTGTTGGTTTGAATATGATTTTGTATGGTTGACGTTCATACTTGGTTTTATTGCATATCTCGCATACTTTGACATAATTCTGCACGTCTTTCTCGATATTGGGCCAATAGAATCTTTTCTTTAAGGCTGCAATATTTTCAGTGATTACTCTATGAGAGGTTTTAGTCTCATGATATTGCTGAATTTTCTCTTGTTGAAGATCAACGTCTGTGATGTCTTCTAATAAAGAGTTCGAGATGTACAAAGTAAATAAATTCGAATTAAACGATTCTTGTAATGCTCGTATCACAATAGTTTCTAAAGATTTATTTAGGAAATGAAGGCAATAAATACCAGGTGGCATGTATTCCTTTACTAAATTAGTAATTGGTGATGTTATTGGATTATTTGGTAAGAAGAATATTATTCTCTTTTTATTACCAAATAGTTTGATTATCTCTTTTCTAATTGTGTTATTATTGGAATATCGAAATACAATTTGATTTCCAAATACATTTACATGTTTCTTAGTATATGGAGCTCCCAATATTGAATTTTTCATAGACGTATGTATTGTTTGGTCATTTTCAGACAAGGCTGGAATTCTTGAAGCACGAATAGTTGGTGTTATTTATCTGTTACTTTTTCGAGTTTTCAAAGATTCTCCTATTCCTATGGGAATTTCTTTTTTCTTTTTTCTTGGAGATATTATTAGTTGTGATAATATCTTTATTTTGGGTTTTTCTTTCTTAGGTTCCTCTTCAGGTTCCTTTTCTCATGCTGTCTTTGTTGATTGAGATGATTCAGACATTGTTATCTCTTTTTCTTTAGCTATCTCGCTTTGTTTAGGAAGATATACTTTAGAATCTGTAAAGTATTTTGCTATGATTTCATCACTACATAATGGTGTATCTTTCAGCATTAATCCTAATTTTTTGTGAAATTCTTCATCTGAAGATGTTAATCTGGCATCTGGATCTGATTTTTGAATGGCATGAAGTTGTATTGCAGGAATTCTTGATAGTGCGTCTGCATTCATGTTTAATGTTCCTTTTTTGAATTCGATCTCATAATCAAATTCACATAGTTTTAGTCGCCATCTGCCTAGTTTAGAACTTGGTTCATTAACATTAAATAGCCATTGTAGAGGTTTGTGATCTGACAAGATTGGGAATTTTCTACCAAAAAGATAAGTTCGAAAATATTTTGTTGCCGATACGATTGCTAAAAGTTATTTTTCAAATTACATTCAGCTGGGTTTAAAGATCTTGATGCGTAAGCAATAGGAAGATCAGCTCCGACAGAACCTTAAGATAAAACGGCTCCAATTGCATAGTTTGAGGCATCGGTTGTCAATAAGAAAGGTTTCTTAAAGTCAGGATGTTGTAATATAGGGTCATTTATTAATACATTTTTACAAGTTTCAAAGCTATTAAGAAATTCTGCATTGTGTATTATTTTTTTGTCTTTTTTCAAACAAGATGTCATTCGTTTGGTCAATTTGGCAAAATTCTTTATGAATTTTCGGTAATAACCTACTAATCCTAAAAATGATTTTATTTCCTTCACCTTCTTTGGTATTGGGAATTTTTTTATTGCTTGGTATTGGGAATTTTTTTATTGCCATTATCTTTTTTGGATTCGGTTTTATTCCATTTGGTGTAATTACATGTCCTAAAAATTCGACTGTCTTGTGTAGGCATTCTGATTTGTCTAATTGTATTTTTAAATTAAACTTCTCGAGTCTCTCAAATACTTTCTTTAAATTTTTCACGTGTTCATGAAGTGAAGTGGTAAAAATTATTATATCATCCATGTATACTAGACATATTCTATTCTGTAATCCTAGTAATTAGTAATACATTATCCATCACTCTCTGGAATGTCGCGGGGGCGTTTTTCAAACCAAAGGGCATTCTGTTAAATTCGTAATGACCATTTTCAACATTAAATGCTGTTTTGGGTATCGAATTTTCATGCATCTCGACTTGATGAAAGCCAGAGGCTAGATCTAGTGTCGTAAAATAATTACTACGACCAAGTGGTCTAATATATCCGTAATGGATATCTATCATCAATAGTTTTTTCGTTTATCTTTCGATAATCAACGACCATTCTCCATTTTTGTATGCCTGCGGCATCTTCTTTCTTAGGTACTATCCACACAGGGGATGACCAAGGGCTACAGGATGGTCTGATTACGCATCTTCTAACATTTTCTTTATTTGAGAATTTACTTCTTGTTTATGCACATGTGGGTATCTTTACGTTTTCGTGTGCACTGGTATTTCATCTGTTGTTTTAATCTCATGTTTGACTTGATTGGTAAATGTCAATTTTTCATTTGGCTTGTGGAAAATTTTAGGAAAAGATTTAATTACGTGTTTTAATCAAATTCCTCTGAGTTTAAATGATTAATACGCAGCGACTTAATAGGGTCATTTGCATATTCATTATTTTCTAATAAAGTCATTTGCTCTATATTAAATATCTCAAACTGTTCGTCAGCATAAGGTAAACTTATTTCCGCTAAGTTGTTTATGTTATACGGGACAATAATAGGCTTATTCATTAAGTTATGCACTTCTAAAGCTACTGTCTCGTTTATAACTATGGCTATTGTCGAAGGAATATAATACGTTTCATTTTTTATTGGTGGTGTAAGTATTTCAATGCCATCAGCTATATTTGTTTTGAAATAACATACTTGAATTGAGTTGCTTGGAATCTCAAAATTTTGATTTCCGAAATCTGTTCTATATTGAAACGGAATTGTTGTTTTATTATTAGAAAGAAGCATATTAGAAAAATCTATATTTAAATTATTTTCTTGTAATGGTTTGATTCCAATAATTCCATCAAAATAGTAATGGAAATTATACATTATCATTTCAATGTTGTTTTGAATATTATATTCTTGTAAAATTGGGACATTGATTTTTCCATGTGTTTTTCTTGTACCCATGCAAGTAGTTAATTTGTTTCGTGAATTAATTATAGAATTTGAAAAATATTCTTCTGCGATTAAGGGTCTTATTAAAGAGGCATGACTTCCTGTGTCAATTAATAATTTACACGGTGGATAGTCTATTTGAATAAATGGCAGTTGGTTGATTTGATAAGCATTTAAAGTTAATGCTGACTCATTGCATCCAAAGCTTGTAACTGAAAATTTTCGTCTTCAGTTGCGACTTGATTTTCTTCAAAATTTGTCTCTTCATAATAGTTTTGATTTTCAGAACATTCGTCATTTCCAAAATTTTCATCAGTTTCAGGCAATTCGATTTCAAAGATATTATTAATTTCTTCGATTGTATAGTTAGAAGGGTATTGATGTCAAGAATTGTGCCCCAGGTGATAACTACTTCGGAACGCGTCATCGAATATTCCACTTATCATTTTCTTTGACAAACTCTAAACAAATATGGCATTGCCGATTTTGTAATTTAATTTTCCAACGAAAAATTACATCATTATATACCATTAGTTATATTTAAGATTCTAAAGTTGCCATCACTTGACCGAAGCCGAAGCGAAAGTGGATAAATTGGATGACACATGTAGAAGTGGAAAAAAAAGTTATTAAGATCCTCAAAAGGATAACGCACACCTAACATGGAATTTTTGGGCTCTATGGATTTTGCTCATTTTTTGATATGTTGTAGAGGATTTAATTCTTAACAACTTTTAAATGGGACGAAATCTTGTAGGTATTATGGTCTTTGAGATATGAGCGTTGAAAGATGAACTTTTTTGCGACTTTTTGTGTGGAGAGTCTACGAAATACTGGTGCTACTGGTGTTTATCAGTCAAAATATTGACAGGTTTACATATTTTACATCACAACAAATTAATGTCAACAATTGTCAACATCGGCTAAGGCCGAGACCGCACTGGGACCAATGTGGGCGCCACAGTACGATCCCGGCCTTAGCCTATGTTGACATTTGTTAGTGACGTAAAATATGTGAACCTGTCAATATTTTGACTGACAAACACCAGTATTTCGTATACTCTCCACACAAAAAGTCGCAATAAAGTTCATCTTTCAACACTCATATCTCAAAGATCGTAATACCTACAAGATTTCGTCCCATTCAAAGGTTGTTAAGAATTAAATCCTCTACAACATATCAAAAAATGAGCAAAATCCATAGAGCCCAAAAATCCCATGTTAGGTGTGCGTTTTCCTTTGAAAAATTCAAAATTAAAAAGTTTTATTAAAATTAAAATTAAAATTAATTATTCAGTCTTGTGCGTTGCTTTTCTTTGAAATTATTTATTACTTTGGGTTTGTAAATTCTTAGTTACTCTTTGTTTTTGATTTCAGTCTTTTCAGCAAACCATTTTGGAATTGCAAAAGAACAAAAATCTGAATTTAAGTCTTCTCAGTAAATCAAAATTAGAAATTACAAAAAATCAAAAATCCAAAAATCTTAACTATGGAACACCAATTACAAAATGTATAAAGAGAAAGGTTGTACCTACTAGCTAATAACAGTAGTCTTTCTTCACACGTTGTTTCTTGTTATTCCTTTTACTCAGTTAACCAATTCGAAGTGGACAGTATCTGGAACGTTTAATAGCAGCACTAATAATCAAAATTTCACTTTTCCGAAGAATTCACTTCTTCGAACTTCCTTCAGTCTTTTTAAATTTTCGCGACGGATTGCGACTGTATCAACTCTCCCGAAACTTAAGCACTCTGAGCATCCGAACGACTGTGCCAATTATATTTTCGATTCAGAAACTTGTATTTTAAAAAACATTTACGCTACAGGCGAAAGCCAGAAAATAAATGAACGTTCCTTATGGGACTGCGTCGGCTTCAATAAGCATTTAATGCCGACATAGCAATTTGATGTTTACTTTACAACAATGTATTTAGAAATTCATAGAGGAAAGGGGTAAGCACATTAAAGCATATAAAAAATAGATAATTGATTATAAATCAGAGTGGCAATTGGTTAATATAACTCGCACACTATTTTTTTTGTAGACATGATTGCAATAATTGTAAACAGGTTCACACAAATAAAAAAAAACGAACTCCAGTCTCGTACAGTTAAAAGTAAATGAGCTTCGAATTGGACCTGTCACCAGCTACATCGTGGACACATTTTTGGTCACGATTTTGTCCATGAGGTTACGCATCTTCTCAAACTCCCTCAATCAACTATAATATCCTCACCATGGGTTTGGTTGAGAGAAAATATCATCAAGCTAAGTGGCAAGTGGGTGGGCTTATATTTTAAAACATTGTTCATTGTTTTACTATCGGAAGCCGTTTAAAAAAAAAAAAACACATTATATTAAACAGAATCTAGCGCAATCATAATGTTTTCAGAGCCACCCTGAAAGGCCCCATAATATCTTACAAAACAGGATCGTAATATTATGCGCGCCTTATCTCCGTTGGAAAATAGAAAACTGGAGGAAAAGAAATTACGAATTTCCCAAGTGTGTGCACGTTTTCATAAGAAACGAGAAAGGCGTCGGTCGGCGGAGGGCGAGAATTATGTGTTTGCCGCACCAAGCTGTCTAACCGACATTATCTCTTTTCTCGGCCTGTTTAGCTTTTAAGACTGATGCGCTTTTAATGTGCTGGCTGCGGCGAAAGGAAATATCCGGCGCTAGGTGCTGACCATATTATAGCTTCAAAAAGATAAAATTTTATGTTGCTTTTATGTCGATTTTATGGCTGGGAATAAATACATACAGATGACCCTTTCATTTTTCTCTTATATTAACATTTTCTTTTCTCTAGCAAAGACAAAATTTAGCATTACAAATCTGAACAGAATGTGAATATATCTAGATACTTTTTTTTTAACCTTCCATTAGGCGTGTGAGTTCTTATAACATCATTTTTCGCGCTGTATCGCAGAGATACTCTTTGTTTCACGCGGGTTTGTACTTTTAACATATTGACAAACATTACATATGTATACTAAATCATTGATAAAGAAATTAAACAATCTGTTGAATTTCGCTTTTACAATTTCTATGTATTGATTCGTTTACTCAACAGTCAAAGATAAAATATTTTCACTGAAAAAGAGATTCCAGCATTCAACTTCTGTCGTTGCAGTTCGGCCAACAACGCCCTGCAGCTTTACCATAATATTATGTGGTCTCGTCCGAGAGCTTGGGAGGAATTTTATCTCATCGCATCCCATCTTTACCTACCTAAGATGAACAGCCTCATGTTACATATTATATATAAAAAATGATTCATATTCACATACCAAGAAAACAGTTTTCCTGCGGTTCTTCGTCTTCAGATTCATTATTGTCGATCTCGTGGTCCTTCTCGGAATCTGACGATCTGGTCTCCACGTAGTACTCTGTCTCAGAATCGTCAAAATATTTTTCAGCAACGTCATATAAATCTTCTTCGTCGATATAACACACACGATACAATTCTTCAACGTCCTCTGGTTTATTTAAGGTACGGTTTGTTAAGCCGGGCTCAAACGACTCGTGTACTGGACGAATAATCGTTACTTGCGTATACTTGCCATGTCGTGTGAGTGGGTTACTTGTACAATTATTTGTCACTCGTTGGTTTTCCATTTCTTGTCGGTAAAAATGTCCCGAGTCAAAGGGATCACGATTATTCGTACACTTGCCAAGTTCATACTTGTCTATACTTGTAGAGGCGCTCAAACGAAATGCACAAATAATTGGCTTTTACTGCGACTATTATTTAGTTTTCGACGAGCATCAAGGTTTAGCCAAAAGTTCGCGCTCGCGTACTTGTAAATTGAACACGTCGTGTGAGCGCCCTGCTTGCCATCGCAATTCGCAAGGCTAGTATACTTGCCAAGTACGCGAATAATTGTGTATTCGCCAAGTACACGAGTCGTCTGAGCCCGGCTTAAGGAGAGTACGCGTCGCACAACTGACAACGTCAACGTCGTCATTGGTTCAGGTATGACGTACACCCGTCTTTTGACGTGAGAAAACGGGTGTACGTCATACCTATGGTCATACCTGATCAATGACGACGTTTACGTTGTCAGTTGTGCGACGCGTACTCTCCTAACAAACCGTACCTTTATAATATAGAATCAAATATAGGGCATTCCATTTGGAAAAAGTTAAAAGTACGCCAAATTTCAAACTTATGACAAAACATTTTTGTTTCTGACGATGGATTCTAAAAATTTAACTGAAACTGCACAACTTTTGTAGTCACACCTATCATCTACCTGTAAAGGTGAAGGCTGCAGGTGGGGCGTCAAAATATAGTGAATATTCAGGAACTACAAATCCGAGTGCACCGGTAGTTTTTTGAAAATTCCCAAAAACCTAGAGGTACGACCATGTAATTTTGGGACAGTAATTAGCATAAGGTGCCTAAGGATTACTACAAGCCATAAAATTATAGGGTTGTCCCTTTTTGAATCATTTGCAATAATAATAGGCATGTATGTCCCAGGAACACGAGCGACTAATAAGCTGTTAATGATTCGTAGATGCTGTCATACAATATTTTGATCCAAACAGATCCATAAATATTGCCTCTGGAATTAAATTTTACGTCCATCCCTTGTTCCTATATTTGAAAAACGAACATATAATTTTGACAAAAATAATAGCTAGGTTGCATTCGCCGTTGTTTATTTTGTGTTAGAAACAAATTAATATGCACATGTTCCCGAAATAAATTTTAAATTGTTGAAGCCGTGTTACGGTGTGAATTTAGAGTAGGGCTTAGGGCTTGTCGGAATATATTTTTTTTATATAACAACAAAAAATTAATCTATTATTTATTTCAGAATCATTTAGTCGCTTACAATGAATCCGGAGGCATACTTCCCAATCACGATGTTCTGGTAATCAAGCATATTAATAGAAAACTAGCTGGGCCATATGCATGTTCGGCTAGAAATTCCGAAGGAGAGACCTATAGTTCACCATTTGACCTAAGCGTGCAATGTAAGTACTTACCTATACATAAATTTGCCATATTAAATTTTATTCAACTGCCATATAAAAAAAACAATATACCGGCTGACCACGAGAATACCTACAAACCAATGTCTATCTTAGACATGGAAATCGGAATCGATTTTAAATTTTGGAAATCTATATTATCCGAATCGATGCAGAATTTCAGGATAAAAATAATTGACAGTCATCAATTTCTTTATTTCAAATGAGTCATCCCCTTTATTATTTTATTTTTGGATATTACAAAAAATATTTTATAATAATATCCTTATGCATTCTTATTTCTTTAACAGTTTTCTAGATAATAGCGAAAAAAATGTCAAGTGAATAATTTTTCTACTCCCTTTGACAACATCCCGATGGGGCACTATATAAACTATCGATATCTGAAGAACTGTATAATATATACACCTATGAATTTCTGAAAATTTTCTGGTTCACTAATTTAGACGGAGAAAATTTCCCCATACCAAAAGTGTACTGTTTATCTGATATTTGGTGTCTTTAAAGTTTTAAATCAACGAACATTTGCTCTTGAATTATCATTAGTCACCAAATATCTCGAAAACAGTACACTTTAGGCATAAGCAAATGCATAGAAAAACTATTTTCGATTATTAGCATGGACCATAGGAATTATGGTAGTAACATAACTTCAAAAGTAGATCGACAGAGAACTTTCGATTGAAACGGAAGTGGAATTTTTGTGGTAGGATCCCTAAGTGCTTCTAAGGAATGTTAAAAATATCCTATTACATATTTTATGCCTAACTTGAATTGTCAAAACAAAAATAAAGTATAAAGGTACTTTAAGACAAAATCATTCTCAATTAAATATTATCACGAAGAACCAATAAAATGCCTTGACACATTTTTTATCAAAAATTTAATTAAAGGGCTGATATAATAGGTTCATGGAACGAGGTTAGGGAACTTGTTTGTTTGTCCAAGATCAAACAATTTTCAGACATCAAGATTAATTAAAATTGCTTTAGTAAAAGATTGTTTTTGAAGGTGAAAACAAAATATCTCATAATTATGTAAACTGTTAGTAAAAAGACAATGGGGTCTTTCACTAAAATTTGAATACGTAATTTGAGTATAAAATCCCAAAGGAGGGGCTATTTTAGGCATATATACCAAAAAAAAAAGTTCTACAAGGTTAAATAAGTTTTTTACAGGCATTTCAAATTGGCTAAATTCAAATTAAATTAAAACGCGCCGATTTGCTGACGTCACATAAATATTTTTCATTTCGCTTGTTGTTACAAAGGAGCTTACCGCCTCGGCTGTGTACCCTGTAGTAAAAGCAGGTAAAGGTTCGAATGCGCTGTTGTCGGTGGTGACTAGATGTAGTGCAACGTAAAAAAATAAAATAAAACTAAACATAAAAAATTGTATTAAATTGTGTTTAAACATAATTTCAATAAAAAAGTTATAAAATCTTGAATCCATAAGTGATTAATTTAACTACTTTTCATGATATTTTGCGAACATTTCAGAATTAAATCTATTACAAATTTTCAATGTCGACAATTAGTGGCAACACGGTCAAATTACTTGCTGCGACGTCATAGAAATAAATTCTGGGTTTTTATTTGGAGGTAATTCTTTTTTTTCTGTTTTCTCAAGAAGGACTATGAATTTTTCAAAAGTAAAAATACAGAAAATTCTGTCTTTAGTTGCTTTATCCAAATATGCCAATTTCAAAAATTAGTGAAAGAGCCCATTTTTAGATTAACTTGTGGAATAATCAATAAATAGTTTTTAACTCACAAAGAACAATAACCAGACTAGAGACCAAATTTTGATCCTCTATAATTATTCCTTCGCTTGCCGAAGCAAACAACAATGTCATGACACCGGTAACGATGTTAGTTGCGGTTCCTAAACGGAATACAACCGACGATAATATTACTAGGAAGGAGGCTCTCTGCAGTTACAAGTAAAACCACTTATTATGGCTGATATTTGGTAGCAAGACAACTTGAATACAAAGCAAGACCGGCTAAATTGACGATACTTTGTTTGTAAAATGTAAGCTGCTTGAACTAACAAAGAGACGAACGCTTCATTTTTCTTAACCCTCTGTAGTCGCACTTTAAAGGATAACGCACACATAACATGAGATTTTTCGGTTCTCTGGATTTTGCTAATTTTTTGAAATGTTGCATAGGATTTAACTCTTAACAACTTTTAAATGAGACGAAATCTTGTAGGAATTACGGTCTTTGAGATATGAGAGTTGAAAGATGAACTTTTTTTGCAACTTTTTGTGTGGAGAGTATACGAAATACTGGTGCTAGGTGCTACTGGTGTTTATCAGTCAAAATATTGACAGGTTCATATATTTTACGTCAATAACAAACTAATGTCACAGCATATACAAAAACAATCAGCAGGCTAACTCTCACGCGCATCTTTTCTGCGCACACCGCCATTAGGGGATACCATCCTGTCATTAAACGGCAGGGGCGCCGATATTTCAATTTATTTGTTTATCTCTGACGGAGGTTCATAGGCGTGCGGTATAGAGCGGAATTTTAGTTATGATTTTCAAAGTGATTTCAGTATATTCGTGTTGTAATTTATGGTGTCATCAGTTATCATTCTTGTATATTTAATAATAACAATAAATTAGTAATTATAAATATTATTATATGTGAGTAATAATAAATTAGTTTATTTGAAGCCAATACGGCTCTGTGACACGAAAGAAAAAATCTAAATTATTGTTAATCAGGCCCTGTCTCGTATCCCAAAATGGCCGCTAATGACATCCCAATCATGAATTCCTTTATTACACGGGCTGTCACTCGAGCTAGACTGCTGATTGTTTTTGTATATGCTGTGCTAATGTCAACATCGGCTGAGGCTGGGACCGCACTGATGCCAATGTTGGCGCTAGTGTGGTCCCGACCTTAGCGTATGTTGACATTTGCTAGTGATATAAAATATGTGAACCTGTCAATATTTCGACTGACAAACACCAGCAGTTCGTATATACTCTCCACACAAAAAGTCGTAAAAAAATTCATCTTTCAACGCTCACATCTTAAAGACTGTAATACCTACAAGATTTCGTCTCATTCAAAAGTTGTTAAGAGTTGAATCCTGTACAACATTTTAAAAAATGGGCAAAATCCATTGAGCCCAAAAATCACATGTTAGGTGTGCGGTATCCTTTCTATACATGAGTAGTCGCACTGTGTCTGTCATATCATTTGATATTCTATGCGATGTACAGTGTGAGTAAATAAGCGCGCGGAGGTCCATATCTCCTATACTAATGAAGATCGAAAAAAAAAAAAAAAAAAAAAACTTGTAGATAAACATGAGTACTACATTCCTAAATTATTTTCCAGTATACAAGGTGGCCCGATAAGTAGTGGTAACACAAAGTTAAGTTTTTTGAAATGACTCCTCCTATATATTAGGACATTTCTGGATTTTACAGAAAATTCTAGACATATTCCATGTACAATGTCATATACCTATCTTCAACTGTTTCGGGAATATTGATAGTTTTAAATTGTCTTTTTTGCATCTTTGACAGACTGTAAAACCTAAACGATTGATTTTATTGCAAACCCGATTTTACATTCTTATCCTAGATTTTCATAAGCTATCATTTGACATCAACTTTGAGTTTAACCGGAGAATAATAATTTAAGCGGAATTTTCATTCATGGATTAAATTCAAAGTTGGTGTCAAATGATAGCTTATGAGAAACTGCAGACGAGAATGTAAAATCGGTTTTGCTAGATATGGACCACCGCGCGCTCAGTAAGTCACCCTGTATAACGTTATTTAATTATGTCGAAATTTAGTGGAAATAAATGCTTAGATTGGTAGGTAATAGTTATTTATGATATAAGTGCTAAAAGTGACATTTTATTTTGTGAAAAGGGAAGTTTGGGACACGACGCCAAAGGCGGAGTGTTCCATTCCTTTGAACAAAATAAAATCACTTTTAGCACGAATATCATACACTATTTTTTCTACAAACGCACTAAAAGTGATTACTTTTAGCACTAGTGCTAAAAGTAATCACTTTTAACTCCAGTGTCATAAAATGGCATTTTAGACACTGACAGCATCCGTTAAAAATGACACTTTTAGTGACGTTTGTAGAAAAATAATGTTTTATTTTCTTTCAAAAATTAAATACCTATTTGAAACTATTAGCGCACTCCGGGAAATAGCGCAGAATCAATTTTTTGGACACTTGTGACTCTTGGCAATATAGATTTATTGACCAAGGAGAGGTTTAGAGAAACACCGATCAGTGCATTACCAACTGTCAATGTAAACACGACCGTTTAGGATTAAAAGAAATTATTTGTAATAAAACTACACGAGAAAAGTTGTTTAGTGATATTTGTTTCTGTAATTTACTGGTAAGTACCCTTCTAAAGTTAGTGCACTCCTGGTTACAATTAGTTTATGTCCTTGTAGTCCAGAACCAAACTTACTTCTTGTCATAGTTTTGTATCTTGTAGTTAGCAGCTTTTCAAAAAAATGGCGTCATCGGAGAGCATTAGCGCATGTGCGCTATTAACTCGATATTTCAAAATAATTTTGCGATAGTAGTCTTTTATTTCAGATGCCACTAAGGGACAAGAAAAAAAAACGATAGAAGTCAATGGGAGTTAGCAGACCTCAGAAAAGCTGTCCAAGATGTCACGTCAAACAAATTAAATAATCAGTTTTTTTCACTGTTTATCAGCCATTAATCCAAAAATTAGTTTTATAAATTAGGTTTTATTAAATGTCGACTGATTTTCCGGAACTAAAGAATTTCAGTTTCAAAATGTTGTGTTCTATTTATAAAATTTATTGCTACTATTGTTACTTTGTCATATATATATATATAGCGTTACTGTGCCGCGCTATAACACGGATAAGTAGGGGTGATAGCGCAAATAAAGATTTTTTTTTTTTTGAGTGATAAACAAAACAAAAATCTTTGTATAAATTTGCATTTGTAACATTGCAAATGCTACTTGTTCTTTTTTCTTTCAAATATAATTTTATATTACCTTTAACGTTGGTAGTCTGGTGACTGGCATTAATAAAGGAAAGGTTTCTGCTACTAATAAAATTAGCAATTATTAAACTAGAGGGCACGATTTTCGTTTAGGTTTGAAGTAACAATTCAGTACCAACGCTTTCCGTTGGCTATTTTTTGAAAGGAAGCTCTGCTTGTAGAGATTGTCCGTTTCTTCGTCCCTTTTCAATCTTGCCGTTGCCCTGAAAGGTCGAGCCTGGCTTGGGGGCAACCATCTTCCTCAACTGTGATTACCGTTCTCGTGAAGAAAAATATCTTATCGGCCATCAGGCATTAGTTTGGCGAAATAAAGTTGCGCAAGGCAACGTTCCGTTGATTACCGAAAAAATTTAAATCAAAAGTCTCGTGATTACCGTTTTATTTGACTTTGAATTTCGAAACCCCTCGTGGTAAGTCTTTTTTAAATTTTTTAACTGTTGCTTGTTCATGGAATGCCTCTATTACTTAGGGTTTTCCGGCGAGTCGTTTTCCCGAGGAGCTGTTTTTCCGAGGAGCCGTTTTCCGAGAAGCCGTTTTCATGAGGAGCTGTTTTTCCGAGGAACTATTTTTCCGAAGAGCCAATTCTCTCAACGAATTCATTTCCAAAAGGCCACATTTTTAAATAACACCATTTTTGTGGAGCGTACAGAGCTTTTGAAGGGATTCCTATAGGAATCAAGTCCCTCACGAGTCAATACGTGTACCCCCACATTTAACGAAGAGAACCGAACTTCTAGCCCTGATTCCAAGCTAGAATTTGCACTTCCCGTGGTCGAGAATGGATGGCTACCGTGCTCTACCTTTTTGTTGGAATGGAGGCTTGTATAAAATTTCATAATTAACGTTAATTTTTTTTTCTTTATTATATATTTTATGTTCAATTAACATAATTGATTGAACCTTTACTGATATGACATTTGAAAATTTAAAATTTTATTTTCGCTTTCTTGACACCAAGGTGATGCTGGAATAATTGCTTTTATGGATTTTTCATTTGCCGTATTTACTATAGATTTTATCTCTACTTAACTTTCAGTACCGCCATATTTAAAGAATGTACTTCAGTAATCTGAACAGAAGTCAAGGTTGGACAACATACTCTAAATTTAAAATTATTGAGTAAGTACCTACATCGTCGAAAATTGATCAATTTTTAAGTTGGGTCCTATACTTATATATTTGAGGATTTCTAATATAGGTATCTCCTGATTTAATCCAAATTTTGATTCCATACAGGTGTAAGTTGATTTTATTGAATTTATTTTTCTGGCAGCAGCTGACCATATTTATCCATATATTTAGTAAGGTACCTGTCCCAAATAAGGCCACGTTAAGAAGTTTTATTTTTTTCCTAACATTATCCACCAAACCCAATAAAAATCACAAGCTTATACGTGAAGTGTTTCGCTTCTATTACTTGGATATTAACTCCAATTTATTTTATTTTTTAGATAAGTAGTGGTTTTTGTGTAAAACAAAGACGCTTGCAATTGGCCTTATTTAGATCACTATGCTCCTAATAAGGCCACTATTAAAAAATGGTTAAAATAAATACAATTAATTATAAAAATATTATTATCTGAGAACTAGTACACAAAATAGAGCTTATACGTTTGCTACATCCCAAAAAAAACAATGATTCCAAGTCCCGGGATGGTGATCGAAATAGGTCTACATACAACTAGGCTAAATGAATCGCAGCATCTCTTGCTTGGTTAGCCTCCAGGCATTTCAAAAAAGATCACTTAGGTAATAATATGACACAACCTTTCAAAAAAACACTGTGATGTGAGGCCAATTGAACCTTTTTCGTATGATGGCCTTATTAGGAGCATGTTAAATTGATAAAAAAAGTCTGTAACTAGAAATCTAGCATGGATATTATTCTGTACTTACTCTGTAGCTTCCTCAATACAAAAATATCCGTTAAAAAAAAATACAATCGCTCCATTCACTTTATAAACACGTATATAAGCTAATTGAGTTCCAGCCTCAAAGTTATAACGTGACATATGAAATATGTGGTTGGCCATTTTTCGACATATGACGAGTTACTAGGAACTCTTGTAATATTTTTGATTTACATCATAGATTTCTTTTTTAATAATATTGCAATTTTTGGAAATGGGATTCAATATTAACCAATAAAAGGCACTGGCCTTATTAAGTACATGGCCTTATTTGGGCTAGGTACCTTATTATAATTTTCATTCATTCATTCTTTTTTCATTGATTTTCTGGAAACTTAAATCCTTCATATTGTTATTTCAAATTAATAATATGGCCAGCAATGAACTTATATGGCAACTATATTGATGTACATTGTAATATTTTCTTTTTTCAAGTTTAAATTTATTTAAAGTGTTCCACAGCCAATTGATTTCATGTTTTAAAATTTAATGCTTGATTTTTAACCTGAAATATACACTAATTTAATTTGAAACTTACTTAATTTGTATTTGTTGTATGTTTGTATTGGTTTTACCTATGACAATATTTGGTTGAGTTATATGCCTCATTTATTTCCTTTCCAGAATTATCAATTACCGTTTACTGATTATTTTTTTTTTAGGTGTGTTTCTGAATTTTCACACTTCAATATTTTATGTAATTCAATTTTTACAAATTCAGTGGCGCACTTGTCATTCTGTACCTATTAAACTATTGACCCACCCCTAATAATTATGTGCTGAGCAAACTGAGCATATTATGGGCCTCTTGGTAAATCATTAACCAAAGGGGTTACATATTTGGAGCATAATTCGTATTTGGAGTAAAAAATTTTTCTACTTCGTAGGCTATTTCTTCTCCAAATTACTTTTACTGCCGCTGGAGTTGCCTAGCAGCATAGAAACTAAATTTCTGCTATCTCGACAGGTGTTAAGCCGCTGGATTTGTCTAGCAGCATAAAAATTAAATTTTTAACATCTTGGCAGGTGTTAACACAGTGACGTTTTTTTGACGTTTGGAGAAAAATAAATTATTATCACAACAATCTCTAATTTACACGCGATCAAAATTTTTCCTGCGCTTATACCCCGACCTCCCCTACCTAAAGTTGAAAATAGGCGAACTACCCCTAAAAACAAAAAGGTGGTGGGAAAAAAAATCCGTTCAATACAATGTTAATTGCAACTTTTTATATACACTAAAGGCGAGAAAAGAAAAAAAAAATTAATATATACCCCTAAAAATTAAAATTTTCCTAAGGGAAGTATCCCCCCGCTGAATGAGGGTGAGTTATAAAAAAAGTTTATGGGCAAAAATTGTAGGAAATGTAATCTTATAAAACTTTTATTAAGAATTTTTTTTTGTAGAAAAATAAAAAAACTTTAAACTACCCCTATTGAAAAACGGCAGGGGGTGAGTAAAAACTTCTTGAAGCAAAAATGTTGTATGTGTTGTAGAAAATTTTTTCACGTTGGTTACAATTTTTTATTTTCATTATAAAATTTCAAACGGCCCTTATGACCACAGACGGCCCTTAATCGAAAAAGTCTTCAGATAAACATTGTAGAACAAATAATGTTGCACATCTTTTATTTGAAACATTTTCTTGTAAAATCAAAAGGTACCAAGTAATCGCCAATGGCGCACTTTCAACCCCTATAGCGCAAAACGCCAGAGGGGTGATGTTTGATATTTTCGTTTTTATGATCACCCACCCGCCCCCTATCATCCCTGAAAAGTTCATTTGGGTAGGAATTTTTTTTTTGTAATGCATTTATTTTTCGACTATTTTCCTAGACTAAAGTCAAACTTCAACATTAAGAATGGAGGTTAAAAAAGTCATTTTTTGACGTTTGCGGCAAAAATATATTATACTTACAAGTTTTATTAAGTTAGTGTAATATAGGAAAAACATTATATATCATTTGAGCAACGAGTACAAAATAAATTATCAGAGAATGTTCTAGACACAAATGTGATTTACATTCTTGATTCTTCGCGTACAACCACATTTTCCTCAATGCCCAGAAATTTTTCCATACATGTACGTATGTCTTAAAAATTATTTACGTTTCTAGCTTGC
Organism: Ceutorhynchus assimilis; assembly: GCA_917834065.1. Lineage (NCBI taxonomy): Eukaryota > Metazoa > Arthropoda > Insecta > Coleoptera > Curculionidae > Ceutorhynchus > Ceutorhynchus assimilis. Next base: position 20,355,576 of record OU892279.1, read on the forward strand.
TTGATCTTTAAGATGGTCTTCAATAAGCTGAAAAGCCAATGTTTCTTAAAAAATTCAACGTTGCCTAGGTGCAAAATGCTGAACGGTTCCCTCATAAATAACTTGGCTTGAAATTATTTCATGACATTATTATTTCATTATTACTACATTCGCGAAATATAATCGTTTCACAGGGGATTGAAAATTACAAAGCCTAAATACCCGAAAACGATCAGCAAATAGCCAAGTTATTAGACCAACGTCATTCAGAAGAGACATCCACCGTACACACACTTCGATTGCAACTAGAAACATAGTAACTGTAGCTTTTCAATATGAATATTAACTCGAATCGTGTAATGTTACACTTCACTTTGTTGCTTGTTTGAAATTATATCCAGTCCAATATTGGAGTCCCTCTTTAATAAGCGATGGAATCTTGGAAATTTCTGTGACGTTACTTTTTTGTCCGGCCGTGAGCGTACAAAAAAGGACTTTTTTCTCCAAACGTCAGAAAAACACTTTGTTAACCCCTGTCAAGATGTCAGAAATTTGATTTCTATGCTGCCAGGCAAATCCAGCGGGTTAACACCTGTCGAGGTGGTAGAAGGTTAATTTCTATGCTGCTTGGCAACCCCAGCGGCATCAAAAGTACTTTTAGTGCCGCTCGTACTTTTACTGCCTCTCAACCATTCACGTGCCCCCGAGCTTACCCCATTAGTTTGGAGAAAAAATAGCGTGTTGCATACGGAGGAGAAGCACTTTTTTGTGCTTCAGCAGTATTGCAAGCCTCACTACGTTCGGCTCGCAAACCTACTGCTTCAGCACAAAAAAGTAAGGCTTCTACTCCTAATACAACAATATACTATTTTGTACGCTCACGGAACGCGCGGACAAAAAAGTAACCAAAAAATGACGTGTGTGAAGTCAAACTTCAACATTAAGAATGGAGGTTAAAAAAGTCGTCATTTTTTGACGTTTGCGGAAAAAATATATTATACTTACAAGTTTTATTAAGTTAGTGTAATATAGGAAAAACATTATATATCATTTGAGCAACGAGTACAAAATAAATTATCACAGAATGTTCTAGACACAAATGTGATTTACATTCTTGATTCTTCGGGTACAACCACATTTTCCTCAATGCCCAGAAATTTTTCCATACATGTACGTATGTCTTAAAAATTATTTATGTTTCTAGCTTGCTTGATCTTTAGGATGGTCTTCAATAAGCTGAAAAGCCAATGTTTCTTAAAATATTCAACGTTGCCTAGGTGCAAAATGCTGAACGGTTCCCTCATAAATAACTTGGCTGTTTATCCCTGTTATGTTCAACATAGGTAGGTACTGTAAAAAACAACCATCTGCCAGTGTCTTGTGTTTCTTGATTTGAAAGATTTCGACACCATAGTATTGTTAGGCTTAGAGATTTACTACATCCCCCAAAAGCCTCCAACTTGTCGTCGGTGGTTGCCTATTCAGAAATGAATTAAGATGTATTGCATTTTTTGTTGAAAATATCAAAAATTTCCCGATTCAGCGCCAGTTTGTCAGTAGTTGTTACTCGTTCTTGCCTAGAGTTTTTGTCATCAAAACCTGAAACGTTGGAGGGACAAACCTAAATATTTCCATCCCAGTTCCACAAACATTTTTTCGGTTTTCTGTCTTCCGCTTCTCTAGAGACAATAGACAAATAAGTGCCTGTATTTGTCTTTTTTGCATCCCTTTCACGTGCTAATTGATCCGCCTGGAACAAAATATTTCTGTTGGCATTTAGTACTATTATATGGAGAATGTCATAAGTGGATATACATTTCCAATAATCCAAAGAACTAGTGGTTTTTCCTTTTGGGGTGCGTATATTTCGAGGAAGATGTGTGATTATATTTCGAGCCCGTGTCCTTACGTTTCCGGGAAGTTCGTGCTTTTGCCATTATATATTTTCGCCCTTTCCAAGAAAATAAGGTAATCTAATTGTTAATCATCGGTAGCGTCTAGTGGCTCTTCATCTATGACGTCATCCTTGAAATTTTTAGACGAGCTTGTTCTTGCTCATAGGAATTCATTTCTGAAGAAATACTAACGATTGGTAACGTGATACGTACACAACTGTATCTCTCAGATCAAAGCACTTTCCCGTCATGTTTGCCTTGAACAGGCAAAAATTTTAAAAAAAATCTCTAGATTTTCTCCAAATAGATAAATTTTAAGTTAAGGTGCCTTGGTATTACAAGATAAAGCTGAAGGTGAAATAGATTAAATCCAAGGAGCTGTCAAAATTCTTGAGATGTTTTAATTAAAACTTTTCAAACGAATTTCTGACCTATCCGGATTTCTATTTTAAAATTTCACCCTTTCAACACTCTCCTTATTCGAGAAGATAATGAGGGAGTCAAACAATAATTGGCCAGATAGGTTTCTGCCTGGATTTAGTAAAAAGTTGATAGAGATGGACACACAAATTCGGTTTACACCCACTCTATTTGGAGAAAATGGTCCAATAATCCTACACTAACAATTAAATGCAAATATCAAAGCAGCAATACATATTTATTAGCCAAAACTCTGAATTGACTCTCCTCAGATAATGTGATACCACACAACAAAATGGATGTTGACAATAGGTAAAAAAAAATCAAAATATAATATTTATATTTTAAAGGTAGATAGGATAAGTTCTAAGGATTGTATGTGGTCCATTTTTTGGGCAGATGATAGGTTTGAAGAAAAACAGTCTTGAAAATCCCAAAAATTATTTTATTTATATACTACCGGTTTCGAAGCTTCAACGCTTCATCTTCAGGTATTAAAGACTAAAAATTGAAAAGATAAGATAAGTTCTATCAACTAATGAAACCCCAAAAGTGATAGTAGACACTGATGGTGAAATAAAACGAAAAATATTAAGGGAAAATCTATTAATCTGAAGGAAAAAAAAATTACAAAGTGAAAATCAACTTGCCTGATCAGCGGTCTGCAAAAGAAGAGGCCGTTCTAGAACCATGTCCCTTGAAGAAAACCGGTCTTGTGTTTGTTATACCTAACTGCGTAGTAACCATTGAACCAATCAGAAGACATCACTCAAACACACACAAAAAACCGGGCTCACTTCATCAATGAAACACCACGCTGATCAAATGGGACTGGATAAAAACACACTAGAATCATTCTAATTGTTTACAAATTATAATGATTTAAATTTAATATTTTGTTAGAAACACAAAACCGCCAACTAATTAGGTCATCAAGTTAAAAATAATCATTTCAGAATCAGAAGTTAGAGAAAGACAGAAATATACTTATTTGCTGAAAGCAAGATAATTATAATTTCTTCAAATAAAAATACCAATGACTGTCAATGAGGAATAATAATAGTTATCTATGGTACTAGTGTGTTATGTTGAAAATAAGTCATGCGAGAAAAGTTTATACCACGAAGCCGTCAGGCCGAGTGGTCTAATTTCTCGAGTGACTTACAAAACATAACACACGAGTTGCATGCAATGTTTTTTCAAAAAATAAGAAATCATAACACACGAGCAGCATAATACTGAAAAAATTAACAGGTATTTTTTGGGAATGAGTCTTCTTTGAAGCAGGGTTTATAAATTGATTTCCTGACGTTTTGCGTTGAAACTATAAGAGAGTGAGTTATAAATCATAACTTACTAGTGGGTTATGGTTTATAACACACTAGTGGGTTATGGTTTATAACACACTAGTGGGTTATAGTTTATAACACACTAGTGTGTTATTTGATAGTTTACCTGTCAAAATTGGCACAAATAATGAGTCTAAATTAATAACTAGCAGGTGTTGGATAAAAATAGTTGAAGAAACCTATCACAATAATTAAAAAATAAATTTATTAGGTACTAGATGGCGGTACGTTAGTACTTATCTTAATAACAGATATTTGAATTTTTATCGGCTGGCGTCTATAGAATTCCCTGCTCTTGTAGATCTGTCTATGTAGGAACAACCAAACGCTCTATCAACACCAGGGTCAAAGAGCACAAAAGAAACTGTCAGCAAGGACAAATAGATAGATCAGCAATCGCCGTACACGTGCTTACAGAAACAAACCATGTCATTCGTTTCGACCAGACTCAAGAATTGGATAGAACCAAACATTTCTACACCAGGCTCCACAGAGAAGCCATAGAGATACAGAAACACCACAACAACTTCAACAGAAAAGAAGAGGGCATGGACCTCAACAAAAGCTGGTTGCCAGTTCTCCGAAAAACAAAGACCCTTCCTTTCCAAGAACGAGACAAGGAAAATACCGTAATCCAAGCCACGCCCACAACCCTGGATATAAATAACGCAGTTCCCTCAACGTCGAATTCAGTCATCGGAGAAACACGTTCTCTACCACACCGCCTCTGAAGATGTCTACCGCAGCAGTAGACGAAACGTTAGGTAGAAATACTAATGGACCACGGCATTATAGCCCGGAAAAAACTTTACTACTAGATTTGATCGGCCGTGAAAGCCTTCATTTTTTACTTTTCAAATTACTGAAGTTATGAATTATTATTTTTCTGATTCTGAAATGGCGAAAGTACCTACAACTGTGTAATGAAAATTAGAAGAAATAGAACATGTTACGAAAATGATAAATTTTTCTACTGACGTTTCATAATACGCTTTTTAAACGATTAAAATCTATTTCATAATGAACTTTATTATGATAAAGATTTTCATTATTACATGGATTTTTCAGCCACTCACTGGAATCGAGTTATTTTGAACATGAACAATGTTTATATAAATATGACAGACTTGTTTTGGTATTTGAAACAACAAAAAATTAATAAATCGGGAGGGGAATTTATGCCCAAATGACATCTAGATCTTCATTTTCGAAATTGTCAATAGATGACACCACCAGTTGAGAAGTTTACTATTCCTAAAATAAATATGTATTTGGTTTATCAATGGAAGTAGAAAAAATAGTGTATGCAACTCTCATGTAATGACCATTAATACACTCGCATGTTATATATGAAACTCGCCTGATCATCATTGCATAATATACTATTATCGTAACAACATGTGATGATTTGAAATTATTTCATGGCATTATTATTTCATTATTACTACATTCGCGAAATATAATCCTTTCACAGGGGATTGAAAATTACAAAGCCTAAATACCCGAAAACGATCAGCAAATAGCCAAGTTATTAGACCAACGTCATTCAGAAGAGACATCCACCGTACACACACTTCGATTGCAACTAGAAACATAGTAACTGTAGCTTTTCAATATGAATATTAACTCGAATCGTGTAATGTTACACTTCACTTTGTTGCTTGTTTGAAATTATATCCAGTCCAATATTCGAGTCCCTCTTTAATAAGCAACTTAAATTATTCAAAGATAATGTATTGTGTAATCAATCATATAACTTCAATGGTTCATTGTTGTACTGATGGAAATTAGTAGATATCGTTAATAATTTCAAGGGCATACTACTAGGAAGAGTCTTGGATTTATAAGAAAAATAATTCCCATCTCCATTTCCACCAGCTGTTCAATATTCAATTTGATTTGTTTCTATTTTGCTGTCAGGCTCATGCATGTGCAACTCGTATGGCGCAATTTGTTCCGCTAAAAGCTTGCGACTACAGACGCCAGTGGCGCTGTCGTCTAATGCTGTTGTCAGATTTATACATAAAATATACAGAATATTGTTTATTTGTTCTAAAAGGCTTCCATCAACAATAAAAAAAAGTCGTGTACCTCACTAACATATAATTGCCAGTAGTACGATTTAAAATTATACTTCTTTTTCAAAAAAAATATCCCATGCTTTTGGCATGTGGCAGCATCGCTTCACTTTTACTTTATCATCATATTTTGACAAATTTTGACATATTCCATTTTTATTCAATAATTTGAATCAGTGAATGAAAATTTTCTCCGTTCAAAGCAAAATAGCTTTATCTTGTTATGCGGCAATGTCTGAAAGCCAAGGCACAGAGTAAAAATGCATCGAATTCCCAAAAATGATGAACCATGAGCAGGTATGTTTAAATTCCTACATTATACCGCAATCTGGATTTTACCTCCTGTAATTTTACCACTGTCTGTAACTTTTCTTTCTATTTAGGTATTTATTTCATGGCTGCAAAACGTTTACAATCAAAAAATCTTATTCATTGTACCTATTATTGGATTGATATCATACTGTAGTCAGTAGTCAATAAAGTAATTCAAAATTGTTATTTTGTATTTAATGCATAGATAAATCAGTATGTAACTCTTCGGTATGTGATCAAGAAACTGTTTATCATAATTTTATTTCCACTAGAAACGTATTAAATTGTTTAGTGCTAGTGGCAATAAAAAATGATAAACGGATCCTAAAGAAAAAAAAATAAATTTAAAAAGGAGCGCTTCCCGCGCTCTCAAGTTGCTGACTACACACGCGAGAGGGCGCTGTAATCAGGAACAAAATGTTTGTATTGAGTTGCCTATCTATATTATAGGTTCGAGAGAGTTTTGTATCCCTTATCTATGGTCAGGCTTCTGTCTGTCAGGTCCGAGAATCTAAGCACTTGCGGTTACGTTAAATCACCGCATCATCTTGGGTTGATTTATGTTATGCGTATTTTAAATTCTGGTATAGATTCTGCTAGAATCCTGATTCTGCAGTTTCTCCGCAGAGAAATTTATACACACTATCTTGACGCGTTGAAGCAGCAAGATTGTTCGCTCTATGTTGTTGTTACTGTACTGGGGATTGATCAATAACGAACTTTGTTGTGAGAATCGCTTATGGTCTTGTTTAATAAGTGAATTATTATAGTTGTCAGCGTGACTCACTTAATTCTTTCTCCGAAAAGTTTCGCTCTGGCATGGAAAGTTCCCTTGCACCAAGGTAATGTTGTAAACGTTGCCTGAATAGTTAGTGCATAGAAAGGATTGTTTTTTTTTCCTCTTCGTCCATTATAGCCAATGGCAGAAAAAACATTGAATGCCTCACCTGAAAAGTGGTGAACCGCTTGGTTCATAGCCAACAAAAAGAACAGAAAGAAAACACACTTATTCACTAAAAACAATCATCTCTAATAATAATAATTTCTGTACAAACTGATAAATGTCAAAAAATTGAAGATTACAAAGAAAACAAATCAATCTACTTGTAGAGACCAGAACAAAAGAACAAACTTGTCGCTGGAGGAGGGACTTCATTTGAGACTTCGTTAAAAAGAAAACGCATCTTGTATAGAAGTCAGAGGACTTTATTGATTTTGTGCGAGGAGCACGAGACTGTGCATCTAGAGTGCTACAATTGGCGACAACCCTAGTTGATCACTCAAATAGTACTAGCCGCCCTAACTCGTACATGTTTTCTCTGCTTATCTGAGATAAAGGTTACATGATCATGCAACTATTTGAACTCTTCGATTGGTCAACTGCGGGCGGGTACCACTACTCAAAAATAGATAGTTTTGTTTTAACTTGCAACTTTGAGATACTGCGTAGTTTGGAGATTTTCTTTATACATTAATTTAAATTTTAATAAGGATTTGAAATACGTGATTTCCAAACAGTTAGTTTTATGTTGTTACGGGATTATTTTCCCCCCTCAAGTGAAAGTAACCCTATCTAGAAGTTTATTAATAAGTTTTCATTTCACCCATACAATTTTCATTTCTCTATTTTCCAGTACCATCTAACAATAGTTGTGGTTATTTATTTAAATATTTTATAGTAGGTATTATTACAGTTCCCTACACTTACTTTATAGTATCGATGGTTCTATTACAGATTTCCACACTACCTACCTTTGTACCATTACAGTTTCCGCTATTTGATGAGTACCAGGGATTCAGTCAGTAGCAGTACCAGTGTCCCCCAATTGATTCTGTGAAAATTCCCCAAGGCCTGAATTGGTACGCCCACGTTTTTCTGGAAGAGAAAATATTAAAAATAGTTTGTTTTTTTTTGGTAGAAAAGAGGGCAGCTTTCAAGAGCACATTAAGAGCTACCTCTAAGCGTTTTTGCTGATTTAAAACCAAAAATAAGTTTGAGCCCCTAACTCCCAATTGTGGGTGGCTGAGATTATAGCACCACAGTGCCACTATAGGCAGTTTTGGTTGTGCGAGTTTTAAAGGGTTAAAGTCTCAGATTTGGCCGTTTTTCTTTGTATGCTGTGCCTGGAAAAGGCCAAAGTATTTTGTTAAGTTTTCATTTCTTGCTATTTTTCTTTTGGATAAGTTACGTTGAAGCTCTTTTAGAATACTTCTTTACTATGTTGACTGTTTGCTTACCATGTGCGAATATCTTGTTTTTTTTTTTAGGCCTTTTTCCTCCGTGTCCCTTCATTTCCGTTCTTCTCCTTATTGGAGGCCTTGCTCCTCCTCTGATACCCCACGAGTGCCGGTTGCTCATCCGCCCCCAGTACTCCAGAGGCATCTACTGAACCACTCAAGTCGGCCTTACCGCCCCCTGGTTGCTAGAACATCCCTGATCACCAAGAAGATTTGGGGAGGACTCTCAATCCTCACTCCACGTAAGGTAGATACCTGGGTCGCTGTTAGATTTGCAAACAGCAAACAATCAAGCAACTCCCTGTAATTCAGTTGGGTCACATGTGTGTGTTGTCCTGGGTCCTGAAATCAGATTGTTACACTCCAGCTGATAGGTAGTCAAGCTCTGTGGCCAAAAGAAATTCTCACCCTGTAATTATTACCATCGTAAGTATCGTTCAGCATACCAAGAGTTCAACAATCAGAACAATGTATAGCCAGATAGAGGCATAAATTACCATTAAGAACTTTGGTGTTTTGTTTTTAATTATATGAGTTATTACCTTATTATTCATCCTTGTATGTTCTTATTATAAGTTTTAGCCTTAACCTAAAATACGTAGGTACTGTAAACCGTAAAAATATGCCTATTTCGAGGGTAAGCAACGTTATTGATCGGGTATTGAATTTATTTTAATCTAAGGTTATTTTTATTACTGAACATATTGGGGTGTGGATAATTATTCCAAAATACCTTTTTTATGGTAAACTGGTAAACATTGTTGTTAAATATTAAACGAGCTAGTCAAACAAGATTTTCCCTTTACAGCTGATTTTTGACATTTAGAACTTTCAGTTCTTTTCAGTATGCAGCGCGATCACGAGTCCTCGAATCCTAGGGGATTTCAGTTGAAGATGATCGCCTTTATTCCTTTCTTTTTTTGGTGATGATGTTGATTCGATTCATCGTATGCTCTAGGCTATTTCCTGTTTTGAAATTTCTTCCGTTCAGAAACCAACTTACTGCAGGGTTGAAAAACAGGTGGCGCGTTAATTAGACCTACCCCATTCACCGGAATTTTTGGGCTAGTCGGAGCTGCCCTATAAGTCGGATTTCTTCTTTAGGCCACCTTTAAAGGTCATATCCCTCCCTTCATTCTTTCCTCCCTTTCCCTTAGCTTTCCCATTCCTTTTTAGACTCGTAACAATGTTCAAATTCCTATGTCAGGTTATGTCCTGATATGTGAAATTTATGATGAGACATACCATAATGATTAAAAAACAGTGCTCCGTTACAATGAATTGTAAATAAAAATCTAACATTTATGTACATTGATCAGTTAACATAATATTATTGAAAGCTAAATCCCAAAATACGGTAATGGGATACATTAATGACGCATGATCGGTGATGTCCAAGTAAGTTTCCTTCTGCGCGCAGGATCAAAATCGAACCGTTTCTGTACCTGCAGCCTATGTGTGTTTGTTGCAGACTCAAATCATCAAATTTAATTGATTCAAAAATGCATTACCCAAATTAACAGTATTCCTATTTAGATAAATTAAAATAGATTTCCTAATAATCTGCAATGTGAGGTTCATTTCACGAAGGTTTTTACTTATCGTACTTATGACATCTATAATGTGATAACTTGGAAAAAAAGGTTTGTCGTAGATTGAGTCATATAAATTCAATAGCGTTTAGATTTTGTACTGTATTGAATGACTTCTGGTTTCAATAACCGATGAACGTTTTTGACGTCATTAATTTGTTCCAGTCAATTTTTATTTGTTAAAAAAGGAAGGCAAAAGTACAAATCCTCGTGAAACAAACAGTAGAAATCAAGAATACTATAAACCTTTGAAAACTGGCGCACAATAAGACATAAAACTACAATGAAACGGTCGGCGGGCGAATGTAACTCTCATAAAAAATGATAAATTTCGCGAGCGTCTAAGGAGATGTCATCATGTGCAGACTTCGAACAGAGTCACGCAACGCACGTCGTCGTAAATTCTACTTATTTATGTGTAACCAGAAAAATCCATGAAGCCAAGCTGGTTGCCAAGAAGATACGGACACGCCCCTCTCCAAAATGCTTATTTAAAAACAAATTTTTATAAAGAGGAAATTTAAATTGAGGACTTAGAGCACTAACCTCAATTTTGGTTTAAAAAACAGTTACATCACCAGATGCATAACTGAACTTTTATATGCGAAGAGCCTTTAAGATGACCAAGGTGAAGCCATCCTATTAGGTACTCATATGCTAAGTCTGTTTCACATGTTTTTTGTTTTAGGTTTTAAAAAGTTTTTTTTTGTAATTCAAAGTCAGTAGTTCATCTAAAATGTTGTTTTATGTTTGGATGCTTCGTTCGCAACGGAAATCCTGCATCTTCTTCGTTCTGGCAAATGTATTTCTAAAAGCACTGTTTGAGCTTATGATATTGTCTCGGATCCCGGATTCAGTAAAACTCACATCACAAACAGTAACTTTTATGTCCGATTGACCAATAAAGTGCTATTTATAGAACAGTTTTGCGTCAATTAACTAGCATTTTATTTTACTGTAAAATAAAATAGCACTTTATTTTACGAAGAAGTGCTACTCTATTTTACTACTAAGATAAAGTGCTACTTTATTGCCTACCTGGACTACCTGACAACCTGCCAAGGTGAAACAGGAATACTCGAATTTTAATTTGTTCATTCGATTTTTCCAGTTTTTAATAAAAACCAGTCGCAATCGTACATAAAATCATGTAGATACCGCTTACATAAATAGGCTCTATTGACTCATTATTTAATAGCCTCGCTCGGCCATAAAATGATTCGTATAATAAAGCCTTACTTTATTAACTTGTTATATAAATAGCTATTATTGAACCATTTGACTTTAATAAGACTCACTACGGTATAACTTATTGAAACGTACACGACAATATCGAATTGAAACTGAACTTATTACTACGCGCTATTTATAGACGAAACCGGACTCGGAATCTAGCTAGAAAAACATCGAATCGATTATAATAGAATTTCCAGAATAGGCGCGCTGCCCGACGTAAACAAGTACCTAAATTTTTAGAATCCTGGCCCGATTGTTGATGCATTTTCGCAATACTGCCTCCCTCTTGAATCAGATCGTCCCGATCTGACCATTTATTCTCGTGATGAGTCTTCAACCTGTCAGTATGTACCACCTTCAGATTACCTTTAGGGCCTTCTTGGATTCGATATACCACGTCGTTTAGTCTCTTAATAATGGTGTACGGGCCTTCCCATACTGGTGTTAGCTTGGGAGATCTACCTCTCTTCTTCTGTAGAGTTCGCCTGCATGCCTTCGGAAATAGAGGTATATTAGGCTCATACCATTCGTTCTGATGCTTGTCAACTACTTTGAAGAAATGTTCTTTGACCGTCTTGTTGAATCTCTCAACCATGCCATCTGATGTGAATGGAATACCGTGGTTTTGGTCTTGTGGATACCTAGTAGTTCGCAAAGTTTTTGAAATAGTCGTGACTCGAAATTGATCCGAATCTCAGGTTGGAATAGTGAAAACTTCAGGCCACTTGCTGAAATAATCCTTGGTAACCAAGATGTATTTGATGCCACTCCGCGTAGCAGGAAATGGACCGGCTATGACTATTGTCATTCGTTCGAAAGGCACGTTGTACTGCTTCCCTTAGATCGTGCCTTGCCCTTATTTTGCTACGGATGTCGCACATTGTCGGCGGCTTGACATCCTGGTAATAGTTCACACAATAGAATCTGTCACGGTGTTATTAACCCCCAAGTGGGCTCTGGATGTTCCATTAGGAAATTTTCCTAAAACTCGAACAACTTCTGTCCTATTCACGACCAATTGCTTTTTGATGATTTTACCATCTTCACTCTACCATTTTCGTTTCAGTAGATCATTTTCCACTAGGAGGGAGTCCCATTGAGACAACAACGCCTTGAAAGTTAAGCTTCTAGGCGATATTTCTTGCCAGGTTGATCTGGATTTCCCTTAAGATTCAAAAATGGCTTGATGTCACTATTTCTTAATTGATCACTTCCAAGCTGTTCGGAAGTGCATTCTTGATCCGGTTCAAGTCGGAGGCTTCTAATAGGAACTGGATAAGGTATTTGCGGTATTATGCAGTTCACCAGAACAGTGTTTGATTTGAAAATTGTATTGCTGTAACTTCCCTAGCCATCTTGCTACCTTCCTTCTGGTTGCTTATGGTTTCTGTTTAGAAGCCATTTGTGAGATGCATGAACTGTTCAAATCAGAAATTCTTGTCTATACAGGTACATGTGAAAATGGTCAACCGCTCTGGCTATTGCTAACAGTTTCTTTCTTGTAACGCAGTAATTTCTCTCGCGCTTCGTAAGCACTCTAATGTAGTTGCCCTTTCTTCACGATTTTGTATTTGCGACAAGGCATCTTCCATACCTCTCTTACTCGCGAGTGTCCAAAATTATTTTCTCTGCACCCGTGGGTAGCCTGATATACAGTGCCCGCGGAAAAGTCTGCACCATATGGGAACTTTTTTTATGCTCATCCTTACTTAAAATCGGTTTTCGGCATTAGGTTCTGCATGACTGAAAACCAAAAAAATACCTAAAATTTTTGACTCGATGAGACGTGCCTCAAATGCCATGTGAAAATTTCAAACAAGGAAAAGTGGCATTTTTATAAAAAATATGAAAAAATTGTATAAGAAAATATTGTTCCAAATGACATTTAGGAGTAGTTTGTAAACAAACAATTTGAAATTTCAATTTGAGAAATCTAAAATTTTTAAAATAGTCCAGAGGCGTATCAAAATTTTAATAGAAATATTTCTTTTTGATGCTTAAATTCTTAATTAGATTATTAAGATTTGAAAAACCATTAGTCAGATACAAACTTATTATTTTAGAGGAATGGTCGCGCAAGAAATCCTAAAAATATAATTTTTCCGTAAATATTCGAAAAAAATTTTAAAAAAAAAATCTTTTTTTTTTCAAAGCAAAAATATCAAATTAGACTATAATGTCATTTGGAACAATATTTTCTTGTAAAATTTTTTCATATTTTTTATAAAAATGCCACTTTTCCTTGTTTGAAATTTTCAAATGGCATTTGACAAGTGGGAGGCAAGCCTCGAGTCAAAAATTTTAGGTGTTTTTTTGGTTTTCAGTCATGCAGAACCTAATGCCGAAAACCGATTTGAAGTAAGGATGAGCATAAAAAAAATCCCATATGGTGCAGACTTTTCCGCGGGCACTGTATGTCTGGAAAATAGAGCTGCCTTTAGCCAATCAAAAGCTGCGTTACAGTCGGTGGTCCAATCAAAAAAAGCTTTTTCTTCAGTACATTTATGCAACGGCACTGCTAGCGCAAATCCTTCTACAGATCGTCTGTAATATGTACAAAGCCGAGGAAAATTTCTGAGTTCATGTTTGTCCCGAGGTCGAGGCTATTCATGATTTGCTTGGATTTTACTATCGTCAGTATAAATTTGTTCGGGTGAAACTACGTGGTCAAAAAAATCAATGTGCTGTTGAAAGAGTGAATATTTCTTGTCATTTTATCGGAGGTTTCCTTACGGATACGAGTAAATACTTCTTTTAAGTTTCGTAAGTAGCAGGGGCATTCCAATGTCCAAAACGTGTTACCTTGGATAAGTAAAGACCACTTCCAGTGGAGAATGCTGTTTTTTCTCTGTCTTTTCCGACAATGCTCACCCGCTAGTATTCGCTTTTCAAATTCAAAGGAGAAAACCAGTTTGAGTCTGCCAATGTCGTAAGGGTATCGTCAATTCTGGTTAATGTGTAGCTGTCTTTCTTAGTGACATCGTTAATCTTTCTGTAATCGACGCAAAGTCTGGTAGATCCGTCTTTATTTACTACTAGTACAATTGGCGATGATCATGGACTTGAAAAGTCGTCAACAACTCCCTCTGCTAGCATAGTGTCTACTAATGACTCCACTACTTTTCTTTGTCATGAGAAGTCTTCTCGGTGGTTGACGAATCGGATGAGCACTGCCAGCGTTGTCATGCTTGATGATGTTCGTCTTACCAGTTTCACCATTTTTACCATCAAAGATATCCTTGTTCTCACAAGGGAACTGTTGAGCATTCTTTAGTTCTGTATAGGAAAGATGTTGCCAAGATTTTTCGAAATGTCTTAGAATGTCGATGATTTATTTACTTTCTTTCTTTCACATTTTCAAATTCCTTTGACAGGATCATCGGTGGTTATGACATCGCCCTTGTTGATTTGAATATTGTGGTGGCAGAGGTTGGCAATTCGGAATGCAGCTCTCAATAGTCAAGCTGTCCGTAGTCTTTCTCAGCATTTTAATGATGTGGCTTCACTTGCACTAGCCAACACCCACCCCTCTGTGTGGACTTATTGTAGATTTCTGGTTCTCCTTCGAAGGCTGAGTCACGAGGAGAGCGAGATCCTAACCGTACTCTATAGTGACGTTTTAAACTTCCATTCCTATCGCCGCTTATATGCCGATTCCATTTCGCTCCGTTCCAATGTTTCGCTGCTACTTGATGGTTTATTTATGAGAAGCGTTCTCTTAGCATTGGCAGCTTCATTATTGGAGTCCATTTTTGTGCCATAAGTTCAGTTTTAGTGGAAAAGAATAATATTATTGGTGATTCTGATTTCAAGAGTGTCCCTTCGAATATCGAGAGAGCATGAATGAAAAGGTTCTCCTGGCAACTAACTTTCTTTTTTTATATTTTTCATAATGGCATGTATATTTTTCAGAATGGCCCTAAGTGTTATCAAGAATTCATAATGGCACTGAGTGCTATTATGAAGGCCCTTACGACCTTCAAATAATGATATGCTAACTATGGCCTAATGCTCTGTGAGCTAAACTACCTTCACAATGAGATCCCATATTCCATAAAATATAGGGAAAAAAGTTTGACACACTTCGTACGTGAATAGGGCAAGTACACGATCTGACAGTTTGACACTATTGACAATCGCCTTGAGGTAAAGCAAAGATTATAATTTACAGTGTTTTTTAAGTTTTTAGTTAGATTTTTTTAAATAAATACCTTTTGTGTGCTCCAGAAGTTTCTTGGACATGCCTAGAGTTTGTTTAGTTGTTAATTGTGGCAGTATAGCGCAAGGGATACAATATCCTTCCATAGGTTTCCATCAATTTTAAATAACAATGGGAAGTTTGATTTGTTAGCTCAAGAGAGAAGAGAAAAATTGATTAATGTTGTTAAAAGAGAAGATCTGACAGAAAAATAGATTGAATATAGAGTAACTATACTTATATATTTGTTCTTGTGACACTTGGTTTTGATATTTGTTGGAAAAAACCTGAATTTAATCCATTATAGAAAAACCTAGCAAACTTTTAGATGAAAGACCACATAGACTGGAACACAAACACTCCGCTCTAACTTTTTAAAACAAAATAACACCAAAACTTGTAAAAAAGCTGTGAAAATCGCATAAAAGATAACCGGCCTAATCTAAACGAATGTAAATAAAAATGATTTGTTTTACCTCAGGGCGACTGTCAAACTCATTTGTGACGTCAGATGGACATGCCCTATTGACAAGAACCTACAGAACTGAGATTCTCTGAAACAAAAATCAGTTTGGTGATACTTTTGTCCGAAAAAAAAAAATCCAATTGATAATGATGATATGAAAACTCAACTTTGAGAATATACATCAATGATATAAAAAGACTGCTGATTAGGAACTGTAACTGTTAGTGCGCTGTCGGTTGGGTTTCTAGATTCCAGACTAAGATGCCACAATTTTTGAGACATTCGAGAGCCGCTATAACATACATCATAACTTACACACTCACTACAAAAAATTATTATCCTCACATTTTAGGCCTTTTTTTAAATTCTAATACATATATATTTTTTAAATTTATACACTCGAATTGTCTGCCGTTGTTATTTGAATGTTGCTAAGATAAATTACTGACAGTTTAGCATACCACCGCATACCCAGGGCGAAATATTGAGCTAAAGAATTATCGGGGGCCTCGGAAGGAGAAACAATCTGTAGACATAAGAGTAAATTACAAAGTGCGGTTTAGGCAGTTTCGCAAATAGCTCACAATGTTCTGCATAGTTGCTTGCAATTGTTCAATTTCCTGAGCCTGAACTGTTTCGATAGCAATAATGGGGGCCGACGCGACGTCTAATCGAGAGAGATGCAGATGCTCGATATTGAAATCGTTATTGTGCAAATGTATAATTAAAGGGAGCGTCTTTCACCGGTTTCGACACAGTTTGATGGTTCAGACAAAGGACTCTACTCCAAGTTGGTCTTGTTGGACCTACTTATGAGAAGTCTCTGTACAGTTCTAGTCTGAAAAATATTAATTTTTAATAGGCCACGAGACATGAAGCATTAATCTTTCTTATGTACAGGTTCATTCAACGAGGACTAGAGAATTAAGAAATGGTACCAAAAAATTATTTGAACCAAAATTCAGACAGTTACGTTCAATGTTTAATCTTTGAAAATTTTACCTTTTCCTGCTTAATACATGACGACAAAATACAAAATATATCAAATTTCTTCTGACTTCGAAGTGAACGAAAGGTGATTATACCTTTATCACCTATAACGAACCTCTTTAATTAAACACGTAAAGCTTAGATTATTAAGGATAAAACATTGAAATGAAATAAAAACAGCTATCGGAATATCATACATTTTTAACAGAATAGACGTGAAAAAATGCGACTTTTCGAAAAATCATAAAAAAACAGGGTGTTCCATTTAAAAAACAGTTCCTCCATGGCGTCACTCTTTGACTTTTAGTTCGAATTATTTTTTGGCGCCTTTTTTGAACTCTTCAGGAAAAAATATTCCAATTGGCTATTTAGATTAGGAAAAGTCAAAAATTTGCCCCTGTTCAGTCCTCGTTGGATGACCTATACAAGTAATGACACGGTTTTTTCAAATGTCTGAATTGACATACCTATACCTCTATTTATAATATTTAAAATAACGATGTTATTTTTTCTAAGCACAGATACTTAAGTTCAAATTAAGCCAACAAGTTTCAAACTCCACTTCAAAATATTCAATTAAGAAACAATGCTTCATTAGTAGAATAAGTGAGGTATTATTTGCATATCGAACATCTGCATCTTAATTGAAGTTGTCATAGAGCTGCGCCATGCTATTGCTTTCAGTGCAGCGAAATTTCATCTACAAAACAATTGAGAGCGAGAGTATCACAAACCGTTTAACTGAATCATTTGAAATTGCGTTTTGTAATTAAGTAATGTCCACATATAACCATGATGAAAGATTAAATTTAAAGCTAAATTCATTAATAAAATTTAAAGTAATATTTTGGTAAAATAATTGAATCTATTAATATAATTCAAATCAATCACATCTAATTTAGATCAGGCTTTATTTCAGTAATCGTTACAATGTATCTGCCATGATTGATTAGTCAACTTGATTGGTTATTAACGTTCACTGTAATAATAATATCCCTAGAACAGAACAATTAAGATATGATAAAATTAACATGAGATAGTAGAAATTGAGAAGCATTATTATAAATTGAATAGGACAGTTGGTAGAATTTCGGATATTTGGGTCACTATTGAAGAATTAGTTTGGATTTCTTTCGTCAGTACTTCATGTGTTGCCTTCGTAATCTTCAATTAAATAGTGCACCTTCTGTACTCTCAATCCCGATACAGTCCAGTGTTCTAGCAACAGTACCAACTGAGATTACCGGCCTGTCGTGTGGAGCCCCCAAAAAAGGCAAGCACAACTCCGCAACAAAAATATTGATCGATCGACCGAAAGTACGTCATTGGAGACGACGTCGAAGAACAACGGCGATGTTGTGAGTCAAAAAGACACTTTTATTCAACTTTATCGTTTTTTCTATGTACTAAAAGTAAATAAATAGTTTAATAAAACTAAAAATCGCTTTTATTTCTAGGTAGATTTTTTTTATCATTTCCACGACGCCGTGGGCGAAATGATTCCTCAGTGTGCGAAATGCATAGTTCGCATAGCTAACAAGTACCTGGCAGGAAACCAAATAGTTATTTTTGTATCTAGGGCGCGAAATGCTACTTTGGTGATCGAGAACTGATTTTTTTAACGAGGCGCAGCCGAGTTAAAAAAATAGTCGAGATCACCAAAGTATTTCGCGCACGAGTTGCAAACAATATTTTTTCTACAACTCCATTCAAATATCGATGATTCGAAGCTAAAATTGCAATAACAATCAAAGGCAGGTGAATTTTAATTATTTTTGGTTTTCTGTCAGGTGCCAGGTATTTGTTACCTGAGTGTGCGAACTAAGCATTTCGCACACTGGAATAGTTATTTCCTAACAAGTGCGCAAAGTGTTACTTCGCGTCGTTCGTATAACTGTGTTTGCGTGCGGAAAAGACACTTTGCGCACGTGTTAGGAACAAAATTTTTCCTACGAGCTTCATATCAGGTAGGTAATAACAAAAATTAAAAAAAAAAAAACGATAATTTGTTTAATTATTTTTAATTAACTTGAAGGGAACCTATGCATTTATCAAAAAATTACATAACAAAAAAAAATAACAGAAAATCCTCGTCAGAGCTGCTCATCTTAAAGCGTTTAAATTTGATGAGAAAGTTTGTAGATTTTTGCATATAAGTAGAGAACAAATCTGACAATGTGTCAAAGTTAATTTATATTTGGTGTTTGTATAGATGTTGGCTGATATAGGACCAGAGGAAAAATTTGTCATCATGTGTCAAAGTCGACAGGTGCACTTTTGATTGACAAATATCTTGCATGTCACGCGGTTTTTCTCCTTCCTTTTTTATCCCGTGCAAATAATAAGAACGGATTGCTATACGTAAGTCTAACATAATTTGGTACGTTTTGTCTCGTCTTGCGCAATAAGCGTTCTGCGTCTTTTTCTATCTAATAAAGTTTTCGTATTATTACTTCTTTGTCTGGTAAAATAGATGGGTCTATTATAATTACTTTTCGGCACCCAGTGCGGATAAGGCCTGTATCCGCACTGAGTGCGGAAAAGTGTAACTTTGAGCCCGGAAATGCGTGCGGAAAAGTACTACGCTCGTAGGAAATAGTTATTTACCTAACAAGTGCGGAAAGTTATACTTTTCGGAAAAGATACTTTACGCTCGTGTTAGCTACAACATTTTTCCTACGAGCGTGCGGAAATTGACATTTGTTTTTATGTTTGTTTTTGGCTCTACTCATAAGAGAGAAATAAGGTCAAAAATGTGTTTTTTCCACAACTGTCAAAAAATGATGATGTTCGCACACTCATGACAGTTTGCGAAGTGACACTTTTTTTCCCAGGTATTGATTTTTTAACGTTCCCATGACACCGTGCGCGAACTAGCTATTTCGCGCACGTGTGCTTGAAATAGCTAGTTCGCAAACTGGATGTCATGGTGACACATACCTGTCAGGAAACCAAAAATAATTAAAATTCACCTACTTTTATTTGAAAATGCAATTTTAGCTTCGAATGATCGATATTTAAATGGAGTTGTAGAAAAAATATTGTTTGCAACTCGGACGCGAAATACTTTGGTGATCTCGACTATTTTTTTTTAACTCGGCTACGCCTCGTTAAAAAAATCAGATCTCGATCACCAAAGTAGCATTTCGCACACTAGATACAAAAATAACTATTTTTAATTAAGTTTAGTAACGCAATGATTTTAACAACAAATCATTAAAAATTATTTTTAAGTAGAAATAATTATTTATGGCATACAACTTGTTAAAGAGGTCGATATTGGTCAGTAAAAAAACCTAATAGCTTTCTTGAAGAGAAAAAACGGTGGAGGAATTTAAAAAATATCTAAAATTTTTGAGAAGCATGACATGAGGAGAAAATTTGAAAAAAAAAAAAAAAAATCAGTGCGTGAAAAACTTTTCTCGGGCACAGCGTGCATGAAAATTTTTTTCGCGCACTCTGTGCGGTAAAATTTTTTTCACGCAAGCAGTGCGGAAAAGTGGTACTTTTCGCACGCAAATCAGTGCGTAGGAAAAATCATTTCGCACACGGCGTCATGGAAACGTTAAAAAAAATCTACCTGGGAAAAAAAGTGTCACTTCGCAAATTGTCACCAGTGTGCAAACATCATCTTTTTTTGGCAGTTGTAGAAAATAGTTATTTTTGTATCTAGTGCGCGAAATGCTACTTTGGTGATCGAGAACTGATAGTCGAGATCACCAAAGTAAACTCAGCCGAAAATGAAATGGACACCTCAAAATATCATTATATTTGGAAAGCTATAACTTTTGTAATATCATTCCGATGGTAAATCTCAAACCAGTGTTGAGAAGGCCTAACTTTATACTTTTTTCAGTAGTGGCGTCTCCGCTTTGGACCGAAGCTTTCTTATATACAGGGTGCTGAATTTGTCAGCATGCGAAATTTGAGAAATTTATCGAAGAATCTGGAAATAATGACGCATAGTAAAATGATTTTTTATGTATAGGGTGGATCACTAGAAGGACACCTCTAGACGTTTTTGCAATTTTTATAATATCTTGCGTTGCTATGGAAATATAGCTGTTTTTGTCAAATATGATTTTTTTCTTAAATTTCTTTATTCAATCAGGAGAAGCAGGAGAAAAACATGAAGGATTTGGGCAGAAATAGGACCAAAATAAAACCCGTTACTTCCAGTAGGTCCCTACCAGTAGTAGTCTAGGAAAATTGTCGATTTTCAAAAAAAAATAAAAATCCTACCCAAATGAATTTTTCAGGGATGATAGAGGGCGGGTGGGTGATCTTAAAACCGGAGATATCACACATTCACCCCTCTGGCGTGTTGCGCTATAGGGGTTGAAAGTGCGCCATTGACGATTACTTGGTACCTATTGATTTTACGAAAAAATGTTCCAAATAAAAGATGTGCAATATTATTTGATCTACAATGCTTATCTAAAGACTTTTTTGATTAAGGGCTGTCTGTGGTCATAAGGGCCATTTGAAATTTTATAATGAAAATGAAAAATTTTAATCAACGTGAAAAAATTTTCTACAACACATACAACATTTTTGCTTTATGAAGTTTTTACTCACCCCCTGCCGTTTTTCAATAGGGGTAGTTTAAAGTTTTTTTTATTTTTTTACAAAAAAATTTTCTTAATAAAAGTTTTATAAGATTACATTTCTTAACATTTTTCCTTTCCAATTTTTTTTTGCAACTCACCCCCATTCATCGGGGGGACACTTCCCTTAGGAATTTTTTTTTTTTTTTTTTGCAATGCATGTATTTTTCGACTATTTTCCTAGACTGTAGTGTGCGTATGGAGGCTTACATTTTAAGAAATAGGTATATGTTTTAAATTTATTTTGATGCATGATTAGAGAATAAGGCATTTAAATAACAGTAGGGGGAGGGGGATAGAAATAAGTAGCAGTGACGTGCAAGATGGAGGTTCGATTTCTTTGATACGAACATTAAACAAATAGATTAACAATACTAAAAAACAAACAAAAATTAGAAGAATAGGTAGATAAACCAAAACTGATAATTTGTTGGCCCTCCTTTATTTTGAAGAACTGCTCGACATCGCCTGGCATGCTAGAAATTAAAGTGTGTATGAATTCAGCTGGAACTTCCTCCCAGATCTCAATGATCATGGCCTCAAGCTCGTCTAGATTTTCCGGTTGGTGCTCTATTTTTGCAAGTACCAACTTCATCCAAGTCCAGACGTGCTCTATTGAATTTATATCTGGTGATCGGGAAGGAAGTTCCAGTCGATTCACATGTTGTTCTTGTAGATAATCATCAACTAAATTCGCTCGATGAGGCCGTGCATTATCGTCTATAAGAACAAAATTTTCTCCATAATTCCTAGCATGCGGAAGGACGATCGGTGTTAAGCATTCGTCCAGGTAAATCCTAGCATTTACATTCCTATTTCTAAAAATCACAAGGTCTGTTCTTCCATTGTGCTGAGTGACGCCCCAAACCGCAACACCCCCGCCTCCAAATGCAACTTGAGCACGCATATTTTCTTCCATAAATATTTCCCCACGTCTCCTCCAAGTTAACAATCGGCCATCAGAATGGTACAGGTTGAAGCGACATTCATCCGTGCAAAGGCAGTCTCTCCACTGTAGGTCCCAGAGTAAGGCCCAGTTGTACAATCTTGGTTCAAAGCAGAGTTCAGCTAAACTCGACTGGTACTTGAACTTCCCCATTTGAAATGCATTGCTGTCAAAATTGATAGAATTTGATTAATAGCTGACAGCAATGTATTTTAAATGGGAAAGCTCAAGTACCAGTCGAGTTCAGTTGAACTTTGTTTTGAACCGAGATTGTACAACTGGGCCTAAGTGTTCGTTTGCCTATCTCCTCCTATTCAATCTATGGATTGCGGCTGAAAGGGAAAACTTTGATCGGCGATTGGTTTATCTACATATTCTTCTAATTTTTGTTTGTCTTTCAATATTGTTACGCTATTTGTTAATGTTCGTATTAAAGAAATTGAACCCAAACTTATTTCTATCCCCCCCTTCCCCCCTCCCGTTATTTAGTTCCCTAATCATGCATCAAAATAAATTTAACACGTTGAAAGAGAGAGACGCAGATCAGCGTCATTTCCTGAAGTTGTGATGTCACACAACACTGATATGCGTCTTCTCTTCACATTGATGATTGAAAATGACACGACGCCGTACAGCGTTTGTATCTACCATACAATTTAATGTGAATCCAATCGCCACTGTGACAATACGTTCGAGTATCAGTGCCGTAGTGTCACACATTTGAAATTTATTTACATTCGCAGTCCCCCTCCACAAATAGAAACAGAACGCCGTTCAGCGTCTGCATAAATTGGTATCTTACAAAAATGTTCACTGTCCTTCAACGTGTTAAAACATACATATTTCTTAAAATGTAAGCCTCCATACGCACGCCACTGGTAGGTACCTACTGGAAGTGAAGGGTTCTATTTTGGTCCTATTTCTGCCCAAGTCCTCTATGCTTTTCTCCTTCTCCTCCTGATTGAATAAAGAAATTTAAGAAAAAAATCATATTTGACAAAAACAGGTATATTTTTATAGCAACGCAAGATATCATAAAAATTGCAAAAGCGTCTAGAGATGTCCATCTAGTGATCCACCCTATACATAAAGAATCATTCTACTATGCGTCATTGTTTCCAGATTCTTCGATGGATTTCTCAAATTTTGCATGCTGTTAAATTCAGTTCCCTGTATATGAGAAAGCTTCCGTCAAAAGCGGATCCGCCACCATTGAAAAAAGTATAAAGTTAGGGCTTCTCAACACTGGTTTGAGATTCACCATCGGAATGAAATTACAAAAATTACAGCTTTCCAAATATAGTGATATTTTGAAGTGTCCTACTTCATTTTTGGTTGAGTTTACTTTGGTGATCTCGACTATTTTTTTAACTCAGCTGCGCCTCGTTAAAAAAATCAGTTCTCGATCACCAAAGTAGCATTTCGCGCACTAGATCACCAAAGTATTTCGCTCGCGAGTTGCAAACAATATTTTTTCTACAACTCCATTCAAATATCGATCATGCGAAGCTTAAATTGCATTCACAATAAAAAACAGGTGAATTTTAATTATTTTTGGTTTCCTGTCAGGTGTCAGGAATTTGTTACTTGAGTGTGCGAACTAGGAATTTTGCACACTGCAGAATCATTTCGCGCACGGCGTCATGGGAACGTTATAAAAAATCTACCTGGGAAAAAAAGTGTCACTTCGCAAATTGTCATCAATGTGCAAAGCTCATCATTTTTTGACAGTTGTAGAAAAAATAATTAAAATTCACCTGCCTTTGATTTTTAATGCAATTTTAGCTTCGAATGATCGACATTTAAATAGAGTTGTAGAAAAAATATTGTTTGCAACTCGTGCGCGAAATGTTTTTGGTGAACTCGAAAAATTTATTGACTCTGCTTAACCCTTAATTGGTCGCTCCGGCGTAAAAAGTACGCCAAACGAGTTCAAGCACGTGACATATTGAAACTAGCGTTAGGGTGAAGGTGATCGCCTATGTAACCTACCACCATAGTGTCTTGTATGCACTGGAAAAGTGGAGATCCCGTTGGTTTCCATTTCGCTTCCCTATAGGGTGCTGCTTTGAATAATGTACTGATTGGCGTACAAAATACGCCAAAGCGACCGTTTATGATTTTTATTTTTATAATGGTTTTTAATACTGTTTTCGCCTAAACTGTAACATTTATATGGTTGGGAAAATGTAGGTTTTATGTGTTTTACTATACCCGTTTAGCGACAGGATTCTAGAAAATGAGGTTTGTTCGGTTGTCATTCTTTTTTATTTTTTATAAATAAAATCCTTTTTTATTTTTTTTGTGACACATTATATCTAATATTTAATGTGTTAATAAATCAATACTTGAAGTTACTAAGGATTCCACATTACTTTAAAAGTAGCATAATTCATCCCAATTAGGAAGAGACATTTTTATTCAAGTGGCGTACGAAGTACGCCAAGCGACCAGATTAGTTTTTCAGAGGAAAAACACCAGCAAACGAACAGTAAACGTTTAACAGACATTAAACAAAAAACCGTCAGTGTAGTGACCAGTGAGAAAAACAATCATAAGCATAACTTTACAGTGCATACAGCATCATCCATATCAAGAGCAATCACCATGATAATAAGAAAATTCAGTGAGTCTGTCTGTCTGTGCCATAATATTTCCATCCTTATTCAACACCTTATGTCCTAAGTGATTTTATTGCCGTCTAACAGTGAAATACCGTAGTCGTACTATACAGCAGCAAA
The DNA here is from genome assembly GCA_917834065.1 of Ceutorhynchus assimilis. Lineage (NCBI taxonomy): Eukaryota > Metazoa > Arthropoda > Insecta > Coleoptera > Curculionidae > Ceutorhynchus > Ceutorhynchus assimilis. Next base: position 20,380,623 of record OU892279.1, read on the forward strand.
TCAATAATTATTCAGCATATCTTAGGCAATTTTTTGCACAAAATCACGGCACAGCAATTGTGTAGTTATAAATTATAACTCATAACTGAGCTTACCACAAAGCGCGGCTCATTTAAGGGTCTTTTAATAACCACACCGCGAGCTAGCATCAGGTTACTTCCCTGGAGATGGGCAAGCACCACCAGAAGAAGTACAGAGACTAATCGAGTACTATAACAGGAGCAAACTACCGCTCCTAATTGGCTGTGACACCAGCTCATACAACACCATCTGGGGAAGTACCGACGCAAATCTAAGAGGTGAGCAACTGTTAGAATTTATCTTTCAAACAAACCTAAAAATACTTGATGTAGGGAATACATCAACATTTGTTACTAGGGTCAGACAGGAGGTGTTAGACATAACACTTTGTAGTCCAAATATTCACTAAATGATCAGGTATTGGAGAGTTTCCAATGAACCCTCTCTCTCTGATCACAGAATCATAATGTTTGAGGTGAAAGGAGTGCAGTTACGAACCACTTCGTATAGAAACTCCAGAAATATAAACTGGGAAAAATAAACAACCAAACTGCAATGTAACCTTGAACAAAATCAGTTTAGCTGCAAGAATATATGTCAAGTAGAAGAAACCCTTCAAATCCTTAACAGAGCAATCATGGAGGCATACGAATCCGAATCCAGCTGTCGCGTGAAAGAACAAGTAAACAAAAATGGTTGCCCATGGTGGCACAGTCACCTGTCACGACTTAGATCCAACGTTTATTGGCTTTTCAACAAAGCCAAACGAGTCGGAGAATGGTAGGACTACACCGAAAGACTGACTGAATATAACAAAGAAATAAGGAAGGCCAAGCGAAAAAACTTCAGAGACTTCTGTGAATCTATCACAGAAACACCATCAGCAGCCCAGATAATACAAAACTCTGGTGAAAGGCAGGGCGCAAGGACCATTGACGTTTAACTAGACGGTTGTTACACAAAAAATGAGGAGTAACGAGCTGCGCTACTACTGGAAACTCACTTTCCAGGAAGCACACCCAATGATAATGAAGGAAAAAAAGGGCGGCCCAGGAAAACCAGGCAAGAAAACTGGGAGGTTGCCAAGAAACTTTGCACTCCTCAGCGGCTTATTTGGACGATCGACTCGCCCCAACCGGCTAATTAACGGCATCTTTCCAGCCCTGCTGCAAAAAGGGCAAAATGAAATCATGCCGTATCTATATAGTCAATGGAGAAGAGCAAAAGTAACTTTCATCCCAAAGGCAGGGAAAAGAGACGCCACTCTTCCGAAGTCGTTCAGACCCCTATGCCTCACGTCGTTTGTGCTTAAAACAGCTGAGAAAGTTGTAAATAACTACATCAGAACAAATGTTTTGGAAAAGACGCCACTACATCCTAGGCAGCATGCTTTCAGAGCGGGCAGATCATTAGAAACTGCTTTACTTGAACTCACCGACAGCATCCAAAGCACATTGCATAATAAAGAAGTAGCCATTTGCGCCTTCTTGGACATAGAGGGGGCATTTGACAACACCTCTTACGAGTGAATAAAGAATGCGTACGTCAAAAAAGGAGTGAACAAAACCACATCCACCTGGATGTGCGGAACGCTAGCCACCAGAACTGCAGAAACTGACGTGGATGAACAAACCATACAGGTCACCACCACTAGAGGATGTCCGCAGGGAGGGGTACTCTCACCTTTGATGTGGAGTCTAGTGGTTGACGACCTCCTAAATTTGATGACCGAACAGGGCTTCACCTGCACCGGATACGCCGATGATATTGTCATCGTGACTAGAGGCAAATACGAAGGAATACTCTGCGACCTTATAGAAAAAGCACTTCGAACCACGAAGGAATGATGTCAGACAGTGGGGCTGAATCTAAACTCAGCAAAAACTACACTGGTAATATTTACAAAAAGAACGAAACTCCCAGACCTGAGAAACATTCGCCTCGATGGAAGCAGACTTGATTGTGATAAAAGAAGTTAAATTCCTAGGAATAACCCTAGATTCTAAACTTCTCTTTAATCGACATGTAGAGAATAGAAATAGCAAGGATAGCGCAGAACACATATCAAAGATTATCGAACTAATGATTGACGCGGGTTCCACTAGAACTTGTACTGAGTTCAATAGTTGAACCGAGTAGTTCGGTACATACACTTTGAAAACGGGTCAAACGGTTGGAAAACATAACCCCAAAAGAAATGGATTTATTTACAGGCAAACTGAATTTTGAATTGGAATAAAAATATTGATTTGTTTTGATTTTGAAATTGAGTTAAAATATTGATTAATCGAGGAAAAATCATTACAGCACAGGAACTAGTAACAAATGAAAATATAATTTGACTATTGAAAATTAGAAAATTCACAGGATCTGCAATTGCTGTGATTGTTGTTGAAATTTTATAGAGAGAAAATGTTAACAAATTTAAAGGAATTTTGAATAGAAAACTGAAAGTAGGTTAGAATTAGCTAGGCAATTTTGGCTTGTTACACTCTATGTATTAAAAGTAAATAAATAGAATAAAACTAAAAATCGCGTATAACATCGTCTTAATCACATCAATCACCTACAACTTTTTTCTCTTGGTTAACAAATTTGAAAAAAAAAATATATATATATATACTTTTAAATTATTTAGAAATTTAATTAATTTGAACCATTTTGACAAAAAAATATTTATCGATCAATCGATCGAAGTTAGCCAAAAGGGTCTAAATGAAAGCCAACGTAATTTTCCGATTCGCGGCACGGCAAACTTTTCAGGCTTCCGTTAATGCTGTATATTTGTTTGTGACAAATTGACAATTCGTTAAAACAGGGAAATTAATTTCGCGCCCGTTAGTTTTTTTTTGAAACTTTTTCCAATTATTAAATCATTATAGAGCTACTGAATTTCTCATCTTGAGCTACCCGCAAAATATAGTTCCGTGATATGAGAAGGGTCCACCTGCACAAACCACCGACACTTTTTAGACAACTAGCGGCCATTTATACAAAAAAATCCAGAGAAATATAGCTGTTGCTTGAAAACAGCATGATTTTTTTTTTTAAAGCGAAAACGAAAAAAAAAAACACAGGTGGTAAAATACTTTAGTGCAACACGGGGCGTCTAACAAGCGGCATTCCTAACGTTGAAGTTAGCCTTTTTAGACCTATTTCAATATAAGAATTTGCGGATTATTTATTAGTCGATAAATCTAAAAAATAGGACCACTTCTATTTTGAGGTGCGATGATGTTAATTCACTTTCGAAAGAAACCGCCATTTAAATGTCATGAAAGTTTCTCATATCCGCAACACCCAGTGCAACTTGATTGCGACATCCACCGTATTCAGGAGATGTACTCTTTATCGTACCGCTTGGTGCGCAGCGAACTTCGGATGGTTATTTTGTATATGGTTGTTGATTTAGCTAATACGTTGTTATTCCTATTAACTGACCTTGTAATTTATTTTGATCTTATGGCACTGATTTTGCACTTATTGTTATCTTTAGTGAACTGGCAAGTTATCCGATTGGAGATTTGATGGGAAAACGTAGCTCTGTGTGTGCGCCTCGACAATTACGTGATTACAGTTGACGTTGACATTGGTCAGCCAGCTCCACATTAGACATGTCCATTTTGGTCACTTTTCATCTGATTCTGGTCGAGATTGTTCCGGCTCAGTTCCCAATTTTGGGATTTTGGGATGGAAAAAATTGCTGCAACACTTTTAGTTTTTTTCTTGGGTTTCCTTTACCTTACATTAGTGTTGTAGTCCGTTTTGCGGGATTTTAAATGCCGAATTCGCTGGGTAAGTGACCGTTGACTTTTCACCCACGTTTCGCCTCGCGCCTCGTACTCCACGTGTAAAGAGCTGAAGTCCATTTTCTAATTTTTCTTAGATTACTTTTGCTATTTTCCCTCTGTAGCGAATCAATCTATACGCACGGCGGCGTCATTCATTTTTTGCTGCTGCCACCAAGGGTTGGATGAACCCACCAGGATACCGGAAAATCCCTGGTGGGCCAATCGGAGTGTGGACCGGTCTTTAGAATAACGGGATCTTTATCAAGATACCTTATTCAAACCAAAGTCTAAGATCAAACGGACGGCCTCAATATTATAAAAGCACAAAGAATATAATGGTCAAATCAACTTATGACGCACTCAGGAACAACGCAACATGAAAGAAGTATGAAGCGCTAAAAATATTTTACAATTGGGCAAATACAGGACTGGAAGCAAATGAAAGTGATGTTAATTCAGGACTCATTATCCGCAATTTGTGCTCGTAAAAAAAAATGCCAGGAGTGTAAGCAGATGATACTCCTTCAGCTAATATTATTTTTAAATTTGAGGTGGAATAGTACACGATGTAACCATGAATAACAAAAATAGAGGCATCTTTAGTCTAAGCATAGAGATATGTGTGCTGATTTTTCATGTCTGGATTTTTCTGAACTAGTGCTAGACTATGCTTTAAATAAATCAGGTAAATTACTAGGATATGATAACGGGGTTGTTTTGCGAAAAAAATAAAAGGATTTTGGAAGCGAATGGCCTGACTCGGGAAGGGCGAAGTTAACGGAGTTGTATGATCTCTCTGAATCCAACGATAGAGATGAAGATGATGTAAATGACACAGGGTTCTATACAATACAGGCAATGAATGAGAACTTTTCAAAAAAGAGTGTTCATCACATTCACGTTGCAAACAATGTTTGGTTTGCTGTTTTATGTTTTGTATATATATAGTAGGTTATTACTTTGACGAAACCAATGACATCTCGTTTGAAAAAAGACAACAAAATGATACACAATGCAGAATTTTTTAATAGCTTTGAAACTTGTAAAAACGTATGAATAAATAACCCTATATTACAACATCTTGACTTTAGGAAACCGTTTTTATTGACAACCGATGCCTCAAGATATGCAATTGGAGCTGTTTTATCTCAAGGTTCTGTCGGAGCTGATCTTTCCATTGCATCCGCACCCAGTTGAATGTAATTATTCGACGATTGAAAAAGAACTTTAAGCAATCGTAGGGGCAACAAAATATTTTCGACCTTATCTTTTTGGTAGAAAATTCACAATTTTGTCAGATCACAAACCTCTACAATAGCTATTTCATGTTAAAGAACCGAGTTCTAAATTAGTCAGATGGCGATTAAAATTATTCAAATTTGATTATGAGATGAAATACAAAAAGGGAACATTAAATATGAATGCAGACGCACTATCCAGAATTCCCGCAACACAACTTCATGCCATTCTAAAATCAGATCCAGATGCCATCAGATGAAGAATTTCCCAGAAAATTAGCAGTAATGCTGAAAGATACACTCTGAAGTATATCTTCCTAAACAAAGCGAGATAGCTAAAGAAAAAGAGATAACAATGTCTGAATCATCTCAATCAACAATAACAGCATCCGAAAAAGAACCTGAAGAGGAACCTAAGAAAGGAAAACCTAAAATAATAATATTAGGTATCCCAACTAATAATACCTCCAAGAAAAAAAAAGAAAAGAAAGAAATTTCCATAGAAATAAGAGAATCGCTTCAAAAGCTCAAAAAAGTAAAAGACAAATAACACTTTCGGATGACGAACGAACAGTTTCAGCCCTGTCTGAAAATGAACAAACAATATATTATGTCTATGGAAAATCCATAGGAGTTCTAAACTGCTGGACAATTGCTTTCGAACAAGGTAACTTTCAAGATCGATATTTTTGGAACCAGTCCATGATTTTGATCCCAATTTTGAATGTGTGTAACTTTCTCAGATAATTTTTTGAATTTAATTTCTATGCGGCGTTTCAATCAATGATCTTCTGCAAAAAAAGTAATTTCTCAATTTTTTTATATCTGCCTTAGTTTTAAAAATATCGATTTTTTTCATAACCTCCACTTTTTTCAACTTTTAAGCACCTGAACCATCCTGTACAATAAATCTTGCATCTTATGCTGCTGTTTGATATACCCCACGATATCCTGGTTTATTGTCAATAAAAAAAAATACTAAAATAATGTGGTGTCCAGTAGCGTACTAATAATCGCCCATTTTCGGAATTATTTATTAATGGCTCATCGAATTTTACATTCAAAGGTGCATAATTTTAAAAATAATCATTTGAAGTTTCATTTGTTTAGTTCACTTTAATCATTGACATATTATTAAGAAACCAATTTCTCAAAATTTTGATATTTGCCTTTGTTTTTGAAATATCGTTTATTTAACATAACCATATTAATTTTCTCAACTTTTCCGTTCTAAGCCATCCCGAATCGTTCTTACCGGTGAATTTCAACCTGATACACTCCGATGGTAGGGTGTTAGTATGGAGGCAACCTGGGGAGCGATTTGAAGAAGACAACTAACTTCTCAGGAAACCTTTGGAGTAGGAGGGTTTTATGTTTGGGCCGGAGTGATGTACAATGATAGATCGCCGTAATTTATCGGAATCACATAATAAATGACATTGTTATTCCATATGCAGGAAATATGCGAGACCACACAAAGCAAGAATTGTCTAGGAGCTTTTGGGGGAGCATAACATGCAACAGTTACACCTGCCTCCAAAATCTCCTGATCTTGTGTGGTCTCAGCTGAAGTTACTGGTATGATCGCGCGAAAATGCTCCCAAACGCTGGATAAGTTCGCACTTGCCATAGAAGAAGAGTGGCAAAATATTCATCAGGTATTCATTAATCTCTTGGTTGACAACATGCCACGCGATGCCAAGAGGTTGTGAATGTGAGGGGAGGGCTTACTAGCTGATAATTAAATAACTTTGATTATCGACCGTTCTTTATTAATTTTTTTAGTTTACGTTGTTTATTACTTAAGGTCACTTTGTTGTTGTTATTGAATCTTACTTTGATTAGTTTTTTAGTTCACTTATTTTGATTCGTTTTACCTAGGTACCTAGGTACCTAACTAAACTGAAAGTACTTCTTAACGCATTTAAAGTAGGGGAATTTCAGATGTTACCGGTTGACAACGGCGCGCGACGTTGTATGATTTGAATAAACATTTTCAAATACATAACACGTTTAGATTCATTTTGTTATTTCTAGCTGTCAGTGGTCTTGAAATTTTTTTATTACATTCTGGTGAATAATAAGGAAAAAAATAGGCATTGACAACATTGTCAGTCCTTGTTCTACGACGTTATCCTAAACATAACGTAAAAAACCTATAGAAACACTTTTTGTGTTTTGTTTTGAATCAACTTAAAGAAGCATTAACGTTGTTCATATAATTTTTTGTTTGGCAGATAATGTAATTTACCATCCTTAACTTTATTTTGTGATACTGCTACCATTAGTGGAAGAATGTTTAATTGAAATACCTTTAAACATGAAGCTACAAAGAAAATTAGCAGGTAATTAAAATTCGGGTTTCCTCTCACCACAACGAAATCGGTTCCGAATATTTAAATTTTATCAGTGGTATAAATAATTATTGGCACGCCACTGTATAGAATATAATTGAGGTAGGTATTCGAAATTTTTAATCATAAAAATACGCTAATCGAAAGACATAACAATTGCTAATGAAATTGAACTAACTCAATCAAGCCAATTTTCATCGAAACTCAACTTTAAACTAACTCATCATAGTAAATATGCTGGCTGAAAGGTATAACAATTGCTAAAAAAATTCACCGGTAAGAACGATTCAGGATGGTTTAGAACGGAAAAATCGAAAAAATTAATATGGTTATGTTAAATAAACGATATTTTAAAACCAAAGGCAAATATCAAAATTTTGAGAAATTGGTTTCTTAATAATATGTCAATGATCAAAGTGAACTAAACAAATGAAACTTCAGATGATTATTTTAAAATGATGCACCATTGAATGTAAAAATCGGTGAGCCATTAATAAATTATTCCGAAAATGGGCGATTATTAGTACGCTACTGGACACCACATTATTTAAGTATTTTTTTTTTCATTAAAAATAAACCAGGATATCGTGGGGTATATCAAACAGCAGCATAAGATGCAAGATTTATTGTACACGATGGTTTAGGTGCTTAAAAGTTGAAAAAAGTGGAGGTTATGAAAAATGTTGATATTTTTAAAACTAAGGCAGGTATAAAAAATTTGAGAAATTACTTTTTTTGCAGAAGATCATTGATTAAAACGCCGCATAGAAATCAAATTTAAAAAATCTGAGAAAGTTACACACATTCAAAATTGGGATGAAAGTCATGGACTCTTTTAACACCCTGTATCAAAAAAAAGTAGACATTTAAAAAAAATTCAAAATAGCAATTTTTTTCACAAAAAGTCAATCTGTCAGCCCGTGAATACCGCAGGTCGATATCTAGTCTGGTTCCAAAAATATCGATCTTGAAAGTTAGGCGATATTTACCTTGTTCGAAAGCAATTGTCTAGCAGTTTATATACTAAGAAACGTGTGAATGTATTTGGAAATCACATTATATTTCGATATTCCAATAATAACACAATTAGGAAAGAGATAATCAAACTATTACCAAATAATCCAACAACATCAAAAATTACTAATTCAGTAAAAGAAGACATGCCACCTGATATTTATTGCCTTTATTTCCTTAATAAATCTTTAGAACCTATTGTGATACGAGCATTACAAGAATCGTTCAATTCGAATTCATTTACCTTGTACATCTTGAACTCTTTATTAGAAGACATCACAGAAGCTAATCTTCAAGAAGAGAAAAATCCCTGAAAATGTTGCAGCCCTAAAGAAACTATTCTATTGGCCCAATATCGAGAAAAAAGTACAGAATTATGTCAAAGTATGCGAGATATGCAATAAAATCAAGTATGAACGACAACCATACAAAATCATATTATTTAAACCAACACTTATTGGTACAAAACCCTTTGAACATATTTATATTGACACATATATGATCAATAACTAGAAATTTCTGACCATTATTGATAGCTTTTCAAAATTTGGTCAAGCATCTCCTGTAAATACGAAAACAGCTGTAGAGATAACATCATAGTTATTGAAATATTTTAGTGATCATGGAACACCTTAAAAAATCACATCAGATAATGGAGCAGAGTTCAAAAATGCTATAATGACAGATCTTTGTACATTATATAAAATTGAGTTTCGTTATACAAGAAATCCAAACTCGAATAGTCCAATCGGAAGATTCCATTCGACACACGTGAAAGTATAACGAGTTTAAAACTCCAAAATCCGAATAAGAGTACTATTGATCTGATGACAATCGCTATATTGAAATATAACAACAGTACTCATAGTATAATGAATCACACCTCTTTTCAAGTGATTATTAAAGAAGATTTGAATTATGCCATACCAATCGAAAAAAGAGAAAATAAACTAACAACTGACTATATAACAAGTGTGGCAGAATCCCTTGCAAATTTGAACAAAGAAATTGAAGAAAAAGTATCAGTGCAGCAAACAAAGTCTTTAGAATCACGCAATAAAAATCGTGAACCCGAACCAGAATTACAAGATCCAATCTTCGTAAAACAATTTAATAGAGACAAGATAAGTCCGCGTTATGACAGCAAAAACAGAATCGCTTTGCTAAAATGTTAAACGACAATAATTTATTTCAGCTACCCCGAGATGAGTTCCTTAGTATTTCTTACTCTCGTTAGAGTCACCCAAGCGCATACATTGATGACGGTAGAAAATCCTATCTTACCAATTTCCTTAGGAACTACTTGCGTAACAACTCGACATAACACTGCCTATTAGCACATTAACACGACAATTATCATACAAAGTATCCATAAATTAGAGATAACCCAAATGAAATTATCGGACACACTAAATAAAACGACATGGTCAAACCAATTTGTTACACGATTTCAAGCAAATATTGAAACCAGTTATTCTCAAATTAAGATCATTAAACAGGTCATTAAAACCTATCAAGACCGAAAAAGAAACAAAATAGGTCTATTAAATTTCATGAGCACAGCACAAAAATGGCTCTACGGAACCCTAGATGCTGAAGATGGCGCAAGGCATGATTCTTATAGCTAGACGCTCAATGATAATCAAAAGACTCTCAATGAAGATCTAAAAACACAAGCCCGAGTATTGAAACAAGTTACAAAAACATTCCACGATCAATTTATGACTATTAAATCTAACCAGAAGGCTATCACAAGAAAATTACAAAATATTTCCTTGGAAAACCAAAATTTCCATTAAATGTTAACCTTTAATTTGATATTGAATAATATCAATATCCAAAGTATTACAATAAGGAATCTTATTAATCATGTGCAATTAGCAATAAATTTTGCACAATTGGGAATAATGCATTTTACTATTTTACAGCATAATGAATTAAATCAAATATTGACAAATATACCCAGAAGTCAGCAAATACCTTTTGATAAGAAAATCAAGTATTACGAGACAATGAAAACTCAAGTAAAAAATCCAAAATTAATTATATTTGTTAAACAGACACCAATGATTAATCCCAATCCCTTTATATTGTATATATATAAAAATTAATGCCACTTTTCGTTGTAATTTTATAACTCGAGAACGGGCTCACCTAGCCAAACCAAATGTTTTGGCTTTGTTCCGACTATTTATTAGATGGTTTATGTGAAGTTTGCACAAAATCGGTCGAGCGGTTCTTCATTCATCACATTTTTTCGTAAACTTAATTTAATTAAATTATTGACATAACAACATGCTGGTACTGTCAACGCTGAAAAAACAAAAAGGATGATGTAAAATTTTAATTTTAGGTGACTTCTGATCCAGAGAGTAAACCTCAGAGTAAACAATAATTTTCTTCAACCAAAGCCAAATTCACCATCGTAAAAAACTGAATTTAATTCAGCAAATAGATACGTTAATACAACATTTAATAGGCATTTAATAATTCAGAGGCGGTACGAAGTTCGCCGGGTCAGCTAGTATTATATAAAAATTATCCAATTCCTATCCAAGAACTTACCACTAGGAATAAGTACCTTTACCTATTAGGTACTTACTACGGATATTTACTACAATACTTTATGGAAATGACCAAAAGTCGAAAATGTGTACCTTTGTAAACAAGAAGAATCATATTGTGTCGTGTCTATGACCTGATTACTGACCTACTACAGCAATGTTCTTTCACTAAAGTGAAATATGAGAAACCAACAGTGAAACGACTCCCGAATGGACAACTATTAGATCCTAAGAAAGGCCTGACGATAGTTACCCGATGTGAGAAGATGGAAATTATAACAAATCCAACGCTAGTTTCTTTTGAAAAATGCTTTGTAAAAAAATAAAATCAAACATTTTCAAAAACCATCGAGAACTTCAATTTTGAAGTTAAGATTTCAAAAATAGACATCCCTGAACTTCCAGAGGACGAAACAGCATTGGAACTTCAACAAATCAATCAAATATGAGTCATAATCTCAAAGAATTGTCTTTTGAAAACTCTTATTTGAATACATATTTAATCATAGGTCAAAGTCTTGCTATATTCATAATTATATTGTTTTACTGTTTTAGGAAGTTTAAAACTTCAGAAAAAGATTGCGCAAAGAAAAATAGTTCCCTCTAAAATCAAAAATCGACGTATCCAACCGTTTTTCCAGATTTCCATTTCAAATCCAAAAAATCGGGGTGAAAATTTTCCATTGGACAACCCTGTATATTTAATTCTTCAGATCCTTTCCATGATGATCCTCTCGTGATTTACCAAACAGTTGGTTGCTCAACGGCGGTTGCCTTTAGTTGTTGCTGAATCCAGCTTGATGACAAAATCCGATATTTTAATTCTAACAGTAGCAGCCGAACCGATCCTAATACATATATTGTGGCTATACAATATTCGTAATTATTTTAACTCTAACCAGACAGTTTTGTGTTTGCTCGCAGATCAATTTATGACTAAATTAAACCAAACGAAATAGTTATTTAAGCACGATTTTGGGTCCAGTTTTAGCCATACGTAAAATTATTATTTTGGATAATGCCGTTAGCATCAAAACAGGCTCAAATTCACAAATAATGGGACGTGCTACGCCAAAGGCCAATTAATATTCCTGAATAGTGTAGGTAGTGATATTAATAGGATTTGTAATTGGAGTTTCGCGTGTCGATCGGCTCTATAACAAGAGTGCACACGCCAGAAAAAGATTTGGGGACAACTGGCCAAACCTAAATGACGTCCTTCGGGATTTTCAGATAAATTAGATCACTGGCTCGATCGATTTTATTTATTTTTTGTATTTTTTTGCAGTTGAACCTTATTGTAAAAAAGGCTACGAAGATGTCAAAATTGGTGTGATATCTTATGAAAAGATTATGGCTCAATGCATAGTGGATTCAGTGCCTCCAGTAAACAGATTCTTTTGGACTTACAATACTTCAGAAGGAGTTTTTCCAGTTCAAGGAGCTAAGATGCAAAATAAAGGAAATGTTTCTCTTTTGCACTTTCCTGGCGATTCAAACGATGTCACTTCTCTACAATGTTGGGCGGAAAATGATGTGGGAAAACAGCAGTCTCCGTGCTATTTTCGTATACTACCAGCAGGTAATTTTCCTATTTTATTATAAATCTAATCGTGAATCAAAAACGGATAAAAAATGTACGCGCTCCTTCGTTCAAAATTCTGAATTAAATGAGCTAATTAGAGCTCTAGTTAGTTTAGTTAGCAGAAGAACATGCTGCTGCGGAAAGCAGTTGCAAAACTTAATCTAAATTAATACATAATAATATGCGGAAAGTGAAGTTTGGAGAATTATTTCGTGAAAATCTTTTTAATAGTTATTTGTATACCAAGGCGGCGAAATGCCTTTTTCGCGGTCATAGTATACACACTATTTTTTGTGCAACTATAAAAATTAGATAAAATTGCAGAAAAGCTGTATGAATTTGACAAGGAATTGACACATTTTGCACGTAAGGTGTGGCGGCCGCGAAATTGAATTTCGCGGCCTGTGTGCCACAAAAATTATTTTGCGGAGAAAAATAAAAGCAAACCGACTAAAAAAATAAATTTGCAACCAAATAGGAGTATTGGCACGTAACGAGTCGGGCTTTTAGCTCGTCGCTTCTTACACGGTTCAGCACTCAGCCCATCCCTTTACTGACCGTTAAATTCGTCGTTATTTACTATGAGAGTCGGTCTATTGTGTTGCACTTTCTCCTCAGGCCCTATCTATACTTTTCCAACAATTAATTTTATCCTACATTGTAGCCCGTTTCCCGTATTTTCACTTTTTCAAGTCGATGGTGCATTTTTCACAATTATTTCGGATATGATACAATTACAATAATTCTACGAAGGCGTAGAAGGGACATTTATTAAATTTTTATTTGCTGGTAGAGATGCATAATTAATTCTGTGTTAACTAACTCGGAATTATTCCCCTCCTATTTAATTCCGTGTTAACTAACTCGGAATTAATCCCCTCCTATTTAATTCCGTATTAACTAACTCGGAATCAATTTCCTGTTAGTTAATTTCGTGTTAAGTCACTGGGAATTAATCTGCTCTTATTTAATTCCGTGTTAATTAACTCGGAATTAAATAAGTCGGAATTAAATAAGAGGGGATTAATTCCCAGTTACCTAACACGAAATTAAATAAGAGCAGATTAATTCCCTGTTACTTAACACGAAATTAACCAAGAGGAAATTGATTCCGAGTTAGTTAATACGGAATTAAATAGGAGGGGATTAATTCCGAGTTAGTTAACGCGGAATCAAATAGGAGGGGAATAATTCCGAGTTAGTTAACACGGAATTAATTGTGCATCACTACGAGCAAATAAAAAATTAATAAATGTCCCTTCTACGCCTTCGTAGGTCGTATGAACAAAAATCGGCCTATTTGTAGAAAAAAGTCGAATCAAAAACCAATTCCTGAAGGACCAATAACTAATTGCTTTACTTGGCACCTGATTTATTTTTAAAAACTTAGTACCTACCTAATAGTAAAAAGGTAAGGTAAGGTAAAAAACTGCTAAAGAAGAATATCTCCTATTGAAAAAATGTATATGTGAATTCTTTTCGTGACCTCAGTGTATAATCTTATTCAATATTTTAGTTGGATATTGGTAAAAAAAAAACACTCTTCAGACGATCAATGTATATATTTTATTGACGTTTCGATCTCTATGAGATCATCCTCAGGACTCTAAAAAAAAAATTAAAATAATCAACCTAAGTAACTATAAGAACAATCAACAACTAAGGAAAATACACATTAAAAACTCAACAATCACTATGTAATACGTTAAAGATCTAAAATGAATCACTAGGTGGATAAAATTACAATTCGCGTTCGTAATTAAAAGAATTGTTGTACATTTAAAATTAAACCTACCTGAAATAAACACTAATTACATAAATGAAAGAGCAAAAATATCAATTGATTAGCTTTAACAAAAATCGAAAGGTACATTAAAAAAAAAAAAAAACACACAGTCACAAACCAACAGGCAGGTTAAAAATACACTTACACACAGGTTAAAAATACACAACTTGAAACAATAATGATACAATGATAATAATCATGGAAAAAAAATGGATACTTGTTTTTTGATTTATTATTTTATTTCTCTTTATATGGACTTTAACCCTCGGGCGGGCGCGCATTTGAAAATCACATTAGCAGGCGCGGTGCGGCACTGCGTGCCGCCTGCAAAAAAATGTACGAAATTATTCAAAATATCAAAATTTATTTTTAAATAGAGTAAAAAAATCATGTAAATTGTAATTCTAGGCAACTAAATGAAATCCTTAATACTAATTTCGCAAAAACACAAAAATGATATTCATAATATTTGTACTATTCCCCTTTCAATTTTACTTACATGACCAGGCTCGCTGGCAGCACGGAATGTCGAAAACTCAACATCTGCAAGTTCAAGAACTCACTGACATCTGAACAAGCGCTCTAAAGTCGTAAGTTGTGCGTAGTAGGTTTGCTTGTATAGTAATTTCAGCATAGCTAGACGGACAATATGATAAAATCCAAAATATTTGCGAAATCCTTCAATTAGTAAAAAGGCGACATAAAAGGCCGATAGCGCGCCTGCCCGAGGGTTAATTGACCAACAGTCGCGATATACCAATACCACTTTTCCTAACGAGGTACAACGGTTGCTGGCATTCGGTGACAAATTCAATCTTCCTTATGAAGATATTAATATCCCCATGGGTAACCTTATTATAGATACAGAATATGTTATAGATCTAATTCAGGATGAAAATATTAAAATAGAGAAACGTAATAAAGTGGTATATATATATATATATATATATATATATATATAATTATCGGTTTATAACGTTCTACGTCTTCCGATTCCCGATCTCCAACCATCTCTGTCAATCCAGGCATCCTCTTCTAGGCCTCTGTCTTTCATTTCCTCGTCTACACCACTTCTCCAGCTTCTTCTTGGTCTGCCGCGTCTTCTTCTTCCCCCTGGCTTCCACTCAATTATTTGCTTGGGTATTCTTGTATCTGCCATTCTTTGTACATGTCCGAACCAAATCAGCTGTTTGTCCTTTATATCATCTATTATTGTGTGTTTTACGTCCATAATCTCCCTAATTCTCAGATTTGTTATCCTCTCCATTTTTGACCTGCCTGCCGATCTCCTCCAAAAGTCCATTTCAGTTGCTTCCAGCATTTTTGCGGTTCTGATCTTTAGTGGCCAGACTTCTGAACTATACGTGACTTTGCTTTTGACTATGGTGTTGTATATTCTCGTTTTGTTAGTTTTGTTGATATTTTGATCCCACAGTACACCATTTAGTAGGGATATTGCCTTGCGTCCTGGTATATTCCTATCTTTAATTGCTTCGTCTAGGGTTCCCTCGTGTGAGATTTTCATGCCCAAATATTTGTATTCAGAACATTGTTTTATTTCTTGTCCGTTATTCAATTTCAGATTTCGTTGTTCACCTCCTATAGTCATATATTCTGTTTTCGTTAAATTTACTTCCAAACCCCATTTCTCGTATTCCTCTATCAATTTTCGTGTCATGTACTCTAGGTCATCATAGTCCTGTGCAATTAAGACTTGATCATCTGCAAAGCTTAAAGTATAAAGATTGTATTCATTGAGCGGTATTCCCATGTGTCTGCATTTGTTTTTCCACCCTTTGAGCGCTTGTTCTAAGTATATTTTAAAAAGTCTTGGTGATATGCAGCATCCCTGTTTAAGTCCTTTAGTTGCTATAAAGCCTTTACTGATTAAGTTTCCCTGTTTAATCTTGGTCTTTGCATCACTATAAAGCGTTTTTACTGCCTTTATTAGTTCTAAGTTGATATTGGTCTTTTCCAGTGCTTCCCAAAGCTTTTTCAGCGGAACATTGTCGTATGCTTTCTTTAGATCGACAAAAAGTAAATGGAGTTCTTGGTTATAGGCTAGTTTCTTTTCCATTACCTGGGTCAAACTGAATAAATGGTCTACAGTTGATCTTCCTGCTCTAAAACCGGCCTGTTCTTCTGCCTCACTATCTTTATACTCGTTCTCTATTCTGGCTTTTATGAGTTTTCCATACACTCTGCTCAGCGTATTTGTTACTGCAATTCCTCGGTGGTTCTCGCATTTGTTTCTGTCTCCTCTCTTATATATCGTTGTTAAATAGCTTATTTTCCACTCTTCCGGTACTTCTTGTTTATCTATGCATGTTTGAAATCGTTTTGTTAAATGTTTGTAGAGTTTATTGGTCCCACACTTTATCAGTTCTCCATATATTTCTCCTCGGCCTGGTGCCCTACCATTTTTCAAGAAGCCGCAGTGTTTTTTAACTTCTTCTTGCATAACACTATTGGTGATCCTGCAGTTTTTATGTGTCGTGTCTTTTCCCTTTTTTCTTCAAACTCTGCCCGCTGTTCTGTCAGTAATTCTTCAAAGTACTCTTCCCATTGCTGGGGTGTTATTGTATTGATAATATCCTTATGTATGTTCAATAAGTGGACTGTATAAAATGTGCAAATAATTTACTTTCAAAGAGCTCCAACTCAGAGCAAAATAGATATAAAATATAAAAAATTGAAGTCTTTCTAACAAAAACCTAATGACATTAATCAAAATTAATAAAGCTAAGAAAGGTGGCATTGTCAGTGGCGTTGCCACTATGTATTGGTCTAAACTGGCCCAAACATGCCGCCCGACTTGAAATGATTATTTCAATACACAAAAAAAATCTAAATTCTAATACAATAAATTGATAACAAGGAAATGAGAGTTTTACATTTCAAGCCATGCCATGAAGCTATCGTTTCCTACTAATAACTTTAATTATTCATCAAGTCATTTTCGCCAATAGGCAACACACAGAGCTTTGTAACAGCTCGTTTACATGTCAAATTGTCCTTGCACTTGAGCGTAGCCACTCGTATAATCCCGTCCTGACCATAATGAAGTTCCATAACTCGACCCAACTTCCACGCTGACACAGGCAAGTTGTCTTCTTTGATGAGCACAATGGAACCTAGCTTCAACAAAGAGGGATGATTTTTCTTCCACTTTAAACGGCTTTGTAATTCGGAAATATATTCCTTATTCCACCGCTCCCAAAAGTGCTGCACCATTCTTTGAAATCGTTGAAACTTAACCAGTCGATTTTCAGGTATAAACTTATAGTCATCATCGGGTAAGGAGGTGATTGGTCTTCCCAATAAAAAATGGGCTGGGGTAAGAGGTGTCATATCCTCAGGGTCCGTTGACAATTGTGATAGAGGTCGTGAGTTTAACACTCCTTCTATTTGGGTCAAAATCGTGCTCAGTTCTTCGTAGGTAAGCTTAGCGCCGCCAACAACTCGTTTTAAATGAAACTTAACACTTTTGACACCTGCTTTCCACAATCCGCCGAAATTGGGGGCCCTTGGTGGTATAAAATGCCAGGTTATACCATCACTAGATAAAATTGATGCTATTTCATTGGAATTTGACTTGAAAAATTTAGATAGAATTGAGTAAGCCCCAACAAAATTCTTCCGGTTGTCAGAGTAAAGATGCAAAGGCTTACCTCTTCTTGCTACAAATCGTCTTAAAACTAATAAAAAAGACTGGGTGGTAAGATCAGTAACACACTCTAAGTGAATACATTTTGTGGTCATGCCCACAAAAATACATATATACGCCTTTAAAAGTTTGGGATTTCGAGTTTTTCTATCTCGAATTTCAATGGGTCCAGCATAGTCAATACCAGTATGGGAAAAAACAGGCTGGTATGCTAACACTCTACATTCAGGCAGGTTTCCCATGAGGTAGTCAGTTGTAATTGGTTTAGCCTTAAAACACATAACACAACTTCTAACAATAGACCTAGCCAAACTACGACCGGAAATTGGCCAGAATCGTTGACGTATGGAATATAACAACTGCTGTGGACCACAGTGTAAAAGAATTGCATGTGTGTGACGCATGATCAAAATAGTTAAAAAAAAAAATTTATTATGTAAAACTGCTGGGTGTTTTTGTTCATCCGAAACCTTCGCTTTATGAATTCTTCCGCCCACTCTAATTAATCCAATATTATCAAAATATGGATTTAGACTCAAAAGTTTACTAGAAGTCTTTATTGACTTTTGATTTGAAAGTAAACAATATTCGTTGGGAAAAGACTGTTTTTGAGCGATTTTAACCAAATGCTGCAAAGAGTTATTTAACTCAGAATAAGATAAAATTTCAGAAATTTTCGTTTTATTTTTCAAGGTTTTAATAAATCTTAGGATATATGCAAAAACTCTTTGTAATTTAGGTAAATTTGTAAATTTGCTAAAGTCAAAATCAGGTGTTTCCATAATTACAGACGAGTGCGAGATCATCCTCTCTTCTGGTACGTTTTCTGGCATCTCCGATAAGATTTGGAAGTTATTTATTGGATCTAAAAAATATGAAACTGGTCCCTTCCACCACAACTCAAAATTTAATAGCTGTTGAGCTGAAATACCTCGTGACAGACAATCAGCTGGGTTTTGTTCCGACTTAATGTGAAACCAATCATTTGGATTTGTTAAGCCCTGAATTTTAGTGACCCTATTTGCCACAAAGATTTTCCATCGATTTGGGTAACCCTTGATCCAACAAAGAGTTATAGTGGAGTCTGTTAAATAATAAAATTTATCGATTTCTAATTTGATAGATTTTTTTACTTTGTCAACCAACTTTGCAGTCAGCAAAGCAGCACAAAGCTCAAGACGGAGCAAGCTTATAGTTTTGATGGGAGCAACGCGAGACTTTGACATCAAAAGACTAGAAAAAATATTCCTATCCTTTGTAAAGCTTACTATATAAACGCAGCCTCCATATGCCTTTTCGGAGGCATTCGCGAAACCAAATATATAAACTTTAACAAAATCTTCACATAAAACAAATCTAGGAACCTTTAGCTCATTTAAAATCTGAAGATCCTCACCAAAATTTACCCACCTTTCAGTCAAAAATGTTGGTACTTGCTCATCCCAAGATAGACCTTCTTGCCATAAAGCTTGCAAAATAAGTTTTGCGACAACAATAACCGGACCGAGAAGGCCTAAGGGATCAAATATTTGGCTTGTTATCGATAAAATCATTCTTTTAGTGAGAATTCCACTAGATAAAATTGGTTTTATAGAAAAGTGAATTGTATCAATGTAAGCATTCCATAAAACTCCCAAAGTTTTATTTTGTTCAGATTCATCAATCTGCAAGATACCTGATGATAATTTATTATCTACCTGGAATTTTGATAATAATTCAGGTCTGTTAGATAGCCATTTTCGTAATTGGAAGCCTCCAGATTCCAAAATAAAAGATATGTCCTTTTGAAGTTGCAATAATTCAGCAATAGAAAAAGTACCTGCCAGAAGATCATCTAAATAAAAACAGTTCAAAATTGTTTCACAAGCCCGTGGATATTCATTTTTGAAATCTAAAGCTAATTGCTTCAAGCATCTAACTGCCAAAAATGGCGACGAAGTGCATCCGTAAGTTACAGTCTGTAACTCATAACATTGGAAACATTACAAGACTCAAATTTATTGACTATCAGTTTAATTTTACTAATTATTGAGTAAAATTCTTGTTCAAAATCAAGTCTTTCTTGAGACTGTTGTTCCAAAATTTGTTCAAGAGTTACATTACCTTCTTGTTCAGCGGTACTCAACTCTACCTCAATATCATTTTGAATATCCTCAAACTGGGACAAAAGCGGTTCTGCCCTGTCAAGGCGACTTTGAAGTTCAAGAACCTGCAATTCGGCGACATTGTTAATGTCAAGGGTGTCAAAATAGTTTTTGAGTCTCGTTAATTGACTTTTAATAGAACCTCTTTTTAATTTAAGTTTATTTAAGTTAACCATATTGGACAACTATAGCACTAAACAAACCTACTAGAAATAAACAGGAAATAGAAGCAAATAGACTGACCAAATCACATATAATAGGCAACGGACTTACTTGACTTCTTATCCATCCAATTAATCAATCATTGAAAATTGCTGAATTCCAGACTGGGAATAGCAATAAAAGACTTCAAAATATTTTCGGTGTGAGGCTTGCAAAAATGGTTGCGTCTGCCAGTACCAAATTTGCCTCAATACACAATAAATATTGCACTTTCTTCGAAATATCCGGCTCGAAGGACCACAATGTATGTTCAATAAGTGGACTGTATAAAATGTGCAAATAATTTACTTTCAAAGAGCTCCAACTCAGAGCAAAATAGATATAAAATATAAAAAATTGAAGTCTTTCTAACAAAAACCTAATGACATTAATCAAAATTAATAAAACTAAGAAAGGTGGCATTGTCAGTGGCGTTGCCACTATGTATTGGCCTAAACTGGCCCAAACACCTTAGTTTGTGTTTTTCTCATGTTTTTGAGTAATCTCCAACTTTCTGTGTTTCTCTTACCCCCCAGATAAGTATTAATATGCGCACAGTTTCTTTCCCATGACTCGTTCTTTTTGTGTACTATTTTATTCCGTACTCTTGCTTGTGCTTCTTTATATATTTCTTTGTCTCGTGTCTTATTTAAACTTAGATACTGTTGGTATTTCTTGCTTTTATCTTCTATGTCTTTCTCTATTTCTTGATCCCACCAATAAGGTGTGGGCCTACTTCCCTTTTTTTCATATTTGCCAAGGGCTTCAAATGCTGCACTGTGAATACTGTCTTTGATATGTTGGTAATGCATTTCAAGGTTTTGGAAGCTCATACTACTCTGTAATTTTTGATCTAATATCTTCATGTACAACCCTTTTACGCTTTGCTCTTCTAGAGATTTTAGGTTGTATTTCTCAGGCACAATATTGTCTTCTTGGGTTTTCATTCCGTTTTCTTTTGCGATGTTTCTGCCCGGGATAAAGATTTTTGTTTTTAGGAGGTAATGATCGCTACCACAGGTCGCTCCCCTATATGCTCGCACATCCTGGAATTTTATGTTCGAGCTCTGTTTTGCGATAGTGTAGTCAATAATAGATTTTTGTTGTCTAGTTTCATTTTTCCATGAGTACCTATGTATTTCTTTATGCTGAAAGTAACCGTTTAGGATTTTTAGGTTATTTTGTTGGCATATTTCTATGAGCCTTTCTCCATTGTTATTCGTTACATTCTCTCCGAATTTTCCGATCACCTTGTCGTTGATTTTTCTTCCTGTTCGTCCGTTAAAGTCTCCCAGCAATATTATTTCCCTTGAAGTTCCTACTTTTATGATTTGGTCACTGAGTTGTTGATAAAATGTATCCTTTATATTAACGGGTTCGTCGTCGTTCACTCCATATATTCCCAAGATTGTTATTTTCCTTCCGAACATACATATATTTAGTTTTATTATGGTTTCGTTTACTGCTTCCCATGATGTTATATGTTTTCTCCATTTTCTATGTATGAAGATCGAGACTCCTTTCTTCGCTCTGAGTTCTTTTTGAACCCCGCTAAAGAAATGATCGTACTCTCCCAGATTTTCTGAGCCCTGTCCTTTCTTTTTGGTCTCTGTGGCGACAAGCAGATCCATTTTTTGATATTTTATCTCTGATATCACTTCATTCAATTTTCTAGAAATTCCTTGGATATTACTCTTTAGCAAAAAGCATAAGTCAAAATTATATATAATTTTGACTTATAATACCTGCTAAAGAGTAATATTATTAGACTAATATTTTTTATGAAACAGGCCCCAGGGGCCTGGTCTGACTAATATAATAGGAATGATAATTCTCAGAGGCACTTGATCAAGATTAGTAAAGAAACAAATGTATTCTTAAAGCAAAATCCCGAAATTATAATCTTAAGAGCCGATAAGGGCAATGTTACTGTGGCTATGGAAAAAATTGAATACCTTAATAAAAGTAATGCACTCTTATCAGATCAAGATAGCTGCCTTAAACTTAATAAAGATCCAACAATAACAATACATAACAAAATGAACAAGATCTTGGAAAGGCTTCTACATTCTTCTGCTTTAACACAGGAAGAAGGAAAAAAACTTAAGTGTAACAATGGAGTTTTTCCAAAATTGTATTGTTTGCCAAAAATTCATAAAGAAGAGATTCCACTACGACCCATAGTCAGCTTTGTTAGATCCCAACTTACAAATTAAATAAGTTTCTAGCTTATTTAATCGATGGTGCCTTCCAAAAAGATCAGTACTATACAAAAAACTCTTTTGAATTCGTTAACCTATTACAGGGTTTCCAATTAGGGGATCCAAACCACGTGACTTTTGCCAACCAGCCGGCATTTTGAAATTTTTATGAGGTTAGAATACGGGTTGTTACATGTCAACGATGTCAGAAAAGTGTCAGATTTGATTACTCGCCCCGTGTATTGATAAAGCCTAGTAGTCATAACCGCGAAATTCGCTCCTTTATGACATTGTTTTGACAATTTGACGCTTGATTCACGAATAAAACGTCAATTTGTCGAAGCAATGTCAAAAAAGAGCGAGTTTGGCTGTTATGAGTACTAGGCTTAATTCTGCCAAAAAAAAAAACATATGTTTTTTGTTTATTGTTTGCCAACCAGACGCCATTTGGACAGGTCGTTGGATTGCCTAATTGCCACCAAATTATGTATTAGTTTCAATATGTTGTAACCTTAACCTATTTATACTACTTTCCATGTGTACTACTTTATCGCTATCCTTGTTCTACCCTTTTATTTCACTTTGTTACTTTTCCTATTAATTTATTATTAGCCTTTGGCAACACTGAAAAAGACGGGTCACTGTCAAGTGTCTTTAGTCTGAAAGAAGCGGGGAAATAAAATGGTGGTTATGGCGAAACGTGTGTTTTATTGCAAGTTTATTTAATTATGCTAATTTTATGAAAATTATTAATGATGTGGTGAAAAATATTGAATTACGGGGAAGCCCGAGTGTCTTCACAACAATCTCAGAAGTGGATACAGGCATTTCTTTCGAAATAAGGCGGATGTCTATGGATTTCGGAAAGCGTGCCTTCCATTAGCCCAAAAAAAAAACATGGATAGGGATCAGGCCGGATTTAATGCTGGAGCGAATGGTATTCCTGAAGGTCAATTTGATGCTTTTATGATGCAAAACCAAGGGAATGGTTACCAATACAGATACTACAGCTGGGATAAATAAAAAGCTTATCCCCAAATTTAGAGGCCCCTATAGAATCAAAGCTATTTTAGATAATGACAGGTATGTTATTGCTGATATCGAGGGTTTCCAAGTGACGCAAATGCCATTTGAAGGTGTTATGGCTGCTTCACGAATGAAGCCTTGGCTTCAACACTAGAGAGAATCTGATTTGACTTATGCCTGGAAAAACCATTTCATATTTCATCCAATTTGACCTATTCCTTAACTTTGACATTATGAAATTATTTAACTTACTTATGTGTGCTTTATGAATTTATGAATTTGTTGTTTTCCTTATAACTTGTTTAAATAATGATATTTATGCTTATGATATTCACATTTATGAAATTATGATGCTTATGTTATTGATATTTATGTTTATGATATTCATGTTTTGAAATTATTATGCTTATGTTATGATACTTATGAACCTTATGCTTATGATGAATTATGTATTTCTTACATTTATGACCTGTTTGTATAAAAATTAGGTTACTGAAATTATTTTGGTGGATATTTTGGAAATTGTAAATTTTATTTTTATACTGTTGACCGAGGTCGGCCAAAGTGTCAGGATGGCCGAACTGTTGTAACCTTAACCTATTTATACTACTTTCCATGTGTACTACTTTATCGCTATCCTTGTTCTACCCTTTTATTTCACTTTGTTACTTTTCCTATTAATTTATTATTAGCCTTTGGCAACACTGAAAAAGTCAGGTCACTGTCAAGTGTCTTTAGTCTGAAAGCAGCGGGGAAATAAAATGGTGGTTATGGCGAAACGTGTGTTTTATTGCAAGTTTATTTAATTATGCTAATTTTATGAAAATTATTAATGATGTGGTGAAAAATATTGAATTACGGGGAAGCCCGAGTGTCTTCACAACAATCAGATGTCATTTCCTTACTTACCAACATCCCAACAGACATTGTCATCACAATTTTAACAGAGAAGTGGGATCATAGAGAAATATAATAAAACCAAGGTGAGAGTAACCAATTCTGTGGTGCGACACTGGCATCATATCGATACTAGCCCCACTATCCACAACCAGACCAATTTAAATAATATTTGGCGGGCTTTTTGAATTTTTAGATTCTAGTCTTTTTTTTTTTGAGATAGGAATCTAGCCCAGCGTTTTTCCGCAGTCGACAGGAAAATAAATGCGGGAAAACGCTGGCCTGGAAACAAAAATCAATAATCAAAAAATGTCCATGAAGTAATCTATATATTTTCATCAAAACATCTCACTTTTCACTAATAATAGGTTAGTATTTAATAATTATTATTATTTATGCATGAACTTAACGATTTTCACATTGTAAATCTTACCAGAATCATGTATTTTTAATAAACTAATTAATTTCAGGTTCACTTGACTCTTATTTGTGTCAGTTTTGAAAAAAGAAAATGTCATTTTATAGGTTAGAAATCGCAATGTAAAATAAATAAAAAACCCTAGGTCCTCTCTTCCTTTATTATCACATATGTTAAAAAGAGACAGATATAAGAATGGGAGGCGATGTTAGAATTGTCAGATAGATCCAAGCTATACTAGCGCCACCATGTGCTACAAGAAATACGTTGCCACTTGGCGCATATGAATCGGTAACTCTTACCTTGGTTTATTATATTTCTCTACTAGCTAATGACCCGCTGCGTTGCCAGCGTGTAAATACATTTTGAAATAATACACTTCTTTTCAAATTTTGTTGTTGATTTTCTATTTATTTATTTTTTTAATCCGATATCAGAGTCGCTTGCCAGTGAGTCCAGTGACGCATTTTAAGCACTCCAGAGCTGCTCTAGAGCGCCCCGGGCTGTTTATAGGCGTTCCAGTGTATCAGAGTTTTACGCAACCGAACTTTTCTTTTCGGGATAAAAAATAGCCTATATCACTCTCCTCTATAGCCGATTCGATTGACCGGATTAGATCGATCTGGTTCAATTTAAATGAACCACACTGTGATTCAAGCTGGATCAGTGCACCCTCATCAACAAAAAAATGATCTAGATCAGAAGAAGTTCACTTAAATTGAACCCAAATCGATCTAGTCTGGGTCAATCGAATTCACCTTATATAGAGATACGTGGTATTAATTCAAGATCGGTCCAGCCGTTCTTGAATTCAAAAAATAATAAAGTTACGTCGGTTGAATGCAAGCCTAAATAAATGAAATAAAGCAACGTTATTTCATGCTGTCAAAAAAAGTTGGGTTATGTTGTTATGTAATGTGAATGAGTTTATTTACAATTAAATTAATAATTAATTCAAAATTAATTTCTTTTTCCGAGATGCGTTACCTATCCACAAACCTTCCTTGGGATGGCCATAACAACCTACCAAAGTTTCATCGTAATCGGATAAGTGGTTTTGGAGCGCATATCCGGATACCCCGTGAACTTTGATTTTTATATATATAGATGAGTGGGATCTAATAAAAGACAGATGTAAGTTGTCATTACAAGAATTTATTGAACTTTTTAATTTTGTTTTCGATAATAATTATTTCAATTCTAATAGACAATTGTGCAAGCAGATTTTTGGATTGGGAATGGTAATTGTTTATCTCCTGTATGCTCAGATATAATTATGAACGAACTCCAGAAAACATGCATAAACCAATTGCCCTTTCAACTACCCTTTTTCAAAAGGTACCTCTATAACATAATTACGAGTGTGCCTATCCACAGAATTGATGATCTTCTTAACACATTCATTCGTAACTGAAATTTACGATGGAAATAGAATCTAACAACTCGATCCCTTTTCTTCATGTCTTACTTGTTGGAACCGAAAATAATACAATAAAAACAAATTGGTATCCAAAACCAACTTTTTCGGGAAGGTTTCACAATTATAACTCTAATCACTCATTCAAACAAAAAGTCAACATAATACAAAACCTGAAAGGTAGAGCACTCAACTCTCTCACATCGACTATCATAGGAAAATCTTCCTAAAATTAAAAGCTTTCTCTTGAAAAATGACTATCTTCACAAATTAGTCAACAAAATATTATTCAAACCTGGTGCGATGACTGGGAAGCAAGCCAGAACAAACAGCCATTTTTTTTTTAAAAAATACCATATTATGTTGATGGTCTTTCTGAAAAACTTGCAAGAGAACTCAGTAATGACAATGTCAGTATCGCATTTAAGAATGAAAACACCACTAAGCGGTTTTATTCAAAATTGAAGACAGACACACCAAGAGACCTCGAAAGTAATGTGATTCATGAGATTCCTTGTTCTGTGTGTAATGGAGTTTATATTGGCCAAACCTCTAGATATCTAAAAACTAGAATTTCCGAGCATAAGTACGAAACCACATGTACTTATCAACAGTAACTCAAAAACCGCTATTGCTGAACATTTTGAAAAGTTTCAACATCCCTGAGCGGAAAATCCCATTAGTGGGGAAAACAATCTGGTTTCTGCGACTGGGCCTGGAACTCAGTTTCTTTCCCTCAGGATTTTACTAAAACTGGTGATTTATTGAAAACTACTAACACTTGTTCTTGATTTAGTAATATTTTAGTGATGTTTTATAACAATATTTAATAAAAAGGGGCGACGCGCACACATACCCTGCATGCTGCTGGAGAATTGGAGGAGAATGGAATTACGAAGATCGATCAATAATGGAGGACTGACGTACTAACTGTCACCTGTCATCGTCCGTTCGCGAGCTGATGACTTGAGCGTCGTGATTAGGTTTTTTCAGTTCGATGAGTTCTGCAATTTGGATTTGAATCCAGAGTGCTACTTCGACCGCCCTAATCGCTAATTATATAATAAATAAATTATAATTTTATTATTGTTCAGTGTTTTCTGAACATACTCCCCCCTTTTTGAGACTAGCATGTCTCAACAGAAATCAATAAACATAAATGAATATGATGAATATGTTGGTACAAAATAAATAGTGACTACTAACATTAAAACATTACATTTCTTCTGCTTATTCTAATCACTCGCGCACTGCACTAGTAGGAGTCATTTTGGGGTACCTAGTTGACAAATTTTGGTGATAGTTCGAACATAAATTCAATTCTTAGTTTTAAGTTTAACAAGTCGAATTTTACCATCTTTACTGGGGAGAACCTCTAAAATCCTAGCGAGTAGCCATTCTAAAGGGCGTGTATTGTCTTCTTCGAGCAGAACAACGTTATTTATTTTGAAATCGTCATTAGTTTTTAACCATTTAGGTCGATTTTGTAACTGGTTCAAGTAGTCCTTTGTCCATCGGTTCCAGAATTGTTGTTGTACTTGAATGCACTTCTGAAGCCTTGTTAAACGATTATCTGGTAAATTTACAATATCCTTTTCTGGAAACGATGTCAAACTAAACTGCTGGACAATTGCTTTCGAACAAGGTAAATATCGCCTAACTTTCAAGCTCGATATTTTTGGAACCAGACTAGATATCGACCTGCGGTTTTCACGGGCCGACAGATTGACTTTTTGTGAAAAAAATTGCTATTCTGAAATTTTTTTAAATGTTTTATTTTTTTTTATACAGGGTGTTAAAAGAGCCTATGGGATGAAAATCCCAATTTTGAATGTGTGTAACTTTCTCAGATAATTTTTTAAATTTTATTTCTATGCGGCATTTTAATCAATGATCTTCTGCAAAAAAAGTAATTTCTCAAATTTTTTATACCTGCCTTAGTTTTAAAAATATCGTTTTTTTTTCATAACCTCCACTTTTTTCAACTTTTAAGCACCTGAACCATCCTGTACAATAAATCTTGCATCTTATGCTGCTGTTTGATATACCCCACGATATCCTGGTTTATTGTCAATGGAAAAAAAATACTAAAATAATGTGGTGTCCAGTAGCGTACTAATAATCGCCCATTTTCGGAATTATTTATTAATGGCTCACCGAGTTTTACATTTAAAGGTGCATAATTTTAAAAATAATCATTTGAAGTTTCATTTGTTTAGTTCACTTTAATCATTGACATATTATTAAGAAACCAATTTCTCAAAATTTTGATATTTTTAAAATATCGTTTATTTAACATAACCATATTAATTTTCTCAACTTTTCCGTTCTAAACCATCCCGAATCGTTCTTACCGGTGAATTTTTTTAGCAATTGTCATACCTTTCAGCCAGCGTATTTACTGTGATTAAAAATATCGAATACCTCAATGATATGCTGTACAGTGGCGTGCAAACAGAAATTATTATTTTTCATTAAATCAATTTTATTAGCAATTGTTATATCTTTCGATTAGCTTATTTTTATGATTAAAAATTTCGAGTACCTCAATGATATGCTGTATAGTGGCGTGCTAATAATTATTTATACCACTGATAAAATTTAAATATTCAGAACCGATTTCGTTGTGTTGAGAGGAAACCAGAACTTTTATAACCTGCTAATTTTCTTTGTAGCTTCATGTTTAAAGGTATTTCAATTAAATATTCTTCCACTAATGGTAGCAGTATCACAACATAAAGTTAAGGATGGTAAATTACATTATCTGCCAAACAAAAAATTATATGAACAACGTTAATGCTTCTTTAAGTTGATTCAAAACAAAACACAAAAAGTGTTCCTACAGGTTTTTACGTTATATTTAGGATAACGTCGTAGAACAAGGACTGACAATGTTGTCAATGTCTTTTTTTTTTCCTTATAATTTACTAGAATGCAATAATAAATTATCAAGACCACTGACAGCTAGAAATAACAAAATAAATCGACTCATGTTTATTCAAATCATACAACGTCGCGCGCCGTTGTCAACCGGTAACATCTGAAATTCCCCTACTTTAAATGCATTAAGAAGTACTTTCAGTTTAGTTAGGTAGATACCTAGGTATAGCGAATCAAAATAAGTGAACTAAAAAACTAATCAAAGTAATGGCATTTCCGATTGGTGGATTCAGTGCGCACTGAGTGTATTTGCATCCTTTTAATCGACCTGTGGAAGAAGAAGACAGAAATAGAAAAAATTGCACTAGTTCCGCACTAGATCTACCAATCGGAAACGCCATAAGATTCAATAACAACAACAAAGTGACCTAAAAGTTAAGTAATAAACAACGTAAACTAAAAAAATTAATAAAGAACGGCCGATAATCAAAGTTATTTAATTAATAGCTAGTAAGCCCTCCCCTCACATTCACAACCTCTTGGCATCGCCGTGGCATGTTGTCAACCAAGAGATTAATGAATGCCTGAGGGATATTTTGCCACTCTTCTTCTATGGCAAGTGCGAACTTATCCAGCGTTTGGGAGCATTTTCGCGCGATCATAACAGTAACCTAAGCTGAGACCACACAAGATCAGGAGATTTTGGAGGCAGGTGTAACTGTTGCATGTTATGCTCCCCCAAAAGCTCCTAAACAATTCTTGCTTTGTGTGGTCTCGCATTATGGTCAACCATGAAGAAATGCTCCCCAATATTTTCTGCATATGGAATAACAGTGTCATTTATTATGTGATTCCGATAAATTACGGCGTTAACAGTACCCCGTGAAATGTATAAGTCGGATCTATGGTTGTACATCACTCCGGCCCAAACATAAAACCATCCTCCTCCAAAGGTTTCCTGAGAAGCCATGTTGTCTTCTTCAAATCGCTCCCCAGGTTGCCTCCATACTAACACCCTACCATCGGAGTGTATCAGGTTGAATCGCGATTCGTCGCAAAAGAAACACTTTCGCCACTCATGTAATGCCTTGATTAACAGAAAATGAAAGGAATAATTAGCTTATTCGCCTTTTAAATGAAGACTTAAGCTAAAGACATGTAGCGCGAATATATTCGGTGAGCGGCAGCACTATAAATTATCTAAAACAGCTTTTTCGCCTGAACGGTCATGTCCGCTATGTGCACAGAGGTGGGGCCCCTAGCAAAATTGAAGGATGAGCAGCATGAACTCTATATTAAGAGAGGTTCACAATAACCGAACTTCGTGCTCTAGTGTTTTGAATGATAGCCTAAGAAGGCTCACTGGTATAGTGGCATTTAACAGGACTGTTAGAAGAACGCTAGCGCTAGCAAAATGTGTTCACCTTTTGCCAAACCATAGAAGACTTGGTGTCGAATGAGCCACCGATAAATTGGCATGGAATGACGAATATCGGAATTGTTTTTTTTTTTGTGACGAAACGTGGTACAACCTGATACACTCCGATGGTAGAGTGTTAGTATGGAGACAACCTGCGGCGCAATTTGAAGAAGACGACATGGCTTCTCAGGAAACCTATGGAGGAGGGGGGTTTAATGTATGGGCCAGAGTGATGTACAACGATAGATCCGACTTATACATTTCACGGGGTACTGTTAACGCCGTCATTTATCGGAATCACATAATAAATGACATTGTTATTCCATATGCAGAAAATATTGAGGAGCATTTCATCATGGTTGACGATAATGCGAGATTACACAAAGCAAGAATTGTTTAGGAGCTTTTGGGGTACCATAACATGCAACAGTTATACCTGCCTCCAAAATCTCCTGATCTTGTGTGGTCTCAGCTTAAGTTACTGGTGCGATCGCGCGAAAATGCTCCTAAACGCTGGATGAGTTCGCACTTGCCATAGAAGAAGAGTGGCAAAATATCCCTCAGGCATTCATTATTCTCTTGGTTGAGAACATGCCACGGCCGGCGATGCCAAGAGGTTCTGAATGTGGGGAGAGGGCTTACTAACTATAACTTTGATTATCTGCCGTTCTTTATTATTTTTTTTTAGTTTACGTTGTTTATTACTCAACTTTCAGGTCACTTTGTTGTTGCTATTGAATCTTAGTTTGATTAGTTTTTTAGTTCACTTATTTTGATACGGTTTTACCTAGGTATCTACCTAACTAAACTGAAAGTACTTCTTAACGCATTTAAAGTAGGGGAATTTCAGATGTTACCGGTTGACAACGGCGCGCGAAGTTGTATGATTTGAATAAACATTTTCAAATAAATAACACGTGTCGATTCATTTTGTTATTTCCAGCTGTCAGTGGTCTTGATAATTTATTATTACATTCTGGTAAATTATAAGGAAAAAAAAGGCATTGACAACATTGTCAGTCCTTGTTCTACGACGTTATCCCAAATATAACGTAAAAAACCTATAGGAACACTTTTTGTGTTTTGTTTTAAATCAACTTAAAGAAGCATTAACGTTGTTCATATAATTTTTTGTTTGGCAGATAATGTAATTTACCATGCTTAACTTTATTTTTTGATACTGCTACGATTAGTGGAAGAATTTTTAATTGAAATACCTTTAAACATGAAGCTACAAAGAAAATTGGCAGGTAATAAAAGTTCAGGTTTCCTCTCACCACAACGAAATCGGTTCCAAATATTTAAATTTTATCAGTGGTATAAATAATTATTAGCACGCCACTGTACAGCATATCATTGAGGTATTCGAAATTTTCTATCATAAAAATAAGCTAATCGAAAGATATAACAATTGCTAATAAAATTGATTTAAGGAAAAATAATAATTTCTGTTTGCACACCACTGTACAGCATATCATTGAGGTGTTCGATATTTTTAATCACAGTAAATACGCTGGCTGAAAGGTTTGACAATTGCTGAAAAAATTCACCGGTAATAACGATTCGGGATGGTTTAGAACGGAAAAGTTGAGAAAATTAATATGGTTATGTTAAATAAACGATATTTTAAAAACAAAGGCAAATATCAAAATTTTGAGAAATTGGTTTCTTAATAATATGTCAGTGATTAAAGGGAACTAAACAAATGAAACTTCAAATGATTATTTTCAAAATTATGCACCTTTGAATGTAAAATTCGGTGAGCCATTAATAAATAATTCCGAAAATGGGCGATTATTAGTACGCTACTGGACACCACATTATTTTAGTATTTTTTTTTTTTTTTCATTGACAATAAACCAGGATATCGTGGGGTATATCAAACGGCAGCGTAAGATGCAAGATTTATTGTACAGGATGGTTCAGGTGCTTAAAAGTTGAAAACAGTGGAGGTTATGAAAAAAAATCGATATTTTTAAAACTAAGGCAGGTAAAAAAAAAATTGAGAAATTACTTTTTTTGCAGAAGATCATTGATTAAAACGCCGCACAGAAATAAAATTTAAAAAATTATTTGAGAAAGTTACACACATTCAAAATTGGGATGAAAATCATGGACTCTTTTAACACCGTGTATAAAAAAAAATTAGACATTTAAAAAAAATTCTAAATAGCAGTTTTTTTTCACAAAAAGTCAATCTGTCAGCCCGTGAAAACCGCAGGTCGATATCTATTCTGGTTCCAAAAATATCGATCTTGAAAATTAGGCGATATTTACCTTGTTCGAAAGCAATTGTCCAGCAGTTTAGAACCTATGAGGAAATGACCTGGTGTTAAACAGTTCAAATTGTTGCTATCAGTGGATATAGGAAAAAGTGGACGAGAGTTTAATATTTCTTCGATTTGCGTTAAAATGGTGCTGACTACCTCAAAAGTAAATTTTGAATTGCCAGTCATTCTCAGTAAGTGGTATTTGGTGCTCTTGATAGCTGCCTTCCAAATACCTCCCTAATGAGGACTTTTGGGAGGAATGAAGTTCCACTGTATTTCTTTGGTGGATGGAAAATGTTCAATGGTGTGTTTATTTACTAAATTTTTAACAAACTTATAAAGTTTTTTCAATTGGTTACTAGATCCAAGAAAGTTAGTACCATTGTCACTAAAAATGGTACTGGGACAACCTCGACGAGAAATGAATCGTTTGAGAGTTAAGATTAATGACTCCGTGGACAAACTAGATACCACTTCCACGTGAATGGCCTTTGTAACCATGCAAATGAAAACGGCTATATAAGATTTGATGAGAGGGGCACGTTTTGAGTTGGATGATTTTAGAAAAAATGGACCACCAAAATCCACACCAGTATTGGTGAATGGTCGAGTAGGGTTTATGCGTTCTTGTGGTAAACTGGACATGATTTGTTGACCTGCTTGAGTATTGAAAGGGAAACAGACGATACTTTTTCGTAGTAGGTATACGCTTCACTTGTGTAAGTCCATTGATTGGCCAATAGTTCAATCTCAAATTGGAGAGAACAGTTCGTGCTCCAGCATGACCTAATAATATATGTTCAAGTTCGATAATTAGATTTATAACATGGTTCTTTTGTGGTAATAGGATGGGGTGTTTTTGATTATAGGGCAAATCTGAAAACGCTAATCTGCCTCCAACTCGTAAGAGACCAAGTTCGTCGACAAATGGTGATAACTGCAAAAGTGAATTATTTGAAATCGCCTTATGAGGATTAATTTCTGCCAATTCTTTATTGAAATACTGTTCCTGTAGTATTCGCAATATCAAAAATTTTGCGTCTCTTAGCTCTTTGACTTTCATATAATTTTTCAGTATTTTCTTGAAAATTGTTTACGAATCTTAAACGATATGCCGTTATGCGTACAAGTTTTGGGAAAGATGAAAATCGATTGAATAAGGAGTCCCAAAAAGCAAAATAGTCGTCTTGTTTTAATGTGTGCAAGATAGATTTTGAAGCTCTTTCTTCAGGAAGTTCCTTTTTGGATGGCGAAAAGTTGCGAGATATCAAATTTAAATTAAAGTCAAGAAGAAATTGTGGCCCATGCCCCCAAATATGAGAGTCGATGAGTTGATTGGCTGTCATGCTCCTTGACAGGCTGTCAGCAGGATTATCTTTAGACGCAATATGTCTCCATTGACACTCAGATGTTAGTCTTTGTACCTCAGCAACTCGCTTTGATACAAAAACAGACCATCTTGAAGGTTGTGAATTAGGCCAGAGAGTGATTTCCGAGTCAGTCCATAAGTTTATGCTAGAAATTATATTTTGAGGTGACAGAAGGGATAATAACTTTGAAGTGAGCTGAGACAGCAGAACTGCCCCACAAAGTTCTAGACGAGGTAAGGTGACCGTTTTTACAGGAGCTACTCGACTTTTTGCTGCCATTAAGTTGCATGTTGTGGTCTGTTTGGTGGTGTGCATGTGATAAACACATG
The DNA here is from genome assembly GCA_917834065.1 of Ceutorhynchus assimilis. NCBI lineage: Eukaryota > Metazoa > Arthropoda > Insecta > Coleoptera > Curculionidae > Ceutorhynchus > Ceutorhynchus assimilis. The sequence goes on from OU892279.1 coordinate 20,415,216, forward strand.
CTCCATACGCCTTCAAACTAGCATCACTGAAGCCATGTATTTCGAGTTCAATTGGGTTGTGGTCAGAAAACAAAAACGGGATATCTTTAATTGATCTAAGTTTGGAATGTCTTCACTGAATTGATTCGATTGTTCAAGGAGATCCTCAGGTAATTCAGTATCCCAACGTATATTTAATTGCCATATGGATTGCATGAAGCATTTTGCGATTGTGATTATGGGACCTATGAATCCCAAGGGGTCAAACATCTGAGCGATTTGAGAAAGAACTTGTCGCTTGGTGAGGGATTTGTCAATTTCTTTAGGTAAAGTGATTGAAAATTTGTCCGCTATAGGATCCCATGAAATGCCTAGAATTTTACTTGTATTTGTTTCAGAATTAATTTGATGAACATCTCGTGTGTTTTCTACTGATATTTGATTGAGGAGTTGTTGATGATTCGAATTCCATTTGTGTAGGCGTAAATTGGCGATTTGCAATAAATTATTTAATTAGTGGTGGAGTTCTTGGAACTCTTGTAGAGTTGTATCCCGCTAATATATCATCAACGTAAGTCTGGTTCATAATAGCATTAGCTGCTAATAGAAACTGGGATTGATTGGTAGATGCTAATTGATTTAAGGAACGAGTGGCAAGATACGGAGCACTATTTGTTCCGTACGTCACAGTCTGTAGCTCTATCATTTTTAGGTCTTCATTGGGATCATTACGCCGTAAGATTGTTTGCAAAAAGGTATGTGAAGGATTGACACGAATTTGTCGATACATCTTTTCGATGTCACTGGTCAAAACATATTTAAATGTACGAAATCAGCAGAGGATATCGAAGAGTTCTGGTTGTACTACGAAACCTTTCAACATAATGTCATTTAAAGAAAAACCAGATGAACTTTTGGCGCTAGCATCAAATACTACACGAAGCTTAGTAGTATTACTGCATTCTCGTATTACACAGTGGTGAGGAAGAAAATTTTTATTTTCACCTTGTGAATTTCTGAGTGAGAATGGCACAATTTTTGTATGTCCTTATGATAAGTACCCATTAATGAAATTTTGATATTCTTTGAATAAATTTAAGTTTTTCAAAAATCTCTTTTCTAAATTAAGAAATCGTCGCTTGGCGATAGAAAATGAATCACCCAATTTAAGGTACTCTGAGGGAGTTTTAAGAAGTAAATCAACTTCAAATAAACCATTCTAAGAGCATTCCTCCTCGTAAAGAGGAGTAGTAACCTGAATTTGGAAAATGAAGCTGTAATTTCCAGGTATTTTGGCACCAAGAAAATGGCGCTTATGGCAATTCAATGCTTTTCCTGTATCTTGGTGCCAAACACCTGCCAAAAACTTGGCTTCACTTTAGTTTCATAAACAGAATGGCGCGTTCCTACTCCTTATGTTCGTAGGACAGCGTTTTCCTGCTCTAAGGAACCATTTGACAAAATTTTAGTATTATTTACAAAAAGATTTTCAGCTTGTTCTTCATCAGGCTTTAATTCTTTAGTAGGAAACTGAATTGCTTCAATTTTCCAAAAGTTTTCCAATTACATTTCGGTGGTGGATGTTTGAAGGAGAAAACATGTACATATTTTCAATCCTTTTTGGAGTCTGGTGATAGGATATAATTTGTGATGGAATCGGACCGCCAATAACATAACCGAGATTTGTGTCAATTAAAGTAAGGAAGTCTTTTTGTAATTTAATGATTCCTCCTTTAATGAGGGAATATTAAATGTCAGCTCCAAAAAGCAAATCAATATTTCCTGGCTTATAAAACTCAGGATCGGCTAGTGTAATATCAAGGGGAATTGAGATTATTTGACGATTCAAGTAGAATTGAGGTAATTTCTGGGTAATGGTGTTCAAAACTGAGCAGGCGACATTTGCATGGAATTTATTTATTGCCGAATGAATGGTAATTTGTACACTTTTGTTGGACATAGTGGATGTTTCATTTACTCCTCTTAATGAAACATTCTTTATACTTAGTTTTAAGTTCAATTCTTCAACTAAATCTTCAGAAATAAGTGACATGGTACTACCTGAATCTAGAACTACATGTGCAGAGACTGGGCGACCTTTGCCATTATAAATAATGACCTATGTCGTGGCTAAAAGAGACTCTACACTAACTGACAATGTAGACAATACAGTATTTGATAAGTGTTGAGGTGTCTGAGGTGATTGAACATTCGTTGAATTTGAGTTAGTATTAGAATGAGCCGAGGAACGACCATTAGATGAATTATTAGGTGAGTTACTAGTTGGAGTCTTGGAAGTGGGTTCTCAAGATCTAGAGTTAAAATATGTTCTATTATTGTTGGAAGTGCTTGGAAGTGATAGAGTGCCTTGTGAATTAATGGTGTTTTGTTGAGGTGAATTACTGTGAAATTTGAGAGATTGTTGTTACGCAGTGATGATTGATTTTGGTGTAATAATGTATGATGTATTTCATGACAAATATGACATGATTGAAAAGTGCAATTTTGCCTTGAACAGTTAAAACATAGTTTGGCTTGTTTCACGAAATTTATTTTTTGGGTGTGATCTAGATTTTTAAATTGATAACAAGAATATATTTTGTGACTGTCCTTCTGACAGAACAAGCATTTAACATTGAATTGAGTATTGGAAATTGCAAATTCAGATTCGTGGTAGAGCTCTTTGCAACAGCTCGCTTTCTTATCAATGAATCCATTTTATCAGAAAAAATAGTACTTACTATTCAACAGAATAAATTGTATATTTTTATACAAATCAGGAAAATTGTTACATAAATTATTGGTGGAATCGAGTGTGTTTATAAATTTTTTGCAAAATTGAGCACAAAATGTCTATAATGGGTGATATTGCTTCTATTCTATGTATGAAATACTGAAAACGATGTTGACAGGTGGTAAATTTCCTAAATTTACAAGCAAAAATAGATGAGAAATCCTGTAAGTGTAAAAACTATAAATTGTAGGCGATAAACAGTAAATATGGGTGGAAATCAGGTGAATTATGAGAATAAATGAGTTATTACAGATTTTTTTTTCAAATTTATGTTCACTGATGCGATTCTGCGGTTCTAATATGAGGCACTATGATGAACTTTGACAGTGTTTCCAATAAAATAAATGGAAATATTTGTCCCAAGTTAATTTTCACTAACTACATTACTCAATAGTCAATCTAAGTAGCAGCCACAAGAAAAATTATGGAAAATTCTTACATGAATATCCAGTACCTTGATGTAAAACTGTACATCCGGCTTTCGAAGGACCAACTTATGAGCGGAAAAGCCCATTACCTAGTGGGGAAAACAATCTGGTTTCTGCGACTGGGCCTGGAACTTAGCGTTTTCCCTCAGGATTTTATTAACACTGGTGATTTATTGAAAATTACTAACATTTGTTCTTGATTTAGTAATATTTTATTGATGTTTTGTAACATTATTTATTAAAAAGGCGGGAAAAGGGGCGACGCGCACACATACCTTGCATGCTGCTGGAGAATTGGAGGAGAATGAAACTACGAAGAAGATCGATCAATAATGGAGGACTGACGTACTAACTATCACCTGTCATCGTCCGTTCGCGCACTGATGACTTGGGCGTGGTGATTAGGTGTTTTCAGTTCGATGAGTTCTGCAATTTGGGTTTGAATCCAGAGTGCTACTCCGACCGCCCTAATCGCTAATTATACAGGGTGGCCAATTGAAAACGAAACAGAGGTGATTTCGGGCTCCCCAAGACATTTAAGAAAAAACCCTCGTACCCGTCGATTTTTGATTTAAGGGGGAACCATTTTTGTGGTGTTTTCACCCCCTGGGGGGCAAAGCCCTAGCGGGGGTGACAAGGGCCCCCAAAATTTTAAATGGAATGAGGGGTCGAGTGATACCTTATTTTGAAGCTATTTTTATGTAGATTATAACCCCCGAGTCTCACATCGCTACTATCTACCTAGCCATTACAGGGGCTAATTAAAGTTACAAAAACATGTTGAAATATTTTTATTTAAAAAAATGCTTTAAAAACAAAATCAATCAAGTAAATGCTGAAAATGACCTCAGAAGAAAAAATATAATGGGCTAAAATCTGGAGAACGCGGGGGCCACTCAATATTGACGAGCCACTGCAGCATAATGGGATGACGCACAATCTTGTTGGAATATTAGTGTATGCATCTGTTATCATTCTCTAGTATCTCCACCAATTTTGGTTGAATCGCAACTTCTAACCACTCTAGGTACATTTCTCCTATTAAATTTATAGGTAAAAAAGGGGCCTATTTACGGTTATCAACAATGCTAGCCCAAACACTCAAATAATCTACACCTCAATAATGCCCTAGGACGTTATTTCGTACGTATTATACCTGGAAATATTGTATGTATACCTGGAAATATTGTATTAAATAAATATTATATTGAATATAAAAAAATTGTATTAAATAATGGAGTATAATTAAATGGTATTTTAGTTGATGTCCTACTAACCCCCTTTTCCGTTTTATTTCCTCCTCCCTCACTATTGAACAACTCATAACCCAATTATTTTTTTTCAATAAATGAAGCAGCAGTTTGTATATTTCTCTGATGAATGCTCCTTTTTTCTTGAACGGTACGGTAAATCGTCTCAACTGCCGCTATTGGGCTTATTCAAATCCAAGAAAACATATTTCGTGAGGTACATACGCAACATCCCGATAAATTGAGTGTTTAGGCTAGCATTTTTGGTAACCGTATAATAGACCCCTTCTTTACCTATAAATTTAACAGGAGCAATGTACCTAGAGTGATAAGAAGATGCGATTCATCCAGAATTAGTGGAGATACTAGAATGATAACGGATACATGGAAAACCGTCTAATATTCCAATAAAATGGTGCGCCACCCCACTATGCTGCAGTGATTCGTCAATATTTGGACCAAAGGTTTCCAGGACAAAGGGCAATGGATTCGAAGGAGTGGCCCGCGCGTTCTCCAGATTTAAGCCCGTTAGATTTTTTCTTCTGAGGTCATTTTCAGCATTTACTTGATTGATTTTGTTTTTAAAGCATTTTCTTAAATAAAAATATTCTAACATGTTTTTGTAACTTTAATTAGCCCCTGTAATGGCTAGGTAGATAGTAGCGATGTGAGACTCGGGGGTTATAATTTACATAAAAAATAGCTTCAAAATAAGGTATCACTCGACCCCTCATTCCATTTAAAAATTTGGGGGCCCTTGTCACCCCCGCTAGGGCTTTGCCCCCCAAGGGGTGAAACCACCAGGAAAATGGTTCCCCCTTAAATCAAAAATCGACGGGTACGAGGGTTTTTTTCTTAAATGTCTTGGGGAGCCCAAAATCACCTCTGTTTCGTTTTCAATTGGCCACCCTGTATAATAAATACATTATAATTTTATTATTGTTCAGTGTTTTCTGAACAATCCCTTTCTTTTCGAAAAGACCGAAATCCTGTCAAGACAACAGGACTGCAAAAAGAGTTTACCTATTTGGTGAAATGATAGAAATTAAAAAACACCGGAATCATGTCAACAAAAAGCAAGACGTCGATAATCTTAGAACTCTTATTTCAACCTAATCAACAACATAAAAAAGCCAAGAACGCCTTATTTAGCATAGTGAAACACACTATAGTAGTTGGTCCCCTGGTATATCTTGTTAAGAAGAAGTATTTGAGTTTTATTCTCCCGCTATAATTAGTTAGTTCTGTTCACCTAGTTATTACCTATAGAAGCTGTAATGATTAGTATTGTCATTGTAAAATTGTCATTGTCACGCGAATTTGTCACGTATCTTTTCATTATAGTTAGACTCATTTCACTGTGTTTTATTAAACCTCAATAGGTTCATCTAATAGGTTACGGTCCCAGTTCACGTGCGAGTCTAAAACATTAACTTTCGTCATTTTAAATCGCGTTCAAGTAGTGAGTGATTTTTATTTCCGAGAAATTACGTTCAAGTCGTAAAACAAATAAAGATTGTGAAAATGGCAAGTTCTGTGAAAATTGATACGTGCAGCATTCCGAAATTCGATGGTACAAACTTTCAGCTTTGGAAGTTCGGCATAACAATCCTATTAAAAGCTGAAAAACTTATGAAAATTGTTGATGGAACCACGAAGGAACCAGATGATGAAACTAGTGCCGAGTGGGAAGCTTGGGACACAAAAAACACCAAGGCGCAGGTAATTTTGTTATCAACAATATGCCAGGAACAAATGCAACATCTCATTAACTGCGATGACGCAACAAAAATGTGGAATAGGCTGATTTCCATTCATGAACAGAAAACAGAAATATCACGAGAGCTACTATGGCAAAAGTTTTATGAATATAAAATGCCAGACAATGGAAATATTGCCGAACACATTTCAGCTATTGAACTTTTAGTACGACAGCTAAAAGACGTCAAAGAAACTATAAGCCCTAGCGCTATCTGTTCGAAGGTTATAAACAGTTTACCATCTAGATTCAATGCATTCAGAACTGCTTGGGATTCCGTAGCCAGTAACCAACAAACGTTTGAGAATCTTTCTGCTCGTTTATTAAAAGAAGAAAGCCGCATGTCTCATGACGATTCCGAAATGTCTCGTCTTGCACTCGAAATTAGAATCTGTTACTGTAAATAAAAATAATCACAATAAGAAGAAAAATATCAACGATTTGAAGAAAAACTCGATTTGCAATTATTGTAAAAAGAAAGGTCATTGGATCAGAGAATGCCGCAAAAGATTGGCAAATCTTAAGAAAAATGACAGGTCTTCGACCTCAAATTCGCCTTCAAGTTCGTCAAGCTCCGCATTTATTTGTGATATTTCTTCTTTGTATACTGCAAGCTTCGATGTCGAAAAAGCTGAATGGATTTGTGACTCAGGTGCCAGCGTTCATATGAGCAGCGAAAGAAATTTATTTACCAATTTACAAGAGGTAAATGAACCAATATTTGTCCGAATAGCAAATGATAAATTAATAACTGTTGCTGGAAGAGGCACTGTAGAAATTCAAGTCTTCGCAAACAACCAGTGGCAAAACAAAACAATGACAGATGTTTTGTATATTCCAGAGCTCAGCAGGAATTTATTTTCGGTGGGAGCAATGACAGACAAACATTTTACGTATCATTCATACAAAAATCATTGTGAGTTCCGCGATAGCCAAAAAAAAGTTGTTTGTGTTGGATACAGAAAAAACAATCTATGGATCATGAAATTTAGAGTGAAGCCTCAACAGGAATGTCATGTAAGTACAATTAACAATTCATTAAAACTTTGGCACGAGCGTCTCGGTCATGTTAATTGTCATTACATCAAGAAAACTTCTGAGCTAGTATCCGATTTAAAAATCACAGAAAAAGAGCCGTTTTTCTGTGAAAGTTGCCAGTTTGGTAAACAGTCAAAAGTACCTCATAAAAATCTGTCTGTAAAAAGAGCTGAAAAGCCCGGTTTTATGATACACAGTGATGTCTGTGGGCCTATGAATATTCCCTCGCCTAGCGGTTCAAAATATTTTGTACTATTCAAGGATGATTGTAGCGGTTACCGCATGGTTTATTTTCTCAAACACAAATCAGAGGTCTTAAGTAAATTTGTAGAATACAAGACACTTGTAGAGAATCAAACCGGTAACAAAATGAAAGTTTTCAAAAGCGATCAAGGCGGTGAATACATAAATAAATCATTTAAAGATTTTTTACAGAAAGCAGGTATTTCACCCGAATATTCAGCAGCCTATACACCTCAACAAAACGGCAGATCGGAAAGAGAAATAAGAACCATTACAGAATGTACCAGAACCATGCTTATCAACAAGAACGTCTCTCAAGAATTATGGTCCGAAGCGGTAAATTGCGCGGTATATATTCTGAACAGAACGGCAAACACTCAAATTGATAATATGAGCGCATACGAGAAGTGGTTTGGCCGTAAGCCTACGTTAAAACATGTCCGCATTTTTGGAAGTATCGCTTACATGGCAATACCAGATCAGTTTCGGAAAAAGTTTGAGCCAAAATCCCGAAAATTATTGTTGGTAGGTTATGACGGTCATTCATCCAATTATAGACTTTGGGATCCAGAGAAACGTAGAATTGAAATCAGCTGTAATGTTAATTTCAACGAAAATGACATATTTTCACCCAAAAAGGAAACATTTACCCTCTATTTTGAGATATCTGAGAATTACGAACCACAAAATGAGACACACGAAGTACCAGAAAATATAGATGAAAACAACCCTAGCGAAGAAATTACAGAAATAGAAGAAAATGCCGAAGAATATTTGAGTGATGAAGATTATCAGTGTGAAGAAAATTTTGAATTAAAAGATGAGAATAGAAGAGAATTAAGAGATAGAAGCAAGTTGTCAAGACCCAATTTTTATACTACCTATGCTAATTATTGTTCACTTTCCGAACCTACGACATACGAAGAAGCCATCAGCTGTGAAGATTCTGATAAATGGCGCCTCGCTATGCAAGAAGAAATAAACGCCTTAAAGTGCAACAATACGTGGGACTTAGTAACATTACCGAAAAACGCGAAAATCGTTGACAATAAGTGGGTGTTTCGTATCAAAATATCTTCTGATGGTAAACCATCGCGCTATAAAGCACGTCTTGTCGCGCGGGGATTCTCACAAGAAAAAGGGGTGGACTATCAAGAGACTTTCGCGCCGGTGGTACGATACGATTCTATTCGAATTCTGCTTGCATTGGCAACCGAACATGACATGCATATTTCTAATTTCGACGTACAAACAGCCTTTTTGTACGGCGATCTCTCGGAGTGTGTGTATATGAAACAGCCATCGGGGTTCGAAAACCAAAAGAAACCCGGTTTAGTGTGCAAATTAAACAGAAGCCTTTACGGACTAAAGCAATCAGCACGATGTTGGAACCGTAAGTTTGTTTCATTTTTAAATCAGTACGATTTTAAACAATTAAAAACAGACCCTTGTGTATTTCTTGGTCACTTTGCTGAGAATGAAATTTATCTGGCTATTTATGTCGACGACGGTCTGTTGATGTCAAAATCAAAAACTGCTATATCTGGACTTATTAATATTTTGAAACAGATGTTTAAAATCGTTGTAAATTTGGACAGTTCAAAACTAAATTTTGTTGGTCTTGAAATCGAACAAAATTTATCTGACGGTATAATTTGCATTCACCAACAAATGTACATAACTAGACTTGTAAATAAGTTTCAAATGAGTGATGCCAAACCCTTATCAGTTCCTGCGGAACCGAGTATTCTGTTGTCATTACCTGAAAATACAGTGTGTGCAAAAAAGCATCCTTATCGCGAAGCTGTCGGTTCTTTGATGTTTTTAGCAACGTGTAGTCGACCAGACATTTCTTTCGCAGTGAATCAAGTGAGTCGATTTTATAATAACTGGCAAGATGAACAGTGGCAAGCGGTTAAACGCATATTTCGTTATTTAAAGCTCACTGCTCATTATAAAATCGTTTTCTCTAAATCGCCAAAAATAAATCTATTCGGATATACAGATGCTGACTATGCAGGTTGTATAGACACACGAAAATCAACCAGCGGTTACGTTTTTGTTCTTGCAAATGCACCGATCACCTGGAAGTGTCAGAAACAAACCGTTGTTGCTCAGTCTACCACTGAGGCCGAATATTTAGCGTTATCACTCGGAGTACGAGAAGCTTTATGGCTGAAGTCTTTTCTAAACGAATTAGGAATAAACCTCCCACAAGTAAAAGTTAATGTGGATAACCAATCAGCCATAAAACTAGCTCAGGCTCAGCAGCAACATAGAAGAACAAAACATATTGACATTAAAGTGCATTTTGTGCGTGACGAAATTGAAAAAGGTAACATTTCAGTCAATTATGTAAATTCTAACGAACAATTGGCAGATATTCTCACAAAGCCAGTTACAAAGACTGTTCTGAACAATTGCCTTCAAAAATTAAACATGTTATTGTAGTTTTAGTTTATATCCGAATGTATTTTTTGAATAATGTTAATTCTTCTATAAAACACAAATAGGTGGGAGTGTTAAGAAGAAGTATTTGAGTTTTATTCTCCCGCTATAACTAGTTAGTTCTGTTCACCTAGTTATTACCTATAGAAGCTGTAATGATTAGTATTGTCATTGTAAAATTGTCATTGTCACGCGAATTTGTCACGTATCTTTTCATTATAGTTAGACTCATTTCACTGTGTTTTATTAAACCTCAATAGGTTCATCATATCTATTTCGATGGCATATCGGTAGGTTGTATCAAGTAGGAAAAAAAATTTGATGAATGTATCTTATTTATGTTTGGTTGTTTTTGGATTTTTTTTCTCATATGCAACAAATAGGAAGAGTACTTGCTTGAAAACGATCGTCTCGCGACTGTTGGTCAATTATAGCCCATATAAACAGAAATAAAATATTACCTAAATCAAAAAACAAGTACCCATTTTTTTCCAATTTCCATGATTATAATCATTGTATCATTATGGTTTCAAGTTCAACAAGGATGATCTACTATATTATGTAAGTGTATTTTTAACCTGCCTGTTGGTTTGTGTGTGTTTTTTGTCTTTTTTCTCTTTTTTTTAATGTACCTTCTGATTTTTGTTAAAGTTAATCAATTGATATTTTTGCTCTTTTATTTATGTAATTATTATTTATGTCAGGTATATAAAACTAAACAAGTTTTAATTTTAAATGTTCAACTATTCTTTTAATTGCGAACGCGAATTGTAATTTTATCCACCTAGTGATTCATTCTAGATTTTGAACGTATTATATAGTGATTGTTGAGTTTTTAATGTGTATTTTCAAAGCCATGAAGTAAAAATGGCAACACCGCATTTGTATTCTTGAGTGGGTCTGCCGGTCTGCCTTTGGAAGCAGCTTTTTTAGGTTAGATGATTGATTTGATTTTATATTTTTTCAAAAATATGATATTATTGTAATTTGTTTTGAGATTTGTTTGGGAAAAGGAATAAACTGGATAAATAAAACACCAAAACATACTTATAACTACTCATTTAAGAGATATTTTGGACTCAATATTTTCCTTGCCTAGATTTTCAAAATTGATAATTTAATAGTTTTGCAATTTTCCTGTTTCAAAATTTCCTGTAGTTCCTGTCTTCTGGTTTCTAGATCTTTTTCTTTAGTCACTGAATGTGCTGTTAGATATTCTGGTTGATTTTCAAATATATGAGGAATTGGGAATTGCCCCCTTCATTAGTTTAGGTTGCTCACACCAAATTCCTTCTTCGTTTTGGTAATGCCACTCTGAGACCCCAATTCAGAAACTTATATGATGTTGAATTGGCGAGCGGCGGCTTTTATTTCTGAGTGGAGACACATATTGATATGAGTCCTATTTGTGGATGTGAGAGTAAAACACAACTGTGGACTATTATTTTAATATGATTTTATTTAAAATAACTTTATCGGGCGTCGGCCAGAAAGGCTTGAAATATAATAACCAAAATTTTTACTCTGACTTATTTAAAATTTCACTCTTTTCTCACAAATACCACAGCACCTTAATTCTATTATGAAAATTCCAATAGGTAAGTTTCGTACCAAAAGTTTGCCTTATCAAAAATAATGTTAAATTAGAAAGTTCAAATTTTTTTTCAATTATCAATCACGAAAATCTCAAATGAAAATGTTGTAAATAATTATGAATAACGAAATATGTTTCAATAACAAAAGTTCTTTTACAAAATTTAGCTTCAAATTTTCTTATTTCACCAACTATTAATCATGAAATATCATCTTAAAAATGTTTTAATTCCTTTTGGGATAATTAGTTAACTTTCGTAAATTTATCAATTCATTAAATTTTTGTCCTACTTTATAAAGAGTACAGGACCTCGCACACCTTACATGGGATTTTAGCGATCGGCCGATTTTTTTCAAATTTTGATATGTTGTAGAGAATTTAATTCTTAACAACCTTTAAATGGGACGAAATCTTGTAGGTATTAAGGTCTTCGAGATATGAGCGTTGAAAGATGAACTTTTTTGCGACTTTTTGTGTGGAAAGTATACGAAATACTGGTGCTTATCAGTCAAAATATTGGCAGGTTCGCATATTTTACGTCACTAACAAATGTCAACATCGGCTAAGGCCGGGACCGCACTAGCGTCAACATTGGTCCCAGTGTGGTCCCGGCCTTAGCCTATGTTGACATTAATTTGTTAGTGACGTGAAATATGTGAACCTGTCAATATTTTGACTGATAAACACCAGTGGCACCCAGTACCACCAGTATTTCGTATACTCTCCACACAAAAAGTCGCAAAAAAGTTAATATTTCAACGCTCATATCTTAAAGACCGTAATGCCTACAAGATTTCATCCCATTTAAAGGTTGTTAACACGTTCGCGACCGCTGGCACATGACGGCTGATCCCAGCAACCGTCATGTACCACATGTGGTACACCATGCCCTGCAAATATAATCCTATTTAAAAACGCGACGGCTGCATAGAAAGCTTAGAAAACAAGTTACGGCTGTACGTAAAGGTGGTACATGACCCGTGGTACATGCGGTTCTAAATCGGACATTTCTTACATTGATTTCTATGATTTTCGTCTACCTACTAAAATAACATAATTTTAGTAATAGTTTTAATATTTTTTTTTATTCAGGCAACACCCAGTATATAGTTTTACATTACTTAATTAAATTCTAACTGATAAAAACTTCTAATAACATGCCTTTTACATGGTGGTCACCGGTGGTACACCACGTCCCTGAGAAACAAATATTAGTCACAGCCGTCATGTACCACCGGTGGTACATTTTGAAAAATAACAAAAAATTGCAAAAAAACTCAAAACAAGTATATAACACTTGATTGAACACAAATACACTATATTCACATGTTGAACAAAAATAAAATAAAATACGGCTGTGCATTAAGACACCCGAAATCGGCTACGTCGCGAACGTGTTAAGAATTAAATCCCCTACAACATATCAAAATTTGGAAAAAATCGACAGATCGCCAAAATCTCTTTCCTTTTTTTACAGTGTAAATGTACTTACAAGATGTATTTATTACTTTGAAATTCTACTGGCACACACGTGATTACTGAAACGTTATTTTCACGACTTGACTTTATGAACCCGAAATTTTCGCACTGCCTCCGTAAAACTTTTCGTACTATCTTCGACTTTGGACTCTGCTTGCTGCGTCTGACACTTGACTGACCGTTCTTACTGTTCTCGACTGACACTTTTGACCGTTCTTGACTGATACTTCTTCTGAACCGGCACTGCTATTTTTATCGCAATTAAGGCTTTTTATATAAAAATTGTCTCCTTCCTTCCTCTGTTCTTTCGACGTAATTTCTCCCCCAATTTATGAGTGCTTTGACATCCAGATTTCGTCATCTCGGCCCTCTTTTTAGTGGAATGCGGTACCGTTTCTTTGTCGGCATATAGCACGCGCCTGATTTATGGTGCTTTCCCGGAATTTGGGTTCAGTGACAGATGGCGTCATGTTAGTAAAGTGCCGCATTTCAGGGACACATTCCAATTAAATCATCTATTTTTGAGTGACCCCACTTATCGGATCTTTGAGAAGGGATTTCAGTTTCTGTTGTTTCTTTATTCGCTGGAGATCATTTTACTAGAAGTTCCGGCTGTAACTGGTTGAATGTTGTGGTGACCTGGGGTATTTAATTTTCGGTAAGTTGTAGTTGATTTTGATTTCATTTTTCCAGTTTGATTTATGTTTTGTTTGCTGTTTGTTTCATTTTTCAACAAAATAACCAGATCTATTAACAATTATTTTATTCTTGGCGGTTTTTCTTGGTGGTTTACTTCTGCGTCACTACATCACTGTTTGCATTTCTGTAGTATCAAAATCTTTACAGCACACAACTCAAGCGGTTAAAATTTTGATAAAATAGTGCACGAGACACAATTATTGAACTTTTGAACTATTACAGATGAATCAAAAGCGCTATAATAATAATAAATAGATAATAGTTATTTTTGTATCAAGTGCGCGAAATGTCATTTTGGTGATCGAGAACGAAATTTTTTTGACGACGCGTAGCGGAGTCAAAAAATCGTTCGAGATCACCAAAAACATTTCGCGCCTGAGCTGTAAACAATATTTTTTCTACAACTCCATTCAAATATCGATCATTCGAAGCCAAAATTGCATTTCCAATCAAAGGCAGGTGAGTTTTAATTATTTTTGACATCCTGACAGGTATGTGTCACCATGACACCAGTGTGCGAACTACTCAGAGATAAATACTATATAAACTGTCGAGAATGGAATCTCAGTGTAAATTTTGTTGTCAACAAAATTGAGCCAAGCCAGCGCCATCTATCACATTGGAAACTCACTATTTACTGGTTTTGCATCGACGCTACAGACACCTACTTTACATAGGGCTTCAAGGCATTTTTATGATAGATGGCGCCCTGTTCGCATTACAGTCGGTCTGTTAAAATTTCTTTATTCTAGACTTTGGGACATTAATGTTTGCTAAAATTAATTGATGTTTTGTTAATTAGATCAAAAGACAGTTCCTTTATCGATGATTATTGATCCTTAACGTATTTATTCAAAATTCTGATTGATGTTTAATTGAACCTGTCATTAATCTAATCAACAAAGATAAAAATAGATCTTCCAATCTATAAAGTTTGAAGGTCTTCGTGAAACACACAAAACCACTTTGAAATCACTTAGAAACACTTGACAACACAAAGAAAGACGAAATGCAAGACCGGCGAACGAAAAACATTATGAATTATTAGTTATGATAAAATGAATATTTTGGCATATTGTCATATGTTGACATGTCAATCTCATGTCAATGTTATCGAAATCGGTCGTATTCTTGATGTGCTGGTATTTCACAATTCTGTTGTTGTCAGCGACATCTAGAAAAACGGAAAAGAGTTATTATGTGGTTTATTACTGGCAATAAGAGATCGCAGGGCCTGGAACTACTGGTGTCATGGGAACGTTAAAAAATCAATACCTGGGAAAAAAAGTGTCACTTCGCAAACTGTCAGGAGTGTGCAAACATCATCATTTTTTTAACAGTTGTAGAAAAAATAAATATAATGAGCGTGAATGAGCACATTCAAAACCTAACCTCAATCGAAAACATATGACCCACATGACATGTTGCCAGATTTCTTACTTCATGGCTTATTAGTGTAGAGGGCTTTGGTATTTTCCTCAGTTGTTGATTGTTCTTATAGGTACTTGGGTTAATTATTTTAAATTTTTTTTTAAGAGTCCTGAGGATGATCTCATAGATATCAAAACGTTGACAAAATATATACATCGATCGTCTAAAGAGTGTTTTTTTTTTTACCTATATCCAACTAAAATATTGAATAAGAAAAAAATTAAACTTTGCCATTGTTGTTTGGCTTGAAGATCTTCATCTCTATAGTATCTAAAAAATTAGTTAAATTAGCTATTTTGCTTCTGGTTTACATAATCTTTAAATAAATGAAAATTTAAATATAACCTTAGAAAATTGGGAAAATTTCAAGTTTTTGTCTAGAAATTTAAACTCAAAAAGTACGATGCCATTCATTCAGCATTTTCTCTACTGTATCTGTCACTGTCAAATCTTCGAGCCTTGTTTCCTTTCTTTCCTTATAAACTTTTGTTTTTCCATGCGGTTTTTGCGCAATAGCGGCCATGATTTAATTGAACCTCAGTCTTTGAACGAACAATTTGAAATGACGTGTAGGGGATACTCTAGTTCAAGAATTATTTGTTTCTTATGTATGCAAAAAAAAGTATAAACTATGCTCTAATACAGTAGCTATCCTTGCCTTGATTTTCATCATACGACCCATTATAATGTTGCGCGAAATTTTAAAGTTCATCACCATAATTTTATTTGTATATATCCTCACAATTTATTCATTATAGGTATATGGGGTAAAAATTATCTGAAGAGAATGAAACAAGTCACATTAAAATCTTACTTGGCTAGTACCTACTTTTTTTGATCTGGCATTACCAATAAACGCCAACATATAGGAAGTTTCATTTAAGTTTAATAGGAACGGTGTTACAACTGAAAGTGGGGATCGTTAGGTTTAAAATTGGTTCGAGTTAGTTTAATATTGAAGTTAAACTTTATATGCTTCGAAAATTTGATAACTTAACTAAGAGTAATTTCATTTCCATGTTTGCATAGCAAAATCCCCATCTGAGCTTATGAATATTTAAACTGCTTAACTAGTTACCTATCCCCTCGAAATGGAAATGAGATTTTCAAAAACTTTCGCTTTTGGAACTCCATAGATTCCTTGGTGTAATAAAATTTATATTGTGTTCATTAAAATTAAAATTGTTCAAATAATAATACAAGAAAAATTAATAGTTGGGAAAGATAAACATTTTTTTTATTGAAATTTTAATACAGTTGAAGTTCTTGGAAAATTTAGAGTTACTAGCAATTTATTAGAGTGAAAACACAAGTTTAAGTTTGATAGTTTGTCTTGGGCGAATCTCGATCCATCGTTAAACTTGGGCGAAAGTTTTGATTTTAGGAGAAGGCATTTAATCTGGAACAAATCTCAATTTGAACATCTAAATGATATAATAATTTAATTTCAGGATGGCGAAATATGATAAGAGTACCTATATGGTTTGCCCTGTTAAATATTTTGTTTGATACTAAACTGATGAAGGAACATTATGTTTAATAGAAAATAACGCATTGTATGCACCATGGGCAGTTTTAAATTATAATGCCCTTCAGGCGTTTTTTTTTTTTCGCAATATCTTCACTTAGGAATAATCCATAACGACCTAAACCTTGAAAAATAGGCAACACATAAATTATTTCTCATTTTGAGAAAAAGCAAAATATCGGAAAACTTAAATGCCGCTCTCTCAATAAACGCTATTCGCAATCCATTGTATTTTTTGTTTTAGAACCACCTGAATCCCCGAAAGCCTGCCTTATAAGAAACGCAAGTCGAGGTGGTGTTGAGGTTTCCTGTATAGCAGGTAACGATGGAGGACTTCATCAAAGCTTCGTGTTAGAAGTGAACGACATTTCTGGTCCAGCACCACCAGGTATCCAATCCTCAACATTAAACGATCAAGGTTAGAATTTGAAGATAGGAACTTCGTGTTTTATTGTTTTTTTTTTTTTTAACCATGTTGCATTAACATTTCAAATATTCAGAGTTTTCTTCTATAAAATAATATTTTATGGTAATATTTTAATTGGGATTCGGGGTTGTCGTATCTTTTTTTTATTTTCGTGACTCAGCTTCCAGTTCCAGTCAGACCAATATCTTCCTCCTTTATTTTTTCTATTAGTTTCCTCATCGGAAAAATAATTTCCTAAGATGCTTAGAAAAATGATATAATGTTGTTGTTATAATGCTGAGTACGCTTCAATACTAAACTAAATAATGAAAATAGACCCGAATCCAGAAAGTTAAACATTTAAAAATTGCCTAGAGATGAATGCAACAAGTCAACTAGAAGAGAATGTTTCCACACTAGACAGTAAGGTAGGTGTTGCGCCATTATTTTGGGATAAGTAAGTACACTTTTTTGGTTCCACGAGTCGGATGTGAATAGTAGGTACAATGCCAGAAAATCAAGTCAATGCAGATTTTACAAATAACACGTTTCTGCACGGCCCTGACGCCATCCGTATATTTTAGTTGCAACATTGTCGTTTTTTTCATTATTGTCAATCGTAGATGACCTAGAGTTAAATACAAGTACCAAACCCTAATAGTAGCAACTGTTACGCTTTCTAATCAACTTCTTATTTTTAACCAAAAGGAAATATTTGGTTAAATTAAGAAAAAAAAAAAGGTCAAGGGAAAAAACGAAAATAAATTGTATCGTAGGTATCTATTGAAGTCGAGTGTTTGGCCCCAGCTCAGATTAAATCAATTTAATAATAAATAAGTATAGTAGGCGGGTTTTATGTGGTCATTACTGGATCTGGCTCTGGCAATTGTCTGGGTCTCGCAAACCCAAAAATAGCTCCAAATTCTGAGAATATTAAGTACAAATCCATTTGTGTGTGAACTAGAAAAAACCTATATGGTCGACATTTCTTTAAGACACAAAATTGGGATGGAAATTTATCTTATACCTATTTTCAAGCTTTTCTAGGGAGTCGATTGATGCCAACTTCCATAAACGACATTCATGTGAGAAAATTGAACGTATCACAAATCCTTGAGAACATTATCCGTGAAAAATACATCATATTATTATTTCAAACAAATATCCATTTTTACGTTCCGGATGGAAGCGTTTCGCTATTCTTGAAGCTCATTAATGCAGTTTAGGGTTCGTTGAGGTCCACAGCGTAAAACAGAAGCAGAAGAGAATCCCTAACAAGTCGTCCGTGCAAAACATTGCAAGAAATCGGTTCCAGATGTATTGCTATCATGAAATTTGAGCGACAAATCATGGCAAACGAGTACCCAAATTTTGCTGCGGATCCAACTACAAACGCGTTTCGGTGTTCTTTCACCTCCTCAGTGCAGTGTAGGATCCAAGATCCACGCCGGCGAAAACCAGACCTAATTTACCCGGTCAATCATTTCCAACAGGGATATTGCTGATATACTATTTTTAATACCTCTTTGGAGTGGCGCTTTTATTTGGTTACCGCTTCTTATAAACAGAATGACACAAAATCACCAAAGAAAATGGCATGTCAGGTTATCATTGCAGCTTTTAATAATCAGTAACAATTCACTAGCAGCTTTGTGCAATCCTGAATTAAAACTACCTTAGACTTTGGTACCACCTTCAAAAATCCAATTTGATCATTCCGAAATTATACCTATTACGGATGAGATAAGAAGAAACAATACGGAAACTAAAGCTATGGTCCGAATATAACCAGGGTTATGGTTTTCTGGTCCGAAAGTAATCAAATTTCTCTGATTCCTGGAAAAGTGGTTACTTTTGGACATCGTTTTCGTGAAATCTGAATAATCAAATCTCAAAATAGTTACCGGCAATCGGATGTCGGTTCGATTGGTTTTATATTAGAGAGTTATTGGAACTATCAAATACTGCTTCGCAGTATTAAGGATCTACGTTATTTTATTAGTGCATCAGCACTATTTGTCCAAGAAACTAACAGTTATTGGAAGACCGTAGTAAGTGCTAAGTATTACCTTATTTTGTATTTATAATTTTGACAGCTAATAGCTAAGTTTATAAATTACAACCTCAAAAAGTGTTTATTTTTGTTTGTGAGTTTCTGCTGATACCCATTTTTTGATGTTACCTACAGTAAAATGAAAAGCTATTGTGAAAAACCAATTCTCTAAATAAAATTACGTCATCGTCGAAAAGCGAAACGTCAAAGTCATTAAAAATTTCAGAAATATTGGATAAGGGAAGTTTACTGCCTCGCACTAACCATACATAAATAAAGACAAGCAGTAACCTTATTAAGGGAATCCTTATTTTCAGACCCAAACGCGCATGCGCAGATGTCAAAATAAGGCTAATTTAAATACTGCTTGTCCTTATTGCACTCCAATAACTCTCTATTATTTATCCTATTTTGATGTTTAAAAATGACATTAATGTCAAATAAATGTAAGTATAGACGTTTATCACCTCAGTGATTCAAAATGTTGTATATCACACGTACGGTAAAATAAGCGTACTCAGCGCACTCGTGTGGTTGCCACAACTCGGTCTACGACCTCGTCTTGGCAATATTCCTCACTCGTTACTGTAATGAAGCTCATACCGCACTAGTAATATAAATAACTATTAACTCACTCCTGGTATTTTAAGTCACTCTGCCAGTATGAAAATCTGCTACGAATACAAACAAACAACTAGTTATATCCTACCAACCATCAATTTGAATATAAAATATTGGCGCTTTCATATGCTACTTACTGAATTCTTTATAATTTGATTCCTATTGCTTTATTTTTTAAATGTCCAAAAAAATGTGATAAAATTTTGTATACATCACGTAAGTTGAAATATTTATTCATTCGAAGAAAGTTGACCCACTCGCTAGGGCTCGTCGGTTAAACTTTCTTCTCATGAATAAACATTCATGTAGCTCACTTGGTGTATAAATAACTATTATATTTATATTTTTTATCCCATTTTGACGTTTAAAAATGACTTGAACGCATAAAAATAAAGGTAAGTAGACGTTTATCACCTCAGTGATTTAAAAAAAAAGTTAACTCACTCTCGTCATTTTAAGTCACTCTGCCCAACTAAAAATCTGAATCTCAGTGATTTAAAATATTTTCAACTCACTCTTGCCATTTTTCCTTGTACTTTATTTTTTAAATTTTCACAAAAAAAAATTGCTCACTTGGTGTATAATAGTAGATTATACCACGAGTCAATAATGATAGCTATTATTCCCGAGGATTATTACAAACTGCTTAGCGGCGAGGGAGTAACATTCCGAGGGAATAATAGCCATTATTAGTAGTATACTCTACTTTATTTACGACAAATTGATTTATTTGAGATTTTCAATGAACAAATTTCATCCGTCTCATAATTTTCAATACAAATCCACAAGCACTACACGTTTGACGCTGACACTTTTGTGGAATAATGACCATTAATCCCGCTGCTCGTCATTAATCCCTGGAGGAATAACATATGTCATTATACTGCCAAAATCACAAATATAATACGCATATTATACATTAGTCGTAAATAAATAACTATTATGGGTTTTATAATAATACAAATATTAATTTTTGACAACCTGGTTTTCATTTTGACAAAAAAAGTTAACCTCAAATTTACATTAATCCCTCATCGAAGATTTTTTGTTAATATTTCAGGGCTACCTCTCTCTATCTCCTCAGATTTTCATAGCCACCCATTCTCAAAAAAGAAAATGAATCGATATCATGTTTAACAGTAACTAGTTTTTTTCGAAAACAAGTGATAATTTCGTTGGGGTATTGAAAATAGTATAGAATTTCAGATATGCAGACACATCAAACGCCGGCGTTATGATAATCAAAAACAAAACATTCGAGGCCAATATGTAATATTCGATCCCAGTATCACGACAACGCCAGTGACATGGTTTCGCATATCAAAAATTTTTGATGACTCCGTCATGATATCATGATATCGTGACATCCAATAGTTCATAACATTTTAGTGCTATGGTTTATCACCACGTCTGAACGAGCCTCGATTTGAGATCTTGGCATTAATACGGTTCGTCTCATCTCATTTTGAGATGAAGTGAGTCGAGGTTATCTGAGTAAATCATCAAGTAAGTGAAGTGAGATGAGATTAGGTGAGATCCTCGGTAGAAAGGACACTACTATTATTACTTGAAACGAACAATCAGTGATAGAAACTTATCTTTCTAACAGATAATTCGCATACTTGAATTACAGGTATCTTACCCCTATTCGGAATAACCAATATAACTTTGTTTGTAATACCCTTAGTCAATTACTCATCGGCGACAATGTGAAAAATACTGCAATTAAAATTACCTGAAGTCCATCTATTATGACTGATTTGCACAGCTGTGGAATCCCTGGGATGTGGTTATTGCATTTCTATATTGCAAAATTGCTATCTCGAGTGACTGTACAAAAGTGATGCTGGGATATGGTGATATATAAATGGTCGACGGTGTATTTGCACCTGCTCGTTCGAGTAGGCCGTGGTATCCTAAAATAAACGCAATATGCTTCGCATTTACGAAAATCTTGCGATTGCCTTGACCGAGCGCGTGTTCTTCCATTAAACCAGTCTCTCGCATTCTAAAGCTTTTGTATCCTAAGTTACCCTTGTTCTTCTCGTGACACCTCATTTAATTACATCAGATCTCTGGACTTAGAAGCGAATCTCACAGTTTGTAACAATTTCTTTGTTGGCTTGAATATCGTCCTTATGTGGATTTTTTAAGGTTTTCACAAGTCCCCGCTCTCATACTAATAAGTCAGCTAACGAAACGCCATGGAAAAATTCTAATTGACGATGGCCTCCAAGATTGATTTAAAATAATTCTTCTCTGGCACTGGCTTTACATTTACAGGAGAAGGTGAATCTCCATCATACAGAGTCCTTGGAGACCGGCCCTTATTCCGCTTATTAAATCTTAGACCAAACAGAGAATATCAAGCAGTAGTTTACGCTGAAAATGCTAGAGGACGCAGCGATCCACCAGTGCAACTCCCTTTCATACAAGTGAAACAAGAATCGTCATCGTCTGAAGAACTTTTGAAGGATGGTGAGTCTGTTTTTTTTTAGTAAATTAAAATTATTTTCTTTGTCTTTGATTTCAGGCTCTCAAGTATATGAAATCTCAAACATTCCAAATTCCAAGAAAACTTTAGGTTCCCAAACCAACCAAAATCTCACAATACTCATTTCTGGAGTTTCAGCAGCAGCAGTTTTGCTGATTTTAGCTATAATCATAGCTGCTACTGTCAATGCTTGCAGAAAATCACCTTCACGTGCTGCTCCAGTGAGAAGAAGAGAACGTAGAAGCAGCAAGCCACCCAGCGAACTAGAACTATCTGAAGCTGGATTTGGGGAAGGTTTTCATAGGAGAAGTGCTTTTTACAGAGCCAGCATGTATGGGGAATGTGAGGAACGCATATCACGGCTTATAGAAGGTAAGAGTTTCTATTTATGCACTCTTGGAACGCGCCTCAATTATCGAGCTTCCTATATCGTGTAAAGCGGACATATTTTATTTTCTAAAAATGTCGTAAACTTGGACCTGCAACATAACAGGCAACAAACAGGGAAGAGAGATAAGTACGTATGCATACAAATATTTTGTAAATAAAAGTGTCGCAACATGAAAACGAGATGCATAATGGCACTATCCATCTTCCTATTGTGGCTTGTGCCGCTTCGGAACGTTATCAATGGGCCTGCCTTATATGTAGAAAAGAAAATGCGATACCTACAAAAAGGAAAGGAAATATACAATTGCACTCAACTATGCTTTGCTATGCTAGAGCTTAGGTTCAAATCAATTGTTGGATTCCTAAGGAAATTCTCTCGATTTTTACCTCCGTGGCTGCGCGGGGTTTTTCGACACTGTAGCGAGCTGAAAGAAGTTTGGTTAAAAAAAAAAGAACCTTACTTTTAAACGGAGCATTGCATTAATATGCGGTTTTTGGATTCTAGTATGACACATTTATTTCATGTACAATTTAGACATGGATTTTCTTGGAAAAATATAAAATACAGTGAAACTTCCGTCAACACTAGTACGGTATGAGCTTCATTACAGTAACGAGTGGGAAATATTGCCAAGACGAGGTCGTAGACCGAGTCGTGGTAATCAAACGAGTGAGTAATGAGCGCTACCGTACGTGTGATATACAACATTTTATGTACGACCCAGATTTTTGTTCATGTATTCGAAATGGTTTTAATTTTTCACATTAGATTATACCTACTTTTAATTTTTGATAAATAAATTTTAAAAAGTGCAGTTTTTCAATAAAAATTAGTTACGTAATGAGCTCATTACATCACTAGTGATTTATATTACAAAACTGAGTGATGTAATGAGCTCATTACATCACTAAGTACGGTAATACAACTTATTACGTAACTCAAACAGGATAAAATGAGTTACGTAATAAGCTCTTACAGTGTAGGTCGTACTTAAAAAAAACCTTACACAACGGACCCCCTACAGAACAGTCCCGGACAAAACTTTTAAAATTTTTACCCGGTAATTTACCCTTTAGAACGCAAAATCAAAATTCCTTGAGAAATAAAAGTCGGAATTCTTCTACCAAATTATCTAAAAACCCAAGACATACATTATTCGTAGTTAATTTACTTATTATTACCTGCCTGAGTAAATTACAGGAACAGGTATATTATTAAATTGAAAATCTTTTGAACTACGTGGAAATTGATGCCGATTTAGAGACTGAAAATTCTGATAGAAGTTTAATTATTTGTGTTGTTCCAATAATTCCGACAGTGAGAGTGACGACGAACAGGAAAATATTACAACAGTTCCTCACATTAGTGATGCCTACAAAAAAAACTAAGAGAGAGAGTCATTTTTTATTTCTGGAGGTGATTTAGCAGCATCACAAAAACTTTCTCAAGTAACATTGTATGTTGAGGCAGAATTTGTTAAACATATAGCCAAAAACAAAAACAGACAAAAATTTGTGATTTAAAAAAAAATAATAATCATGTGGGTACCTACATTTATGTATTTATTATTTGGTTATCTATGTTATGTAATAATTTGTTAATAAATTTAAAAAAAAAAAACGCATTCTCGATAACTCATGAAGTCAGCTAGATACCCATTACCTAGAATTGACCCTCACGGCATTGGCAGACTCAAATTCGTTTTCTACCTTGGATTTAAAAAGCGGATACTGGCAGGTGAGCATTGACGAAAAAGACAGAGAAGACAGCGTTCTCCACTGGAACTAGTCTTTACCAATTCAATTCAAATTAATGCCTTTTGGACTCTGTAACGCCACCGCTACTTCTAAGAGGTTGATAAAATTCGTACCAGCAGGACTTACGTGGAAAGTATGTCTTGTCTCTTACCTGGATGATATGTTAGTGACGGGAGAAACTTTCGATGACCACCCACAAAGCTAACAAGAAGTATTTACTTGTATCCGTAAGGCAAACCTCCGATTAAACTGCAATAAATTATGTTCACTCTTCCAACAGCACGTTTATTTTTATGGTCACGTAGTTTCACCCGCAATTATTTACACTGAAGAAGGATAAGTCCAAGCAATTCGTGAATGGCCTCGACCTCGAGACAAGCATAAACTCAGAAGTTTCCTTGGGCTTTGTACATAGTACAGGCGATTTGTAGACGGATTTGCTAAGGCAGCACCGTTATTGCATTTTTAATTGGACCACCGACTGTGACGTAGCTATTGGAGGCTAAAAGCAGCTCTATGATCCAGTCATTTAGGTTAGGCTACCCACGGGTACATGGAAAATTTATTTTAGACACAGACGCGAGCAACACAGAGGCAATGATGCTATTCTGTCGCAAATAACCGATGGATAAAAAGTGTCATACTACAGTATAGAATGCTTACCAAGCCTGAGAGAAATTACTGAATTACAATAAAGGAACTTTTAGCAATAGTTAGAGCAATTGACCATCTCCACAAGTATCTGTATGGAAAATTATTTCCCATTAGAAGAGCTTAATTGGGCTAGTTAACATGAAAAAACCAGAAGAACAGGCAGAAAATATGGCTGGAGAAGTTACACCAGTACAATTTTCAAATCAAACGCTGTTCTGGTAAACTGCATAATAACCCAGATGGAGGAGTTCTTATTAGAAGCCTTCGATTTGGAACGGATCAAGACTCGACTTCTGGACAGCTTAGAATTGACCATCAATTACAAGATAGTGACATCAAGCCATTTTCGAATCTAAAGAAATCAGGAAAATATAAACCAACCTGGCACAAATATAAGTAGAAGCTGTGGGCTCAATGGGACTTTCCGCTAGTCGAAAATGGTTTACTGAAACGAACCTGCGAGAGTGCAGATGGTAAAATCGTCAAAACGCAATTGGTCCTGTCTAGAACAAAAGTTGTTCGAGCTCACTTGGGAACCAACAAGACATTGGACAGAATCCGTGACGGATTCTTTTTGGTGAACTATTACCAGGATGTCAAGACATGGTGCCGACAATGTGCGATATGCGCAGCAAGTCAACGACCCAAAACATATTCAAATGAAGCAGCAGGTACAACGTGGGGATGAAATAGACAAAGTTTTCCATTTCCTACTACGCGGAGTGGCATCAAATATATCTTGGTTGCCCTGGATTATTTCAGCAAGTGGCTATTCCAAAGCAAGAAGCCTCTACAGTTGCAAAAGTCCTCGTCAATTTTGTTTTCAGTAGGTTCGGAATACCATTCGAACTTCATTCGGATCACACGCGCAAGGCGACTACCCTATCATGGGGGTCTATCATGCAAAGATATAAAGAGAAGATCAAAAACTCAACTCAGAATTGATTTTAGCAATATAAGAGGAATAAGTACAAATATGAATTCAGTTCACCAACATCTTGAAGAACAAAGACCTGACATCCTTGTTCTCACTGAAACTAAAATCAGTTCTGCAACACCTATTGTGAACTATCTTTATCCCGGCTATGACCTACACCACCGATTTCGACATAATTTTGGGATCTGTGTGTACATTAAAAATGACCTTTCATGTCATCGAGAGGAGAAGCTAGAACCAGCGAACCTTGATATCATATGGCTAAAATTCACCTCAAAGTCATCGACCAAGGTTATCTGCTGCCTCTACCGACCGCCAAGTAACACCGATTACCAAAACTTTTTCACGACATTATCCGAAAGCTGTGATAGTATACAGTCAAACTATCCACAGGCGGAAATTGTCTTTTTAGGCGATTTCAACGTCCACAATATACCCTGGCTGAAACACCACAACAAAACAGATAACGAAGGCAGAGAAGCAGAAGCTTTTGCCATAAGTTGTGGTCTAACGCAGCTTGTCGATGAACCTACCCGTATCTCAGAAAGGGGCGAATTTGCAGCGCTTTTAGACTTGTTCCTAACCACCAATCCTGACTCGTACACAATTCAAGTAGATGCTCCACTTGGCTCGTCCGATCATAAACTTATAATAACAAAGTGCGAAATGCTCATCCCACCAAGCCTACAACCACTTCCTCGTAAAATGTGGCACTATAAATCTGCAAAATGGAATGACCTAAAACAGTATTACCTGGATTTTCCATGGCAAGAGGTTTGCTTTAAAACAGCTGATCCCACTATTTGCTGTAATGAAATAACACAAGTAATCTTATCTGGAATGGACGCATATATCCCACATACAACTAAACGTAGAGCTAATGCAAAACCTTGGTTCAACAGCCAGTGTCAAACGGCTGTACAGAAAAAACACAGAGCATATAACCTTTGGAAACGACAACAAACCGCTCAAAACCACACAGAATTTATAGAAGCCAGAAATAGTTGCAAAATTACTATTGACTCCGCTAAAGAAACATACAATCAAAGAATAAAAAACAGGTTGCTGAATTGTCCAAGTAGTTCTAGGTCTTTTTGGTCTCTTGCAAAAGCTGTTGGATCTAACTTCACCAAGTCATCCATACCACCACTTACAAATAAAAATAATCACTTAGCCACAACATCAGAGGAAAAAGCCAATATGCTTGCCCAAATGTTTTCCTCCAACTCCAACCTAACAGTGCCAAACGGAAAAACTCCACCGTTCATTGAAAGGGTTTCCCATAGTATGCCAGAGGTACCCTTTTGTCACAGAGAAATACGAAAATCCCTAAAAAAGCTGGATACAAACAAAGCAATGGGTCCGGATGGCATTCCCGCAATAGTACTCAAAAATTGCGCCAACGAACTCACCCCAACTTTCGCAAAATTATTCAATTTGTCTTACAGGCAAGGAGTATATCCATCATCATGGAAGTCTGCCGCAGTACAACCCATTCCAAAGAAAGGAAAAAAGTCAGATCCGTTAAACTATAGACCAATTGCTCTACTTCCGGTGATATCAAAAGTAATGGAAAGAGTTGTGAACAATCACCTAACCAAGTACTTGGAAAAGTACAAAATTATCAACGATAAGCAATACGGATTTCGAAAATATAGGTCAACTGGCGATTTACTTACATACGTCACTCACTTATGGCAAAAAGCGATTGAGTTGCGGGGTGAAACAAGAACAATTGCCTTAGATATATCTAAAGCATTCGACAAAGTTTGGCATGAAAATCTGCTCAACAAGCTCAAAGCAATGGGATTATCGCCAAAACTTTGCACTTGGTTTGAAAGTTACCTAAAGGACAGATCCATTTATGTTGCACTGGATGGCCAGAACTCCAACTCTTACCAAATAAATGCTGGTGTGCCACAGGGAGCAATCCTTTCGCCAACTCTTTTCCTGATTTACATAAATGACCTCATAGATAAAACAGTAAATCCACGTTATTGCTTTGCAGACGATGGCAATGTAGTCTCCTCACTGATACCACCCACAGGTCTTTCCGCACGTGAATTCCATCATCTTAGACTAACTCAAATATCGCAGATAAATAACGACCTGGAGATAATAGAGGACTGGGGTAACAAAAACCTTGTACAGTTCAACGCGCAGAAAACCCAAGCAGCTCTGTTTTCAAAAAAGACCAGCACCGGTGAGCCAAACATCATGCTATCTGGAAGTGCGGTCACATTACAGAGTCAGTTGAACATCTTGGGGGTTACTGCAGAGACCAACATGTCTTGGCACAGTCACGTGGCAGATATTGCTAAAAGGGCCTCCCAAAAGCTCGGGGTGCTATTTCGTACAAGACATCTGTACACACCAAGCCAATTGCTGACACTCTACAAAGCCCAGATTCGACCAACTATGGAGTACTGTTCACATATATGGAGTGCAGCACCCAAACATACCTTAATGCTTTTGAATACCGTGCAAAAACGAGCTATCAAGCTGATCAATGACCCCGCACTTACTCGTAACTTGGATGGTCTCGAACATCGCAGATCTGTGGGCGATTTATCTCTCTTCTACAGGTACTATCACGGAAAATGCTCTGAAGAGTTGGCACGTATGATTCCACCGAGAGTAGCACCTACCAGGCGAACCCGTCAAACAGACGGTAACCATGAATTTACTGTCAAACTAGAGGCACCAAGAACCTCATTATATCAGAATTCATATCTCTGGAGAACAGCATCGCTGTGGAATAAACTCCCTGCGACGGTTTTCCCTGCAGGTTACAACCTGAACCGTTTCAAGACAAACATACACCGACATTTCCGCGCACTTGCCGCTTCTCGAGCGTGATAGGACATTTCCTTGCGGGTGCGCATATCCGTAAAAAAAAAAAAAAAAAAAAACCCAGCAAACATCGTTATTACGATTATATAAATGTTATATATTTTATTTGCAATCATATATGTAATCTTGTCCTTACTGACTTTTTAAAAATTTGGAAGTGACACTTTACCTGTGTCACTTCCCTCTTCGATTTCCCTCACCGATTTCCCTATTCGACCTCCCTCACCGATTTTCCTCACTCTAATTTATTTACCTTTGCTGGCAACAATGAGAAAATGTCAGGTAAAAACGTCAAAGCAGTGAATGACACGTTTTGGCATGTTTGTTTTATTTTTTTAATATTAAAAAAATTGATTGACTAATCATAATTAATTGGGTGCTTGCAAATAAAATAGTATACAAACCTCGGAGGAAGTTTTCATTTCTGTCTCGAGATTAATAGTCAATCTCGACGCTTCGCGTCTCGATTGACTATATAAATCTCTCGACAGTAATGAAACACTTCCCTACTCGGTATGTAATATACTATTCCTAACTTTGTCTGTAATAAGTAATATTACCAATGCATAACAAATACATAAGTTCTGTTACTATTTCCCACTCAACGTTACTTAGACGCAATGGAATAGTTATATAAGAAAGTGATATAACTTTATATCCTCAGTGTTACAGATTCTTGTAACATGTAATGTAACACGGACGTAATTATATTGTTATGTCTTTGCTAAAGTTTGATAAGGCGTTACATGTTGATTCTGTAACAAGTGATATTAAATCAATAACGTAAACAATAAAATGTTACAGTAGATAATGTTTCCCACGAGCAGCTTTAAGTATATAAACTACGCATCAATCGAACTCGAACACCCCAATTTTTGGTCACTTTTTGTAAGACTATAACTCAAGAGGGTTGAGTAGATTTTTGGTATTTAGTTGAGAAGAGTACCTTAATACCTCGGGACCTTTTTGAGATTTTTTGAATATCGCAGCCCACTACGATTTTCTCATGAGTTATGCGATTTTATGTAAAGTATAGCTTTTGACGTCACTATTGCTTTTCGAAACCAACACTACAATTATGGCGCATGTGGAAACACACTTCAGAACTTATTAAACAGGAACATACAAAAATATACAGTGTCTAAACTACACATCAATCAAACCCCAATTTTTGGTCACTATGAGTATAGATCAAAATCCAGCAGGCGGATATTGTTCAAAATTTCAGGAGTGAAAGGCTGCTCTAATTGCTATTTAATTTCCAGTTGTTAACAGATTTCCGTCCACCTGCTAAAAGATACAGGGCAAAACATAAGTTGGCGAATTTTCTGCGAAAGTTTGGGATCACCCCATTCTTCTGGAGAGAGGATTAAGTAGATTTTTGGTATTCAGTTTAGAACAGTTATTACCTCGGGACGTTTTTGAGATTTTTTGAATATTGCAGCCCACTACGATTTTATCATGAGCTATGTGATTTTATGTAGAATATAGCTTTTGACGTCATTATTTCTTTTCGAAACAAACACTACAAATTATGGCCCATGTGGAAATACACTTAGAATATATTATACAGGGTCATACAAAAATATACAGTGGGTCTATTTTTATTTTTGTAACCAAAGGGATCACGGTTATTTTAAAAAATATGAGGTAAGTTAAATTAGGAATTAGGAATTGAAAAATTCGGAATAAATCCGGAGAAATCCGAAAAAACCCGAAATGTAAAATTTTGTTTTTTTTTTAGTTTAGTTGATGTGATATTGAAAACAAATAAATGCCTCTTGATAATTGCCACTTTTAGCGAGATTTATTAGGCCCGGCATTTCAATGTTATCTTAAAATCAAGACTTACCTAAGGTACCCTTAACATTAAGGTGTGTACCTTAAAGTACCTTAAGGTGACATTGAAATACCGGCCCTTAGTGTGCTAATAATAAATTTAAAAAAAAAAAAAACAATTATAAGTAGAGATAATAAATATGAAATAAAAACAAAACATATATTAAATGAAATTTAACAAAAACAAGCATAAATTTAACATGGACTTGACAAAAAGATTAGTACTTGGTAGGCCCTCTCTTCTCGGCATACTGTCTATTGAATTGGTACCTTATCAAATTCTTGGGAATAACTTCCCACTCTTGCCTCACTGCATTAACCAATTCATTTAAATCTTCAAAACCATTTAACCAGTCTCAATTTCATTCTACTCCATACATGCTCAATCGGATTCATGTCAGGCGACTTTGCAGGCTACTCCTCGGGCTACTCCACTCGTTCAATATTGTTGTATTTAAGAATTTCGGTAAAAAAATTTGTTTGATATGGACGAGCAGTATCATCCACAAAGATAAAATCATAACCAAAGTTGTTTGCATAGGGAACAACAATATTTCTTAAGCCGCGTCCACATTAGTAAAAATTTACGTTGTGCATGGTATTCCGGCATAAATTTGTGTGTGCCATACAAATTTATGCGAGTGTGGACCTGTTCGCCGCATACGGACGCACGCAAAAATTTTCGCGACATTCAACGCATGCGATTCGCGGTTTGTCGGATTTTTTCAAGAGATCAAAGGGATTTGCGGCGCAACATAGTTCTATATAGTGTGGACGTATTTTTTCGCGAACGAAACAAAACTAGCAACGCGCACACTGAAATAAAATAGGCACACACGCGTTGAGCAAGAACGCACGGCGCACAACACAAATATTTATGTCGGTCAAGATTCCAAATTTGCGCCACAAAAATTTGTGGCAAATCTCGAATTCAACGCAACGCATTTATTTACTAATCTGGACGCGGCTTTACACACAAATCACGGTACTGTTCTGCACTCATACTTTCTCTCATTAAAATCACCATTTCAGTCTTCCCATTTCGAATACCCCCCCCCCCTCCCTCCCAAACTGTCACACCACCTCCATCAAAAGCCTCTCTCACTTCAATGCATTTTTCTCTATATCTCTCACCCGTTTCTCTACATACTAATACCAAAGTTTAATACACGCCCGTCATTAGCCCAAATTATTCGTGCTCTTTGAAGGACTGCTTTTAATAATGGACATGCTGCTCGCCTTTTGGCTCTCAAATTTCTCTCATGGAAACGTCTTCGAATTGTTGATTTTGAGGCTTAAATTCCTACCCCGATCCTTATTAGCGAAAAATTAAGAGTTCTGTTTCGTCGCACTGGTAAAAGAATTCTGTTCTCATCCCGGGTCGAATTAATTCTTGGTTTACCACCTGCAATGTCTATAAGCAGCGGTGCCAGTGTTGAACCGCCATTTTATGGGCCATAAAATTGCGCGACTTTGTCCTTATTTAACCGACCTCGCGGACCTCGTATCTTTTATAATAACCGAGATCTCTCTGGTTAGAAAAATAGGCACACTGTATTGTGTGTCATAATTGAAGTGTTTGTTTCGAAAAGCAATAATGACGTTAAAAGCTATATTTTACATAAAATCGCATAACTCATGATAAAATCGTAGTGGGCTGCAATATTCAAAAAATCTCAAAAAGGTCCCGAGGTATTAAGGTACTCTTCTCAATTGAATACCAAAAATCTACTTAACCCTCCCTCCAGCAGAATGGGGTGAACCCAAACTTTCGTAGAAAATTCGCTAACTTATGTTTTACCCTGTATCTTTTAGCAGGTAGCCGGAAATCTTTTAACAGCTGGATATTAAATAGCAATTAGAGCATCCTTTAACTCCTGAAAATTTGAACAAAATCGGCCTGCTAGATTTTGAGTTATAGTCGTACAAAAAGTGACCAAAAATTGAGGTGTTCCAGTTCTATTGATGCGTAGTTTAGTCAATCTGCTCGCAAAAAATGCGGAAAGTAGTACTTTTCTGTGCCATATTTTCTTTTCCCACATTCATTTTCGAGCAGATAGTGACTATACAGGGTGTTTGATAGGTCGATGCATATTTCAGGAGGTGATGGAGTAAGTCATTTAGAACGTATTTAATCAAACTTACCTCAGTGCCAAGTCTTATGCCAGTTTGTTCCGTCTTCGTCGTAAACAGTGATTAGCTAATCAGTGATTATCAACGTTTATATATTTGTGATTTGCACCGACTAGAACTAAACAGTGTTTAGGTAAACGCAGAAAGTACTTGGTAACAGCGTAATATTCTTCTGTTTGGCTAACTTCACAATGCTCAAACGCACATTCATAACCACAAGTTTATGTCTGGCAATGTCAAACTGTCAAACAAATTGACTAGCAAAGTTTTTCGGGTTCTTGTAAATTTTTTGTCGTGTTATTTTTTGAGGTGTGCGTCAGGACCTCCTCAATGCTCATTTTCTGCATGCATTTTAACAAAAATTGTGAAATTTGAAGAACCAAGACAAAATAAAACCAATTAAGTAGATCCCCTATCAGTTCCAGCAAGTACAAAACTGTATTTTTTATCAGCCGAGAACATCTGAAAAATTTCAGGTTATCCAGCTCTTGAAAATTGTTTTTCTCTAGTAAACCTTCCAGAGAAATCCGACCCCCATAGCTTTGTTCCAACCCAGCAGAGAACCGTTCATTTTACCGCCAGGATTCTGCGCAAAACGTAAAATTTGTGCGTAGAATCCGAAATGTGTATACAGAATGGTTCCGAATAAGTTCTTGGGGCGGTTTTTTGCTAAGTTGGAAGTTGTTAATTTAGAATATTCAGTAAAAGCAATGGAACAATAAAAAGAAAAAACCAACAAATGGATTGAGGTTGAAAAGTACGAATAGTCTAATCGATGTTTTAATCACCAAAAATTGGACGTTTAGTTCAATCAATGTTTAAGGTTCGCTAAACGTTGATTAGTGAACGGTGAAAGTCATTTTTCAAATTGAACAATGATTAATCATTTAAACGTTGTTTAGGCAAACGGTGCAATCGGCCATTATCGTGTTCAAAATATAGCCGATTTAATTTTTTTTGAGAAAATCTCACAACTCTTCTGTTGGGCGCTTTAATGCGATATTCAGAAATACTATCTCAATTATTTCTATTTTGTATCTTAACAGAATATGTATTTCTTGTGTTTATTGCTTTAAAAAAAATTAAGTGCCATTTTGAAGTTTGAAAAATGGGATAAAAATGATAAAATAAAGGTAATCAAGGTTTTCAAATTATTTTAAAAAAGTTTGTCACATGCCTTTTCCAATTGCACATACCACGAAAAAATTTAAAGTATTATTATTTTTTTTTTTTTGATTGCAGCACAAAACTCCTTTTAGACTACAGATTGTCAAAAATGAGTATTTAGGGAAAAAACTGGACTAGCCTTTTTTTGTTCTTTTTTTCACTTTTATACTGAAATAAGTAAACAGTTTATTGATGTATGGCTAATTTCTGTGATAATTTGTGATGTTATTTCCGAATATCGCATTAAAGTGCCCCACAAAGGATTTGTTAAATTTGTTTAATTTTTTTTTAAATCGGCCATATTTTAAAAACCGTTAGACTTGTTACTAAGGTAAGTTTGACTAAATAAGTTCTAAATGACTTACTCTATCGACCTACCGAACACCCTGTATTTACTTCCAACGGACGCAAGAAAATTGTATACACTTGTTACCATGAGCTTTCTGTAATAGTTATTTATATTACTAGTACGGTATGAGCGTTACCGTACGTGTGATATACAACATTTTATGTACTACCCAGATTTTTTTCGTGTACCTATTCGAAATAGTTTTAATTTTTTACAAAAGATTATATTTATAATTTTTGATAAATGAATTTTAAAAAGTGCCGTTTTTCAATAAAAATGAGTTACGTAATGAGCTCATTAGATCACTAAGCACGATAATGCAGCTTATTACGTAACTCAAACAGGCTAAAATGAGTTACGTAATAAGCTCTTACAGTGTAGGTCGTACATAAAATTACTTTGAATACAAAAAAAAATATGTTTTAATAACGAATAATGCTATAGCTGGTAATGAATTATCAAAATTGTATAATAAAAATTATTTGTCATACAGACAGGTATGGAAGTAAAACAAATAAGTATGGAAAACTTTTGTTTATGGAGCAGGCATCATTCTATATTTATAGAATTAGAATACTAACATTTATGATATTTGTTACATACATATTTTACATTACTTGTTACCTGTGAGTTATACAGGGTGTTTGGTACATCGATAGAAAGATTTCAATGAGTGATAGTTGGGGTCATTTGGAAGCTGTTTGACCATATTTACCCTGATGCAAAGCTTCGCCGTGTTTTGAGATAGCGCCATTTTTAGATATTTTGGATCCATGTATTTTAACACATAATTTAGGCTATATATTTTTTGTATCAATCATTCGGTTTCTCTTTCTATATTTTTGCGAAAGTGTGCATACCTATTAGGAATATCAGAAAAAAAAAATTGAGAAAGGTTAATGTGTTTACTACCAAAAGTTTTAGGAACAATTCGAATATTTCCCAAAAATATCTTAAAATGCTGATATCTCAAAAACGAGGAAACTTTGCATAAGGGTAAATGTGCTCAAACAGCTCCCAAATGACCCCAACTATCACTCATTGAAAACTTCCTATCGATGTACCAAATACCCTGTATAACTATAATATTAAAATATTGTTTAATGTTACAAACTTTAGTTATATAAATTTGTTTGATTGTCGTTATATAATGTCGTTATAGGTATATTAGATGTAACTTGGTAAAAAGCTACCTTTATGGAATAGTAATAATTGGAAATGAGTAAAAGTTATATAATTATATTATATTAGTTGTTACTCCTAAGTCTATAATCAATGTTTGCTGGGTATTTCAAAAACTTTGCGAACTGCTAGGCATTTTCAAGACGACCATAACCACGACATTGCATCCACAATCATATGGCATGGTTGAGAGATTCAACAAAACGATTATTGAGGAACTTCTCTCTAAAGTAGTTGACAAGCATTAGGACGATCATATACCTCTATACAGGTCAGCCGTCAAAATACAACAGCAAATACACCCGCTAAAGTTTTGTTTGGAAGGCATTTACCCTCTGACTTGGTATTCGGGATACCAGCTGTCGTCGACATGGATGCCGAAGACTATGCTAACGACCTATATTTCAGCTAAAATGACCGCAAGGGGGCGTAACCAAACTGTCAAACTACCAAAATTGTTTTATTTTTGAAATTTTAAATGAAAACGTATCTTGAAAATGGTAGCAATGGATTTTTGATGAAATTTCACACAATTTTGGTCCATGAATATTTACCATAACTTATCGGATAATTTATGAGCTGTCAAATATTGCAACTCAAGAAAGCGGATAACTTGAAAGCGACTCAACAAATTTTGTCGATCTAAGATTCGTTGGAAAGACAAAAGCCTGCTCCTTAATTTTGTTGTAAAAAAATCAGATTCTGGTTAGTAGAACTGACTTTATGGGTCGATATTTAAAAACAATTGAATTTTTCTAATTATTTTTGAAATTTTCAAATGGAACGGTAGATATATTTAAGATAATAAATCGATTCCTGAGGAAGTTTTACACACTTTGTCTTCATCCTACCTTCCTACAAACGAATTTCAGAAAGTGTTAAAATTAATTTTATGAAAAATAATCAGTATTTATGAAAAAGCCCTTGTAGATAATGACTTCGTTTTTCTGACAAATGATGAAAAAAGAGCGTTCGAAAATAATAAGTGTTATTTTGGGTTAATATTAGACACTTTAAGGGCCTGTTTCTCAATAGCAAGTCACCCCCGGGTTAGGCATAACTCCAGAGTAAACATAGCAACTGCACACGTGTACCCTGGAGTTAAAACTAACCCGGAGGTGACTCGCTATTAAGAAACCGGCCCTAAGCAAACCCTAAATTTTTCTACATATCCGTATGGCTACGTATCTGTATGGCTACGTTTCCGTATGGCTCTTCGACCATTGAACACTCTCTCTCTCTAGACTGATAACGATAATAATGTGCTATAGAATTTGTTTGGTTCCAGAATGAGACCAGGCCCTCTTTCTCGCACTTATGAAAATGGAATGTTTATAAACCAGTCTGTTTATGTTTTGGGTATCAGAGAGCTGCGTTCGAAAACCTGGTTGTTGGTGTGGAAATTATTTCAGGGAGTGCATCTTCAAAATGTGAGCTTAAATTTCACTCTAGAGTATTCGGTGCGCACATCAATACGTGTCAAACACCCTTCCGAACGCCGAAAACCATATGATTTTAATCCACACTTCGCCTTTCCGAACGGCAGCTGTGTGATTTTTATACGACACACCAGATTCTCGAACGCAGTCAGCTGATTTGTCACAAGAAAGTTGAGAACACCATGAGAACACAAAACAATTACTACGTTATTGCCAGACTGTAAAATCTTTCTTTAGAAGTAGGTACGTAGTTCCATTTAAAACCAAATTGAGACGTGATAAAAGGTATTGTTGTTTTAGAATTATTTTAAGTATAGACTTAAAAAGTCGCAAGTATATTTTTAATATTATTATAAGCAGACAAATTTGAAATAGATACTTTTCGATAGATGACGATATTCATTATTATCGAGATTATTATTCGAACAGGAAAAAATTCGGCAACAGGGCCTTTTTTCGTTTTGTTTATCGGATGAATCACCCCTCTGACCCCGCTACCTCATTATGGAACAAAACAAATATGCTTGTTGATCCCTTTAGCAGTTTAAAGCTCGATGGTATGGCTTCACCGAACTCCGCTACGCGTTGTTCGGTGAACGGCAGACTCGTGCGGAGAAATTCATTTTCCGCACTCGTTAGGTAAATAGCTATTTTGTGGTCTTGAAAAATTTCCTGGAGGCGGTCACTTATTGTTTTTCTTTTTCTCTTACTTGTTCGCAAGCATCAACAAATCGAACCTGTTTCATTTGACACACAAGACGAAATCATAAATTTCTCTTATCTCGCTTCTGATATCAATTGTTACGAAAGCGGATTCCCAGATATAGAATTTTAACGCTATATTTAGGATGACGTCACATATAGTAAATTTCTGCTGCCAACCTAACAACACTAAAAGTAATTAGTAGTTGGAATCGTCGGTTAGTAGGACAGAAAATACAATAAAAGACTGAATATCTCACTCTGTCGAAGTTTCGCGTTCATTTAAACGCTTCATCAGGACTACAACAAAAAACAAAAATCAAAATCACCATTGCAGTCATAAACACCATCAATTAAACAATCATACAACGCAAATTAATCAAGATATTGAAAAAACATACATTTACACACAAAAAAAATTTTGAAAAAAAGATATAATAAAGTCATTTATCTTAAAAATAATTACAATTTACATTTGAAAAAATTGAAAAAAAAAAAAAAATAACCAATCAAATTTACTAAAACTAAATGAGCGAGCACTCACCTGCTTAGGAATTTCAAAATTGCTAAAACCATGGTGTGCCATAGTAAAACGGAAAAAAACAATTAAAAGGCTCTCGAAAAAAAAGAAACAGTAGGTAGTGTACTAGAGTCCGCGTTAAAGTAAAGAGTACGGTGACGTCAAATGCGCACAAACCCAATTTTGAAGACTAACCGAACTATCGTATCGTTCGGTGCTGCTGCCGAACGTCAAGCACGAGGTCCATTGTCGTACGGCCAGCAGGCATATTTATTTAGTTTATTTTCTATCCAAGTTTTGTCTAAAAAGATACCCCGCTGCTGGTTTCAGCTCACGGCCGAGGTCACGGCAGACAGCGAGAGATAGACGAGGGAGAGAGATCCGACCCGCTTCGCGCAGCTTCCCGTCTCGTCACCGTACTCTTTACTGCTGACGCGGACTCTATTGACGGCTTGGAATACCGTCAAGCACTGAAAAAATACAAGGCGACTCAGATGAGTAAATTTAAATTTGGGTCCCAAATTTAACGTACCGCTTGAAAAGCATGAATTTCCAATCCTGGAATTGTTAAAAGAAACTGAAAATATTGTGCAGCAAAAACATAATCTGAATAAAAATGAGCTGTGTGTCTCAACGAACGTTCTAACGAATTTTTTGCAAAAACCTCTCAAGTTTGACTATCAGTCCAAGATTATTTTACATAATTACAAATCAACAAGAACCTTTTTAAAAAATCATCCGGATATTTTCGTATCGAATTCTGATAAGGGCAATGTCACAGTTTTTGCATATAAGAGTGACTATAATGACAAAATGACTTCTATGGTGAGCGACACTGAAGTTTATGAGGTGTTAAAAAGGGACCACACTAATATTTTTCAAACTAGGTGCAATAATTTAGTTAACAAGCTTATAAGAGACTTTCAACTAATAGATGACTCCACTTATAGGAAACTAAAAATTTACAATGCACAGCCACCAAGAATATACGGCTTATATAAGATTCATAAAAATAATAAACTAAGACCAGTTGTGCCTTGTATTCAGCTACTACATTGCAAAATTATGACTGGGATCCTTGATAATTTTGGGGCTTTTTTCAAATATTCTCTTAAAGACTCGTTCGAATTGATTAATTCCAATAAACAAATTAAATTACCACCTGATTATGTTTTGATAAGTTTGGATGTCGTTAGTTTATTTACCAATATTCCAAAAGACCTGGTAATTGATATAATGGCTGGGAGCGTATTTGCAATTTCACTATGATCCCTGAGAACATTTTTATAGAAATGGTGACATTGTGTTTCGATACGAGTTATTTTTTGCACAACGATAAATACTACAAACAAAAAGATGGCACGGCTATAGGCAAGCCAGCTAGCCCAATTCTGGCAAATATAGTGATGGAAGACGTCATTGATGAAGTAGTTAAAGACTTACCCTTCGCATTTCCCCTAATTGAAATTTACGTGGATGACATGATCTTGGCTGTTCCAAAGAATGATATTCAAACCATTTTAAATCATTTCAACAATTTTCACGAAAAACTCAAAATTCACTTGTGATACAGAAGTCAATAATCGCATCCCTTTTTTGAAAATACTTTTAATTAGAACAACGGAACAGACTGTTTTAACAAGCTGGTATGAAAAAGATATTTCATCAGGTAGATTACTAAATTTTCATTCCCAATATGCTTTTAAATAGAAACTATCAGTGATGTTGGCTATAAAAAATAAGATTACTAAGTATAGCACTGGTCCTTTTTTGAAAGACAATTTGAATAAATTTAAATCAAAACCGATCAACAATGATGAATGAACGTTAGTTTCTGTAACACCCTTTTGAATTCTAACGTCAATCCTAAGCAGAATTTATTACTTAGTCCAGCCAAAGTTAATTTTTTTAAAATCCCATATATCCGCGGTCTATCAGAAAAACTTAGAACGCTTTTAACTACTGAAAGTCAAAAAATAGTGTTTTATCATAAAAAAAAACGGTTGGAAACTTATATCAGTCAGTCAAGAATAAACTACCCTTAGAGTATAGGTCGATCCTAATATATAAAATTAATTATTGTTAACACTGTGATGGAGTGTACATTGGACAAATCAAACGTAAACTTAAAGATAGGATGAGCGAACATAGGAACTCTGCATCCAAACATAAGGAAAAGCGGGAACAAACAGCTTTAGCTAGTCACTATTGTCAAAACGACCATTTTGACTTTGATAACGTTCAGATTTTAGACAACGAGACACGCTATAGTAAACGTTTATTTAGTGAAATGTTTTGCATTCAATTACATGAAACGGCAGTCAACAATAGAACAGACACTGGAAATCTTAGTGACATTTACTATAATATAATAGCCAGAAATATACGTCTATAGTCCTAATAATTTTATTTCAAAACTATAAAATATTACTCCTGAATGTATAAAGTTTTTGTTTCTTTCATAAAACCAATTCATCAGCCTGCAGGTGTCGTTTCTTTTTCTTTTCAGTGCTTGAAGTATTCAAAGCCGTCAATAGTACACTACCTACTGTTTCTTTTTGTTCGAGAGCCTTTTAATTGTTTTTTCTGTTTTACTATGGTACACCATGGTTTTAGCAATTTTGAAATTCCTCACCAGGTGAGTGCTCGCTCATTTAGTTTCAGTAAATTTGATTGGTTCATTTTTTCCAATTTTTTCAAATGTAAATTGTAATTAATTTGTTTAAATGTAAATGACTTTATGATATTTTTTTTAAAATATTTTTTTGTGTAAATTTATGTTTTTTCAATATCTTGATTAATTTGCGTTGTATTATTGTGTTGTCTAAACACAATATTTGAAATGAAAAAATACCTACTTCTCTGAAAGAATTAGGAGCAATTCAGTTAATAACTTTTTAATAATAATTAAAAACAAAAAATACATTATTTATCTCCACAACCTTGCCTAACAACTAACCAAAGCTAACTACACACAAAAAATATACAATAATAAAAACACAAAGGTAAAAACACAAAGGTAAAAACATAAAGGTAAAAATACAATAGTAAAAACACAAAGGTCACTACATAACCTTCCTCCAGAAGTATTCTACTTCGAAATTTTAAATCTCACTTTTTTTATTTTTTTATTTATTTCTTGTTTCACTGGTGCAGATTTTTTCACCTTCAATACTGATTCCAAAGAATTATCCAACAAACATGTATCCATAAACGCTGGTTTAATACGATCAATTGATACATTATAGGGTTTTCCGTTTAAGTCTATTTAAAAAAATTTATTTGATTTTTCCAAAACTTTAAATGGACCATTATAGGAAAACGATAAAGGTTTCTTATGAGAATCGATCTTAACGAAAACATGCGATGAATCAAACAAATTTTTGTTAATGAAAAACTTTCTTTGTTTAAAATTTGAGGTTGCTGGTTTCAAGTTTTGCATAAATTCTTTAAGTTTTACAACAAAGTCAGAAGAAGTTTGGCTTTCAGAAGTGGAATTCTCAAAAAATTCTCCAGGAATACGTAAAGTAGTTCCATAAACCATTTCCGCAGCACTACATTGGATAGAATCCTTAAAGCAAGTTCTCAGCCCAAGCATGACTATGGGAAGCGAATCAACCCAATGAATACCATCAACCGCCGTCAAAGCACTTTTGAGACTTCGATGAAATCGCTCAATAACACCATTAGAAATAGGATGATAAGATATCGTTTTAATGTGATGAGTGCCGAGAATTAACATTAATTCTTATAATTTTGACTCAAATTGAGATCCTCTATCAGATGTAATAAAAGTTGGTATACCAAATCTACTTATCCACTGAGAAACTAAAGCTTCAGCAACCGTAGAACTATTAATATCTTTAACAGGAATTACTTCAGGCCACCTAGTATACCGATCTATACAAGTAACAAGATACTTAAAACCTTTAGAATAGGGCAAAGGACCCACAATATCGATATGTAAGTGACTGAATCTGTCTTTAGGAGTCTCAAATTGTGACAAAGGACTTACCGTATGTCTAATTATTTTAGACCTTTGACAACTAATACATTCTTTTGTCCACCTCTTAATATCAGATCTTAAGTTTGGCCAGACTACCCTAGATGAAATAAGCTTTTGTGAAGCACGAATTCCAGGGTGTGATAAAGAATGCATAATTTTGAAAATTTTATACCGAAACTTAAATGGGATAAACGGACGAGCCTTGCCTGTTGATACATCACAAAACAATTCAACTGCCTCGTCATCTAAATGAAACTTTTCCAATAACAAAGAAGTATTGTCTGAATTCTGAAAAAAACTTTAGTTCCTGATCAGTTTCCTGTACTTTCGCAAGTTCTAAATAATTAATATTTTCCAAACAAATCGAATTTAACTCAATGCGACTTAAAGCATCGGCAACAGCATTGTTTTTACCTGAAATATGTCTAATATCTGTAGTGAACTGTGAAATGAAATCTAAATGTCTAAATTCTCTAAGGGAATATTTATCTGAATTTGATTTGATTGCATATACCAGTGGCTTATGATCTGTTAAAATATGAAAAACCCTGCCTTCAAGTAAATCGCGAATCACAGCATCAAAGCTTTATGAAGCAGCCCATTGCAAAAAAAGCG
The DNA here is from genome assembly GCA_917834065.1 of Ceutorhynchus assimilis. Lineage (NCBI taxonomy): Eukaryota > Metazoa > Arthropoda > Insecta > Coleoptera > Curculionidae > Ceutorhynchus > Ceutorhynchus assimilis. Next base: position 20,458,004 of record OU892279.1, read on the forward strand.
ATGGAGTATTCGTGAACCAAGTTCTAGGAGTTTCATTATTTAAACCCACAGCTGCCATGACAAGAGGGATGAGATTAGAAAAAAAGGTGAAAGAAGCAATAGAAAAAAAAAAAATTAAAGTTAAATTTAGTGATGCTGGAATAAAATTAAGTCCAAAATATGTAATTTTTGGGGCATCACCTGATGCTATATGCGATGATTACGTGGTTGAAATCAAATGTCCTCAATCAGAAAAAACCGTTGTAAATTATCTGACCAAAGAAAAAAAAATTACTTCCAAATACAAGGCTCAAATTCAACTGCAAATGTTTATGTTTGAGAAGAAGAAATGTTTATTTTGTGTGGCTGATTCAAATTTTGAAAACAATTTGAAATTTTATCATGTTTGGGAAGAATTTGATAGAGAATACATAAATTTTTTGATGGATGCAGCCGAATGCTTTTGGCGTGATAATATTTTTGTTCATTTATATAATTCTGTAAAAATAAATAAATAGAATGCAACTAAAAACAATATTTATATCTATTTATTAACCTATTCCAAGTGAAGGAAATGCATCAAATATATTCTCAAAATCACTGCCAGAAATACTTAAGTAAATTTTTAAGAAATTGTATATTTACATCAGCAATATTCTGTGAGATTAAATTTACCCATAGCTTTCCGTGCTCGATATAGTAATGTTTTACTTACTGATATAAAAGAAAAATAAAAGTAATAATTTGAAGGAATTTGGAGTGTTCAAAAATAACAACTAAGTATATCCTGTTCACAATCCGATGTCCACAGGTGCAGGTAAATTTATCACCTTTCAATGCTATTTGATAGGGAAAGGTGATAAATTTACCTGCACCTATGGACATCGGATTGTGAACGGATAATACCTATGTTTATAATTTATTTAATTTTTTGAAATAGTAGGTAGTCCATGTCTCACAGTGAAGAGAATAGTTAAAGAACTGGAGTAAAACACACAGTCTATCTTCACTCTTTATTTTACAAAAATATAATCAGTTGGAAGGGAGGTTGAACATGTTTCGGATCTGTCATAGATCCATTATCATCAGCATAAGCTCTACAAGTTACAAAATATGGGAGTTAGGGGGAGGGCCTGGGGTGTATACATCATGATAGATCCGAAACATGCTCAACTCCTCTTCCAACTGATTATATTTTTGTAAAATAAAGAGTGAAGATAGACTGTGTGTTTTATTCCAGTTCTTTATTTATTCAATTAATAAATCCCTACTGCCCTGAAATTACTCCTGATTGTAAGTTAATTAGACCACATACTATTTTTATTACATGATCTGTATAAGGTATTAACTTGTTATCAATACATGCATGAGGTGCCAAGAAGGAAAATTCTCTTAGTCTTCGAATAACTCTTTCTACATGAATTCTCAAACTAGCTATACGTTTTGTTTCCAGTACTTCAGACTTAGTAGACTTTGTACTAGCAGAGACACTAGATGGCCTAATTAAAATACAGTGTCGAGAAACTAGCAAATGCTCAATATGCTTGAAACCCCTGTCTGCCATTATAGCAATATTTGGGGGCAAAATATCCAAAAAATTACAGTTTTCCACAATGATAGATTCCAGATGTCCGCCCACCAAAACCAGTTGAAATGAAATTTATTATTCCATCTGGAGTACAAGATATTAAATATTTTAGAGTGTTGCACTTTTTATAATCTGACCAAGTTAATGACTGTTTAACAGAATCAGATGGCTTTTCAATTTCAATTTCTAGACAATCAATAATCATTAAAACATTACTATATCGAGCACGGAAAGCTATCGGCAAATTTAATCTCACAGAATTTATTGTCGGTGTAAATATACACTTCCTTAAAAATTTACTTATTTTTGGCGGAGATTTTGAGAATATTTTTGAAGCATTTCCTTCACTTGTTCCAAAATCATCAGACAATGTTATAAACGACTGACCAGTGCGAATTTTTTTCAAAGTTAGGAATATATGCATACTTTGCAATTTGCAATATTTTTCAAGTATTTGAAATGTATAAAATGCATATTCTGGGAGTCCCATATATAATCTAGGCCTGCATTGCAATTTTCTAATTGTAGATTGCAATGCTAGGTTCTGAAAGTAAGTTTGATCTTTTTCTTGAAGATGTTCCTGATATACAGAACTCGGCTCACTGGAACTATAAGTTGAATCACAATCAGTAATACTGCTTATAGAACTAGAAGAGCTATCAAGTACACTTTCTCTTTTGGCAATATTTGTTGGAATAACTGCTTTTAGAGGTGAAGTTCCAACTTCTGCATGCGAAATTTTTAGAGGCAATAAACCAACTGAAACGCCACAAAATAATTTGCATTGCACTGCTTTACTTCTAATTGTTGGGCGGCGACGACATTGCACTGCAACATTTTTGTTTGCTACTTTGTAAATTACATTTATTTACAATCATACATGTAATGTTGACTTTACTGACTTTTAACAAGTTCGAAAATGTCACTTTTTTAACTTTTACTTTCGGCCCACGGGTCGAAAGTTTACTTTCGACCCGTGGGCCGAAAGTAAATGAAATTTTTAAAATTTATTGTATTTTTTGACTTTTACTTTCGGCCCACGGGTCGAAAGTAAACTTTCGACCCGTGGGCCGAAAGTAAATGAAATTGTTAATTATTGTATTTTTTAGTTTTAATCCAAATGAGAATTTCAAAATTCGAATGATTGTAAATAAGAGAGATTTCGTTAGACCTCGAGAGATTTCAGTTAGACCTCGGCTGCGCCTCGGTCTAACTTAAATCTCTCGACAGTAATGAAACACTTTCCACCTCGGTATTATTTACAACCACATACGTAATGTTGACATTTCTGACTTTTCAAAAGTTTGAAAGTGACACTTTTTTGAATTTTACTTTCCACCCGGGTGGAAAGTGCTCACTTTCCACCCGGTAGGAAGTTTCATTCCTATCTCGAGATTATAGTTACAACTAACTGATCTCTCGACAGTAATGAAACACTTTCCACCTCGGTATGTAATATACTATTTCATTATAGTCATTTGAAGGCTCGTTCGTAGGTGGATTCAAATCTACTTCCACAGGTTTTATATTCTCTAAGTTTTCTACTGATGATGATGTGGTAGTAGATGCTATTGATGCCAATGCTTCATCTACAATTCTCCGTTTGGCCCTATTTACAGATGTAGGCCTAGGAGGCTGAACACAAGCTCTTTTTCTGTCTGGCTTAGAATTAAAAATATGTGGTACAACACCAGGTTTCATTTTAATTTTTGTACTACCACCCATAAGCTTAAATTGAATATAGTTTTCCATATCTTCTTTTAACTGCAACAGAAAGAAAGAACTATAAGTAATAGATAGATAAGTAATCGGTACTTATTCAAGGTATTATTAAACTAAATTTTAACATTCTCATATTAAGTGCCTAATTTTAAGGCAACTTTTTAATTAGTTTGAATTTGACTGCTTCGATAGTTTGAAAGAAGAAATAAACTAACGTAAAAAAATTTTCTTCGTGAAAAATCAACATTTTTGTTAGAAAATCTGTGCTTTTTACTAAGTATTAATTCAGGCCTATGATGTATCATTTTCTGTTATTTTAACAGCACCGTTAAGTTATCTATCACTGTTTATTTTACACGTAAAATTAGAGACAGGTATAGATTTTGAGCTATAACACAACTGTTAAAATAACAGGACAGGATACATCATAGGCCTGTCTACAATTTCATACCTACTCAAAAACATTGAAAATCCACGAAAAATATCCGCTCCAAATATTATGTAAATATGAAACCCCGGTTATGATATAAAATAAGTCTTGCCCAAAGTCTTAACGTTTGGTGTTACCCAGTTCTTACTTACTTACATTAAAATGGTCTTCGCATACGTAAACTCCTCCACTTTTCTCAGAAATATCCTCTGCATTTCTCCTGCATGCTTTAATCCATTTTTCTCGACGAGTTTGATATGCAGAGTTTGGTAATCTTATAAAAATTTTAGACGGCATTTTTATCGCAGAGTTTATACACATTGGCACCAAACACGTTTTATACTTGGTTTTACCCATTTCTTCTCTAGTCCACAGAAACACAAAACGCAAATAATGAATAGGAAGAACCAATCTATACCTATCACACAAAATATTTACATAGAAATGGCAACTTATTCGTCACTGTCAATAAAATTTTGAATTTTGCTGCCCAGTGACGTCACTTTTTCGCGAGGTCGTTTTTAAGTGGCGATTTTTCGAGCGTAGCTTTAAATATTTATAAAAAATTAACGGTTGATTTTTAATGCTCGATATTTGGCATGACTGAGTCTTTAGTGTAGTAGAACACATTTTTGGAATAAAAAAAAATTTGCAAGTTTACCTAGAGAAATAGGAGCTATGGATGAAATATTTGAAGCACAACCTATAATATTTTGATACGTTAAAGCATCTATAACTTGCCTCCTTTTCATGTCAACTAGCAGATTAAAATTTCTCAAAAAATCAGCTCCCAAAATTGATTGTTTTATATTTGCTATAACAAATGGCCATTTAATTTTTTTTTTAAACTAAAATCCAGAACTAATGATTTAGTCCCAAAAGTTTCAATAACAGAATTATTCGCAGCGAAAAGAGTTTTATCGTACTTGTTTGTTGGATTCATACTTTTAGAGAAAGCTAATAGACTTACCTCTGCACCAGTATCCACAAGAAAACGATGACCGGAAATAGAATCCTGCAAATAAAATAAATTCTGGGGAAAGGCTTTGTCAAAATTATTAAAACAATAGTTGCTGACATCTAATTGCGAACCTAAAACATTGTTATTTAAAGATTTTTTAAATTTATTTTGCGACCTACTAACATTCTTAGCCTCCGCACAAGGAGGGATACACTTGTCAGCCTTGTCTCCAAATCGTTCATGATACCAGCACAACTTAGAGTTTGAAATTGGACTGGCACTCCTACTTCGGGATGAAATAATGGTTTCTCTACTTCTATTAGATCCGCTATGGTGAAAATTACTTTTTTCTACTGACGTTTCATAATAGCGACTTTTCGATTGTCATTTTAGTTTTTAAATGGCATTCTTTTAAGCACTAGTGCGTAAAAGTGACACTTTTAAGCACTAGTGCCTAAAAGTGTCACTCATTGTTCAGAAATAAAAAACACAGATTTGAATTTTATCTATTTTTTCATAAATGTTGTAAATGCAATTATTTGAACTACTAAAGTAAACGTTTGGGTTACTCAAAACAGAACTTTCTGTTGTTTTTTTCAATAGGATTTCAATTTTCAATCAAAAAAACCTCATGAAAGATGTCAATCAAAAGCAGGTGCCAAACTTTTTTGGCGTGATCGGCTCTTATTTACGAGGAATAAAATTATGTTTTTTTTCAGTATGAAACGCCAGTAGAAAAAATCTTGTATACAACACGTAACGAAACGATGTCTTTTAGTCACTCGACGTGTTGTCCAACTCGGCTACGCCTCGTTGGACAATTTTCACGTCGCGTGCCTAAAAGACACTCATTTCGTAACTTGTTGTATAAATAGCTATTGTTGCGACAACCAAATTGTAAATTTTTAATCATTTTTTTGATGTCTTCCATGGTTCCATGTCACTTTTAATTTTGTCAACCTCCGAAAAACTATTGACAGCAGAAACATTGACAAGTTCAGTTTTAGAAATTTCGTAAATATCATCAGCTTTTTTTGCCAAATCTTCTAAAGAAATTGTATTAGCTGTAGATAAAAGGATCATCTTTACATTGGATGGAAGCCGCTTCATCCACATTTCCATAAGAAAGCTATCGTCCAACTTAATATCACCTACTAATTACTTCATCCTACGAAGTAATTGGGAAGGAGTTCTATCACCAAGTTCCTCGGAACCAATTAATTGATCAATCCTTTTCTGTAAGGATATTGAAGATCGCTTGATTAATTCTTCTTTTAATTTGGAAAAGGGATTAGCTTGTGGAGGATCTAAAATAATATCTCTGACCTCTAAAACCGTATCTTGATCTAATGCAGCAATGACATGGTGAAATTTTGTATTTTCTGCAGTAATTCTCTTCGTAATAAATACTGATTCCACTTGAGCAAACCATAGCTTTGCGTCATTTGCCCAAAAACTAGGTAATTTAATATTTACTGATGAAACTGCTTCGTTGTTTTCATTCATGGTTCAAAACGGGGTCACCACTTATTGTGTTGTCTAAACACAATATTTGAAATAAAAAAATACTTCTCTGAAAGAATTAGGAGCAATTCAGTTAATAACTTTTTAATAATAATTAAAAACAAAAAAGAAATTATTTATCTCCACAACTTTGCCTAACAACTAACCACAAAACATCAACTAACCAAAGCTAACTACACACAAAAAATATACAATAATAAAAACACAAAGGTAAAAACAAAAGTAAAAATACAATAGTAAAAACACAAAGGTCACTACAGTATGATTGTTTAATTGATGGTGTTTATGACTGCAATTGTGATTTTGATTTTTGTTTTTTGTTGTAGTCCTGATGAAGCGTTTAAATAAACGCGAAATGTCGACAGAGTGAGATATTCAGTCTTTTATTGTATTTTCTGTCCTATTAACCGACGATCCCAACTACTAATTACATTTGAAGGGCACGAACGACCAACCAAACTTCGAAAACACTAAAAGTACTTGTCAACGCATTTAAAGTAGGGGAATTCTGGTTGGCAGAGGCGCGCGACATTGCATGACTTGTATAAACATTTTCATTTCGTTATTTTTAGCTGCCGTCAGAATTATTGACACATGACATTCTAGTAAATTATGAGAAAAAAAATAGGCATTGACAACATTGTCTGACCTTGTTCGATGACGTCATCCTAAATATAACATAAAAAACCGAGTAAAAAACCTATACCTGAGTGAGACAACTCTTCCGAAATTAATTTATATTATTTATCTTTATCCAAGACTCGATCCAAGACAATAACACAGAAATCACGAAGCCCTATTGCAACACTTGATTCAACTACATGGAGCTTAACTAGTAAAAAAATTAAATCACAGCTCACTCTTTTTTTTACTATCAACTCGCGTTCCAATAATTATCCGATTATCAACTTACTCACATCAAATTGTCAACTAACTGATTCTTGATACACTGGGCATCTATTTTATCACTGCCCTCTTCCCCCGTCTCGAATTTGATGGATTATTCGCGTATTTTCTAGTCATCAGGCGATGCTGCAAGATTGTGCTCAACTTCCCTAACTTGAGAGATTCATAATAGAATATCACTTAAATTTAGAATATCATGTTTAAGTTAGAGTTTGCTAAGTATATAAAAAATATACAGGGTGTTTCACGAACATCGAAACAGGCGTTTTGGGGTATTTTAGGGGCGATTTAAAAAAAAAAAAAAACGCTCGTACACGTCATTTTTGTATTCTAGGGGGGAATTTTCTTGACCCCATCGGTACTTCGCTAGGCTCACCCCTTGGGTCGGGTGACTTTCACCCCTCTTTTTTAGACAGGAGAGATGGGTCGAGTAGTACCTTGTTTCAAAAGTGTTAATTTGAGAATAACAGGGCCAGAAGATTGTTTCTTATTTAGCCCATGGCAACTTTCACAGTAAATATCTTGAGAACTAATCATTCGATTAAAAAAAAAAACGCAGTTGTGACGCGAATCAGAATACCTTCAAAACAAGGTATCACTCGACCCATCTTCCCTATCTTGAAAAGAGGGGCAAAAGTCACCCTATCGGGTTGCAACCTAGCAAAATACCCACGGAGTCAAAAAGTTTCCCCCTTGAATACAAAAATGCCGTTTTCTAACGTTTTTTTTTTTTAAATCGACCTTAAAATACCCTAAAACGTCTCTGTTTCGATGTTCGTAAAACACACTGTATACTAGTATACTTATGTATAGTTCGCCTTACGATTCTAGCACTACGACGTCTGAAGGGCAAGGGGGAATAACGCCATTAATTTCGAGCTTTATGCTGCCTGTCATAGGCGTGCGCGCAGCGTTTTCAAATATTACTTTTTCCTTATAAATGTAGGTGTGTAACATACATAAATATTAAGGTATTTTCTATTGGAAGTCAAATAGGCAATATTGCAATTTTTTTTATCCGCATTCTTTCCATAGTGCTAGACTCGTAAGGCGAACTTTAAGTTTGTTCCTATACACAATATGTTTCCCAATTGCTCAACTCTGTGGGTTGCTGTGCACCTGTAAACCTTCTTCTCTTCTTCTATAAAGAAACTTTGATAAAGATATTCACCTTTCTTTCTTACAGGTAACATTGAAAAATGCCTCAGGCCAAAGGCACTCTACACTGATTTGGATAAAACAAACCTAACGTAATATAACAAACAAAACCAACCGTATTTCTTCAAAATCTTCAAATTTTTCCACCCTTGCTGTGCAAAAACTTTTGATTACTCATCAAACAGACAGTAAGCTGTCAAATTAACCAAAATAACTAATTTTCAGCGTCCGCACCCTCAAAGTGGAAAACGAAAAACACTACACTAAATACGGCATCGCGTTCCCTTAATAACTAAACGTTAGATCGACAAGATATGGGGCGTCGCGATGCCAGGGTGAAGTAGTTTTCCTCGACATGCAAACCGCTTGCCATTCCTGCATACACAACGTCAAGCCCGATTTACATAGCTCTACCGTTGGATGTTTGCGTGTTCGCAATTGTCAGTTGGTGTTCTCGATTTATAATTTTTATAATTTTTTCGGCAAAATAAGTTAAAATGCTGAATAATAGATGGGAATTTTCGGGAAAAAAAAAATCAGCAGGCTTGCTTTCTTTAATTGTATTGTTCACTTGATTCAAATCTAGCTTTGTGGTACATTTTTAATTACTGCAGGTTTTATGTTAATTCAAAAAAAAACTTCATGTAAATCTTCCAGCTAGAAAGATTTCAATTAGATATAAGGTAGGTATATAAAAAATGCATATACAGAAAAAAAATAGCAGTGTTCCTCCTACAATATAATAAAAAATTCTTGCCAAACAAATTCAATAGATGAGTTTTTGTTTCCTTTTTTTTTAATTTTCAAGTCGTCTGGCAAATAGCCATCCGAATTAAAACAGACTATTATAAGTAGAACACACCCACCCCCCAAAAAAAAATCCACTGCGGTGTGTTTGTATGTACTGGCTCCGAAATTAGAAAGATACAAAGCCGCAAAAGCCAGCTGGATCCTTTCGATTACGTTAAAAGATTTACCCCTCGATCCATTCCGGAATAAACATGCGGCCTTTCATTTGCTCGATGCTTTAAAGACCTTATAAAAGGCTATTGCTGATTTACCTTCCTCCTGATGTACGTAAATGTGAAATTGAAAAATCGCTCCACTTTGAAGATTAATCAAGCATTTAATTGCATTCAGCTGAAATCAATTATTTAAAACTTTCGCTGTGAAAAGGCATACTTGTTTTGCGGTTTTTATCTATAATCGAAACGTCCCAAGTTAACACTTGTAAGTGTCTATTATTTTTCCCCTGCATGAGGCACCCTAAAACATGCCATACATCTCAGTCTGAAATGGAAACGTTACTCCCCTCTGGGAGTAGAAATACATTTGCAGTGCCTTGCCATGTCGGGCCCATTCTTCTTCTGTTGTCGTGTATCCTAAGAATAAAGATAAGACGGACGTACTTTTCAACCTACGCCATTACGGCGTTATGAGTGTGACGTTTGGCCCATTTTTTCAGTTCAAATCGCAATTTGCCGGTGAAACTTTCGATTAAATAGTCAATAGTCACGTTTAATACCAAGCAAAACATTCATAGCTACGAAACTTCGTTAAACTAAAAGGTAAAACATTGTAGTCGCAAATCACTTGAATCCTATATAATCTTGCCTCTGCAAAATACTTTCGCCTAAATTCGTTTCTCGTTGCGCGAGGGGCACGCTTTCAGCTTAATTCAAGCGTTCAGCTTTAACAACTTCCTGTCTTTAGAGCAGAAGTCTTTCAGGTAAATGTTGCGTTTGCTGAGGGATTTAATTTTTGCTACCCAACAACAATGTATGATTTTTCAAATAAGATTGTTGGTGAACAATCCATTTCAGACTTTTTTTTTCAAATGGGTGGCTATGAAAATCTGAGGCAAATATGGCAGCCCTGAAATATAAACAAAAAATGCCCAAGGTTTGATTAAAGCAAATGTGAGGTTAACTTTTGTTGTCAAAATGAAAACCAGGCTGCCAAATGTTAATATTTATATTGTTCGAATAACTGGGAAACAGTCAGTATCATAGATTTATTGCTCTTTTACAATTGCCTAGCTTTCGAAGCCTTTCGCTTCTTCTTCAGGGCTATAATAATATAATATAAAATAAATAAAAAATGAATATAATATAAATTAGAAATTAAATAAAAATTTTATAAACTTTTTAAAATATACCTTGTAGTGAGTCTATCGATTTCTCTGTTTTTTTTTTTAAGTTTTTTCATTTATGATTAAATATAGATTTTTATAAAAAAAATTTAATATAAATGTATAATGAAAATTATTTCAAAAAATGTAAAATATGGTATAATTTTTTTTGAAAATTTTGATTTGTGTTTGATAGACTTGACAATATAATGAAGGTAATCTTTGAAGGTAATAAACCGGTATTGATTAATATACATTAGGAAGTTTTTTTGTCCAGAGATAACAAATAGGAATATATTATGCTCAAATTACTAATTTCTGTTTTTTCATTAATTGAATTTTTTTGTTTTTGTATTTCCGTCATTTCTAAAAATAATCTTTTATTTAAATTCTTTTCTGTTTGTAAAATTTTAATGTTATTGTACTTAGGTCGATGTCCAGTATCAAATGAATGTTTAGCTATAGCACTTGTTTCTTTTTGCAATCGTATATCACTTTTGTGTCCAGACATTCTGTTTTTTATGGTTTGTGATGTTTGACCTATGTAGATCTTATCACAGTTTGTGCAAGGTAATTCATAAACAACATTAGTTTTTAATTCTATTGGATCTTTATCTTTTATTTTTGTATTTAAATTACCAATTGTTTTTATGATTTTAAAAGAACTTTTGACAGATTAATTTTTGAAAAGATAAGCAATTTTTTCCGAAAGTGTTTTTATGTATGGTATTGAAGCATAATAAAATCTTGGTTTTTGATTATTTTGAACATTAATAGAATTATTTTGTATTATTGACTCGTTAGATGATTGGTTATTATTATTATCATTAATAATATTGTTGTTGAAAATTATTTTATTTAATAATGCATTTGGATATGAATTTTTTAATAAAATCTGTTTTAATTTTTTAAAGTTTAATTCTTTTAATGATGGATGAACTAATTTCTCAATTCTGTTTTTAAGTGTCAAGATGAGATTAATTTTGTGTCTATAACTATGATATGAGTTAAAATTAATATATCTTCCAGAATTTGTTGCTTTAATATACCAATCCGTTATTAGAGTTTGGTTATTCCGTATAATTTTTGTATCTAAAAATGGAATACTATAGTTATTTTCAATTTCGATAGTAAATTGGATTGAATTATTGTAATTGTTAAATATATCCAAAATTTCTTGGTGTTTATCAAAAGGAACTGCACAAACAATATCATCAACATATTTTTTTAAAAACGGTATCTCAAAAGAAAGTGTTGGTAAACAGTGTTCAATAAGATCATCTAGAACATATTGAGCTATTATTGGAGAAATACTGCTACCCATTGGTGTACCTAATATTTGCTTGTAAAATGAGTTTTTAAATTCAAAACATTTTACCTCAAAATATAAGTTACGAGTTTCTACAAAAACAAAAAAACAAATATCATCAAATTTTCAATAAAATAAAAAGAAAAAATATCAATAAAATCAATTCATTAAAACTACACTATCAAAATACTATAAAAGTGGAAGAAAATTGGCTAAAAAACCTAACAAATGTAGAAATTCCAGACGATATTAAAAAAATATTATCACTAGGCTATAAATTTAGTATTGAACCAACAACTAAAGAAATATCGATTTCAAAATTATTATCTGATATTGAATCTTTACTTTTCAATTTCAATTATGACAAAAAAAAATTATTTAGAGCCAATATTACTAATTTAATAACGAATCATATCCAAAAAAAAACTTATCAACAAAATTACTTGAATAATCTTTTCTATAAAACAAATTTTTTTTTCAAAAATCATCCTGAACTAATTCTCACTAAATCAGATAAAGGTAATGTTACTGTAATTATGGATAAAAACTCTTATGAAGATTTAGCTAGTAATATTCTAAATGACCAAAATTCATATAAAAAATTACCAAAAAATCCGACAACCTCTTTTGAAAATCAATCAAATAAATTAATTTCTCAATTAGAAAGATCCAATATGATAAATGAATTGGAAGCAAAACAGTTAAAATCACATAATACAACATGTCCAAAATTTTATGGTTTACCTAAAATTCATAAACCTACATTATCACTAAGACCTATAGTTTCATCAATTGATACTCCAAATACAAAATTAACAAATTTTATAAATAATATTTTGAAAAGATCCTACAATACTCATAATGATTTTTACATAAAAGATTCATTTGAATTTTCTGAATTTATAAATGACAAACAAATTCCTGAAAATTATATTTTGATAAGTTTAGATGCTTTTTAGTAATATACCAATTAATTTAGTAAACGATAGTATAATCAAAAGATGGGATGACATTCAAAATTATTGTAAAATCACACAAACAAAATTTTTAGAAATAATTCAATTTATTTTTAATACAAATTATTTAAAATTTAAAAACTCATTTTACAAGCAAATATTAGGTACACCAATGGGTAGCAGTATTTCTCCAATAATAGCTCAATATGTTCTAGATGATCTTATTGAACACTGTTTACCAACACTTTCGTTTGAGATACCTTTTTCAAAAAAATATGTTGATGATATTGTTTGTGCAGTTCCTTTTGATAAACAGCAAGAAATTTTGGATATATTTAACAATTACAATAATTCAATCCAATTTACTATCGAAATTGAAAATAACTATAGTATTCCATTTTTAGATACAAAAATTATACGGAATAACCAAACTCTAATAACTGATTGGTATATTAAAGCAACAAATTCTGGAAGATGTATTAATTTTAACTCATATCATAGTTATAGACACAAAATTAATCTCATCTTGACACTTAAAAACAGAATTGAGAAATTAGTTCATCCATCTTTAAAAGAATTAAACTTTTAAAAATTAAAACAGATTTTATTAAAAAATTCATATCCAAATGCATTATTAAATAAAATAATTTTCAACAACAATATTATTAATGATAATAATAATAACCAATCATCTAACGAGTCAATAATACAAAATAATTCTATTAATGTTCAAAATAATCAACAACCAAGATTTTATTATGTTTCAATACCATACATAAAAACACTTTCAGAAAAAATTGCTTATCTTTTCAAAAATGAATCTGTCAAAATTTCTTTTAAAATCATCAAAACAATTGGTAATTTAAATACAAAAATAAAAGATAAAGATCCAATAGAATTAAAAACTAATGTTGTTTATGAATTACCTTGCACAAACTGTGATAAGATCTACATAGGTCAAACATCACAAACCATAAAAAACAGAATGTCTGGACACAAAAGTGATATACGATTGCAAAAAGAAACAAGTGCTATAGCTAAACATTCATTTGATACTGGATATCGACCTAATTACAATAACATTAAAATTTTACAAACAGAAAAGAATTTAAATAAAAGATTATTTTTAGAAATGACGGAAATACAAAAACAAAAAAAATCAATTAATGAAAGAACAGAAATTAGTAATTTGAGCATAATATATTCCTATTTGTTATCTCTGGACAAAAAAACTTCCTAATGTATATTAATCAATACCGGTTTATTACCTTCAAAGATTACCTTCATTATATTGTCAAGTCTATTAAACACAAATCAAAATTTTCAAAAAAAATTATACCATATTTTACATTTTTTGAAATAATTTTCATTATACATTTATATTAAATTTTTTTTATAAAAATCTATATTATATCATAAATGAAAAAACTTAAAAAAAAAACCAGAGAAATCGATAGACTCACTACAAGGTATGTTTTAAAAAGTTTATAAATTTTTTATTTAATTTCTAATTTATATTATATTCATTTTTTATTTATTTTATATTATATTATTATAGCCCTGAAGAAGAAGCGAAAGGCTTCGAAAGCTAGGCAATTGTAAAAGAGCAATAAATCTATGATACTGACTGTTTCCCAGTTATTCGAACAATATCAATTATTAACGGTCGTGATCCATAAAATAAGTTAATATTTATAGTAAATTTTAATAAAATAATTTATCTACGACCTGCACAATAAGTGACTATTATGTCACTAATTTTTGCTCATTTGCGCTATGTAATGAGTCCTATTACCGCACTAGTGCGGTAATGAATCATAACGCGTTCATTATCGCACTAGTGCGGTAAGAGGTCATCATTTTTTTATAACAACACAGTCGAGTACACAATAGTTATTTATAATTTTTTTGCTTTAGTTAGTGACCTCAGTAGATATTCCGATTGTTTTTTTTATTGAGAAAGATTGGCTTTAGGTCAAAAATAAACGGCGTTGAAGAAGATAGGCAAATACACATTTTCTTCTTCATCGCCATTCATTTTTGACCTAAATCCAACCTTTCTCGAAAAATCCAACCAGGTTATTCATATTAGACAAACGACAACAGTCACTTATTGTGCCAGGTCGTACATAAAATGTTGTATATCACACGTACGGTAAGGCTCATTACAACACTCGTGTGGTTACCACGGAAGCTCATACCGTACTAGTAATATAAATAACTATTATGTACGACCCACACTGTAAAAGCTTATTACATAACTCATTTTAGCCTGTTTGAGTTACCCAATAAGTTGTATTATCGTACTAGAGATGTAATGAGTTCAATACGTAACTCATTTTTATTGAAAAACGACACTTTTAAAATTCATTTATTAGAAAAAATTATAAATACATTTTTTTGTGGGAAATTGAACCCATTTTGAATACCTACATTACAAACATTTCGAAAAAAATCTGGGACGTACATAAAATGTTGTATATCACATGTACAATAACGGTCATTACACCACTGGTGTGATTTCGTGAAATTTTGTGTAAATATAAGAGGGGCCTTTCCTAGCAAAAATATCTGATCAAAATGTAAAGGGGGAGCCAAGTAAGAAGCAGTATTTTCAATCATTGCCTTTGAGGCTGTTGCAAAATTAAATTTTTGACTCTAAAACTGCATAAATTAGGTATTTGAAAATATTGAGAAAATATCGGAAAAGAGGCTATGAATAAATGTTCCGAAAAACTTCAGGCTTTGTATTAAAATAGTTATTTTTGTCACAAGTACCTAAAATGAAGTTTTTCAGGACGAATCATTGCTGTTTCCGGACGAGGCGTTTGCAAAATTTCCTTAATTTTTGAAATCATGAAGGTGCATCCAAAAAGAAAAAAATTCTAAAAAGAAGCATTTCACGGACTTGAATGAGTCCGTAAAATAGCTGTTTTAGGGAGCGTATAGCGTATGACAAAAACTTATTTTTTCGAAAACTTTGTTGAATAATGTCTTACAATTATTATAATAATAATGTATGGTAATATTATTTAAAAAAGTTTTCGAAAAAAATACGCTTTCAATACAAAGCCTGAAGTTTTCAAATAATTTATGCAGTTTTAAAGCAAAAAATTTAATTTTGCAACGGCCCCAAAGGCAATGATTAGAAATACTGCTTCTTACTTGGCTCCCCCTGTACATTTTGATAAGATATGTTTTCTACAGTTAACGCCGCAACAACGATGAGAATGCTGTGCTCTGATTGGTTGATTTTTCGAAACTAGTATTAAGTTATTTAAAAAAAACGGCACATCAGAATTGGATCAAATTTGGCATAAAAATTTCAATGAAGTTTTACCGAGCGCTTTCGACCTAACTACAGCTCATCTTCAGGCTCGGTTTTGAAAGTAAAAAATATAATAATAATCGTTATATATTTAAGAATTAGCAAAAAGTCAACTTACACGTCAAATTAGACATACAGAGGGTGAGCGTAGAAAAGGAGAACTCAGGTTCAAACTTAGGATAAAATGCATTCTCCAAAAAGAAGATGCGTAGACGAGTTACAGTACAAAGCCTTGTTACTTAACGAACATATAAATGTATAAGACTCGACAAGCAGGCACTATAAAATAAAAAACAAAATTAAGACGTTAAAATCAATTACGTGTTAAAAAGCAATAAAAATCAAGTATGTCAAAACGTAGACGAAATTTTTCACTTTTCACATGGAATTTAATTTTTTTCAAATTCTATAACGGGCTTTTTATGAGAATCTACATTTTTGAGTGTTACTGCCCTTATAATGTGGCTTTCTTTGCATTTTTTCTTATTCAATCCTTCAATTTAGGAATTCTTTATATTTTCTGCTTTTTCATCGATCATTCAGAGGTTGACGTGACTTGATGGAATTGACACATATAAAATAAAATAAAAACTAGCGCCATCTCACGAGAATCGTCCTAAACTTGCAACCTGATTAGGCGTACCAGGTAGAAACGGTGAAGTCCGAATCGACGCAAAGATGGAGTCACTGTGTGGCAAATGAACAAGCAAGGGAGGAAAAGAGAAAAATGGAGAGACAGAAAAGAACAGAGAAAGACTAAGCAAGTGGGTAAAAACGTTGATTAGGTGAATAAATCGAAAATTCGGTTTTTATCGTTGTAAATGTTGAGCTTTAGGTTGAGACAATAAGGATTCGTCGAATATTCTCTTTTAATTTCTAGATGTTCTAAATTTTCAATTCTTCTGGAGTTATTGTTGATAAGAGGATGAAGTATCTTGCTGTTGGATGTGGGAGAAAAGTTATGTTTGGAATAGTTTAAATGGTGGCCGAAAACTGAATGGTTCGGTCTGGATATATGTTCTTTTATTCTGGTTTCTAGGGATCTTATTGTTTTGCCGATGTAGGAGCAACTACACTCAGAGCAATTAAGTTTATAAACTCCGCTTTTGTTTAAGTGTAAAAGTTTTTGTTTTGAGTTAATCAAAAGAGAGGCAATTGTGTTAGATGATTAAAAAGATACTTTGAGGTTCTCCAGATTATTGGATAAGATTTTTGATATTTTGTTTCACGTAGGTCCTATATAGGGAAGTGAACAGTATTTCTGGTTGGAGATGGGTTGAGTATTATATGCCAGTGGAGTGTTGCGTTTGTTTCTAAACTTCTTCACAAGAACACAAGTGTGTTCATAGCCGTCATTAACTGCTATTTGTTTTATAGTATTAATCTCGAGGTTAAAATTCTCTTCAGAAAGCGGTTCAATATTCTATTGACATAGCAATAGATAATAATAATAATAATAATAAATTCGATTATTTCCAATAAAACATATTTACATGTTGTAGGAAATGTTGATAGGTAATACTATTTCAAGAAAGTTTGTTAATTATACGAATTAAAAAACACTATTGAAGATCAAACAGGTGAGTATCGGCAATAACAAAATTCAAAATATTAGGGCATTCCAAAAATAGCATTAAGTAGGTACACAAAATAGGCATAAAAAAGTGATTTTTATGACATTACATTTTAACAAATCATTGAGTAAAGCCTATCACCTACCATTAAATTAACTATACAAAGAAAAAGCGAGAAAGTATGTATAATAATAGAGCAAAAATTATAGATAGGTTGTAGAGAGAAGAATATACCAAATTTATATTTATCTACGATTATCAACAACTTAATAACTAAGATTATCAGTTAAGAATTCCTCTACAGTATAGTAAGCTTTAGATATCAATAATTTTTTCAGTTTATTTATAAACTTGTTCAAGGAGAGTTCTTTCTACTGATTCGGAAGTGTATTGTAAAGCTTACCACACATATAGAAAGAATTTTTTTGATATGCTGCTGTTGAATGTCTCTCCAGGCTTATAGTATTTTTGGCCTGTCTGGTATTTGATTCAAAAAACGTGAATTTATGTTTGTTCTGATGTACGAATTTCGTGCAAGCAAAAATATACAAGGAGGGCAAGGTTAAAATATTTAACTGTATAAATCTGGGTTTGCAGGTCTCAGTAGGTTTCATTCATAACATTGCTCGAATGGCCCGCTTCTGAATGATAAATGTTGATTGAATAGCGCTTGCATTACCCCACAACGTGATACCATAACCCAGCACTGAATGAAAGTTGGCATAGTAAACTGTTTTTAACAAATCGAGATCCAACCCTTTAGCTGACAACACTTTAAGACAATAGCACGATCTACTTAGTTTTCGATTTTGTGTTTCAATGTGCATAGACCATTTAATATGATCGTCAATGTAAAAACCCAAGCATTTTGTAGAGTTAACAAACTGAATAGAGTTTGAGTTATGGATGACATCAGCAGTGTTTCTGTTAGACAAGCTAAATCTAATAGCTACGGTTTTATCTATGTTTATTTTGATTTGGTTGTAGGAACACCAATCCTTTACATCGTTGATTATGCTTTGGGTCCTCCTCTCTGCTACAACCTGATTGTCCGCGACTGCCAAAAAGAACGTGTCATCCGCGAACATCATGCACTTACTAGAACGAACACACAGCGGTAAATCGTTTATGTATATTAAAAAGAGAAGGGGACCCAAAACAGAACCCTGAGGGACTCCGCTGACCAGTACGCCTTCTCGAGAGACCTGAGGTGAATCCCCAGTGCCGTCCTTCAAGACTGTCACCTGCCTTCTGCCTGTTAGATAGCTACTGAACCAGTTCCCTGCGACTCCTCGGATCCCAAGTTGCTCCAACTTCAGAGCCAAAATATGGTGGTTCACACTATCGATGCCTTTTCAAAATCGCAAGACAATCCAGTCACACAGAGACCACGGTCAAGAGCCATTAACACATCTTTCGTCAAGTCAAAAACAGCCTCGGTTGTAGATTTTTCCGGTAAAAACTCATACTGATCCTTACTCAAAATATTTTTTGTGTTTAGAAAGGACATTAACCGTAGGTAAAGTATTTTCTCTAATATCTTTGAAATGCTGGACAACAGGGATATAGGTCTGTAATTTGACATACATTTTTTTTCGCCCTTATTTTTGTATAAAGGAATGACTTGGGCCAGTTTAAAAACATCTGGAAAAACTCCGGTTTCGAGGCTTAAGTTAAATAAATAGGCTAAAACACTAGACAGCACGGGCGAAAGTTTTTTCAGTAATGTAGATGATATGAGATCAAAGCCGCAGGAGGTTTTGGACTTGACTTGTGATATGATTCTATTAATTTCGTATTCATCTGTCGGAGACAGGAAGATTGAATTGTTCTGACACGTAACTTTACTTAAGATTTTTGTGTTTTCCTGGGTAGAAATGTCGCGAGAAGTAACCAAATTTAGGAAATAAGAATTAAAATGATTGACCAAGGCTTCGGGATGCTTTATGTTATCATTATCGACGACCAGTTCTTGGATCTCATGTTTTTTAGGTTTATTGTTTGTTTCGGATTTAATTATTTGCCAAACTTTCTTTGTTTTATTTTCTGCTGAATATGTCTCTCTCCTGTAGTGATTTTTTTTAGCTAAAACAACTGTTTTTCTTAAAATTTTGCAATACATTTTTGTATGGTTATGCAATTCAATGTTGTCATCAAATTTGCATTGAAGCAGTAATTTGCGTTTGGTTCTGCAAGAAGTTCTTATTCCAAGAGTTGTCCAATTTTTTGTTGAATTCTTAACTCTTACCTTTCTGAGGGGAAAATTTAGTTCGTAGAGAGAAATCAAAACGTCAGAAAATACTCTAAACTTTGACTCAACACATTCAGCTTGGCTAAACGTCACGTCCCAATTCATTTGATTAAGTGAGCTTATACAATTCTCTTCACGCCCTTTAGTAATAAAACGCTTGAATTCAAAATATTGCCCTACTTTATTACATGAGTCCATTTTTATGTGCAATATTTGTGCAACCTCCTGGTCCGAAAGGCAACTGTCCTTCAAGTCTACATCAAACTCATCTATATTGGTAAAAATATTGTCAAGGCAGTTTCGACCTCGTGTGGGTTGGGTTACAGTCTGATGCATATTAAAGGACTCGACTATTGACAGTATTTGTTGCCTTTCAGTAGATGGCACTAGAAAATTTAAATTAAAATCACCACACACTACCAATCTCTCGCTTCCAGTTCGAAATACTTCCGATAACAAGCTTTCCAAATGGTTCAGAAAACTGTGAATACTTCCCTTTGGCGACCTGTAGATACAAATGATAAAAAGAGAATTACCCACTCTTGCTGCAGAAAACTCAAACTCTTTTTCAACTATCAAATGATTGTATGCATTAATGTTTTTACACTCAATGTGATTCTTGGTAAAGATACAGGTACCCCCGTGTATGAATTGTTTTCTACAAAAGGAAGATATAAGTTTATAGTTGTCAAAATTACAAAAGGTAACTTCGTTTTCATTGAGCCAGTGCTCGGAGAGACATACAACATCCGCTGGGGTTTCAGACAAAAATATACTTAATTCTAAAAATTTACTCTTTAGAGACTGGATGTTTTGATGCAGTATCGAGAATCTCTGTTTATTTGCGAAAATTATAGCGCCCTCTTTTAGCTGTTGGGGTGTCATCATTTTGATGTATGTATCTTTGACGTATTTCTGTGTTCGGTTCCATTGTCGATTTCCATTTGTTGTAGTGCGTTGACATCAAAAACTTCACCATCTATGTATGACTAATGCGTTTCGTTTCATCTGAACGTTATAGCCCTTTTGTTTCGCTTCATATCTATGTCGAAGTAAGACCTTTTGAACTGATCTTTCTTCGCTATCCAAGTCGTTTGAAATTGCATACTGAGAACCTTTTAGTTTATGGGCGTTCTTTAAAATGAAAAGCTTTTTCTTAAAATTAGCCATTTTCACCATTACAGGACGGGAACGGTCTTCAGCTCGCTTACCAATCCTAAAAACCTCCTCTATATCTGCATCGTCTAGTTTTATCTTGAGGATAGTTTCGAAGATGTGTAGAACTACAGATTCCAGGGGACCATCTGAGTTTTCCGGTAGACCATATACAATAAGGTTTCTTTTCGGCATGGATCGATCTATGAATTTTAATTGGCTAGACAATTCGGAGCAATTTCCTTTTATATCGTCAACCTCACTCTTTATTTCGGCAACTTCGTGGGCAATTTTGGCAGTCAAAGCATTTTCCACTTCGCCTAATCTCGTGTTCAGTGCGGCTAGTAATTCTCTGTTGCTTGGATCTTCTTTTTCAGAACCCATTTTGGTTATTATAGGTGACAAAACTATGTAGCGCTAACTTGATGCGGTAGGACTATAAAAGTAAATAGGTATTTCTGCTGGGACAGGACGAAGGTCGACAGCGGCTAGTGCGTTTTTAAAGGTTTCTAACTAAATGCAATGCAAGACTACTGCTTTATCGCGAGGTGGGAATATCTATGAGTGAGAATATTTATGCTAATTTTATGCTAATTTTAATTTTGATTGTTCAGGCTGTAGGCAAATTTAGCCTTTATTAGCGGAATAATACAGATCTCTTCAACTCAATATATCCTCGTTATTCAACGTGAGAAGCAACATACCAACTGATTACAGCACTTTCCTCATCATTGCACTACCACTAAACTCACTAGACAAATAATGCAATTTAATTTGAACTCATTTCAGCTATTCTAGTATCAATCAAAAATGAATGGTCGAGCGTACAATACGGAACCCATTAGTCCTGGTTTGACTGTTTATGGGAATGAGAATGGTTAGATGTGTAAGGGATCAAGTGATCTGTTTGTGTAGGTTTTCTGAATATTGAAAATTGAAAGGAGTTGATGAAATTCTTTATGAAGACATCAAAGAAGTTAAGAGTCCTGTCAACTTCTACTTCAAGGGTAAATTGAAAAGAAGGATGCATGTTGTTAAAGGCTTCTAGGATGAAGTTTATTTGATCCTGTTCACCGTCAACAATAGCGAAGCAGTCATCAACATATCTAGACCAGAATAATAAGTTTCCCAACATAAGGTCTGGGATAAGTTGTTTCTTGAAATGACGAAGGAAGTAATCAGCAAGCAAACAACTAAGGGGGTTTCCCATTGATAGGTCATGAGGAAGTTCATAAACATTATTGTTGAATAGGAAAAAATCTTGTTGGAGACATAATGACAGCAATTCCACTTTTCTATTAACGACTCCCTGATCGACTCCACTTTCAAGAAGGTTTTCAGATATAATTGGGATGGTTTCATTCTTTGGAATTGAGGTGTACAGATTTGTCACGTCGAACGAGACCATTATGTTGGGTTCAACTGGGTTGAAGGAGTTTAATTTGTTGATCAAGTCAAGTGAATTTTTGATGGTGAATGTTGGTTTGGTTGACATTAGGGAGGTAAGCAATTTGTTGAGGAATACTGGCAAGAATGAGACAGGTGTGTTGCAGAAGCTGACTACTGGTTGTATAGGGATATTCAATTTATGGATTTTTGGGAGTCCCTATAATCCTGGCATAGCTGGGTTGCTAGAAAAAGGGATTTTATTACTGTTGTGTTGTTTAATGAATTTAGAGTGTTTTTTGATTACCTTCTTCGTTCTGTTGGTAAAACTGTTGAAAGGGTCGACCTGTAAATTTTTAAAGTTATTTTCAGATAGGAATGATGATACTTTATTAATATAATCTGTTTCATTCAAAATTACCATGCAATTTCCTTTATCTGCTTTTGTAAATATTAATTTGTTGATATTAATTTTGGTTTTTATGTTTTTAAGTGTTTTACTGATGGAGGTATCGGTTGAGGTACTTTGTTTTAATTTATCATTTAATACTTGGAAACATTGGACTTTTAAAATGTTCTTTTTGTCAATATCATTGGAGAAAAAATCGATAAGGACGTCGATGTCTGTGGAGAAATTCTTCGAGGAATCTTTTATCAGTGTTACTATGAAGAGATAATTTCAGACGCAAATTCAACAAATCCAACTCATCTTTTGAAAAAACACAATTAGATAAGTTCTTGACCCTAACATGAAATGTGTGGTTTGAAAATTTGACCTTGTTATGATTTTCAGAAAATGACTTACTCTCTCTCAGTGTCTTAATCTTACTCTCCAGTCTCTTAAACTTACTTAACTTCCTGGCTGGATTGTACTGTGTCAAAGGTATCGTTAAGCGAGTTCAGCCAGTGTTCGCTTGTGTCAACCTGGACTAACCTGTCATATGTTTTCTTAAGTTCTACGTTTGTGTGGTGAAGTTTTGTGTAGTGCTTTGAAATTTCGCTTTTTATTGGTCTTCTTCTCAGTTTGTTTCTCAAATTAGTTGGTATATTCCTTGAAGTTCTTATTCTAGAAAAGATTGGTTGTAGGTCTTCGTGTATGCATCGGTTGAGGAACCATGTCGACCTCGAGTGAAGCTCTCCTAAGGGCCAGCCATCTGTATGCTCTATACAAGGGCACCATAGCGTGCGTAGATACAAAGAGGGGATTTCTGGATGTACACCAATGTGAATCAAAGGAAAAGAAAAATCGGAGGTTGTAATGGTTTTGATGAAGTTTTACCGAGCGCTTTCGACCTAACTACAGGTCATCTTCAGGGTCGGTTCTGAGAGCAAAAAATATAATAATAATCGTTATATAATTAAGAATTAGCAAAGAGTCAACTTACTCGTCAAATTAGACATACACAGGGTGAGCATAGAAAAGGAGAACTCAGGTTCAAATTTAGGATGAAATGCATTCTCCAAAAAGGAGATGCGTAGACGAGTTACAGTACATATCCTTGTTACTTAACGAACATATAGATAATATAATATAAATAATAAATTGAACAATATGATTCTGAATTGCCCTCTCAATTCACACATGCGCAATTCGTCTTAAAACATCATTCACCATCTTTTTCCATGTGTCAAACCGTGATTATTAAATTACCGAAGAACAAACACGTTTCTGTAATTATAAATTATTAAAATTACAAATTCATGGAATAAATTAAACAAGAAGTTCAACCCCTAGGGCCCTTTACACCTAAATGTTGTGATTGTGATTATACACATTATTTTAACTGTAAGAACGTCAGACTATGTGTTGTTTTATAAAATTTGACTCGAATGTAGGGGAGGTCCGGCTACAGTGGCCACCTTTTCATATTTTGCCTTCAAACTTTTAGCCTGATATATTTTTTGGATATCTATTTGGCTGGGATTATTTGTTATACTTACAACAATTACAAATATTTTTTTTTTAAATATCTACAGGATGGCCACTGTACCCTCCATGTTGGGTACAGTGGCCATATCACTGTACTCCACGTAGGGTACAGTGGCCATATATGTTTGACACTGTTCAGTAACTAGAAATTAACAAGGATATGGGATTGTGAAAAACAAAATACGACCAACTGAAATAATTTTAATTCCACATAATGTCTAAACCAAAAATAGCTAAAAATTGCTAAAAAAAAGGTATAAAAATATAAGTAAAAGATTAGTTCACATTATAGCAAGACATATCAATGGCAAATCTGTAAGTGGTATTTGTTCTGACTGTTCCCTTGGAAAAATCTGGATCAGGTAAGTGCAATTCTATGTCTTGAAGCAAAACAACACTTATGTCTTCAACTATTGGGAAAACAAACGCATTTCCTTTCTTTCTTAAAAAAATTATTTCAAACTCTTCGTCATTAATTTTTTTTAACACCTTGCCAACGAAATATTTGCATGTCTTTTTAGTAGAAAATTTCACTAAGACAAAAGATTGTGAGCTAATATCATTTAGATCTTTAAAATCCTTCAACTTATCATCAATTTCTTCAAAATAATCAACGTCATCGGAGTCCGTTAAATCAGGTAAGTTTACATTATCTTCCTCAGAACTTGATGAATCGACAGCCTCTTGTAATTTGAGCTTTTTCAGAGTTGGTTGATTTTTATTGCTATTAAAACAGTTGCGCTTCACCTGACCTACTTTCTTCATTCTCATTTTAGATGCTCTATTGTAGTTTTCTGCTTTTAATCTTTCGTAAACTGGGGTGTCTGTCAATACTTCAGTCGATTTCTTTTAGCCTTTCCTGGGAATCTTTTTTTCATTTTGTTTAACTGATGGGTAAGGTTGTAAAATTTCTGGGGGTATAAAGGATTTTTCCGGTGGCTTCTGTTGAACCAAAATTGTCGAATGTATGGATTCTTTTTCTGGAGTTTTTTGTAAAAGTTCTGGATTCATTTTTCTGCCAAAACTGGTGCTTGGCTGGGAATCTCCAAAACTGGTGCTTGGCTGGGAATCTCCAAAACTGGTGCTTGGTTGGGAATCTCCAAAATTGGTGCTTGGTTGGGAATTTTCAAAACTGATGTTTGGTTGGGAATCTTCAAAACTGGTGGTAAGTTGAGATCCTTCAAAACTGGTGTTAGGCTGGGATTCTCCGAAAATATTGTTAAGGTTGGCCTCTTCTAGTTGGGGGTTCATATTTGGAATGTCAGTTACTTTCGAAGCCATGAAGTCATCGTCGCTAAATATCATATTATTGAAAGGGGAAATGCCTGTATCTTTAAAAGCAGATATGCAGTTTTTTGCGCAAAAAAACCAGTGGATATTTTTTTTTTTTTTTTACGGATATGCGCACTCGCAAGGAAATGTCCTATCACGCTCGAGAAGCGGCAAGTGCGCGGAAATGTCGGTGTATGTTGGTCTTGAAACGGTTCAGGTTGTAACCTGCAGGGAAAACCGTCGCAGGGAGTTTATTCCACAGCGATGCTGTTCTCCAGAGATATGAATTCTGATATAATGAGGTTCTTGGTGCCTCTAGTTTGACAGTAAATTCATGGTTACCGTCTGTTTGACGGGTTCGCCTGGTAGGTGCTACTCTCGGTGGAATCATACGTGCCAACTCTTCAGAGCATTTTCCGTGATAGTACCTGTAGAAGAGAGATAAATCGCCCACAGATCTGCGATGTTCGAGACCATCCAAGTTACGAGTAAGTGCGGGGTCATTGATCAGCTTGATAGCTCGTTTTTGCACGGTATTCAAAAGCATTAAGGTATGTTTGGGTGCTGCACTCCATATATGTGAGCAGTACTCCATAGTTGGTCGAATCTGGGCTTTGTAGAGTGTCAGCAATTGGCTTGGTGTGTACAGATGTCTTGTACGAAATAGCACCCCCAGCTTTTGGGAGACCCTTTTAGCAATATCTGCCCCGTGACTGTGCCAAGACATGTTGGTCTCTGCAGTAACCCCCAAGATGTTCAACTGACTCTGTAATGTGACAGCACTTCCAGATAGCATGATGTTTGGCTCACCGGTGCTGGTCTTTTTTGAAAACAGAGCTGCTTGGGTTTTCTGCGCGTTGAACTGTACAAGGTTTTTGTTACCCCAGTCCTCTATTATCTCCAGGTCGTTATTTATCTGCGATATTTGAGTTAGTCTAAGATGATGCAATTCACGTGCGGAAAGACCTGTGGGTGGTATGAGTGAGGAGACTACATTGCCATCGTCTGCAAAGCAATAAAGTGGATTTACTGTTTTATCTATGAGGTCATTTATGTAAATCAGGAAAAGAGTTGGCGAAAGGATTGCTCCCTGTGGCACACCAGCATTTATTTGGTAAGAGTTGGAGTTCTGGCCATCCAGTGCAACATAAATGAATCTGTCCTTTAGGTAACTTTCAAACCAAGTACAAAGTTTCGGCGATAATCCCATTGCTTTGAGCTTGTTGAGCAGATTTTCATGCCAAACTTTGTCGAATGCTTTAGATATATCTAAGGCAATTGTTCTTGTTTCACCCCGCAATTCAATCGCTTTTTGCCATAAGTGAGTGACGTATGTAAGTAAATCGCCAGTTGACCTATATTTTCGAAATCCGTATTGCTTATCGTTGATAATTTTGTACTTTTCCAAGTACTTGGTTAGGTGATTGTTCACAACTCTTTCCATTACTTTTGATATCACCGGAAGTAGAGCAATTGGTCTATAGTTTAACGGATCTGTCTTTTTTCCTTTCTTTGGAATGGGTTGTACTGCGGCAGACTTCCATGATGATGGATATACTCCTTGCCTGTAAGACAAATTGAATAATTTTGCGAAAGTTGGGGTGAGTTCGTTGGCGCAATTTTTGAGTACTATTGCGGGGATGCCATCCGGACCCATTGCTTTGTTTGTATCCAGCTTTTTTAGGGATTTTCGTATTTCTCTGTGACAAAAGGGTACCTCTGGCATACTATGGGGAACCCTTTCAATGAACGGTGGAGTTTTTCCGTTTGGCACTGTTAGGTTGGAGTTGGAGGAAAACATTTGGGCAAGCATATTGGCTTTTTCCTCTGATGTTGTGGCTAAGTGATTATTTTTATCTGTAAGTAGTGGTATGGATGACTTGGTGAAGTTAGATCCAACAGCTTTTGCAAGAGACCAAAAAGACCTAGAACTACTTGGACAATTCAACAACCTGTTTTTTATTCTTTGATTGTATGTTTCTTTAGCGGAGTCAATAGTAATTTTGCAACTATTTCTGGCTTCTATAAATTCTGTGTGGTTTTGAGCGTTTTGTTGTCGTTTCCAAAGGTTATATGCTCTGTGTTTTTTTCTGTACAGCCGTTCGACACTGGCTGTTGAACCAAGGTTTTGCATTAGCTCTACGTTTAGTTGTATGTGGGATATATGCGTCCATTCCAGATAAGATTACTTGTGTTATTTCATTACAGCAAATAGTGGGATCAGCTGTTTTAAAGCAAACCTCTTGCCATGGAAAATCCAGGTAATACTGTTTTAGGTCATTCCATTTTGCCGATTTATAGTGCCACATTTTACGAGGAAGTGGTTGTAGGCTTGGTGGGATGAGCATTTCGCACTTTGTTATTATAAGATCGGACGAACCAAGTGGAGCATCTACTTGAATTGTGTACGAGTCAGGATTGGTGGTTAGGAACAAGTCTAAAAGCGCTGCAAATTCGCCCCTTTCTGAGATACGGGTAGGTTCATCGACAAGCTGCGTTAGACCACAACTTATGGCAAAAGCTTCTGCTTCTCTGCCTTCGTTATCTGTTTTGTTGTGGTGTTTCAGCCAGGGTATATTGTGGACGTTGAAATCGCCTAAAAAGACAATTTCCGCCTGTGGATAGTTTGACTGTATACTATCACAGCTTTCGGATAATGTCGCGAAAAAGTTTTGGTAATCGGTGTTACTTGGCGGTCGGTAGAGGCAGCAGATAAACTTGGTCGATGACTTTGAGGTGAATTTTAGCCATATGATATCAAGGTTCGCTGGTTCTAGCTTCTCCTCTCGATGACATGAAAGGTCATTTTTAATGTACACACAGATCCCAAAATTATGTCGAAATTGGTGGTGTAGGTCATAGCCGGGATAAAGATAGTTCACAATAGGTGTTGCAGAACTGATTTTAGTTTCCGTGAGAACAAGGATGTCAGGTCTTTGTTCTTCAAGATGTTGGTGAACTGAATTCATATTTGTACTTATTCCTCTTATATTGCTAAAATCAATTCTGAGTCGAGTTTTTGATCTTCTCTTTATATCTTTGCATGAAGGACCCCCAGGATCACCCGACGCCCGGAGATCCGAGTGGTCGGGTATTTTACCTCCGGAATATGCAACACCCAAAAGCTCAGCAATATCGTAAATTGTTATCCTTTTTCCGGGATTATTCACAAGCCAAGTTTGACAAGCGTTGTTATAGTATTTCTTGAGAGGGCCATACACACATTTGTCTAGCGGTTGAAGTTTGTGACTAGTGTGCGGCGGGAGCGTCAGTAATTTTACATGATTTTGTCGAGCCTTTTCTGTAACTGCTAGTGATATATGGCTTTCATGGTTGTCCATGATTAAAAGAACAGGGGCATCCACAGATGGTTTAGCATGACTAATGAAGTGATTGAACCACTCTGCAAATATATTAGATGTAATCCAGCCGGACTGAGAAGCTGCTCCAATAGTGCCAGGTGGTGAATTTTTAATCATATGATCTTTAAAATACTTGCGAGGAAATACTAGCAATGGGGGAATTGTATTTCCCATAGCGATTATAGCTCCCACCATGGTCACGAGCGTGCCCCTTTCGCTTGAAGTGATTTGGCCCACTTGCCTTTGACCTTTAGTAGCTAGAACCTTTCCGGGATTTTGTACTGTCGTTAACGCTGTTTCATCGACGTTGTAGATCTTCGAGGCATTAAGTTTATGTTTTTCTATAAGCATCTGTAATTTTATAAAAAAAATGTCTCAATCACTGGCTTATTAAAACCCATAGCCCTTCCTAAGGATGTCGCCTGTTCTTATAGAGATGTCTTTGTTTCTCTTTAGGAATCCTGTAAACCAGTCCTTGCCCGCTGTTTGATTCTCACTCCAAGATGTAGGGATATTTTTTCTATTTGCAACGGCTAAGTCATATGCCAATTTACGAGAGTTTTGGGGTGTTAAGCCATGATGTAAATTAGCCATAGTTTTTAAATAATTACATAGAAGCTGCTCCTCTTCACTCGAAAATATTTTTCTTACTGTATAGTTTGGACTCATTCTTGGACAACCCTCTAAATCAGGATTATTCCAATTTATTTTTTCCCGGGATGCCCTACATTTATTTATGTATCTACGTAACGTGGTGCGAGGAATATTGTAGTTAATCGCAGCTCTTTTAATAGAAATACCTCCTTCAAAAACGGCATATACTGCATTTTTCATTGACTCTTCACTGGTCTTTCCAATGCCAGTATTTTTGCAATCTCGTCGTGGCATTATTGCAATCCCTGAGAAAAAATATAATTATTTCTATTTCCAACATTTAAATATTTTTGAGGCAACAGTGGCCACCGGTTTAAAAATTTGAAAACCGGTGGCCACTGTAAACCTAATATCTATGACCACTGTTCCCAAATTACACCCTATCAAAAGTATTAACCTAAAAATATCAAAAGTAAAAATCTTACCTTTTCGGGAGTGAAAACACACATTTCAAGGACGTCGCTTATATGTGTTGCAAACCACAATACCAAAAAATAAATTGTTTTTTTTTTAATCGCTTTAAATTGGTCAAAATCGTTACTTTTGGTCGCAAATAAAAGGGAAGGCACGTGGCTTCAGACTGGTTCACAAGAACTGCATCGTCACTTGTTGAAAATAAACACTTGCTGGTGCTCTATACACAAACGAGGTGGCAGTGTTGCCAGGTGTTCCATTTAAGTTTTACAAGGAGGTGACCACTGTACCCGCATGGCCACTGTAGCCGGACCTCCCCTACTCCTAACAAAGTAAGTGATTAACTGAGTATTTAACCAATTAATAAAATCAAAATAAATTAAAATCATAACAATTTCCTTGCTTTCAGGAAGCACTGAGGATGGCCTGAGGCCGAAAGCGCTCTGCTATTAATAAATAATTTTCATGCACATAATACAAAATTGGTTTTTCCTTCTCTATTAATTTCAATGTTTTTCATTTCAATAAAGCTAGGTAAATCAAGGGTACTTACAGCATACCATTTTTTTTTTTTTTCAATATTGAAATGAAAGTCAAGATTTATTGAAATTATTTTAATATTGAAATTAAAGTCAATGTACTTAATGCCTGAGGCTGATTGACATTATTTCCTCAACACACGTGCGGATTGTCTATCTTAACAATTTTATTCACAAGCGTTTAGTTGAGACGTTTTTACATCACTATTTTTCTAGTATTTGAGTTATTTAATGAGACTCATAACACAACTAGAAGTGTTATAAGACTCATAATATATTTAGTGGTTAAGTGGAGTTCGTGTCCTCTAGGTATCCAATGACGGGGGTGGTTCGTCGGTTAGGACAAGAAAAATAAAAGGCCTATTAAGTCTTTGCCAACGTTTCCCCCACAAGTTTACAGCTTCATCAGGGCTGAAACATATATTAGGAACATCAAAAAAGTGCTAACAAAAAACTGAAGTTTACACACCTTGTACTTAAAAAATTATGTGGCCAGATTTATGTAAAATAGTGCGATATTTTCAGGATGGAACATTCGATTGCACATAAAAAAATCACAATACATTGATAAAGATGCTAAAAAAGACAAAAAACACAAAAATATAAAAATATAAAAAATATAAAAAAACTAAAATTAGGACAAAGTGATTACAAAGATACAAGCATTTTGTATTGTTTATTATAGTTTATCATTTATTTCCTTATATCTCTGTAAACACTTTGTCCTAATTTTCGTATTTTTATATTTTTTATATTTTTATATTTTTGTATTTTTTGTCTTTTTTACCATTTTTATCAATGTATCGTGATTTGCTATGTGCAGTCGAATGTTCCATTCTAAAAATCTTGCACTATTTCATATAATTCTGGCCACATAATTTTTTAAGTACAAGGTATGCAAACTTCGGTTTTTTGTTAGCACTTTTTTGATGTTCCTAATATATATTCTAGTCCTGATGAAGCCCTAAACTTTTGGGCGAAACGTTGGCAAAGACTTAATAGGCATTTTATTTTTCTTGTCCTAACCGACGAATTACCCCTTTTATAACTAGTGGTATTATGAACTAGGTTATGAATCTATAAGTGAGCATTCACACCAAAGTAGCATGTATCAAAATATATGACAAATGTTGCCACGTTGCATATTTGCGACGCCTTTCCGGTGTGAAACCTACCATATATTTCTAAAGGTTCTAAAATAAGTAGCATGCATGTTGCTTCCTAGCAGCAAGTCGAACGTCGCATGCTACTTTGCTGTGAATGCTCACTTCATAACTATATAGATTTTGTGATCTGATAAATATCATAGTCAAACGTGTAAAGGTAGAATGAAGGTAGACAACCACTAATAAACGAAAATTAGAATAATATTTTCTTATTTTTCGCTTGTAGATAAAACGTTGTACATTAGACGTGCGTTTGTTTAAACATGACAACAAAACTCGTCGTTATTGTAATTATGTTCAGAAACGCACTTGTGATGTAAAAAAATATTATTATATCGATATATGCGAACATCGTGACGAGCCCACTGATCTAAAAAATAAATGGATAAACAATTCATACGGCTTGATTGGCAAAATTTGTGCGAAAATTTGGGGTCAATATTCTATGAACAGTTGTGCAACGGAACAGCCTAACGCCTGCGCAGTGTCTTATCTTTCGAACAACCGTTTTAAATTTTAAAATTCCTTCATTGTCATTGGCCAGATTTTGTGCACGCACAATACATGTTTCTACTGCGCACGCTCACAGCTGTCCCAGTCAGTTGTTTCTGTTTAAATTTTGACCTCGTAAATTAGCAGCATTTGAAGCGTTCTTTGTTTATCCATTTATTTTTGAGATCAGTGGACGAGCCCTATTGGACAGTGTCATCCATAATGCTATGATGCATAAAATTGACTTTACTGAAACGAAAGTTGAATTCCAAACATTATTCTTGAGTATAGCTGAAAAAAAGATCGTCAAAGCATTTGGTTTCAAAGAAGATGCGTTTCGTTCTTATAGATTACCTAAAATTTTCTTCCCCTTTTTTTTGTGGATAATGTTTCCCCTTGTTCTATCAATTATTGAGGGTCTAGTTAAAATGAAAATTCGAGCACCAACTAGGTCTTAATTAGTTCCCTGGAACGACACTGACACATGTAAAGTAATTTAACCCCCCGAAAAGGGTTGGGCTGTTCTGACAAGATCGTTGCTGTTATGAGCACGTGCGGGTTGGCCCGTGTAAGACCAGATAGACATTTTCCACTTCAATTACAATCTCGTCGTTCGAAATGCCTCGCTACGCCTAGCATACAAATTGCGAAAGATGCTTTACAATTAGAATACCTCAAGTCGATTATCTGCCTTTGTGGAAGAAAATAGGTGTTTTAACTTGAAAATGGACGTTATCAACTCGTAAATATGTATTTCTTTTTTAATCTAAGTAATTTTACATAATCCTAAGAACCGACGCGTTTGATGAATTATGAGAGTAAATGGATACTTGACAGTGAAGGATCTCATTACATTTGAAAGTCCTTAAAAAAAAATCTCATAGCTCTTCGTGTAATAGGATTTTGAAGATAATAATACAATATTCGAATCCTTTTTGCAAAAAAAAAACAAGAAGGTCCTCTTTCCGAGAGTGTCGTAAAATTCCATAATTAGATATAGATTTGCCGACTAGGCCATAGTCTTGTTTGCTCTAAGAGGCTGACCTATAAAAAAAAAAAAACAAGAAACGTAAATTGGATTATCTTTGTGCTTTTGTTTTGCAGGTCCTGATTTGATCTTGCCTCCCACGGGTTTATCACAGCAACATTCGGATTACTAACGTGTAAGGACATTATTGTATATACAGGTACTTAGTTCATATAATTTCGGTGATATATTCGTGGTTAAACGTTTTTGTACGTATTTTATTTCTAAATTGAAATTTATTAGTTTTGAAATAAATTTTTCAACAAATAATGTGTATCATTAACATTGTGTAAATATTCAATGAGTATTAAAATTAGTTTCTTAATGCTTTGTTAATTCGTAGAACTTATTATTATTACTATAGAATATTGGGTAAATATTAATTTATTATGTTTAAGCGGTCTATTATTTGAACTTTAATGTCAAGACTTGACACAGAAGCACAGATCACCTACATACAGATGGGAAAGAGCGTCGAATTCGTGGCTCAAGGTTAATTTGGCGTACATACGCTGGCCGCATCAATAAATTTTGAACATATTTATTATATAAATGCGAAAGCTCAATAATATAATATTATTTCTTTAATTGGTTCATAAACAAACAAAAAAATTCTTTATATAATAAACTTAACAAGAAATCATGCGATCGTTGACGTAAATATTCTGCGGCAGATCACAAATCGTTCAATATTTTATTTTTATTTTACAGTTGATTTTTTCATTTTTTCTCGAACTATTCAAATCGAGCTTTGTATATTTTAAAGTATAGAATAATATCCTTAATCTAACAAATAACTCAATTACATATTATATTTTGGGAAAGTCTGTACACGGATGAATCAAGTTGATTTTGCTCATTTCAGTTGAAAAAAATTGCTCGAAGCATCATCAAAAATTGACAAAAATATGTTTACTTTGTTTTTGTCGAAAGCTTCAGATTCTTTGGACAAATAAACACATGTGTCACATGAATATTTTTGTGATGCTTTATTCATTAAATACACGCCAATATAGGTAAACACAACAGGCTGGAACACGCTCACGCACTCGGCCGCGTCAATTGTCCTGACGCGGGCGATCTATGTCTATGCGTATGGGGGCTGGCCCCGTTCCGGAGCCGTGATTTCATAGCTTTGGATCGTCGATGGGAAGGATACTTGCTTACGCATCTGTATTAGGTGATCTGTGACAGAAGTGATCTATCATGTACCATCGTCACCAAAAGTAACTGGTACAGCATCATGTTATTATTGAGGCCGTTTTACAGCTTGCAATTCTATCTGCAATATACAAGAAACTTGAACGAAGGCATGCGCAGAAGTGAGTCAGCTGATTGTTTTCTGCATGATTCTTGAAACTTGAATGGCATTGCATGCAATCGGTTTGGTGCCATTTTTCTTGAAAGTTTTCGCGCAAGCAGGGGAATTTTTAGCAATTATGATGCTTAAAGTGGCTGCTATTGCTTTCTTCTTTTTATATCAACTTATAATCACTTTTTTACATTTTGGGAAAATACAAACATCAACAACACAAAATTAAAAACAAAAAAGTATGGTTAAAGTTAGAGAAGGAAACAAAAGTCAAATTGCAAGGTGTAAAACGACGTGCAAGAAATCTTGAATGCAGTTTTGTTGCATGCAAACAATTGAATTCGAGTTTTCTATCAAGCTGTAAAGCGGCATTTAGCTCTCGTACATTTATTATATAGTTTTTAGTGTCAACTATTTATCAAACTATGAATTTTAGGCTAAGTTTACGACAGTCGACAAAAAAAATTGCAGAAAAACGCATGGCTGAAATTTAAAAAAAAATTAACGTAAAATGTGTGGTACACACTGGGTTTAGTCGCAGAAAGGACCCTGCACTAATCTTATGGAAATTGGGTCCAGGCTTAATTTTCTGCAATTTTGGCATATGATGTGTGATGAATTTTTGAGCTTCTGATCAAAAGCTATCATTGCGCAAAAGTGCTACCATCGCTAGTTTTCAAAATATTGGGCCTTCTTTTTTGGTTTTTTGGGTCGCGCTCGGAAGCGGTAAACGTCAAAAGGTTTTGACGTGTTCTGAAACTCGAGTCTGTATGATCAGTTTTTGAAGTGAAAACTTCTTTAGGCGTGTTTCAATAAGCGGGTGCTTACGCCAATATGTTTTCATTTATGTTTGAGCTGTTTGCATTTTAGATTTTGTTGTAGTTTGTATTACGTATGTTAGGTCTGTTCGCGCAGAAATCACAAACCAGTCAGAGTGAATTTCATTGGTTGGAACTAGTTTTGCGATTGTTCTCACCCAATCAAATTCGCTTTGACTGGCTTGTGTTTTCTGTGCGAAGTGCGAACAAACCTATTGACAATACACATCAAAACCTTTTGACGTTTACCGTTTCCGAGCGAGACCCAAAAAACCAAAAACAAGGCCCAACAACTTGAAAACTAGCGATGGTAGCACATTTACGCAATGATAGGTTTTAATCAGAAATTCAAAAACTATCATATCGTCTATTAGCGGAATTTCAATCGGTATGTACAGGGTGGTTTAAATTGGACACTTTCTTATGGAAACACCCTTTATTTTCAGAGATAGAAAAAAAATGAATCCCCCACTCTGAGGCTCAAGTTTCATGAGATCTTGATTGCAAACCGCATTTCGATACCTTCAACCGTTTAACCGTTAGAGGGCGATTCTCGATTTTTAGCAATACTGTGGAACCTTCATAACTTTTTTGTTTATGAAAATGTGACGTTCTTAGTTTTTTTCTATCTGGCTCCGATTTCGAGATATTGACCAGAATCCGATTTTTTTCAATAGGACATCCTATATATTAATAGCTCACTGGAAAGCTATGCTTTTGCTAATTTCAATGATATAAAGTTCGATAGGTTCATCTCCAACGGTTTCCGAGAAAAAAATTATCTCGGTGTTTGTCATAAGAAACAATATGTTAGAAAGAGACCTTTCTTGTGTTCCTTATAGATATAAAGTCCTTTTTCAACACACTGTTTCTTATGACAAAAACCGAAATAATTTTTTTCTCGGAAACCGTTGGAGGTAAACCTATCGAACTTTATATCATTGAAATCAGCAAACGCGGAGCTTTCCAATGAGCTATTGATATATAAGATGTCCTCTTGAAATAAATCGGATTTTGGTCAATATCTCGAAATCGGAGCCAGATAGAAGAAAACTGAGAACGTTACTGAATTCCGCTGAAAAAAAAGCTTCTAGAAAGTATCTACGGAAATCAATTATTTTTATATACAAAAAAGTTTTGAAGGTTTCACAGTATTGCTCAAAATCGAGAATCGCCCTCTAGCGGCTAAACGGTTGAAGATATCAAAATGCGATTTGCACCAATCAAGATTTCATGAAATTTGAGCCTCGGAGTGGGGGGATAATTTTTTTCCATGTCCAAAAATAGAGGCTGTTTCCATAAGAAATTGTCCAATTTGGACCACCCTGTACATATAAAGCTATAAAAAATGTGTTTTTCACTGGCGGGCGAAGAGAATTTGACTTTGCTTGATTTAGCTCTCAATTTATTATCATTTTCATATTCTCATCTGTAGTCAAATTTTCTTCAAGTCTAACTTTATGCAAAAACAATTTTCTCCGAGTTTCATACCAATATGTCGAATATAAAATTCCTAAATTAAAAATAGTCATTCAATACGCTGAGTAATTTTTGAATACCATTCAAATATAATACCTAGTACAAATTATCCGATAATTCGATAATACACAATAATTCAATTGTTGATCTAAACGTTGTATATAGATAATAGCGTATAGGTAGATAAGTTTAAATTAATGTAGTTTTTAATGAACTTTACAGTAATAGGCTCCTTGCATCAAATTTTTTTATTGCTGATTTCGATAGTCCATGAAAAATAAGTCAACACGTGTTTTTTCTTTTTCTTCTTAGTCAAAAATTGACGGAGATACAACGCTATGAAATATGCCTATGACGTCACTTATCATATAAATTAGTGACGTTGCACATGGTCAGTATATCTATATATACAAAACTTAATATTTGTATAACTTCCGGAATAATCATATTTGGGCGAAATTAAAAAAAAAGCAACGTTTTTTTTTCGACTTCCTACAGTTTGCAATAAACAATAATCAATTTAATTTTCCATGCAAGTACCCTATTACAATAATCTTATACATTACT
This sequence comes from Ceutorhynchus assimilis, assembly GCA_917834065.1. Lineage (NCBI taxonomy): Eukaryota > Metazoa > Arthropoda > Insecta > Coleoptera > Curculionidae > Ceutorhynchus > Ceutorhynchus assimilis. The sequence goes on from OU892279.1 coordinate 20,495,394, forward strand.
TCAACTTGGTTTCGAAAAAATATATATAATTAAAACAAAATTATAATTTAGGTATTTATTATTTTATATTGTGAAAGATTTTCATTGTGCGTTATCTCAGGTATTTTTTATAAAAAATAAATAATATATTTCTAATTGAAAATTGTTTCATTAATATAAAGGCATATCAGGGTGTCCCAGACGAGAGTCACCCATTTTAAATGCTTATAACTTTTTAACCAGGTGCGCTAGCTAACTGCGGTTTGCGCCATTCGATTTCTCTTGCCCTAAAGTTTTTTTTAGTAGGTTGCAAATTTTTTTGAAACTTAACAGGGCGAATAAAAAAACATCCGTTTTTCAACATCGAAATTCTCCACTATTTTTAATGGAACACCCTGTATATCACAACATCAAAAAAAAAGCTACATGTTCAAGGTATCCATATACCAATAGACATCGTCCCTGAAAATTGAAGTTTTAGCTGTCAAAAATCAAAATCGAAATCTCGGTATTTTTGCAAACGCATGCAACTTCATGCTGTACCCACATAACAGTGAAAGAACATTCATATTCTCAGAATATTATCTCAATAGTTATTTTCCTAACAAGTGCGCAAAGTGTCACTTTTCCGCACGCAAACACAGTTATACGAACGACGCGAAGCGGAGTTCGGATACGTGTTTGCGTGCGGAAAAGACACTTTGCGCACGTGTTAGGAACAACATTTTTCCTACGAGCTTCATATCAGGTAGGTAACAAGATTTTTTTTTTTTTTTAAACCCATAATTTGTTCAATTATTTTTAATTAACTTGAAGCGAACCTATACATTTATCAAAAAATTACCTAATAAAAAAAATAACAGAAAATCCTCGTCAGAGCTGTTCATCTTAAAGCATTTAAATTTGATGATAAAGTTTGTAGATTCTTGCATATAAATAGAGAACAAATCTGACAATGTGTCAAGGTTAATTTATATTTGGTGTTTGTATTGATGTTGGCTGATATAGAAACCGAGAAAAAATTTGTCATCATGTGTCAAAGTCGACAGGTGCACTTATTGTTGCTTGACAAGTATTTTTACTTTTCGGCACTCAGTGCGGATCAGGCCTGTATCCGCACTGAGTGCGGAAAAGTGTAACTTTGAGCCCTGGAATGCGTGCGGAAAAGTACTTCTTTGCGCACGCTCGTAGGAAAAGTACTTTTTGGAATGTTCTTTTAGGAATGTTCAATGAATATTCTGAAATTGTTTCGATTGAAATATTCATTTTTGAACGTTCTATTTATGTACTAGGAATGTTGCTTCTATGCACCTACCTGAAAGATTGTGCTAAGAACCTACTTTATGTAACATTATTTGAATATTCTCATACGAACATTATTATAATGTACTCTAAAAAATGTTCTTTCGGCTAATATCTCTATCAAGTATTAAGAATATACCTACCGAGATACCTACCAAGTTGTGCTGAGAAGTTAATGTAAGTAGGTACCCATGATAAGAATATTTCCATATTGTTCACCTAATTATCTAAAGTACCTACTCAAAAACTTATTTGAACAATTAAACAATAATGCTCTATCTAGAACCTACTAAGAATATCATAGGTATATTCTTTTTCTATTGCTTTGTAAGACTTCCAAGAGAGGGAGCCACGCGCTATTAAAGATCTACATCTTGCCTCGTGTTTGAATCACCTTGGAACCTGTTTCTCTCAGTTGGCGTGCTTCGACGAGAGCATAACAAGCTCGAAACCGGAGTTTTGTCAAATACTTGTGTTTTCCAAAGAAATTTTCCAACAATTCTTTCACTGCCTTTAATATAAAAGGACTGGAAGGAACATTATTTGGAAAAGAAAATTAACATTCCAAGTATTTCCTTAGAATCAAACAAGAATGTTATGTCTAGGATACATATTGAGAATGATATATATAGATATATTCTTTTGAGAACATAACTATAATGTCATAGAAACATTCTTTGAATATGAGAATATACATTTCGACCATATTTTTAGAATCAAACAGGAATATACTTTTCAGGATATACTGAGAATCTCATAGGTATATTCTAGGAATATCCTAATGGATTTCCCAGGAAGTTCTTGGATATTGCAAACAGTATTTCTACAATCTTTTCTCAGAACATTCTCAGGACATTCGCAATCGTTTTGGCGAACATTCTAGGCACATTTCCTCCTAAAAAAAGAACATTCTTAATACATTCTAAGGATGCAATTTTGTTATGTGGGTAGGTACTTGATATCACTATGGCAAACAGTTTTGTAACTGTTTAGTTAGATATCAATTAAGTTGAATTACATTTTTCAAGAAAATTTAACGAGTTCCAGAGAATTTTCTCTGGAACTGGTGCTGGTGTGCTAGCTACCGCAGGTAGCTAGCACACCTGGTTTGAAAGTTATAAGCATTTAAAATGGGTCACTCTCGGCTGGGACACCCTGTACTAGCCTACATGTTATTCAACGAAAAGCACTAAATAACATTATTCAATCTACCTCTTTGAAAACTAGTAATTATCCATTTAGTGGAGTGGCCGGGAAAATTTAGCAGAAGTACACCGCTCATTACCATTTTAATTTAACAGTTTTAACCCTGTTCATAATATAATACAGATTAAAAGGAGCCGCTAAGTAAACCTTGCACTAAGTTTACATTTTAATTTAAATAACACTCGAAAGACATTTAAGTGGTTCCCTGTCCGCCATTTGTTGTTTTTGTATGCTAAAATAATAATAGTTTTATGCGATGAGCTTTGAATATTGTAATCTTATAAGCTTTGAAGCAATAAGTTTCAAATAATTCATAGATTTCATTAAAATGTCTATTATGCTAATGGTGCAATAAATAATGACCAGATTATTCACAAATCGCTTAATTAATTAGGATGGTACACAATTATGATCTCGTCAAACATCGTTTCTGTCTAAATGATTGATCACATTTTGTCAGTTTATCGGGAATTATTACTCAATAATTTGCGGAATATTAATAGATGCCATCAGCCCTAACTCAAACTTTCGGCAACTCTCTCATGAAGTATTTAGTCATAAATGACAACACGAAATTATTAATGTATACTCTATCATCCAGTAAATGACTAGTTTTGATACATTATTGTTATTATAGCCGATGATTAAATCAGTTATAGAGCATGTTATGAAATCCAATCAATTCATAGACGATGAAGCAAAAAATGTAAGCTCCCTTTTTCAAAATCAAACCTTCATTTCACAGAAAAGCATTCACGTTGAAATCGTCCATTTATGGAAACGTATTTTAGGCACATAATATGGAATCGAAACGCATGCATATCCATTCGTCAAGTCACAAAAACGTTATACATCGGTTCGTTTCCGGTGATTGTAAATACTCGTGTTCCGCTAAACATTTTTCACACAGAAAATGTGGCCGATATGAGAGGCGCACCGGTTAAAAGTAAAACGCACGCCCGTAACTTATCGGACTTTGATGGATGAATTTCGGGCAGTTTAGAAGGTCTATCTCGGAATTCCGGAAGATTTACAGGGCTCAGGAACTGACTATAATATGATGGAATGGAGAAAGTTTCCGAGCCTATGATAATATATTTTTTTTTTGTTCGGTAAGGATCTATTATTTCAGATATGATTTATGTAAAGTTTCGTCGAAGTATGTAATGCCAAGTAGTATCCTTCCTAGTCTACCCTCACGCCTGCGTGCTTCTTCCCTTAGACGTCCAGGGTAGCGTATCCAGGGGTGGGGGGCAAAGAGGGCAATTGCCCCCTCCCCCCAGAGCAACAACCTTTTATCCCTTTTATTTCCTAAAAAAAAATTATGTTATTTTTGTTCCAAGAAAGGCATCCAGGTAATGTTTAGCTTCATTAATTTGACACTTTCCGTATGAGGAGCGAGGAGAAAAAAAAATCCAGCAAAAACAGGTGTAAGGTCAGGTGACCATTGGTAGGGAGCCACCAACTCACATTGCTTTGGAGTAGCAGATCAATAAAGTTGGACAGTAAGTTATACTCTTCCATATACTTCCCAACTTAATGGTTTTGCGGAGAGAATTAATCAGACACCAATAGACAAAGTAACATCTATGATAATGAAAGCAAAAATGGATAGGATATTTTGGGATGATTCTGTACTTGTTGCTATGTAAAACTAATTTGAAAAGTCACATGAAAAAATATCCTCTGATAAGTTTAGTCTCAAAATTTGGCAGGAAAAATAAAGGTTTAAAACAGGACGCAACTGTTTCGAACTGACGCCTATACATTGCCCACGATGTTTGACTGACTTATGGTTGTAGTTTAACAGGTGGAGTGAGTGCCAAAGTAAATTGAATGAACTTCACCCTAGGCCCAAAAGCAAATAATAGCATACTGTATACTGGACGTATTCATCAATTGACATAAGTATTTATTGTCAATAACGAAAAGAAAGTTTCTGAAAATATTAAAAACTCGAGCATATTTCAATAGACACTGAATATAATCTAGAAAGGACAAAATATAACGAAAAGTTTCTAAAAAAAAATAAAAACGAAAGGATAATTCAATGAATACTAAATATAATCTAAAAATGAAAAAATCAAGCAAAAACTGAAATTTTGAACTTCTGTGGGATAGAGCACGCAAATTTAATTTTTTTAATGAAGTTCAAGGGGACAGTTTTTTTTCAATGGAAATCGATGTACTATATGTCCAGGAACAAATATATAAAAATCCCAAAAAATCCATTGTGAGCTAAAAACGCCATCTTGAAAAAACATGGCCGTCCGTTCAAATCTTTAAAAATCAAATATCTTCTTGTCCCTTAGAGCAATTTTAGCTTTTTTTTTCACGAATTTTGAGCTTAAAATTACAAAAAAATTAACGGAACAAAAACTCAATCATTGAAAAGATCCTCGTTTAGAACACAAGCATATTTGAAGTCTATTCCATGGCAGTGTAGGCATATAGACCTGCAGCAGCCGACTTGTGAACATATACACATTTTTTTTGTCATCAGTTTAAAATAAAACAGTCCCATATACAACAGCCTGTTTATACAGGGTGTTCCACTACGTTTTACCCAGATGATAACTTAGGAACGCGTCATCGAATGTTGTACTTTTTAATTTTTTATCATTTTCTTTAACAAAGCCTTGGCAAATAGGTATGCTCTTGCTGATTTTGTAATCGAATTTTCTAACGAAAAATAATATAGTATACCATCAGTTACATTTAAGATTCTAAAGTTGCCGTCATTTGACCAAAACTGAAGCGAAAGTGAACTTGGATGCATGACGCATGTAGAAGCGGCACAAAAAGTTACCCAGATCCTCAAAATTTCAATTATATTGGATGACGCATTCCGAAGTTATCACCTGGGTAAAACGTCATGGGACACCTTGTGTATACAGAGCGGAGCACCAAAAACTTCCCTCTCAAGTTTTCTCAGGTGTAAGGTGAATAATCAAAAATCAATCGACCATTTTATTGGTATTTTCATCTCGCTACCTGTCAGGCTCTAAGCGGGGGAGACAGGTACCCCCAAAAATTTCAAATAGAAAGGGGGGTCGACTGATACATCATTTGATTGAAAGTTTTTATTAATAGATCGTCAGCTAATGACAGATTTTGCTGACCGATTTTCTCTCTTTGGGGATTTCAACCACTGAAAGTTATGTCAGTGCTGAGCTCAAAAAATGAAAATTTAGCGACCGGACGTGTGCTAGGCATATGGAAAATCTATTTCCCTGTTGCAGAAGAAAATAGGTTATTTTTTCAATTTCTCTTCCATGTGATTTTAACACATTAACCTTATAGAACAATCTAATAATGAAAAACCAAAGCCATAAGGTTTGCACGTACTGAAAGGATTGAAATAGGGGCGCGATCTTGTGTAAGAATATTCGGTTGCTGATCGTTTTCTCGCTTATGGTAATCGGCAGAATCAAATTTGATATCGTTAGGAACATGAAAAAAACTTCCCATAAGCCGGTCAACTGTTGAAGTATATTCTACGGCCGCTACAAAAGGAAAGTACATTTTTCATAGGCCTAGCAGATGTCCGGTCGCTAAATTTTCATTTTTTGAGCTCAGCACTGACATAATTTTCAGTGGTTGAAATCCCCGAAGAGAGAAAATCGGTCAGCAAAATTTGTCATTAGCTGACGGTCTATAAGAATATATCATCGAAATTTTAAGTTCCGGCAGGGTAAATATTCCCTGACGAAAAGGCGGCTCCTCAAAGTTGAGAAATATGTAGAACATTATCACTCGAACCCTCTTTCCATTTGAAATTTTGCGGGTAGAGGATGAAAATACCAATAAAATGTGTCCCGCAAAAAACAAAAAATAACGTGTCCGAGCGATTTTTGATTAATCACCTAAAACCAGAGACGAGACTTGAGAAAATCTAGGTGGGATAAGTTTTTCGTGCCCCACCCTGTATAACCTAAAAACCATCTAGCATGTTTTCATTCAAAACAATCTATGAAAACAATCAATAAACATTCACCAAAGCTTCAGTAGCAAACATTATCTTACTTCCCTTGTCTTTCAGCCATTTGAAAAAATCGCCGCCACGGCCGCCGGGGGGCACTTGGGTGATGGCTCCACATCCAAATTTTTTCATATTACATCGGTCTACCTCTGTGCCAAATTTGGTGCCTTTATCAAAAAGTGCATAATAGGTTAGCTGTACTATACATGTAGTTCTTATAGGTACCTAATAACTGTGTTTACAGTTAAGGTGTTCGCATCTACAGTAGCTTCTAACGTTGAACTACTGTTTTCTTAAAACAGATGAATTATTTCTTTTATTAGAAGAGCTTAATTTTCCAGAAATCATCGCCATTACTGAACACTGGTTAAATATGGATGAACCTGTGTTTGTCAAAAATTACACCTCAATAGCTAGATTTAATCGAAGTAATTTATCTCACGGAGGCACTATGATAATGTCCACTAATAATGACTTTACTGCAATAACCAAGTTTGATAATTTATTATCGGAAAAAATATTTGAATTTTCCATCGTCTATCATAGTGGTTTTGACCTTTATATTGTTTGTTTATATCGATCACCGGACACAGACGCGCACATGTTTTGTCGGAATTTGCTGAGCTTGCTTGACTCCTTGCCCTTGAATTGCAAAATAATTTTATGTGGTGACTATAATATAAATTTTTCCTGTGTGTGCGCTGCTCAAGAATCTCTCCAGTCCATTTTCGACTCCTTTGGGATTGTGATGCATGTAAACTCTCCAACCAGAATAACCAAAACTAGTTCTACTACCATTGACTATGTCGCTTCATCTTTTGATCCAGAATTGGTCAAGTGCTCTATTTTTAGTGCAGGGTTTTCTGACCACGAAGCAGTATTAACGAATTTCTCATTGAATTCCTTACGTAAGGGTGCTTCCCGCAAATTGGGCAAAATATTTTCGGATGGAAATTTTTTAAATTTCAGTCAACTTTGCTTATCAGTTGACTGGGTCGTCCACTCAGATGATGTTGACTCCGAGTTCTCTAGATTCATAAATACCCTATCTGACCTGGCGACTAAATCCTTTCCTCTCAGACCCATCAAAGTCAAACGGCATAAACCATGGTCCACTAGTGGCTTGCGTACTTCTGGAAAAAATATGCGATCCTTGTCTCATCTAAAAAAATTCTCGGATAGCGTCTTCTTCAATGATTACGTAAAATTATACCGAAAAGTCTATCAGAAAACCATAAAAGCCGCCAAAGACATTTATTATAATAGGAGGCTGGCAAACTCCAAAAATGTTGCAAAAGAAACATGGTCAATTGTTAATGACTTGAGGAATAAGGCTTTTTCCATGGCCTGAGAAATCAAAAATCTGCAAATGGTGATTACATTAATAGCAAATAATTTTTCCTATATTTTCAGGACATATTATCTTCAAGTACAGGAATAGATGAGAAATCTAGCGTTTTAATTTTTTTCTTTTCAGGAAATCTATCTATCTAAAATCAAAGTTCATTTTTTTTTTGTAATTTTAGGCTCAAAATTCCGTGAAAATAAAAAAAAAATGTTAAAATTGATCCAAGAGACAAGGAGATAATTAATTTTTCAAGATTTGAACGCACGGCCATGTTTTTCAAGATGGCATTTTTAGCTCACTTCCGATTTTTTGGGATTTTTAGATTTGTATTCTATGACAACAAAAAAATAAATGTCCGCAAAAACTTCACATTCATCGTACATTTTATTGAAATTTGCCTGGTCTAGGAGCCGGCTTCTTGGAAAATGAGTTATTGCCATATCCCGCATTTTTTACCGCCAATTTAGATTATATTTAGTAGCGCCAAATTTACTGGACGCGAGCCCTGACAAGGAACACTTCTGTCCAGCATACTTAACTGGACGGTGGCACTCAACCTGTTAACTTTGATACCGTTTCCAGGCGACGCTGAGACACTTCCCAATATCAAGTCACACTCCAATTTTCTATTTCTATTCTGAATACCATAAATTTCCAACTTTCTGGAGAACAATTACATTCATACCTCTTTCATTCTTGAATTTATCATTTATCTTGCATTCTTGAATTTATCATTATTATTCTTTTCCAGATTTTTCTTGAGCCTGGTTTGTTCCTCAGAAATAACGATTTGATTCCATCTTGAAATTTTGCTGCAGCTGGTCCTATTCCTCTTCTTGTCTATTTTCTCAATCTCCAATCTTTCTGCTTTTACGAAATTGCTGCAAACCGGTGCTTTTCTACTCGTACTCGCGATTCTTTTTCTTGTCTCTTATCATCGTGTATTCACCATAGAATTATCTATACGCATATTTTTTGGAACCTGATTTTAAATATCCTATGGCGAATTCAAAAGCCTTGCACCGTATTTTTATTCTCAGAGCACAATGGTATGTTCTTAGAAAGTCACTCTGTGGACTTGTTTTTTGATGCCAAAACCAGGAATAAAATCACTATTCCAATTCAACAAAAGTTCACCTATTCATCAATCAATCAATTTACTAATTACTTCGCTATTTATTCCTCTCACGCCCGGTATTAAAATGTTCGGTTGATCGAAGGTAAACCGCGGCGAAAGGTGCGGTTAACAGCCCTTATTAGTCCTGTTTTCGGTTGTTACCTACCTATACCATGGTATTTTCCACCAAATAAAAATTCAATCAACAAGGATCATGTTGATAAATTAAAATGTAGGTATTATTGAATTAGTAATTTATTCGATTGCTATTTATTATTTTTTATTACGCATGCATCATAATCAACGATTATCGCACGCTGCAGCGTGCATAAAATGATGTTTATGATGCGTCTACCTTTTCAAAGGTTTGCTATAGAAACGTTCGATCTACCTTCATTACCTAGATATTTACCTGCATACCTGCCATTTAAAGTCCTTATCCTTGAAACAAGGAAGCAGCGTTCTCAGGAGAACGAGTGTTCCGTCTATCTCAATGATATGCAACTGATAATATAAGTAATAAAGACGGAACACTCGTTCTCCTGGGAATACTGCTCCCCTGTTTCAAGAATAAGGACCCTGGTGTCGTTCTGAGAAATGTCACCTGATTCGAACCTGATTTCATTATCCTCTCACATGTTATACTCCAGCCGAATACCACTCAAGAAAAAATTCTTCTAGTATAATTATTCTCCTGGTTTTATTCGAGTTTGTTGCTTATTTCGCTCATACTCATGACATTTTTGACAAAAACACGAGCCGTTAGACGCGAAATTGACAAGCAAAAAACTTTCATACCAGTCGAAAATTTTGCTGACCTATTTTATGTATCAAGTCCTATACCAGCTATCTTTAACTGTTTCGGAAATATCAATTTATTGACGCTTTGATATTTAATCGGAATCATGGATAAAATTCATAGTGGGTGTCAAATGATAAAATGTATGATCGGGTTTGCTTTAAAATTAATATGGTTTTGAATAATTGGGAATCAGTCAGTATCAATATAGATTTATTAACTCTTTAACAAATGCCTAGCTTTCGAAGCCTTTTGCTTCTTCTTCAGAGCTATAATATAATATAAAATAAATAAAAAGTGAATATAAAATAAATTGAAAATTTAATAAAAATTATTATAATTTTTTTTTATCATACCTTGTTTTTTTTGTTGTATTTTATCATTTATAGGAAGATATAGATTTTTGTAAAAAATTAATATGAATTTATAATAAAATTTAATCTAAAAAATGTAAAAGATTTTTTGAAAATTTGATTTATGTGATTGATAAACTTGACAAATTGAAGAAGGTAATAAACCGGTATTGATTATTCTACATTAGGAAGTTTTTTTGTCCAGAGATAACAAATAGGAATAGATTATGCTCAAATTACTAATTTCTGTTCTTTTATTTATTGAATTTTTTTGTTTTTGTATTTCAGTCATTTCTAAAAATAATCTTTTATTTAAATTCGTTTTTGTTTGTAAAATTTTTATGTTATTGTAATTAGGTCGATGTCCAGTATCAAATGAATGTTTAGCTATAGCACTCGTTTCTTTTTGCAATCTTATATCACTTTTGTGTCCAGACATTCTGTTTTTTGGGGTTTGGGAAGTTTGACCTATGTAGATCTTATCACAATTTGTGCAAGATAATTCATAAACAACATTAGTTTTTAATTCTATTGGATCCTTATCTTTTAGTTTTGTATCTAAATTACCAATTGTTTTTAGGATTTTAAAAGATATTTTGACTGATTCATTTTTGAATAAATAAGAAATGTTTTCTGAAAGTGTTTTTATATATGGTATACCGGGTGTTTTTCAAAACCCGCTCACCCAATTTTTGGTTGTTGATTATTTTGAATATTAACAGAATTATTTTGTATTGTTTGTCCGTTTGATGATTGGTTATTATTATTATCATCAATAATATTGTTGTTAAAAATTATTTTATTTAATAAGGCATTTGGATATGAATTTTTCAATAAAATCTATTTTAATTTTTTAAAGTTTACTTCTTTAATGATGGATGAACTAGTTTCTCAATTCTGTTTTTTAGTGTCAGGATGAGATTAATTTTGTTTCTGTAACTATGATATGAATTAAAATTAATATATCTTCCAGAATTTGTTGCTTTAATATAAGATCTACATAGGTCAAACCTCCCAAACCATAAAAATCAGAATGTCTGGACACAAAAGTGATATAAGGTTGTAAAAAGAAACGAGTGCTATAGCTAAACATTCATTTGATACTGGACATCGACCTTGTAGCGCCCTTTCGGTTTTTCCTTTTCTTGCTTTAACGGTTATCTCGGGCGCCACCCTCAGGATTATTGTGGTTGAGGACCCACGTGCACCAGGTAGCTTGTTACAGTGGAGATCAGGGGTCGAATCAGATGATGGAAGTTATTCCTTCTATACCTCCTGTAAATCCTCCAGAAAACTCCAAAAGAACACATGAAATCACGATTAAGTTCTGGTACTTATTGCTATAAATTTATAACTATAAATAAGGCAATTCCCATAGTAAAATCACACATTCCTTAAGCAGAGAGATTAGAGTGGATGAAGCGGGCGTGCAATGAAGAGAGTGAAAATGTGTATGTGTGCGTGCGTGTAGATTAATGATAACGGGCGGTTTATAAGCAAGCGGTGAGTAACAGAAAATTAGAAGCGGTCATGCAATACAATAGCGGTTAGATCTTAACGGTTTTAACTGTTTCGAATACTGATGTACCCGTTTCACACTTTATGTAAGACATTTCGGATACAGAAATGAATTTACTTGGTTGGTCAATACGGTAACCTTAAATCGGTTAGAATCAACCGCAACGGCGGTGGAAATAAAGCCCTGTCCGTACACATGAACCGTGACAGTATAAATAATATCTAAGAGAAAACTATCCGTACACATGAACTGTGACAGCGGCAAAAATGTTCCAAATTTTTTTTCCAAGGTATAACTACATGAGACCTTCATAGATCGATAGAATAGGTCCATGGCCACCTGAAATGGCCAATTACAACATTTTTTCGTAGGTCCAACAATTTTTATATCGAAAAATGTCATAAATTTGTCAAAATTCAGTTTTCATACTTTTTCACACATACCTCGCGATATCTCCGGAACTAATTGAGATAACTTCATTATTTTATTTTTTATTCTGGAGAGAATATATTAGCGAAAATCATTATAATAGTTTTGTTTTTCTGGAAAACTCGCTTTTTTCGTAAAACTGGGTAAAACTTCAACTTAAACTTTTTATGCAGTACTTTTTTCAGTAAGCGAGAAACTTTTTTGTTTCAAGGATTTTTGCCATACTATTAGGGAATGAAACAAAGCTAAGACATCAAGGAAGTTTTTGAAAAAAACCGCGATATTCTACGATGCATGGTTTTGAAGATATCGTCACTTGAAGTTGAGAGTTTTACCCGCCGTACTCTACCCCGGGTAGCTTTGCAACACTTAGCGCAGCGCAGCGCGGCGGGATTCCCTCGATATGTTTGTTTCTTGAGCGTTGGTGCATTTCCATGATACATTTGAGCAAATGAACCTTGTAAATCAATTTTCAGTAGTAATAGCCCAAGGATATTGATAATGGTTCGGAAAAATTTTATAACAGATTTCGGAAGCTTATTGCTTGAAAACCGACCGACGCGTCAGCAGAGGTCTGTTTTCTATAAGCAACAAGCTTGAGAAAGTTGTAAAATTTTTGAGTATTTATCAATGTTCGAGGGTTATTCGGATAGAAATTTTTTTGACAGCAATATCCGAGGCAAGGCAATGTCACAGAGTGAAAACAACCCTAGGGTTGTTTTCAGTATACTGTTGACATGATTGAGTGATTTGTGTCACATGACAATAAATAACAAAGTTTGACTGGCTATTAGAACTATCAAAACATTTTCTCAGGAATTATCAATTTTCTGATGGACTTGGAGGAGGGTTCAATGAGATAAGCAAAAAAAAATTGAGTAAATTTACCACCACTCTTAACACTAACGACTTGTTCAGAAGAAGATTTTTTTATTATTGATGGTATCAGTATCTTATCAAATTGAAGAACTACAACTTTTGCTTTTGGCTTTCGTTACCTTTAATGAATTAAGAAACATAAATGCTACTAATAATAAGAGAAGGAAGGAAACACTACGCAGACAGGATTACCGTAGCATTTGATACATATACACTAAGTTCGTTAAAGAATATGAAAAGGCAATGACGTGGTAATTAGTAAATTTGAAGTGGCCGGCGACACATAAAAAACCATGTTTCAAGAATTTATTCGATCTTCTACCAATAAGCAATAACTACTATAGCGTTTATAACAAATAATTTTTTAGAATTACTAAACCTGCGATTCACAGCTTTGCAGATGACAACACCCTTATCTCGTCTTTCATATCATGCACTGTGGTGGAAACAACATTGTCCAGTTCAATAAAGGAAAGACGCAAGCAACTATATTCTCAAAAAAGGCAAACTCCGCAGGATCCGACCTAACAATGACAGGATTGACAGGACCAACATCAGTGACCTAGGCCTCCATAAACTTGCTAGGCATCAACGTGGAAAACAACCACTTCACCATTATCGCCAAGGCAGCAACACAAAACTCAAAAGCTAGGGGCACTTATAATAGAACGAAGAAGTTTGTATATCCCATTTCAGCTTTTGCTGCTCTATAAGGCCCAGATAAGTCAGATAAAACCATCCTTCCCTTTTGTGTCTGTTCCGACCATAAAAAAAAAACTAATAAATGATTCAGCAGTCCTAATAGCAGGTGGATTCCAGGATTCTGAACTTTGTTCCAAAATAGGTAAAATTGAAGGATCGAAAAATCTAGGAAAATTTAATAGTACTCAAGACGAAGCTGATACCAGATTATTACCTTAAATAACTAAAATCAGTTAACACAGTTCTAGTAAAATCTCTTGATACCGATGTCCTGTCCTAATGTTGCTTAACATGTTCACTGCATAATACCAGCAATTCTCCCAAGTCTATTTATACAGTTAGGACATGGTAAAACTACATATTTTATTTTATCAATAGATGATATCTATCTATATGTAATAGGAAATTTAGAAAAAGAAATTTACAAGGATAAAAATGTTGGAGTGAATGCGAATATCCAAACTGCAGTAGTAACAGTGTGCGTATTTGTACTCTCGAACCCGAAGTAATTTCGGATGATGATTTAGAGGAGCAAGTTAATGAAAATAATTAGTGAACAGCAAATATTTGTGCTAGTATTATTTAAAACCAAAGTTATGGATTTTATTAATTTTAATTGGCTCATGAAAATGCACTCAGGTTCAAAAAACAAGCAGTCGAAAGACGCGCGCTGCGCCAAATGTTGCGAAGGTACCCGGGGTAGTGCACGGCCGATAAAACTCTCAAGTTCGAGTGACGATATTTAGGAAACTACGCATCGAAGAGTATCGCGGTTTTTTTCAAAAACTTCCTTGATGTCTTAGCTTTGTTTCATTCGCTGATAGTATGGCAAAAATCCTTAAAACAAAAAAGTTTCTCGCTTACTGAAAAAAGTACTGCATAAAAAGGGTAAGTTGAAGTTTTACCTAGTTTTACGAAAAAAGTGAGTTTTTCAGAAAAACAAAATTATCTTGGTGATTTTCGCTAACATATTCTCTCCAGAATAAAAAAAAAATAATGAAATTATCTCAATTAGTTCCGGAGATATCGCGACGTATGTGTGAAAAAGTATGAAAACAGAATTTTGACAAATTTATGACATTTTTCGATATAAAAATTGTTGGACCTACCAAAAAATGTTGTAATTGGCCATTTCAGGTGGCCATGGACCTATTCCATCGATCTGTAAAGGTCTCATGTAGTTATACCTCAAATAAAAAAAATTCAAGAAGGAAGCGACTTTTTTCTTAATTTTCAGTCCAATGGTGCGCGCTTCGAAACCATATGTGAAAAGCCAGCGATGCAGCCTCGAGCGTGCGACCATACAAACTGCTATTTGCACCGAGGTCACGCGGAAAATAATATTATATTTAAAGAGGAATAATAATTCGGAGATATTCAAGAAAGCTGCGCTTCTTCTTAAAATCAAAGAAAAGTTGTGTGGCTCTAGTTACACAAATAATTAAAAATACGATAATCAAGTAAAATCACTACCGCGGGATTGACCGAAAATTACCTAGAGAAAATAGTTGAATTAAAGTGAATTAATTAATTAAATTGAAGTCAGAGGCGCACACATTTTCGGAAAAAAATCTGGTAACTCCGTTACAACCTAATTACAATAACATAAAAATTTTACAAACAGAAACGAATTTCAATAAAAGATTATTTTTAGAAATGACTGAAATACAAAAACAAAAAAATTCAATAAATGAAAGAACAGAAATTAGTAATTTGAGCATCTATTTGTTATCTCTTGACAAAAAAACTTCCTAATGTATAATAATCAATATACCGGTTTATTACCTTCTTCAATTTGTCAAGTTTATCATTCACATAAATCAAATTTTCAAAAAAAAAAATATACCATCTTTTACATTTTTTAGAATAAATTTTATTATACATTCATATTAATTTTTTACAAAAATCTATATCATCCTATAAATGATAAAACACAACAAAAAAAAAAACAAGAGCAATCGATAATCTCACTACAAGGTATGATAAAAAAAAATTATGATAATTTTTATTTAATTTTCAATTTATTTTATATTCATTTTTTATTTATTTTATATTATATTATAGCCCTGAAGAAGAAGCAAAAGGCTTCGAAAACTAGGCATTTGTTGAAGAGTTAATAAATCTATATTGATACTGACTAATTCCCAATTATTCAAACCATATCAATCATCAACGTCGTGATCCACGAAAATAAATTTAAAATTAACCGTTTAGGTTCAACATTATGCCAAACTTGCAAAAAAAGTCAATTTTCAACTGTCAATATTTCCGAAACAGTTGAAGATAGGTATAGGATATGATATATTGGATAGGTTCAGAATTCAACGCAGAAATTGAAAATGGAAAGTTGATGTTTTCATTAAGAAAAATTAAGTTAGCTGTCGTAACTTGCTTTTGGGTCACCCTGTATACATGATGTAATATGATCAGAAAAACGGCCATTAACATCCAAAATCGATGTGTTCGAGATTTTTTGAAAAAAATCAACCCTGTATATTTAATAAATTTTATTTGCAATCAGCAGTATAATTAGGCAATTGCCTAATTATACTGCATATGGCTAGTCAGCATCAGTCCGGAGGCCATGGGTCTATGGGTTCCTTGTATACATCTTACCTTTGGGCGCCACCAAGTTAATTGTGACTTAACTAGGAAGATAACCTAATGATGTTATAAACAAAACCTGTGCAATTGGAGAGCTTATCAATAAAACAACTAATTAGGTACAATAATATATCTGGCTTCTTTATTAAAAAATAATAACAATAATGAATAGGGATAGCCAGGACATCATTATGGCTTGTACCAATTTATAAATATTTGATTATAAAAAAATTAATGTAAATAACGCATATATAAATATGAATTTTAAGTGAACATGACTAAAAACCTTTTGGTATTTACACTTGTGGTGGTATCTGTTTTACGTAGAACTCAATGTGGTTCTAGCAGAGCGGTACCAAGAGGGTTGCGGAAGGGAGGCTACCAAAGCCAACTAAGAGCAATCTAGATCTAGTCTAGGATCTCTTTCTAGGAGCTCTCCAACTATAGCCTAAGACTGTCTAGCTACAGCCTAGCACTAGGACTAGGAGTAGGACCCTCAAATTGAGGGATCCTCTAGTCTAGACCAAAGGTGAAGTCTTAAACTTCCAAAAGCTGCTCGGAACAGTCCGAAACAAAATCCAAAATGACCAAGGGACGACTCTAGACAATTATCAACAAGAAATTAGTCTAAATCTTGAGTTCCCTGGCACAAAATTCCAAAAAGTCTCGCCCAAAATCAAATAGGGCCGAGACCAACCTTTCGGTATCAAGTCTCAAGATCAAAAGGGCTGATTCTTCCTTAAGATTTCGGAACAACAATTATTATCATAAGGTAACAAAATCTGGGCACAGAAAAGATAGTTGTTTCTTCATTTATTCCTTTATAGTTCTATACGGAATCATATCTACTAAAGCAAAACAAGGTAGCTTATTAGCCAAGAAATTGAAAACGTTACAATGTAATCTTGACATTACTGGTTTTTTAAAAATTTGGAAGTGTCACTTTACCTGTGTCACTTCCCTCTTCGATTTCCCTCACCGATTTCCCTATTCGACTTCCTTCACCGATTTCCCTCACTGTAATTTATTTACCTTTGCTGGCAACAATGAGAACATGTCAGGTAAAAACGTCAAAACAGTGAATGACAAATTTTGGCATGTTTGTGTTATTTTTTTAATATTAAAAAAATTGAATGACTAATCATAATTAATGGTCTGCTTGCAAATAAAATAGTATACAAACCTCAAAGCAAAGTTTTCATTTCTGTCTCGAGATTAATAGTCTATAGACTATATAAATCTTCCCTACTCGGTATGTAATATACTATTATTCAACCTTTGCGTGCTCACTATGATAAAATAATCGAAAAAATAGAAGGCCGAGCATCGAGTTGCTCTTTCTCTCAATTTTTTGTGAGTAGCATTAAGTGCAACTCAGCACAGTTCCTAATATTAGCAGCACAGTTAAACATACTGGGATCACAGTTAATAAGCACGAAGAAATATAAAAATGTTAAAAAGGCGGGGCTAACTTGATGGACCGAATAACTGCTGCCTGCTACTTGGTACTGTTAGTACAAGCACACACTCTCAAATTTCCGATTTTATTGTGTTGTTTGATATTTTGCATCGGTATTTTTTATGGTACAGTCTCGAGCAACAGTGTCTCACACACGGAAAAAAGTAACATTTGAACGCTTGCTGTATTGTATAAAATAAACCACACTTGTACTGAAACTTATTACTTCATTACCATGTATATGTGAGCATTTCCTTACCAGCTCTAACAAAACGGCCCTAGAAAAACCCTTTTCTAAATAATATTCCAGTCCATTTTTAAGTCCTAAAAAATACCATGCAGTCAACAGATTTCGTAGTTTTTGCCATTTACTAATCTGTGTTTTACTACCAGGTTTACTTTACTTCCACATAACGAAGAGCTGACCACCGTTAATACGACTCTCGAGAAGTTTTACTTCCCGACACAGCTAACAGCATCTAAGTTCAACCCCCCTGAAGGCCAACTCGAAATCCAGATACCAAAACTACTTAAAGAATTTAAAGGTCATGAATTCACTACTACCGATCTAGAGCTACAAGAACTTCACACCATGATTAACCTAATTCTGATCCAGCAGACAACCAACCCAACAACCATATGGGTAGATGCCAGCATGATCTGTACCGCCCTCATCATCGTCGTTCTCCTCAGTATCATGCTTTATTGCCAATCCAAGCTACGTTACCGTTACCGCAGCCAGTCAAGATACGGGCGTGGACTATCACCCGTAGGTCCTCGTCCGCTCCAACAGTAGGTATTGAATATTTTTGCATGAACAGAACGAACCTAACTATCTACTGCCGATGCCTACCAAAGGATACCCAGAGTTATTTTTCAGACCATTCCAGAGGTAGAACAAGTCCAGGAGTCAGGACGTCCAGGACGAGCATCCTCGACCAGTCCAAACCATTTTGTTAGGTAATAATTTTCGAAAACACACCACTTTCGAAACAAACCTTTTCTAAATATTCCAGTTGGCCTTACAATTTTAGGCCTTAAAAAATACCATGCAGTCAACAGATTTCGCAATTTTTGCCATTTACCAATCCGTTGATAACACAGTTGCCACCGGATTTTAATAAAATGCTCTCTTATGCAAGCCGACAGTGTCAGAGGTTATCTAACGGCACCATTGAGGCTTGTTTGCCAATTTTTGATGATTCCTTTTTCGGGTTACATTACCGATGAGAACTCCCAAAAGCGTCATCAACTGCCAATATAAACGGGCCCAGGAGCCTCCTAAAGTCAGTTGTAACAGACCAAAATACAACTAATTCTTAACTACTTTCAATTTTCTATTCAAAATCCCTTAAATTTGTCAACATTTTCTCGCTATAAAATTTCAACAACAATCTCAACGGTTGTAGGTTCTGTAAATTTCCTAATTTTCAAAAGTCAAATTCTATTTTCATTTGTTACTTGTTCCTGTGCTGTAATGATTTTTTCTCGATTCTAATCCATATTTTTATTCAATTTCAAAATCAAAACATATCAATATTTTGATTCCAATTTGAAATTCCATCATCTGATTTTCATAAACAAATAAATATTCATTTGTCAAAAATATGTCGTTTGGGGTTATGTTCCCAGATCAAATCCGTTTTCAAGTGTATGTACAGAGCTGCCCCGTTCGTACTTACTCTGTTCGGTTATTGAGTTATTAAACTCGATGCAAGTTCTAGTGATGCCCGGGTCAATCATCGCACAGAGGTCTAAATGTAAAAATTACGGGGACATTAGGTGACAAACTTGACTTCACTGGATATTGATAATATGTATGATTTTTTAGACAGAATAAAGTGAGACCTTATGTGTATATCAAGGTTTTTTGTTTGGTAGATCGGAATGCGATAAAATTGGGGACAACGGAGACAAAAATATAAATCCTCATTTAGTTAGAATTTATTCTCGATTATCTTCGAGTTCGTTTCGATAGTTAGTGTTGATAATATAATATCGTGTTTTGTTTAATTATTCAGGCATGTCTGCTGATTTGTTGGGTAAACTTAGTTACTTATTTCGTAGCACTAATTTTGATATAAATAATTTTCAAAGAAGTACTCAAAATTTTATTTAAGTTCCAAGAATGGAAGGCCCCAAAAAAAAAACCAAACTTTTGTTAACCGTCAAACTCAATCTATTTTAAAGCTAGTATTTCTGACTTTCTTGAAACTATATACTCAGCTGCAACCAGCTGCAATCTTGTGAAATTTTTATTTTTTTCCTCTTCAGGTACTGTTTCGGGCGTGACTCGAAAACAGTTATTTGAGTTTCTGAATGAAAATGGCTGGATGGGAAGTGCCAATTCTTCGATTGTGAAAAACAAGATGGGCGACTTTGTCAATCAACGCATCCCTACTGCCGACAAGGATGACCTAACCAACAGAATTTCGTGGTTTTCGACGCAAATTGCGTTACGTTGGAAAAGGTGCCACCGAAATAAGATTTACTTTTTGAATAAACATGAAATTTGGCTCAATGAGTTTGTTTATAAATCTAAGTGCCAAAGCACCTTCCAGCGACACGCAGAAAAGCCTTCGAGAAAGAACACAAGAGAATTTAGTGACGTTAGTGCTAGAACCAGGAGAAGACGAACACAAGAATTGGTTTCTCACCATAGTCCTGCTGAACTTGCGTTTGCTACTCAGTCTGGATATACGAAAAGAGGAAAGAGAAATGTTGCTTTCGTCATAAAAAAAGACGCGTCTACTGGAGAAAATGGTCGTATCTCGTTGTTGAACCTTCCTAACTGTTTTATTTTAGTCAACTCTTCTGGACTAGAAATCGTGGCTTTTTTTATGACGAAAGCAACATTTCTCTTTCCTCTTTTCGTATATCCAGACTGAGTAGCAAACGCAAGTTCAGCAGGACTATGGTGAGAAACCAATTCTTGTGTTCGTCTTCTCCTGGTTCTAGCACTAACGTCACTAAATTCTCTTGTGTTCTTTCTCGAAGGCTTTTCTGCGTGTCGCTGGAAGGTGCTTTGGCACTTAGATTTATAAACAAACTCATTGAGCCAAATTTCATGTTTATTCAAAAAGTAAATCTTATTTCGGTGGCACCTTTTCCAACGTAACGCAATTTGCGTCGAAAACCACGAAATTCTGTTGGTTAGGTCATCCTTGTCGGCAGTAGGGATGCGTTGATTGACAAAGTCGCCCATCTTGTTTTTCACAATCGAAGAATTGACACTTCCCATCCAGCCATTTTCATTCAGAAACTCAAATAACTGTTTTCGAGTCACGCCCGAAACAGTACCTGAAGAGGAAAAAAATAAAAATTTCACAAGATTGCAGCTGGTTGCAGCTGAGTATATAGTTTCAAGAAAGTCAGAAATACTAGCTTTAAAATAGATTGAGTTTGACGGTTAACAAAAGTTTGGTTTTTTTTTTGGGGCCTTCCATTCTTGGAACTTAAATAAAATTTTGAGTACTTCTTCTAAAATTATTTATATCAAAATTAGTGCTACGAAATAAGTAACTAAGTTTACCCAACAAATCAGCAGACATGCCTGAATAATTAAACAAAACACGATATTATATTATCAACACTAACTATCGAAACGAACTCGAAGATAATCGAGAATAAATTCTAACTAAATGAGGATTTATATTTTTGTCTCCGTTGTCCCCAATTTTATCGCATTCCGATCTACCAAACAAAAAACCTTGATATACACATAAGGTCTCACTTTATTCTGTCTAAAAAATCATACATATTATCAATATCCAGTGAAGTCAAGTTTGTCACCTAATGTCCCCGTAATTTTTACATTTAGACCTCTGTGCATCGGTTCGATAGTCTTGGAGATGTTTTCTGCGCTATCCTTGCTTTCGGTTTTTTGACTTTTGAAGTGTCATTAATTCTGTCAACTGGCGGTCGATTAGTAACGTTTTTAGTATCGTCGATTCATTTTTAAGCCCTCTAATTTTGCAAACGGATCACTTACTCTATGTTGCATTCTTCAAGTTATAATTGTTTTATGGGATAATTATTTGTTGTTAATATCATTATTCGTCAGCCGTTGTCATTTTGCTCGTATTATATTGTTGTGTGCAATTTTTGGTAAATAAGAATAGGGAACTTGCACATTTTTTTTTTATTTCAAAAATGTGTTCTACTATACTGAAGACATAATCATGCCAAATACCAAGCATTAAAAATCAGCCGTTAATTTTTTATAAAAATTTGAAGTTACGCTCGAAACATCGCCATTTGAAACGACCAATTAGCGGCGCGACCCGATTATTACTGCCTTGTGACGTCACGACCCATAGAAATACGTTTTTGATCGCGTCATGAATTTCGAATTATTTGGTATTTTCAATTGATGATTTTGGACACCAGAGATAAGATATTAAATTTTTTTCCTAATTGCATCATTTATTAGGATGATTGTTATTGTGTTTTATAATTTATTCCATATTTAATTTAATGTGCAAGTTCCCTATTCTATCGATTAAATTTTGATGTTTGTCGTTATTCTGAATCATCTCTGAATCTACCTTTAGGTCTGCTTATTAATTTTATTTGTAGCACATTTCTTTCACGTCTTGACTCTTTGGAAGAAAAGGTCCTCCGGAAGAATTAATTTTTTTTCTTCACCTTAAAAAGGGATTTTCGGCCTGGTTTTCTTCTTCATTGAATTTATGGCACACTGAGTTTACTTGCGTTGTGTTTTACTTTCGTAAAGTGCCATAATTTTCGCCGATGTTATCGGATTTAAAAAACAGCCATTTCGGAAAGTTGCTGCACGCGTTTTTTTCCCACAGTAGATTCTGACCTTCTCAATTTAATCATTAGTTAAAAGCTGCCCTAAAGAGTAGAGTATCATCTCACTCACTCCAGGATATCCAATCCAGACCTCGATCCAGATTTCCAGAGATTTTCGAGGCAAACAAACCCTATTTCCAACAGGTAAAAACATAACCTTATAAACTTCAATTTTTGCAAACTCGAGGCACATTTTATTTAATTATTATTAAAGCTTTATTATGATTTTATCTAATTTAATTAAATAATACATTATTGTTCAATCTCTATTAAAATAATTTTCAAGAGCTATAGTTTTTTTTTTATCAAGTAAATTGAGTTACATTGTAGTTTCATTTTCTAATTCAATTTATTCATGAAGTGCTCCGCTATGGTTCAATTACAAATACAGTGTGTTATAATAGTTTTTCTCTTAGGGCTTTCTTTTACCACCGAGTTTTTACTCACGGTTACAACAATACACCTTCAATTGTAACCCAAAATTGAATTAAAAGGCTATCAGACACCAGCCTAAGTAGTTGGACGGTCACACAAGTCTTGTGGACGGTAAATTTGGAACCGTAAGATTGGTTGTATCAACTTAACCACAACCAGTAGCCAGGACTAATCTGGTTGATTGTATCTACTATCACCTGGAACATTTTGGTATCGTACTAGTTTTAGTTAACCTAGGTATATATATTATTGTTGTTTATTTACATTCTGTCCCTATTTGTACACCACAGTCATCACTACGGTATTTCAGGGGGTAATTCAGTGCTTGTCCCAACGTGGCAAATGAATTATTAATATAGGTAACTTAACTAGACATAACCTGATTAATTTATGTCAACTTACTGGTAGTTCTGGTTACGTAAGTATAAGATAACCGTTCCGAGAACTAATTCTTTGTTTATTGTTTTTCTTATTTTTTTTTAATTTTTTTTTTTTAGATTTTCAACCCTTACATTTCATATATACATTTTTTATTTCTCAGTTGGTTATTGAGTTACAAGAACCCATTAGATTTTTACATATAATTCAATTGTTTATAACTATTTCTATTATTCCAATAGTAGCCGTACTGTATTTGTTGGTTAACGCTTCATGACAAGGTCAGTTTATTAATTGAATTAATGACAATCCAGTGATTATACCTTTTATTAAATAGTAGATAGTTTTCTCACTTCGATATAATTGCTCATTTACTTGATTATTATTATTTTTTTTTTTTTTATTGTCAATGCCCATATCGTTACATTGTGGACGGTAGCATTTGGTAAATAAACTTACTATAGCACTTAATTTGACTTGACTTTTATTTGGTTTTATGCACACAGCCTAGTTTTAGCTTTTCTTAAATATTTTTCTTTTTCTTTATTATTGTTTGAATTGTAAGGACCTGGAGCCAGATAACATCCTGGAGAGTTCGACTCATCTGTCCAGAGTGGCGCCCAAAACTAAAACCCACCCCTACTCTCCGGATTGTTTAGTTCTGAGCTAGGGCATAATTTGCACGCACTTCGACCTTCAGTCCTACAATTTCAGGTTCTTTATTAAATTTCATTTTGTATTTTTTTTTTTTTAATTTATTTTTTTTAATTTTTTTTTATTTTTTTTTTTTTATTATTATTTCTTTTTCTCAACTTTTATATCATCGAAAAAGCGTGGCACGTGAGTAGGCCTCGATAGCAGTTTCGTTGTTGGCTATGTGACTCTTAGAACGTATGTTGATGAGCAAGATGAGTCCACAGAATGTCGTACTAACTCTTTGACACAGGCAGCGTCAGAAACGTGCACTAATCAGATAAAACCTTAGCTTGCAGATGGAAACTTTGAAACACCCAAGAAATAAAATAAAAATGCAACAAAAACGTTAGTTTCGCTAAATTATGACATAAAATATAACACAACATGACCATGGCAATTAAATTCCCATCTGCCCTCCCTGCTACTTTTAATGTCCTTTTCTGTTTCATAAATACAAATTAAAAACACCCGCTCAGTATGCCATTTTAGTAGCAACTTTACATTTTAATTGAAAATTGCACTTTAACGACACGAATTATGCTGTTGTGGCTGACGATTTTTTTTGAGACAACCGTATGTATTTGATTAACAATTAGGCGTCTGTTACAATTCAAAAAAAAACCTCAGTCTTCTTGCACAAATAATTTAATCGTTTTAAACGGCCCCACATGTATCGGGATCAGTGAATCCCATCATCAGGGACAATAAATTAGCTCATATGATGATAGGATTTACTAATCCCGAAACATGTAGGGCCGATTGAAACGATTAAAGTAGGTATTTGTGGAGGAAGACATGAGTTTTTCTTTTGAATTAATTTACAACTCCACTTTGAGTTATGAACTACTTCTTCAATTTAAAAGTCTGTTACAATGTTAATATCTTTCAGCACTAAAAGTCTGAATTGGAGCAAAGTAAAGATGATTTTTTTTTCACACCATATTTTATGCAGTAAAAAAGACAAAGAGAAATCTATTTAAATTTCAGCATTGAAAATAGAGCTGAAGTGAAGCTTATACCTGAGTTTTCCGTTCTTACTTGAATCGTTTCATTATAAACTGAAATAATTGCGAAACGTTACGGACGCAACACAAAGAGGACCTAAATGTTGATTTACTTTATGTTGCTTTTCTATATAAACGCCCGCTTTGAATTGTTCACAGGCCAGGAGTGTGGGCATAATTTGAATTAGACTTTTTATTGAAACTTGGCTGAGTGTTTAAATTTGAAACCTGGGTTATATATGTAGTTGGATAACGAAATTAACTATATAAATATTCTTTATGTGCAAATTATTCTCTTTTAATGTATGTACAGGGTTTTTCCCCATATATTGACAGGGTTTATGTGAAAAGATATCAAAAATTTTCAA
The DNA here is from genome assembly GCA_917834065.1 of Ceutorhynchus assimilis. Taxonomy (NCBI): domain Eukaryota; kingdom Metazoa; phylum Arthropoda; class Insecta; order Coleoptera; family Curculionidae; genus Ceutorhynchus; species Ceutorhynchus assimilis. The sequence goes on from OU892279.1 coordinate 20,520,768, forward strand.
ATGCAAAAGTTTTGGGGTTTTACTTGAAATTTTTGAATCAATATCAAAAACTTTTTTGTTTTTTAGAAATGTCAAATTTTGACAGATGGTCAGTTTTTTCTTATGGAAAACCCTATATATAACTTTATAGTTAAAAAGAGTCGATTTTTCTGATTTCAAATATATATGATTTAACTACTTTTAATTGAGCCGTTTTAAAAATATCGGGCTCTAAACTTCAAGAAAATAATATATTGAAATTGAATATATTGAAATTCAATATATTGAATACATCAGCTCTGTTCCAACCGATATGAGAACTGTTCTAGAACGGTAGTTTCTAGTCGTTCAATTCATTTGTCAATTAGGATAAACGTTCAACTTATTGAAAAATAAGTGGGTAACTGGAAATTACCGTTCTAGAACGGTTCTCATGTCGTTTGGAACAGAGCTTATGTGTTTCAATGGATTATTTTCTTGAAGTTTAGACCCCGATATTTCCAAAACCGCTTAATTAAAAGTTGTTAAATCATATATATTTCAAATAAGAAAATTCGACTCTTTCCAACTATGAAGTCATATACAGGGTATAGGAAAAAACTGACCATCTGTCAAAATTTGATATTTCTGAAAACACAAAAAAGTTTTTGATATTAAATTGAAAAGTTTCAGGTAAATCGCCAAAACTTTTTTTTTACAATTTTTTTAATATCTCTTCACATAACCCCTGTTGTCGGGGTGTCAATACAATGGGGAAAGACCCTGAATACAGGTTTTTTTTTTCAAAAAATCTTGAACACGTCGATTTTTGATTTCAGTTGCCCTTTTTTTATGATAAATTTATGTATACAGGGTGACCCAGAATCAAGTTAGAAATCATAATTTTTTTTTAATGCATACACCAATTTTTTATCCCATTTTCAAATTTTACGTTGAAATCAGGACCTATTTTATGTATCATGTCCTATACTTATCTTCAACTCTTTCGGAAAAATTGACAGCAACTTTTACAGGCTGTAAAATCTAAACGGTTAATTGTAGAGCAAAATCGATCATACATTCCTGTCTTAGGTTCCCATAAACTATCATTTGACAAAAACTTTGAATTAAATCCATGATAAAAATTCCAGTTAAATTTAATCTCCGGTTAAATTCAAAGTTGGTGTCTAATGATAACTGATGAAAAGCTAAAGATGAGAATGTAAAATTTGTTTCGCTGTAAAATTAACCGTTTAGGTTTAACAGCCTGTCAAAGTTACGAAAAAGTGGATTTGCAATTGTCAATTTTTCCGAAACAGTTGAACATAATTATACGACCTGATACATAAAATAGGTTTAGAATTTAACGTAGAATTTTAAAATGAAATAAAAAAATGGTGTTTCCGTTTTAAAAAAATTAGCTTAGCTGTCCTAACTTGTTTTTGGGTCACTCTGCACCTATACATAAAATTAGCATCATAACAACGGCCACTAAGATCAAAAATCGACGTTTCTGAAGTTTTTTGAAAAAAAATATACCCTGTATTTTTTATGGATTTTATTCCAACCTTTACGTGCTCACTGTCACAGAACATACCACATCTAGAAAAATATCTGCAATGTTACCTACCGGTTATGAATTACAGCGCCATCGTTGACTTGAAACCCAACTAATCGAACATTCTTGACAAAAAGGCGAATCGATTTTTTGATTAATTTTTTAATAATTTTAAATGTTCAAACTGCATTTGTCGAAAATGCAAAAAGAGTTTAAAGAGTTAAGGTACGGTTTGTTAGGATAGTACGCGACGCACAACTGAAAACGTAAACGTCGTCATTGGTTCAGGTATGATGTACACCCGTTTTTTGACGCTGACGCTGACGTCAAAAAACGGGTGTACGTCATACCTAAACCAATGACGACGTTTACGTTGTCCGTTGTGCATCGCGTACTATCCTAACAAACCGTACCTTTAGCAAGCCAAACGCAGCTATAGGCAGATCGCAAATTAAATATGAATAATAAATACAAATAGAGATGGCGCGAGACTCGAGACTGGTCTCGTCCCGTCTCGTTCCTTCTTTCTTTCTAACGTGTAATTCGACAAAATGCAAACTAATACTTTACATATTACTTCTGAACTCACCGCGGTGCTGTTTGAAATTATGTCAGATTATACTTGACATATTCCTTTGCCCTTTCATTGTGCGATGTTGCCGGATGAAACAGTTATTAGTATAATGTTCGATTTGTATTGCCTACATTTGTTCTGCAACAATACAAACTGGCTACACTGCAACCCACATGTTGCGCGCGCATGTCATCTTTTATTACTTTCCAACTAGTATTTATTACAATTAAACTAGAGTTTGTTTTTTTTTAAAAGATAATTCCCCAAGTCAAAAATTTAGTAACTATGTTGGCAACACAAGCCTTTTCTACATAAAAAATTTGAAAGCATTGACAATTTTACATTGTATTGCCAACATAATGTCACTTTGACTTTTATCTTTAAAAAAAAAACAGACTTTATCGTTTTCATTTTATGCGAGACAGGTCAATTAATGAGATGATTTCTACGTAAAGTTGCACCAGGGTTCATACTTTTTGCCTTCTTTTTTTAAAAAATAGAAATTGACAGAAACAAATCAATGACGTCAAAAACGTTCGTCGGTTCTTAAACCAGAATTCATTCATTTCAATTTGTCAAAAAAATTGAATGTGTCATATGAATTAATCTCAATCCTTTTTTTTTTTCAAGTTATGACGTGTTCGTTATCAAAGGTATGAATCCTGGAGAAACAATCTGTACCTACCTACTTAATTTTCAGATTCCACTTTCGGTTTAGCCAGTAGAGAGATCAATTTAAAAAAAAATGTTTAAAGTATAAGCACTTTCGGCTAAACTGGAAGTTAGATCTGAAAATAAAGTATGTAGAACGCATGCCATTATTTTACAAAAAAATTACAGGGTGATTCTTTTTTCAAAAACTGTTTTGTCCGACTTTTTTTTTTTTATTTGACGTTCATATTTTTTCAAATATCACGGTTACTCTTTACTGTAATTTTTCACTCTTTAAATAACTGCTTTTTCACTGTGGCAGTTTGGAGTTCCGTTATAATTTAAAAATAAAAACCATAAATACAGGATGTCCGAATAATAGCGTAAAAGCTCTCCACGTAGTAGGAGACCCTTTGAAAAACCCTAGAAAAATAATTTGAAAAATCCTTCTCCAGCATTATTCTTGGTAAGATGAAGAAGTAAATGTGGAAATTCACCTTCGAATTGTACAGGTAATTACATAGGTATTTAATTTAATTCTCTGATACATTGTCAACAGGATATTTTCAGTGTTGCCAATTTTAATAAATATTAAAATGCAAATAACTTTCTTAAGAATTCCACTAGATTTTTTAAATTATTTTTCTGGGATTCCTGAAAGGGTCCTTCACCACGTAGTGAAAAGCTTTTACGCTATTTTTCGGACACCCTGTATAACTCGAGACCAGACGAGACCACTCGAGACGAGACGAGACTTTGGTACTCGAGACCGAGACTAAGTCACGGTCTGGTCTCGAGATGTCGAGACGAGACGAGACCAACCTCAAGTCTCGTCTAGTCTCGTCTCGCGGCATCACTAAATACAAATGCGAACGAAACGTTAAAATAGTTACCAGCAAGTTTATCTGAAGATGAATAAACCGGGCCTTAAAGGAACTAAAAATAAAATGAAAACATAAAGAAGAAAAAATATTTATTGGTAAAATCAGAATTAAAGACGCTTCCGCTCGGGTCCAAATGCAAAGTACAAAAAGCTGCGACAAGAAAAATATTTATTTTGCCTTAGTTATTTGCTTGTTCGACTGTGGATTTTTTTTTTGTTTCAATGGAATCTCGTAAATATTTCAATTCCCATCTGAGAAAGTGGGAAGTCGATCTCGAGAAAAACTCCAATTTTTATTCCGTGAAAGTGGCCATTCAATTCAATACTGAAAAGCTTTCTACTTAGGGCCTTTTGTTAGAGCTAAAAAATTGATTCAATTTGTTAACGCAGACTTTGCTATTTTTGCAATACTAGGACCACCAAATAAGGTGTTGTCTCATTATATGGATACGTAAATGGAATTTCTAAGACCTCAGAAATATTCTCGTTTCTCCGGTTTCATGCAGGTAGACAAAGCCTTAAAAAAAGTTAAATCTTTGACAAATGGAATATTCATATTTCATTCAACCTTAGTTACGTATCACTCTCGGCCAGTGATATGCGTTTAATAGTTATTTGTATACCAAAGCTGCGAAATGCCTTTTTAACGTATGTAGAGAAAAGTTATCGCCGAGGTCGCCTGCTGCCGAGGCAAGATAATCTCGAGGACGCTAAAAAGTTTCGCGGTCATGGTATTGTGCAACTATGAAAATTATGTAAAGTTACAGAAAAACTGTACGGATTTGACAAGGATTTGATACATTTTGCACGTAAGGTGTGGCGGCCGGGAAATTGAACTTCGCGGACTGTGTGGCGGCCGCGAAAGCTCATTTAACGGACGGTTGCACAAAAACTAAACATTTAAACTGCCTATTTCATTTGATGGTTAACATGTTAACAACTGTATTGCCTACATATTGCGTTTCTATGAAAACAATGTAGACTATGTCAAAAAAAACGCATTCTGTATTACAAAAAAATTTACTTTTCTGCAAAATAAATATCAAATTTCCAAAAATATAAATAAATAATTACTTAAAAGAATATGCATTTCCCTGGATCATTGTTATTTAGTTTGTTCATGGGTTATGGGAAGGAGGAAACAAACCACTTATCTTATGTTTCTTATATTCATGTATACTTTTTCAAGCTGGGCAACAGAACATAATTGTTGAACATGTTATTTATATTTATTTAAAATGTCAAGGAATTATAAGTTTGGTTTTCATTTCCTATTTTTTAAATGTTGTTCCAATTACTGCTAATGTGCTATTTGATTATTTTAGGATGTCATTCTTAAAATCAAATGAAAAAACAAAAAACAATAGCTTACTCAGAACTCGATTGAGCAACTGCAGACCAATGTGTGTGATGGTAAATTAAGGTAGTTGAACATTCTTAGCGTAAATTAATTACCTAATTGGTCCTAGTTTTGTTGTTATCATAGTGATTGGAAATAAAATCGTCAAATCACCAGAAACACAAAGAAATCTAGCAAATTTAATTATAAAACCAGAATGTGATGTAAAGTTAAAAATAATAAAGAAATGAAAATAATAAGTGAAGTTTTGCCCTGCGATGCCATTAATGACTAATTGACATATTCATATAGCTTCAACTACGCTCTCGCAGAACAAATACTTCCAAAAGAAAATAAAATGATGAAAACTTGAAGTTTGCCTTCCGATACAATTAATAAATTGGCATATTCATATAGCTTCAGCTACGCCCGCTCAAAGCAAATACTTCAAAAAATAAACTAATGAAAATTATATAAAAACTTGAAGTTTGTCTCGCAATGCAATTATTTTAATTGGCCTTTTCAATAACCTGGTTATTTAATAACCTCCAGTTACGGCTCTTGCAAAAATAATTACTTCAAAAAAAAAAAAAATTAAGAAATGAAAATAACAAAAAACTTAAAGTTTTCCCAAAGTCAGTTCAAAGTCAGTCAGTGATTTTTAAAAAAAATAATGAAAATACAACAAACAATGTCAAACCAATATTGGACTGCCTAATTATACCAAACAGACAGATATAGTTAATATAAAGTTACATAAATTATGTATACACAGTGTGTAAAAAGTCCCGGAACAGTCAATTATTTTGAAAATGGTGCACAATATAAAAAAACTTCCTGTATAAAAGTTGAAGGTCTTAATAAAGTCTATTGAAATAAGACTTTTGTATTTATACAGGGTGGCCCAAAAATTTGTGCTATACAAAACTTCATTTTTTTTTAAATGGAATGATCCTTTTTTAATTACATTTTCTAATTCCTCTAGAGATTCTAAACAACAATTATGAAACATGTCATATGGCTAAACCCATTAGTTTCAGAAATAATTTGAGTTGAAGGACATAAATACGATATTACCTACATTTTGCATTGTTTCGAGTTAGTTCAAAATGGTCACCAGACCTAAAGCCCCTCGATTATTTTCTTTGAGGACATCTGAAAAATAAAGTGTTTGTGACAAAACCTGCAGATCTGAACGAATTGAGAAGAAGAATTATTGAAGAATGTGCATCTATTAATCAAGAAATGTTACAAAACGTCATCAATAAATTTTATTATAACCTAGCCCATTGTCAAACTGTGGGAGCAGGACATTTTCAGCATTTAATTAAATACCGCCTTACACTTAATTTTATTTTTGTTCCTTCAAAGTTATTGTTAATTTTACTTTACTGCTTGTATTTAATAATTTAGTTATTATTAAAATTTTAACTAAACTTGAGTAAGGTACACAGGTTAAATGTTTTTTTTTTTCAGGATTTAACGTTAAATATTTTGAACCAACTCGAAACAATGCAAAATGTAGGTAATATCGTATTTATGTCCTTCAACTCAAATTATTTCTGAAACTAATGGGTATAGCCATATGACATGTTTCATAATTGTTGTTAAGATTCTCCAGAGGAATTAGGAAATGTGATTAAAAAAGGATCATTTCATTAAAAAAAAATGAAGTTTTGTGTAGCACAACTTTTTGGGCCACCCTGTATAATTACAAAAGTCCTATTTCAATAGATTTAATTAAGACCTTCAACTTTTATACAGGAAGTTTTTTTATATTGTGCACCATTTTCGAAATAATTGACTGTTCCGGGACTTTTTACACACAGTGTAGATAGTACAGAAATGCTCTCGGAAATGCTCGATTAAAAAGGAATGTTGGTTTCATCAGGAAATCAGTCACGAGGAGTTGAAAATTCAAGATGTAATTAAGAAAAAGGTAACTTATCTTGTGCAGTACCTAAATTTCGAAGGTCCTGTCCTGAATCGAAATAAGGGTTTGCATATGGAACATCCGCGAAGTTTCCCTCACAATAACTCTTCAGGAACTTCTAAAATGCCACACAGCAAACGCGGTGTCCACGAAAACTCCCCTCAAATTTCTTAAAGCCGCCACTGATATTGGTTGACGAAGTCGACCACCAGCCAAAACAAACGTAGACTCGTCGTCAAAAGGAGTGCTTTCAAAGAAAGGGACCATGGGCTTTTTGATTCACAGCAACAAGTAGATAACTTTTAGAGGCTCAAGCTTGTCGATTCGTCCAATTGTTGGCATGGAGAAAATGAAGTTAAAACTGGTTTTTGGACTATTAAGATAAAATCTGACTAATAACCAAAAATTTAACTGGAAAATAAGCTTCAACTAGTGGATAAAAAATTGAACTTGAAGTGGAAAAGTTAAAAGCCTGATGTAAAAGTAGTAAAATCTGATGTAAAAGTTAGTAAAAAACCTGATGTGAAAGTAGTAAAAGCCTGAAAAAAAAGATTTCGCTATAGGATGGCCACGTACCATAATGAAGAATAATTTACCTGTTGGTCTGGCTTTTGCAGACGATTGTATTCATTAAAATCCCATTTCTGGTTCAAAATAAAACTTATTTACTTAAACCAGCACACTGCTGTACTTCTCAATGAGAAATTTTAAATTTTATTTTAATTTTTGTGGCTTTAATCGCCTATTTAGGTATCAGATCACTTCTCGTTCAAGTTCTGGCAGCTGAAAGGGCTGATATTTTCTAGCCTTTCCCTTAACCCTTTCGAGACGGATTTTTATTTCTGTTTCACTTGTTGTAAACATTGATATTATTTCATTTCTTAACATTTGAAAGCTTTTTAGGCAGTTTTTTTTTTTTAGAATTTTCCAAAATGTATTTGATATTTTGAAAAATGGGACATATTGTCCCACTAGTCCGTTCTAGCGGGACATTACAGCCCATTAGTCTTGAAATCGTAGAATGATAAACAAAAAAAAATACAGAAAACTGTATTTTAGTAACTAATTTTACAATAAACGAATATTTTCAGCAATTCTTTCAAGCACAGTGTGATTCAGTGGCTTTTTTATATTCATCCTAGAAAAAAAACACATTCTTAGGTTACGTGGGACAAATAATCCCAGCGATAAAACCTGTTGGGACATATCGTCCCACAAAAAAAAAAAAAAATCAGAAAATATCTCATCAAGGAATATGTAAAATATCTTCAAACTATTATATACACTAATAGAAAGGTATTTCACTTGATTACACAGAATTAACAGTATATAATTGTACTGGAAAAGATCGGCATGCGCTGTGGAGCTCGAAAAATTTGAAGATATCTCGCTTTGTTCGCAAATAACAAACTGCTAGATAATCGCAGGCACTGACAAGACTGAACCGGCATTTATAGATGTATATTTGGGATCATATTTCCCTGCAGTCAAAATTAATATAAATAATAAATAATCTTGTTGTTGTTGTTGTTGTTTGTTTTAATGGCACTGCTACTGAGGCAATTTGCCAGCACGATTTCGTGGCGACCCTGATGTTGTCTGGCTCTAGGCCATATCATAGGTCCCCTATTTGTTTCACTCTTTTCTTCTATCTTCAATTTTTCCTAATGTGAAAGGCACATCCAGGATTTGCCTAGATCAATCGCTGAAACCGGATATAACCTTTTTCTGTCAAAACAAACAGCGTTTTCACGAGTCCCAGACTCTGGCCGCCATTTTGCCAACGTAACCACGCGTGTGAACCTTCTGTTTATCTAGGAATCTAAGCCGGCTTAGTCAAAAAGACGCAAACAAATCCACGGATGGCGATGAATCTCGGTTTTTACTCGCGGAGGTGAGCCAAAATTTGGTCTCTACACGCCTCTAGTGCACCACCCGGTGAAGCTCTTTGAGCTCCTTAAACCAACCGCCCACACTCTGGCGAGGACAAAACGAGACTGATAAATAATCTTTTATTATTAAAAAATCGAATAATTGAGGTTAATGTGTGAATGACTTTTGAGGTACTGCTTTGTCGGAAAGAAATCCCTTTGCGGAACCCACAAAACCACTTCCGTGTTCGAACAGTGGTCCGAACACCGAACACTAATTGACAAAGGTATTCCGAGCGCGCTCGAGAATCATGCTCGGTGCAAAATTCAGCACTGATCTGCATCATTGGAATGAACATATTGAAATGCTTGTTATAATCCCTGTACCTAACATTATAAAAGATCTGGAATCTTGCCTAATGGCGCAGAATAACTCTGATGAGGAGAAGAACATCATGCGAGCTCAGACCACCAATATAATAACAAATTATTATCAAAGAAATGATCAAATACATCAGAAAACCCTAATTAAAAACGTAAACAAAACCAAGAGATTCGTCAAAGAGCACCCTGAACTGATGATAAGTCGGTCAGATAAAGGTAACCCCACTGTTATTATGCTTAAGGATGAATACCATCAAAGAGTAACTGGAATTCTAAGGGATAAAAACACTTACAACAAGATTAACAGGGATCCAACTTCAAGATTTCAAAAATCAGCGAATGATCTATTCTCTAAACTAAAAAATGAATGCAATATAACAAATGCACAAGAAGCGCCACTCAAGTGCCATAATGCAGTTGCACCTAAACTGTACGGTCCAAGAAAGACCCATAAAGAAGGACTCCATTTGAGACCTGGTGAGTTGTGTCAATTCTCCAGGCTACAATGTTGACAAATATTCGCATGCTCAGTCCTATGACGTCAACGTTCCATTATAACACACGGGATTTTTTTCAATTTGCATAAACCACAATAAACAAAAAAAAAATCCTAACAATTTTGTACTGGTGTCTTTGGATATTGTTAGTCTCTTTATCAACATCCAGAAGCATCTAAATAGTTCTGAATGTCATTGATGGATCGTACTGATTGGACCGAAAATTTTCTAATTATACTGATATTTCTAAAAACACATTAGTGGATTTAATTAAATATTATTTTGAAACTAGCTATTTTACCTATAATAATGAGTTCCATACTAGCCAACTTGGTTATGAACCACTTGTTCACTAATGTTATAAAATCGCTTCCTTTTGAAATACCTTTTTTATTTGTCTATGTAGACGAAACCTTACTGGCAGCACCCAGGGACAAACTTGGTGTGTTATTGGAAACGTTTGATAGGTTTTACCTAGTTTTTTAGACTCAGAACTACTAAATCAGGATGATTGCTCGATACTGATAAACTGGTATTCTAAACCTACAAGCTCAGGACGTCTTCTCAACTATCACTCCAACTATCCTGTCTCAAATAAAGCGGGTATTGTCAATGGCTTCTTTCATAGGGCTATTGAACTAAGCAGCTCTCAATTCCATCAAGAAAATATTAAACGTACTGCGAAATAACAACTACCCTACAAACTTTATCAATCGAAACATATCAAAATGTATGCAAAAATCAACAAAGACATCCAAACCCAATGTAAAATATTCTCGATTCCCTTTCATGGTTTGTTACAAAAAATTGGTAGATGTCGTAATGACATAAAATTAGCATTCCATAACATAGAAATAATATAGCTATTTATACAATAAGTTACGAAATGAGCGTCTTTTAGGCACGCGACGTGAAAATTGTCCAACGAGGCAAAGCCGAGTTGGACAACACGTCGAGTGACTAAAAGACATCGTTTCGTAACGTATTGTATACAAGATTTTTTCTACTGGCATTTTATAATAAAAAAACACAATTTTATTTCATGTGAATAAGTCGATTACACCCAAAATCTTTGTTACCTGCTTTTACTTGACACCTGACACTTTTCATGCGATTTTCTTTTCAAAATTCGACATCAATAATTAAAATCCTAGAAAGTAGGTAATAACACAAAGTTCTGTTTTGAGTAACCCAAACGTTCAATTCAGTAATTCCATTTTCAATATTCATAATAAATACAAAACAAAATTCAAATATGTGTTTAGTGTGTTTTTTATTTCTGAATAATGAATGACACTTTTAGGCACTAGTGCTTAAAAATTACTTTTACGCACTCATAAGTCACTTTTACGCATTCAAAAGTCACTTTTACGCACTGAGTGCCTAAAAGTAACTTTCACGCACTCAGTGCCTAAAAGAATGTCGTTTCAAAACTGAAATGACAATCGAAAAGTTGCTATTATGAAACGTCAGTAGAAAAAATATTTTTTTCACACCACTTACAGATAAAACCCCCCCTGATAAAAAAAAGTAATGTAATTTACAAAATCCCTTGCCAATGTAATAAGACCTACCTATATTGGCCAGACAAAGCAATATTTACACAATAGATTGCAGGAACGAGCATAAGAACGATTGTAGGAGTAATAGACAATAACTAAGTTTATGCTTGCGTTAAAACGTTTTAACCGCTAAAACGCTTTAGGGCTTGAAACGTTTTATCCTGTATTTATACTTCTATAGGCTTTCTCCAAAACAGTTTTCAAATGTCATAACAATCAGTGCTGGCACTGCCTTAAAACGGTTTTAGATGTTTAAACAGTATTTAAACCGTTTTCAAACTAGTTAAACCACGTTTTTAAAACGGTTTAAATCAAAACAGTTCAACGGAAAGCATAAACGTGGTGAATATAAAGCCCACAGAAGAGCATTGTCGAGGCATCATTTTGATACTGTGGGGGGCTTTATTTGAAATCGATCGCAAATATTTGCGTGCACGTAAAGTTGCATCAATTTGTTCGTATACGCAACTTGTTATGTGCGAATAGCTTTATTTGAAATTGACATTGTACGTGTGCATCTCTACTTGCGTGCACGCTAAAGATGCACTCGCTCGCTGCGTTGTCAGTTTTCTTTTCACAAAATGTTGAAAATCTACCATATAAAAATGAGTGGATTTCTGAATTTTTGCGATATTTTGGCTGACGGTGACGTATATTTTACGATGACATTTATTTATTATGATTTTTTTGATGTTTTGAGGTTAGAATTTTCTAAAATGTTTCGTGTTTATAAGCAATTTGCCACAAAAAATGAATATTATTTCACCAAGCCCTATTCCTGTAGATAGAAAAAAGAGCTCCGCAAACGCAGATGCGGAAGGAAAAAGGCTTCTTGTCCAGTTTGTCAGAGAACGCCCCAACCTTTACCAAAAAGTCGAGTAAAAAGATGTTGCAAAAGCCTCAGCGGTATTATACGGTGCTCGGTGGAAGATGCTTTTCTTGGCGCCACTAAATAGCCCTGTAAAGCCTCATATAAGTCTTCAAAAGTAGCTTTATTTAGCCGATTTTTTTTTACGAAAGTGCGGTCACTTAGGACGAAGGCATAAAATCGCGGCCTTACTGCGAGGTTTTCGTTAAAAGCCTCCGCTAGTTCAAGATGAGGCAGCCCATTGTTAATAACGTTATTAAATCATATATTATTTATAAAAATCACCACTGTTGTAACCTTAACCTATTTATACTACTTTCCATGTGTACTACTTTATCGCTTTCCTTGTTCTACCCTTGTTCTATCTTTGTTCTATCCTTGTTCTACCCTTTTGCAAGTTTATTTAATTATGCTAATTTTATGAAAATTATTAATGATGTGGTGAAAAATATTGAATTACGGGGAAGCCCGAGTGACTTCACTACAATCTCAGAAGTGGGATACAGGCATTTCTTTCGAAATAAGGCGGATGTCTATGGATTTCGGAAAGCGTGCCTTCCATTAGCCCAAAAAATCATGGAAAGGGATCAGGCCGGATTTAATGCTGGAGCGAATGGTATTCCTGAAGGTCAATTTGATGCTTTTATGATGCAAAACTAAGGGAATGGTTGCCAATACAGATATTACAGCTGGGATAAATAAAAAGCTTATCCCCAAATTTAGAGGCCCCTATAGAATCAAAGCCTTTTTAGATAATGACAGGTATGTTATTGCTGATATCGAGGGTTTCCTAGTGACGCAAATGCCATTTGAAGGTGTTGTGGCTGCTTCACGAATGAAGCCTTGGCTTCAACACTAGAGAGAATCTGATTTGACTTATGCCTGGAAAAACCATTTCATATTTCATCCAATTTGACCTATTCCTTAACTTTGACATTATGAAATTATTTAACTTACTTATGTGTGCTTTATGAATTTATGATTATGTTGTTTTCCTTATAACTTGTTTAAATAATGATATTTATGCTTATGATATTCACATTTATGAAATTATTATGCTTATGTTATGATACTATTATGAACCTTATGCTTATGATGAATTATGTATTTCTTACATTTATGACCTGTTTGTATAAAAATTAGGTAACTGAAATTATTTTGGTGGATATTTTGGAAATTGTAAATTTTATTTTTATACTGTTGACCGAGGTCGGCCAAAGTGTCAGGATGGCCGAACTGTTGTAACCTTAACCTATTTATACTACTTTCCATGTGTACTACTTTATCGCTATCCTTGTTCTACCCTTTTATTTCACTTTGTTACTTTTCCTATTAAGTTATTATTAGCCTTTGGCAACACTGAAAAAGACGGGTCACTGTCAAGTGTCTTTAGTATAAAAGAAGCGGGAAAAATAAAATGGTGGTTATGGCGAAACGTGTGTTTTATTGCAAGTTTATTTAACTATGCTAATTTTATGAAAATTATTAATGATGTGGTGAAAAATATTGAATTACGAGGAAGCCCGAGTGACTTCATAACACCACAATATTCGAACTTATTTGAAGTGAACCATCAAAATCAAAATAAATCGAAATAAATTGACAAATTGACAACACAACTTGCGTGTGCGAGCTAGATTTGCGATCGGTACACCCCCATGCGCAAAAGTTGCGAGTGGTGCAAAGTCATATCGCTCGCAGTGCATTTCAAATAAGCCGTGCACCAGTTTTCCATCGCAAATAACGTCATTTGCGTATACGCAAAGTTGCCATCAATTTCAAATAAAGCCCCCCTGGGGGGCAATTTTTGACCATTCGTAACTATAGAAAATCTACGTAATTGTGCGAAGACTACGAAATCCCATTTTTGAGTATTCGCATCTTTACGCATGCACACATTTTCATACGTTTCACTGCGAGCGGCGAGAGACTTGCCGAAGTGTTGCGTATGCGCTGACGTACCTACATTTGTGGTTATATCAGCTGTTATTATTTTGTGATACTCGCAATACGATATATGGAAAATGGAAATAGCAGGGGGCTTTATTTGAAATCGATCGCAAATTTTTGCGTGCACGTAAAGTTGCATCAATTTGTTCGTATACGCAACTTGTTATGTGCGAATAGCCTTATTTGAAATTGACATTGGACGTGTGCATCTCTACTTGAGTGCACGCAAAAGATGCACTCGCTCGCTGCGTTGCCAGTTTTCTTTTCACAAAATGTTGAAAATCTACCATATAAAAATGAGTGGATTTTTGACTCTTACGACATTTTGGCTGACGGTGACGTATATTTTACGATGACATTTATTTATTAGGTTTTTTTTTGATGTTTTGAGGTTAGAATTTTCTGAAATATGTTTCGTGTTTACTTATAAGCAATTAACCACAAAAAATGAATATTATTTCACCAAGCCCTGTAGATAGAAAAAAGAGCTCCGCAAACGCAGATGCGGAGGAAAACAGGCTTCTTGTCCAGTTTGTCAGAGAACGCCCCAACTTTTACCAAAAATTCGAGTAAAAAAATGTTGCAAAAGCCTCAGCGGTATTATACGGTGCTCGGTGGAAGATGTTTTTCTTGGCGCCACTAAATAGCCCTGTAAAGCCTCATATAATTCTTCAAAAGTAGCTTTATTCAGACAAGCCCAGCCCATTGTTGTTAATAACGTTATTAAATCATATATTATTTATAAAAATCACCACAACATTCGAACTTATTTGAAGTGAACCATCAAAATTAAAATAAATCGAAATAAATTGACAACACAACTTGCGTGTGCGAGCTAAATTTGCGATCGGTACACCCCCATGCGCAAAAGTTGCGAGTGGTGCAACCTCATATCACTCGCAGTGCATTTCAAATAAGCCGTGCACCAGTTTTCAATCGCAAATACCGTCATTTGCGTATACGCAAAGTTGCATCAATTTCAAATAAAGCCCCCCTGATAAACTATTTTATATGGTTAAGATGAGTCACTTTTTAGTCAAAAACCACGTGATCATTCTTAGAATTACCTGTAAGCCTGGTAAACTATTTTATATGGTTAAGATGAGTCACTTATTAGTTAAAAACCACGTGACCACTCTTAGAATTATCTGTCTGTAGGACTGATAAACTATTTTATAATATGGTTTAGATGGGGCTCTTATTACTTAAAAACAACGTGACCACGCTTAGAATTAATTGTAAGACTGGTAAACTATTTTATATGGTTAAGATGAGTCACTTATTAGTTAAAAACCACGTGACCGCTCTCAGAATTATCTGTAAGACTGATAAACTATTTTATATGGTTAAGATGAGTCACTTATTAGTCAAAAACCACGTGACCACTCTTAGAATTATCTGTAAGCCTAGTAAACTATTTTATATGGTTAAGATGAGTCACTTATTAGTCAAAAACCACGTGAGCACTCTTAGAATTATCTGTAACACTGGTAAACTATTTTATATGGTTAAGATGAGTCACTTATTAGTTAAAAACCACGTGACCACTCTTAGAATTATCTGTAAGACTGGTAAACTATTTTATATGGTTAAGATGAGTCACTTATTAGTTAAAAACCATGTGACCACTCTTAGAATTATCTGTAAGACTGGTAAACTATTTTATATGGTTAAGATTAGTCACTTATTAGTTAAAAACCACGTGACCACTCTTAGAATTATCTGTAAGACTGATAAACTATTTTATATGGTTAAGATGGGGCTCTTATTAGTTAAAAACCACGTGACCACTCTTAGAATTAATTGTAAGGCTGATAAACTACTTTATATGGGTATATGGTTAAGATGAGTCACTTATTAGTCAAAAACCACGTGACCACTCTTAGAATTATCTGTAAGACTGGTAAACTGTTTTATATGGTTAAGATGAGTCACTTATTAGTTAAAAACCACGTGACCACTCTGAGAATTATCTGTAAGACTGATAAACTATTTTATATGGTTAAGATGAGTCACTTATTAGTTAAAAACCACGTGACCACTCTTAGAATTATCTGTAAGACTGGTAAACTGTTTTATAAGGTTAAGATGGGTCACTTATTAGTTAAAAACCACGTGACCACTCTTAGAATTATCTGTAAGACAAACTATTTTATATGGTTTAGATGGGACTCTTATTAGTTAAAAACCACGTGACCACTCTTAGAATTAATTGTAAGATTGGTAAACTATTTTATATGGTTAAGATGAGTCACTTTTTAGTCAAAAACCACGTGACCACTCTTAGAATTATCTGTAAGACTGGTAAACTATTTTTTATGGTTAAGATGAGTCACTTATCAGTTAAAAACCTCGTGACCACTCTTAAAATTACCTGTAAGACTGATAAACTATTTTACATGATTTAGATCGGGCTCTTATTAGTTAAAAACCACGTGACCGCTCTTAGAATTATCTCTAAGACTGGTAAACTATTTTATATGGTTAAGATGAGTCACTTATTAGTCAAAAACCACGTGATCGTTCTTAGAATTATCTGTAAGCCTGGTAAACTATTTTATATGGTTAAGATGAGTCACTTATTAGTTAAAAACCACGTGACCACTCTTAGAATTATCTGTAAGACTGGTAAACTATTTTATGTTTAAGATGAGTCACTTATTAGTTAAAAACCGCGTGGCCACTCTTAGAATTATCTGTAAGACTGATAAACTATTTTATATGGTTAAGATGAGTCACTTATTAGTTAAAAACCACGTGACCACTCTTAGAATTATCTGTAAGACTGATAAACTATTTTATATGGTTAAGATGAGTCACTTATTAGTCAAAAACCACGTGACCACACTTAGAATTATCTGTAAGCCTGGTAAACTATTTTATATGTTTAAGATGAGTCACTTATTAGTTAAAAACCACGTGACCACTCTTAGAATTATCTGTAATTCTGATAAACTATTTTATATGGTTAAGATGAGTCACTTATTAGTTAAAAACCACGTGACCACTCTTAGATTTATCTGTAAGACTGATAAACTATTTTATATGGTTAAGATGAGTCACTTATTAGTCAAAAACCACGTGACCACACTTAGAATGATCTGTAAGCCTGGTAAACTATTTTATATGGTTTAGATGGGGCTCTTATTAGTTAAAAACCACGTGACCACTCTTAGAATTAATTGTAAGACTGGTAAACTATTTTATATAGTTAAGATGAGTCACTTATTAGTCAAAAACCACGTGACCACTCTTAGAATTATCTGTAAGACTGGTAAACTATTTTATGTTTAAGATGAGTCACTTATTAGTTAAAAACCGCGTGGCCACTCTTAGAATTATCTGTAAGACTGATAAACTATTTTATATGTTTGAGATGAGTCACTTATTAGTTAAAAACCACGTGACCACTCTTAGAATTATCTGTAAGACTAATAAACTATTTTATATGATTAAGATGAGTCACTTATTAGTCAAAAACCACGTGACCACACTTAGAATTATCTGTAAGCCTGGTAAACTATTTTATATGGTTTAGATGGGGCTCTTATTAGTTAAAAACCACGTGACCACTCTTAGAATTAATTGTAAGACTGGTAAACTATTTTATATGATCAAGATGAGTCACTTATTAGTCAAAAACCACGTGACCACACTTAGAATTATCTGTAAGACTGATAAACTATTTTATATGGTTAAGATGAGTCACTTATTAGTTAAAAACGACGTGACCACTCTTAGAATTATCTGTAAGACTGATAAACTATTTTATATGGTTAAGATGAGTCACTTATTAGTCAAAAACCACGTGATCATACTTAGAATTATCTCTAAGCCTGGTAAACTAAACACAGACACATAAAAACCTCGTGACCACTCTTAGAATTACCTGTAAGACTGATAAACTATTTTATATTATTTAGATGGGGTTCTTATTAGCTAAAAACCACGTGACTACTCTTAGAATTATCTGTAAGACTGATAAACTATTTTATATGGTTAAGATGAGTCACTTATTAGTCAAAAACCACGTGATCATACTTAGAATTATCTCTAAGCCTGGTAAACTATTTTATATGGTTAAGATGAGTCACTTATTAGTTAAAAACCACGTGACCACTCTTAGAATTATCTGTAAGACTGATAACTTATTTTATATGGTTAAGATGAGTCACTTATTAGTCAAAAACCACGTGACCACTTTTAGAATTATCTGTAAGACTGGTAAACTATTTTTTATGGTTAAGATGAGTCACTTATCAGTTAAAAACCTCGTGACCACTCTTAGAATTACCTGTAAGACTGATAAACTATTTTACATGATTTAGATCGGGCTCTTATTAGTTAAAAACCATGTGACCGCTCTTAGAATTATCTGTAAGACTGGTGAACTATTTTATATGGTTAAGATGAGTCACTTGTTAGTTAAAAACCACGTGATCACTCTTAGAATTATCTGTAAGCCTGGTAAACTATTTTATATGTTTAAGATGAGTCACTTATTAGTCAAAAACTACGTGACCACTCTTAGAATTATCTGTAAGACTGGTAAACTATTTTTTATGGTTAAGATGAGTCACTTATCAGTTAAAAACCTCGTGACCACTCTTAGAATTACCTGTAAGACTGATAAACTATTTTACATGATTTAGATCGGGCTCTTATTAGTTAAAAACCATGTGACCGCTCTTAGAATTATCTGTAAGACTGGTGAACTATTTTATATGGTTAAGATGAGTCACTTATTAGTCAAAAACTACGTGATCATTCTTAGAATTATCTGTAAGCCTGGTAAACTATTTTATATGGTTAAGATGAGTCACTTATTAGTTAAAAACCACGTGACCACCCTTAGAATTATCTGTAAGACTGGTGAACTATTTTGTATGGTTAAGATGAGTCACTTATTAGTTAAAAACCACGTGACCACTCTTAGAACTATCTGTAAGACTGGTAAACTGTTTTATATGGTTAAGATGAGTCACTTATTAGTTAAAAAACCCGTGACCATTCTTAGAATTATCTGTAAGACTGGTAAACTATTTTATATGGTTAAGATGAGTCACTTATTAGATAAAAACCACGTGACCACTCTTAGAATTATCTGTAAGACTGATAAACTATTTTACATGATTTAGATCGGGCTCTTATTAGTTAAAAACCATGTGACCGCTCTTAGAATTATCTGTAAGAATGGTAAACTATTTTTTATGGTTAAGATGAGTCACTTATTAGTTAAAAACCACGTGACCATTCTTAGAATTATCTGTAAGACTGGTAAACTATTTTATAAGGTTAAGATGAGTCACTTATTAGATAAAAACCACGTGACCACTCTTAGAATTTTCTGTAAGACTGATAAACTATTTTATATGTTTTAGATGGGGCTCTTATTAGTTAAAAACCACGTGACCACTCTTAGAATTAATTGTAAGGCTGATAAACTACTTTATATGGTTGAGATGAGTCACTTATTAGTCAAAAACCACGTGACCACTCTTAGAATTATCTGTAAGACTGGTAAACTGTTTTATATGGTTAAGATGAGTCACTTATTAGTTAAAAACCACGTGACCACTCTTAGAATTATCTGTAAGACTGATAAACTATTTTATATGATTTAGATGGGGCTCTTATTAGTTAAAAACTACGTGACCACTCTTAGAATTAATTGTAAGGCTGATAAACTACTTTATATGTTTAAGATGAGTCACTTATTAGTTGAAAACCACGTGACAACTCTTAGAATTATCTGTAAGACTGGTAAACTATTTTATATGGTTAAGATGAGTCACTTATTAGTTAAAAACCACGTGACCTCTCTTAGAATTATCTGTAAGACTGATAAACTATTTTATATGGTTAAGATGAGTCACTTATTAGTCAAAAACCACGTGACCACTCTTAGAATTATCTGGTAAGACTGGTAAACTATTTTATATGGTTAAGATGAGTCACTTATTAGTTAAAAACCACGTGACCACTCATAGAATTATCTGTAAGACTGGTAAACTATTTTATATGGTTAAGATGAGTCACTTATTAGTTAAAAACCACGTGACCACTCTTAGAATTATCTGTAAGACTGATAAACTATTTTATATCGTTAAGATGAGTCACATTAGTTAAAAACCACGTGACCACTCTTAGAATTATCTGTAAGACTGATAAACTATTTTATATGGTTAAGATGAGTCACCTATTAGTTAAAAACCACGTGACCACTCTTAGAATTATCTGTAAGACTGATAAACTATTTCATATGGTTAAGATGAGTCACTTATTAGTCAAAAACAACGTGACCACTCTTAGAATTATCTGTAAGACTGGTAAACTATTTTATATGGTTAAGATGAGCCACTTATTAGTTAAAAACCACGTGACCACTCTTAGAATTATCTGTAAGACTGGTAAACTATTTTATATGGTTAAGATGTGTCACTTATTAGTTAAAAACCACGTGACCACTCTTAGAATTATCTGTAAGACTGATAAACTATTTTATATGGTTAAGATGAGTCAGTTATTAGTGAAAAACAATGTGACCACTCTTAGAATTATCTGTAAGACTGATAAACTATTTTATATCGTTAAGATGAGTCACTTATTAGTTAAAAACCACGTGACCACTCTTAGAATTATCTCTAAGACTGATAAACTATTTTATATGGTTAAGTTGAGTCACTTATTATTCAAAAACAACGTGACGACTCTTAGAATTATCTGTAAGACTGGTAAACTATTTTATATGGTTAAGATGAGCCACTTATTAGTTAAAAACCACGTGACCACTCTTAGAATTATCTGTAAGACTGGTAAACTATTTTAAATGGTTAAGATGAGTCACTTATTAGTTAAAAACCACGTGACCACTCTTAGAATTATCTGTAAGACTGATAAACTATTTTATATGGTTTAGATGGGGCTCTTATTAGTTAAAAACCACGTGACCACTCTTAGAATTAATTGTAAGACTGATAAACTATTTTATATGTTTAAGATGAGTCACTTCTTAGTTAAAAACCACGTGACCACTCTTAGAATTATCTGTAAGACTGATAAACTATTTTATATGTTTAAGATGAGTCACCTATTAGTCAAAAACCACGTGACCGATCTTAGAATTATCTGGTAAGACTGGTAAACTATTTTATATGGTTAAGTTGAGTCACTTATTAGTTAAAAACCACGTGACCACTCTTAGAATTATCTGTAAGACTGATAAACTATTTTATATCGTTAAGATGAGTCACTTATTAGTTAAAAACCACGTGACCACTCTTAGAATTATCTGTAAGACTGATAAACCATTTTATATGGTTAAGATGAGTCACTTATTAGTTAAAAACCACGTGACCACTCTTAGAATTATCTGTAAGACTGGTAAACTATTTTATATGGTTAAGATGAGTCACTTATTAGTTAAAAACCACGTGACCACTCATAGAATTATCTGTAAGACTGGTAAACTATTTTATATGGTTAAGATGAGTCACTTATTAGTTAAAAACCACGTGACCACTCTTAGAATTATCTGTAAGACTGATAAACTATTTTATATCGTTAAGATGAGTCACATTAGTTAAAAACCACGTGACCACTCTTAGAATTATCTGTAAGACTGATAAACTATTTTATATGGTTAAGATGAGTCACCTATTAGTTAAAAACCACGTGACCACTCTTAGAATTATCTGTAAGACTGATAAACTATTTCATATGGTTAAGATGAGTCACTTATTAGTCAAAAACCACGTGACCACTCTTAGAATTATCTGTAAGACTGGTAAACTATTTTATATGGTTAAGATGAGCCACTTATTAGTTAAAAACCACGTGACCACTCTTAGAATTATCTGTAAGACTGGTAAACTATTTTATATGGTTAAGATGTGTCACTTATTAGTTAAAAACCACGTGACCACTCTTAGAATTATCTCTAAGACTGATAAACTATTTTATATGGTTAAGTTGAGTCACTTATTATTCAAAAACAACGTGACCACTCTTAGAATTATCTGTAAGACTGGTAAACTATTTCATATGGTTAAGATGAGCCACTTATTAGTTAAAAACCACGTGACCACTCTTAGAATTATCTGTAAGACTGGTAAACTATTTTAAATGGTTAAGATGAGTCACTTATTAGTTAAAAACCACGTGACCACTCTTAGAATTATCTGTAAGACTGATAAACTATTTTATATGGTTTAGATGGGGCTCTTATTAGTTAAAAACCACGTGACCACTCTTAGAATTAATTGTAAGACTGATAAACTATTTTATATGTTTAAGATGAGTCACTTATTAGTTAAAAACCACGTGACCACTCTTAGAATTATCTGTAAGACTGATAAACTATTTTATATGTTTAAGATGAGTCACCTATTAGTCAAAAACCACGTGACCGATCTTAGAATTATCTGGTAAGACTGGTAAACTATTTTATATGGTTAAGTTGAGTCACTTATTAGTTAAAAACCACGTGACCACTCTTAGAATTATCTGTAAGACTGATAAACTATTTTATATCGTTAAGATGAGTCACTTATTAGTTAAAAACCACGTGACCACTCTTAGAATTATCTGTAAGACTGATAAACCATTTTATATGGTTAAGATGAGTCACTTATTAGTTAAAAACCACGTGACCACTCTTAGAATTATCTGTAAGACTGGTAAACTATTTTATATGGTTAAGATGAGCCACTTATTAGTTAAAAACCACGTGACCACTCTTAGAATTATCTGTAAGACTGATAAACTATTTTATATGTTTAAGATGAGTCACTTATTAGTTAAAAACCACGTGACCACTCTTAGAATTATCTGTAAGACTGGTAAACTATTTTATATGGTTAAGATGAGCCACTTATTAGTTAAAAACCACGTGACCACTCTTAGAATTATCTGTAAGACTGATAAACTATTTTATATGGTTAAGATGAGTCACCTATTAGTTAAAAACCACGTGACCACTCTTAGAATTAATTGTAAGACTGATAAACTATTTTATATGTTTAAGATGAGTCACTTATTAGTTAAAAACCACGTGACCACTCTTAGAATTATCTGTAAGACTGATAAACTATTTTATATGTTTAAGATGAGTCACCTATTAGTCAAAAACCACGTGACCGATCTTAGAATTATCTGGTAAGACTGGTAAACTATTTTATATGGTTAAGTTGAGTCACTTATTAGTTAAAAACCACGTGACCACTCTTAGAATTATCTGTAAGACTGATAAACTATTTTATATCGTTAAGATGAGTCACTTATTAGTTAAAAACCACGTGACCACTCTTAGAATTATCTGTAAGACTGATAAACCATTTTATATGGTTAAGATGAGTCACTTATTAGTTAAAAACCACGTGACCACTCTTAGAATTATCTGTAAGACTGGTAAACTATTTTATATGGTTAAGATGAGTCACTTATTAGTTAAAAACCACGTGACCACTCATAGAATTATCTGTAAGACTGGTAAACTATTTTATATGGTTAAGATGAGTCACTTATTAGTTAAAAACCACGTGACCACTCTTAGAATTATCTGTAAGACTGATTAAACTATTTTATATCGTTAAGATGAGTCACATTAGTTAAAAACCACGTGACCACTCTTAGAATTATCTGTAAGACTGATAAACTATTTTATATGGTTAAGATGAGTCACCTATTAGTTAAAAACCACGTGACCACTCTTAGAATTATCTGTAAGACTGATAAACTATTTCATATGGTTAAGATGAGTCACTTATTAGTCAAAAACAACGTGACCACTCTTAGAATTATCTGTAAGACCTGGTAAACTATTTTATATGGTTAAGATGAGCCACTTATTAGTTAAAAACCACGTGACCACTCTTAGAATTATCTGTAAGACTGGTAAAACTATTTTATATGGTTAAGATGTGTCACTTATTAGTTAAAAACCACGTGACCACTCTTAGAATTATCTGTAAGACTGATAAACTATTTTATATGGTTAAGATGAGTCAGTTATTAGTCAAAAACAATGTGACCACTCTTAGAATTATCTGTAAGACTGATAAACTATTTTATATCGTTAAGATGAGTCACTTATTAGTTAAAAACCACGTGACCACTCTTAGAATTATCTCTAAGACTGATAAACTATTTTATATGGTTAAGTTGAGTCACTTATTATTCAAAAACAACGTGACCACTCTTAGAATTATCTGTAAGACTGGTAAACTATTGTATATGGTTAAGATGAGCCACTTATTAGTTTAAAAACCACGTGACCACTCTTAGAATTATCTGTAAGACTGGTAAACTATTTTAAATGGTTAAGATGAGTCACTTATTAGTTAAAAACCACGTGACCACTCTTAGAATTATCTGTAAGACTGATAAACTATTTTATATGGTTTAGAATGGGGCTCTTATTAGTTAAAAACCACGTGACCACTCTTAGAATTAATTGTAAGACTGATAACCCTATTTTATATGTTTAAGATGAGTCACTTATTAGTTAAAAACCACGTGACCACTCTTAGAATTATCTGTAAGACTGATAAACTATTTTATATGTTTAAGATGAGTCACCTATTAGTCAAAAACCACGTGACCGATCTTAGAATTATCTGGTAAGACTGGTAAACTATTTTTATATGGTTAAGTTGAGTCACTTATTAGTTAAAAACCACGTGACCACTCTTAGAATTATCTGTAAGGACTGATAAACTATTTTATATCGTTAAGATGAGTCACTTATTAGTTAAAAACCACGTGACCACTCTTAGAATTATCTGTAAGACTGATAAACCATTTTATATGGTTAAGATGAGTCACTTATTAGTTAAAAACCACGTGACCACTCTTAGAATTATCTGTAAGACTGGTAAACTATTTTATATGGTTAAGATGAGCCACTTATTAGTTAAAAACCACGTGACCACTCTTAGAATTATCTGTAAGACTGATAAACTATTTTATATGTTTAAGATGAGTCACTTATTAGTTAAAAACCACGTGACCACTCTTAGAATTATCTGTAAGACTGGTAAACTATTTTATATGGTTAAGATGAGCCACTTATTAGTTAAAAACCACGTGACCACTCTTAGAATTATCTGTAAAACTGGTAAACTATTTTATATGGTTAAGATGAGTCACTTATTAGTTAAAAACCACGTGACCACTCTTAGAATTATCTGTAAGACTGGTAAACTATTTTATATGGTTAGGATGAGTCACTTATTAGTTAAAAACCACGTGACCACTCTTTAGAATTATCTGTAAGACACATAAACTATTTTATATGGTTTAGATGGGGCTCTTATTAGTTAAAAACCACGTGACCACTCTTAGAATTAATTGTAAGACTGATAAACTATTTTATGTGGTTAAGATGAGTCACTTATTAGTCAAAAACCACGTGACCACTCTTAGAATTATCTGTAAGACTGGTAAACTATTTTATATGGTTAAGATCAGTCACTTATTAGTTAAACACCACGTGTTCACTCTTAGAATTATCTGTAAGACTGATAAACAATTTTATATGGTTAAGATGAGTCACTTATTAGTCAAAAACCACGTGACCACTCTTAGAATTATCTGGTAAGACTGGTAAACTATTTTATATGATTAAGATGAGTCACTTATTAGTTAAAAACCACGTGACCACTCTCAGAATTATCTGTAAGACTGGTAAACTATTTTATATGGTTAAGATGAGCCACTTATTAGTTAAAAACCACGTGACCACTCTTAGAATTATCTGTAAGACTGGTATACTATTTTATATGGTTAAGATGTGTCACTTATTAGTTAAAAACCACGTGACCACCCTTAGAATTATCTGTAAGACTGATAAACTATTTTATATGGTTAAGATGAGTCAGTTATTAGTCAAAAACAACGTGACCACTCTTAGAATTATCTGTAAGACTGATAAACTATTTTATATCGTTAAGATGAGTCACTTATTAGTTAAAAACCACGTGACCACTCTTAGAATTATCTGTAAGACTGATAAACTATTTTATATGGTTAAGTTGAGTCACTTATTATTCAAAAACAACGTGACCACTCTTAGAATTATCTGTAAGACTGGGAAACTATTTTGTATGGTTAAGATGAGCCACTTATTAGTTAAAAACCACGTGACCACTCTTAGAATTATCTGTAAGACTGGTAAACTATTTTAAATGGTTAAGATGAGTCACTTATTAGTTAAAAACCACGTGACCACTCTTAGAATTATCTGTAAGACTGATAAACAATTTTATATGGTTTAGATGGGGCTCTTATTAGTTAAAAACCACGTGACCACTCTTAGAATTAATTGTAAGACTGATAAACTATTTTATATGTTTAAGATGAGTCACTTATCAGTTAAAAACCACGTGACCACTCTTAGAATTATCTGTAAGACTGATAAACTATTTTATATGTTTAAGATGAGTCACCTATTAGTCAAAAACCACGTGACCGATCTTAGAATTATCTGGTAAGACTGGTAAACTATTTTATATGGTTAAGATGAGTCACTTATTAGTTAAAAACCACGTGACCACTCTTAGAATTATCTGTAAGACTGATAAACTATTTTATATCGTTAAGATGAGTCACTTATTAGTTAAAAACCACGTGACCACTCTTAGAATTATCTGTAAGACTGATAAACCATTTTATATGGTTAAGATGAGTCACTTATTAGTTAAAAACCACGTGACCACTCTTAGAATTATCTGTAAGACTGGTAAACTATTTTATATGGTTAAGAGGAGCCACTTATTAGTTAAAAACCACGTGACCACTCTTAGAATTATCTGTAAGACTGATAAACTATTTTATATGTTTAAGAGGAGTCTCTTATTAGTTAAAAACCACGTGACCACTCTTAGAATTATCTGTAAGTCTGGTAAACTATTTTA
Source organism: Ceutorhynchus assimilis (assembly GCA_917834065.1). Classification (NCBI taxonomy): domain Eukaryota; kingdom Metazoa; phylum Arthropoda; class Insecta; order Coleoptera; family Curculionidae; genus Ceutorhynchus; species Ceutorhynchus assimilis. The sequence continues at coordinate 20,547,710 of OU892279.1, forward strand.
TATGGTTAAGATGAGCCACTTATTAGTCAAAAACCACGTGACCACTCTTAGAATTATCTGTAAAACTGGTAAACTATTTTATATGGTTAAGATGAGTCACTTATTAGTTAAAAACCACGTGACCACTCTTAGAATTATCTGTAAGACTGGTAAACTATTTTATATGGTTAGGATGAGTCACTTATTAGTTAAAAACCACGTGACCACTCTTTAGAATTATCTGTAAGACACATAAACTATTTTATATGGTTTAGATGGGGCTCTTATTAGTTAAAAACCACGTGACCACTCTTAGAATTAATTGTAAGACTGATAAACTATTTTATGTGGTTAAGATGAGTCACTTATTAGTCAAAAACCACGTGACCACTCTTAGAATTATCTGTAAGACTGGTAAACTATTTTATATGGTTAAGATGAGTCACTTATTAGTTAAAAACCACGTGTTCACTCTTAGAGTTATCTGTAAGACTGATAAACAATTTTATATGGTTAAGATGAGTCACTTATTAGTCAAAAACCACGTGACCACTCTTAGAATTATCTGGTAAGACTGGTAAACTATTTTATATGGTTAAGATGAGTCACTTATCAGTTAAAAACCACGTGACCACTCTTAGAATTATCTGTAAGACTGATAAACTATTTTATGTGGTTAAGATGAGTCACTTATTAGTCAAAAAACCACGTGACCACTCTTAAAATTATCTGTAAGACTGATAAACTATTTTATATGGTTAAGATGAGTCACTTAGTAGTCAAAAACCACGTGATCACTCTTAGAATTATCTGTAAGACTGATAAACTATTTTATATGGTTTAGATGAGTCACTTATTAGTCAAAAACCACGTGATCACTCTTGGAATTATCTGTAAGACTGATAAACTATTGTTTATGGTTTAGATGGGGCTCTTATTAGTTAAAAACCACGTGACCACTCTTAGAATTAATTGTAAGACTGATAAACTATATTATATGGTTAGGATGAGTCACTTATCAGTTAAAAACTACGTGACCACTCTTAGAATTATCTGTAAGACTGATAAACTATTTTATATGGTTAAGATGAGTCACTTATTAGTCAAAAACCACGTGATCACTCTTGGAATTATCTGTAAGACTGATAAACTATTGTTTATGGTTTAGATGGGGCTCTTATTGGTTAAAAACCACGTGACCACTCTTAGAATTAATTGTAAGACTGATAAACTATTTTATATGGTTAAGATGAGTCACTTATTAGTCAAAAACCACGTGACCACTCTTAGAATTATCTGTAAGAATGGTAAACTATTTTCTATGGTTAAGATGAGTCACTTATCAGTTAAAAACCACGTGACCACTCTTAGAATTATCTGTAAGAATGGTAAACTATTTTCTATGGTTAAGATGAGTCACTTATTAGTTAAAAACCACGTGACCACTCTTAAAATTATCTGTAAGACTGATAAACTATTTTATATGGTTTAGATGAGTCACTTATTAGTTAAAAACCACGTGACCACTCTTAGAATTATCTGTAAGACTGATAAACTATTTTATATGGTTAAGATGAGTCACTTATTAGTCAAAAAACAACGTGACCACTCTTAGAATTGTCTGTAAGACTGGTAAACTATTTTATATGGTTAAGATGGGGCTCTTATTAGTTAAAAACTACGTGACCACTCTTATAATTAATTGTAAGACTGATAAACTATTTTATATGGTTAAGATGAGTCACTTATTAGTCAAAAACCACGTGACCACTCTTAGAATTATCTGGTAAGACTGGTTAACTATTTTATATGGTTAAGATGAGTCACTTATTAGTTAAAAACCACGTGACAACTCTTAGAATTATCTGTAAGACTGATAAACTATTTTATATCGTTAAGATGAGTCACTTATTAGTTAAAAACCACGTGACCACTCTTAGAATTATCTGTAAGACTGATAAACCATTTTATATGGTTAAGATGAGTCACTTATTAGTCAAAAACCACGTGACCACACTTAGAATTATCTGTAAGACTGATAAACTATTTTATATGTTTAAGATGAGTCACTTATTAGTTAAAAACCACGTGACCACTCTTAGAATTATCTGTAAGACTGGTAAACTATTTTATATGGTTAAGATGAGCCACTTATTAGTTAAAAACCACGTGACCACTCTTAGAATTATCTGTAAAACTGGTAAACTATTTTATATGGTTAAGATGAGTCACTTATTAGTTAAAAACCACGTGACCACTCTTAGAATTATCTGTAAGACTGATAAACTATTTTATATCGTTAAGATGAGTCACTTATTAGTTAAAAACCACGTGACCACTCTTAGAATTATCTGTAAGACTGATAAACCATTTTATATGGTTAAGATGAGTCACTTATTAGTTAAAAACCACGTGACCACTCTTAGAATTATCTGTAAGACTGGTAAACTATTTTATATGGTTAAGATGAGCCACTTATTAGTTAAAAACCACGTGACCACTCTTAGAATTATCTGTAAGACTGATAAACTATTTTATATGTTTAAGATGAGTCACTTATTAGTTAAAAACCACGTTACCACTCTTAGAATTATCTGTAAGACTGATAAACTATTTTATATGGTTTAGATGAGTCACTTATTAGTTAAAAACCACGTGACCACTCTTAGAATTATCTGTAAGACTGATAAACTATTTTATATGGTTAAGATGAGTCACTTATTAGTCAAAAACAACGTGACCACTCTTAGAATTGTCTGTAAGACTGGTAAACTATTTTATATGGTTAAGATGGGGCTCTTATTAGTTAAAAACTACGTGACCACTCTTATAATTAATTGTAAGACTGATAAACTATTTTATATGGTTAAGATGAGTCACTTATTAGTCAAAAACCACGTGACCACTCTTAGAATTATCTGGTAAGACTGGTTAACTATTTTATATGGTTAAGATGAGTCACTTATTAGTTAAAAACCACGTGACAACTCTTAGAATTATCTGTAAGACTGATAAACTATTTTATATCGTTAAGATGAGTCACTTATTAGTTAAAAACCACGTGACCCACTCTTAGAATTATCTGTAAGACTGATAAACCATTTTATATGGTTAAGATGAGTCACTTATTAGTCAAAAACCACGTGACCACACTTAGAATTATCTGTAAGACTGATAAACTATTTTATATGTTTAAGATGAGTCACTTATTAGTTAAAAACCACGTGACCACTCTTAGAATTATCTGTAAGACTGGTAAACTATTTTATATGGTTAAGATGAGCCACTTATTAGTTAAAAACCACGTGACCACTCTTAGAATTATCTGTAAAACTGGTAAACTATTTTATATGGTTAAGATGAGTCACTTATTAGTTAAAAACCACGTGACCACTCTTAGAATTATCTGTAAGACTGATAAACTATTTTATATCGTTAAGATGAGTCACTTATTAGTTAAAAACCACGTGACCACTCTTAGAATTATCTGTAAGACTGATAAACCATTTTATATGGTTAAGATGAGTCACTTATTAGTTAAAAACCACGTGACCACTCTTAGAATTATCTGTAAGACTGGTAAACTATTTTATATGGTTAAGATGAGCCACTTATTAGTTAAAAACCACGTGACCACTCTTAGAATTATCTGTAAGACTGATAAACTATTTTATATGTTTAAGATGAGTCACTTATTAGTTAAAAACCACGTTACCACTCTTAGAATTATCTGTAAGACTGGTAAACTATTTTATATGGTTAAGATGAGCCACTTATTAGTTAAAAACCACGTGACCACTCTTAGAATTATCTGTAAAACTGGTAAACTATTTTATATGGTTAAGATGAGTCACTTATTAGTTAAAAACCACGTGACCACTCTTAGAATTATCTGTAGGACTGGTAAACTATTTTAGATGGTTTAGATGAGTCACTTATTAGTCAAAAACCACGTGATCACTCTTGGAATTATCTGTAAGACACATAAACTATTTTATATGGTTTAGATGGGGCTCTTATTAGTTAAAAACCACGTGACCACTCTTAGAATTAATTGTAAGACTGATAAACTATTTTATGTAATTAAGATGAGTCACTTATTAGTCAAAAACCACGTGACCACTCTTAGAATTATCTGTAAGTCTGGTAAACTATTTTATATGGTTAAGATGAGTCACTTATTAGTTAAAAACCACGTGTTCACTCTTAGAATTATCTGTAAGACTGATAAACAATTTTATATGGTTAAGATGAGTCACTTATTAGTCAAAAACCACGTGACCACTCTTAGAATTATCTGGTAAGACTGGTAAACTATTTTATATGGTTAAGATGAGTCACTTATTAGTTAAAAACCACGTGACCACTCTTAGAATTATCTGTAAGACTGATAAACTATTTTATGTGGTTAAGATGAGTCACTTATTAGTCAAAAACCACGTGACCACTCTTAAAATTATCTGTAAGACTGATAAACTATTTTATATGGTTAAGATGAGTCACTTATTAGTCAAAAACCACGTGATCACTCTTAGAATTATCTGTAAGACTGATAAACTATTTTATATGGTTTAGATGAGTCACTTATTAGTCAAAAACCACGTGATCACTCTTGGAATTATCTGTAAGACTGATAAACTATTGTTTATGGTTTAGATGGGGCTCTTATTAGTTAAAAACCACGTGACCACTCTTAGAATTAATTGTAAGACTGATAAACTATATTATATGGTTAAGATGATTCACTTATTAGTTAAAAACTACGTGACCACTCTTAGAATTATCTGTAAGACTGATAAACTATTTTATATGGTTAAGATGAGTCACTTATTAGTCAAAAACCACGTGATCACTCTTGGAATTATCTGTAAGACTGATAAACTATTGTTTATGGTTTAGATGGGGCTCTTATTGGTTAAAAACCACGTGACCACTCTTAGAATTAATTGTAAGACTGATAAACTATTTTATATGGTTAAGATGAGTCACTTATTAGTTAAAAACCACGTGACCACTCTTAGAATTATCTGTAAGAATGGTAAACTATTTTCTATGGTTAAGATGAGTCACTTATTAGTTAAAAACCACGTGACCACTCTTAGAATTATCTGTAAGACTGATAAACTATTTTATATGGTTTAGATGAGTCACTTATTAGTTAAAAACCACGTGACCACTCTTAGAATTATCTGTAAGACTGATAAACTATTTTATATGGTTAAGATGAGTCACTTATTAGTCAAAAACAACGTGACCACTCTTAGAATTCTCTGTAAGACTGGTAAACTATTTTATATGGTTAAGATGGGGCTCTTATTAGTTAAAAACCACGTGACCACTCTTAGAATTAATTGTAAGACTGATAAACTATTTTATATGGTTAAGATGAGTCACTTATTAGTCAAAAACCACGTGACCACTCTTAGAATTATCTGGTAAGACTGGTTAACTATTTTATATGGTTAAGATGAGTCACTTATTAGTTAAAAACCACGTGACCACTCTTAGAATTATCTGTAAGACTGATAAACCATTTTATATGGTTAAGATGAGTCACTTATTAGTCAAAAACCACGTGACCACTCTTAGAATTATCTGGTAAGACTGGTTAACTATTTTATATGGTTAAGATGAGTCACCTAGTAGTTAAAAACCACGTGACCACTCTTAGAATTATCTGTAAGACTGATAAACTATTTTATATGGTTAAGATGAGTCACTTATTAGTCAAAAACAACGTGACCACTCTTAGAATTATCTGTAAGACTGATAAACTATTTTATATGGTTACGATGAGTCACTTACTAGTTAAAAACCACGTGACCACTCTTAGAATTAATTGTAAGACTGATAAACTATTTTATATGTTTAAGATGAGTCACTTATTAGTTAAAAACCACGTGACCACTCTTAGAATTATCTGTAAGACTGATAAACTATTTTATATGTTTAAGATGAGTCACCTATTAGTCAAAAACCACGTGACCAATCTTAGAATTATCTGGTAAGACTGATAAACTATTTTATATGGTTAAGACGAGTCACTTATTAGTTAAAAACCACGTGACCACTCTTAGAATTATCTGTAAGACTGATAAACTATTTTATATGGTTTAGATGGGGCTCTTATTAGTTGAAAACCACGTGACCACTCTTAGAATTATCTGTAAGACTGGTAAACTATTTTATATGGTTAAGATGAGTCACTTATTAGTTAAAAACCACGTGACCACTCTTAGAATTATCTGTAAGACTGATAAACTATTTTATATGGTTAAGATGAGTCACTTATTAGTCAAAAACCACGTGACCACACTTAGAATTATCTGTAAGCCTGGTAAACTATTTTATATGTTTAAGATGAGTCACTTATTAGTTAAAAACCACGTGACCACTCTTAGAATTATCTGTAATTCTGATAAACTATTTTATATGGTTAAGATGAGTCACTTATTAGTTAAAAACCACGTGACCACTCTTAGAATTATCTGTAAGACTGGTTAACTATTTTATATGATTAAGATGAGTCACTTATTAGTCAAAAACCACGTGACCACACTTAGAATTATCTGTAAGCCTGGTAAACTATTTTATATGGTTTAGATGGGGCTCTTATTAGTTAAAAACCACGTGACCACTCTTAGAATTAATTTTAAGACTGGTAAACTATTTTATATGGTTAAGATGAGTCACTTATTAGTCAAAAACCACGTGACCACTCTTAGAATTATCTGTAAGACTGGTAAACTATTTTATGTTTAAGATGAGTCACTTATTAGTTAAAAACCACGTGACCACTCTTAGAATTATCTGTAAGACTGATAAACTATTTTATATGGTTAAGATGAGTCACTTATTAGTTAAAAACCGCGTGGCCACTCTTAGAATTATCTGTAAGACTGATAAACTATTTTATATGTTTGAGATGAGTCACTTATTAGTTAAAAACCACGTGACCACTCTTAGAATTATCTGTAAGACTAATAAACTATTTTATATGATTAAGATGAGTCACTTATTAGTCAAAAACCACGTGACCACACTTAGAATTATCTGTAAGCCTGGTAAACTATTTTATATGGTTTAGATGGGGCTCTTATTAGTTAAAAACCACGTGACCACTCTTAGAATTAATTGTAAGACTCGTAAACTATTTTTTCTACAAACGTGTTAAAAATGCAATTTTTAACACGGCCCCGAAGCATTAAAAATGTTACTTTATCGCACTAGTGCCATAAAGTCTTTATAGCACTAGTGTTAAAAGTGAAACATCAAATTTTGAAAGCAGACGTCAAAAAAAGTTTGTATTTTCAGTTATTTACATTGATATTAATGGTGAAATTTGAACAACTGAGGTAGCCCGATTGGCCGCCTCATCTATATTTTTCGAAGGATCGATGCAACCCTCTGTTTCTTCTGTATCTGACCACGACAGACTTTCAAGAAACTGACAAGACATTTCGTTACCTGTAAAACAAGGTGCTAGTTGTATGGATTTTTTGACAAATGTCAAATTCAAGAATTTTATGTAGGAAAGATGCTTCCAATTTATTATTCATTTAAAAATCCAATTTGTTAGTGGTTATTGCTTTTTATTGCCGTTTGTAGAAAAAATATTGTATGATATTTGTGTTAAAAGTATTTTTAAGGCACTTATGTGAATTGCAGAATTCGCTTCGCTCATTCTGCAAACTTTCACATGCGTGCCTTAAAAATGTACTTTTAACACTTATATCATAAATAACTATTATATGATCAAGATGAGTCACTTATTAGTCAAAAACCACGTGACCACACTTAGAATTATCTGTAAGACTGATAAACTATTTTATATGGTTAAGATGAGTCACTTATTAGTTAAAAACGACGTGACCACTCTTAGAATTATCTGTAAGACTGATAAACTATTTTATATGGTTAAGATGAGTCACTTATTAGTCAAAAACCACGTGACCACTCTTAGAATTATCTGTAAGACTGATAAACTATTTTATATTCTTTAGATGAGGCTCTTATTAGTTAAAAACCACGTGACCACTCTTAGAATTATCTGTAAGACTGATAAACTATTTTATATGGTTAAGATGAGTCACTTATTAGTTAAAAACCACGTGACCACTCTTAGAATTATCTGTAAGACTGATAAACTATTTTATATGGTTAAGATGAGTCACTTATTAGTTAAAAACCACGTGACCACTCTTAGAATTATCTGTAAGACTGATAAACTATTTTATATGGTTTAGATGGGGCTCTTATTAGTTAAAAACCACGTGACCGCTGTTAAAATTATCTGTAAGACTGGTAAACTATTTTATATGGTTAAGATGAGTCACTTATTAGTTAAAAACCACGTGACCACTCTTAGAATTATCTGTAAGACTGATAAACTATTTTATATGGTTAAGATGAGTCACTTATTAGTTAAAAACCACGTGACCACTCTTAGAATTATCTGTAAGACTGATAAACTATTTTATATGGTTTAGATGGGGCTCTTATTAGTTAAAAACCACGTGACCGCTCTTAAAATTATCTGTAAGACTGGTAAACTATTTTATATGGTTAAGATGAGTCACTTATTAGTTAAAAACCACGTGACCACTCTTAGAATTATCTGTAAGACTGATAAACTATTTTATATGGTTAAGATGAGTCACTTATTAGTTAAAAACCACGTGACCACTCTTAGAATTATCTGTAAGACTGATAAACTATTTTATATGGTTAAGATGAGTCACTTATTAGTTAAAAACCACGTGACCACTCTTAGAATTATCTGTAAGACTGATAAACTATTTTATATGGTTTAGATGGGGCTCTTATTAGTTAAAAACCACGTGACCGCTCTTAAAATTATCTGTAAGACTGGTAAACTATTTTATATGGTTAAGATGAGTCACTTATTAGTTAAAAACCACGTGACCACTCTTAGAATTATCTGTAAGACTGATAAACTATTTTATATGGTTAAGATGAGTCACTTATTAGTTAAAAACCACGTGACCACTCTTAGAATTATCTGTAAGACTGATGAACTATTTTATATGGTTTAGATGGGGCTCTTATTAGTTAAAAACCACGTGACCGCTCTTAAAATTATCTGTAAGACTGGTAAACTATTTTATATGGTTAAGATAAGTCACTTATTAGTTAAAAACCACGTGACCACTCTTAGAATTATCTGTAAGACTGATAAACTATTTTATATGGTTAAGATGAGTCACTTATTAGTCAAAAACCACGTGACCACACTTAGAATTATCTGTAAGCCTGGTAAACTATTTTATATGTTTAAGATGAGTCACTTATTAGTTAAAAACCACGTGACCACTCTTAGAATTATCTGTAAGACTGATAAACTATTTTATATGGTTAAGATGAGTCACTTATTAGTTAAAAACCACGTGACCACTCTTAGAATTATCTGTAAGACTGATAAACTATTTTATATGGTTAAGATGAGTCACTTATTCTTTAAAAACCACGTGACCACTCTTAGAATTAATTCTAAGACTGATAAACTATTTTATATGGTTAAGATGAGTCACTTATTAGTTAAAAACGACGTGACCACTCTTAGAATTATCTGTAAGACTGATAAACTATTTTATATGGTTAAGATGAGTCACTTATTAGTTAAAAACGACGTGACCACTCTTAGAATTATCTGTAAGACTGATAAACTATTTTATATGGTTAAGATGAGTCACTTATTAGCCAAAAACCACATGACCACTCTTAGAATTATCTGTGGGCCTGGTAAACTATTTTATATGGTTAAGATGAGTCACTTATTAGTCAAAAACCACGTGACCACTCTTAGAATTATCTGTAAGACTGGTAAACTATTTTATATGGTTAAGATGAGTCACTTATTAGTTAAAAACCACGTGACCACTCTTAGAATTATCTGTAAGACTGATAAACTATTTTATATGGTTTAGATGGGGCTCTTATTAGTCAAAAACCACGTGACCACACTTAGAATTATCTGTGGGCCTGGTAAACTATTTTATATGGTTTAGATGGGGCTCTTATTAGTCAAAAACCACGTGACCACACTTAGAATTATCTGTAAGCCTGATAAACTACTTTATATGATCAAGATGAGTCACTTATCAGTCAAAAACCACGTGACCACACTTAGAATTATCTGTAAGACTGATAAACTATTTTATATGGTTAAGATGAGTCACTTATTAGTTAAAAACGACGTGACCACTCTTAGAATTATCTGTAAGACTGATAAACTATTTTATATGGTTAAGATGAGTCACTTATTAGTCAAAAACCACGTGACCACACTTAGAATTATCTGTAAGCCTGGTAAACTATTTTATATGGTTTAGATGGGGCTCTTATTAGTTAAAAACCACGTGACCACTCTTAGAATTAATTGTAAGACTGGTAAACTATTTTATATGGTTAAGATGAGTCACTTATTAGTCAAAAACCACGTGACCACTCTTAGAATTATCTGTAAGACTGGTAAACTATTTTATGTTTAAGATGAGTCACTTATTAGTTAAAAACCACGTGACCACTCTTGGAATTATCTGTAAGACTGATAAACTATTTTATATGGTTAAGATGAGTCACTTATTAGTTAACAACCGCGTGGCCACTCTTAGAATTATCTGTAAGACTGATAAACTATTTTATATGGTTAAGATGAGTCACTTATTAGTTAAAAACCGCGTGGCCACTCTTAGAATTATCTGTAAAACTGATAAACTATTTTATATGGTTAAGATGAGTCACTTATTAGTTAAAAACCACGTGACCACTCTTAGAATTATCTCTAAGCCTGGTAAACTATTTTATATGGTTTAGATGGGGCTCTTATTAGTTAAAAACCACGTGACCACTCTTAGAATTAATTGTAAGACTGGTAAACTATTTTATATGATTAAGATGAGTCACTTATTAGTCAAAAACCACGTGACCACACTTAGAATTATCTGTAAGCCTGATAAACTATTTTATATGGTTTAGATGGGGCTCTTATTAGTCAAAAACCACGTGACCACACTTAGAATTATCTGTAAGCCTGATAAACTATTTTATATGATCAAGATGAGTCACTTATTAGTCAAAAACCACGTGACCACACTTAGAATTATCTGTAAGACTGATAAACTATTTTATATGGTTAAGATGAGTCACTTATTAGTTAAAAACGACGTGACCACTCTTAGAATTATCTGTAAGACTGATAAACTATTTTATATGGTTAAGATGAGTCACTTATTAGTCAAAAACCACGTGACCACACTTAGAATTATCTGTAAGCCTGGTAAACTATTTTATATGGTTTAGATGGGGCTCTTATTAGTTAAAAACCACGTGACCACTCTTAGAATTAATTGTAAGACTGGTAAACTATTTTATATGGTTAAGATGAGTCACTTATTAGTCAAAAACCACGTGACCACTCTTAGAATTATCTGTAAGACTGGTAAACTATTTTATGTTCAAGATGAGTCACTTATTAGTTAAAAACCACGTGACCACTCATGCAATTATCTGTAAGACTGATAAACTATTTTATATGGTTAAGATGAGTCACTTATTAGTTAAAAACCGCGTGGCCACTCTTAGAATTGTCTGTAAGACTGATAAACTATTTTATATGGTTAAGATGAGTCACTTATTAGTTAAAAACCACGTGACCACTCTTAGAATTATCTGTAAGACTGATAAACTATTTTATATGGTTAAGATGAGTCACTTATTAGTCAAAAACCACGTGACCACACTTAGAATTATCTGAAAGCCTGGTAAACTATTTTATATGGTTTAGATGGGGCTCTTATTAGTTAAAAACCACGTGACCACTCTTAGAATTATCTGTAAGACTGGTAAACTATTTTATATGGTTAAGATGAGTCACTTACTAGTTAAAAACCACGTGACCACTCTTAGATTTATCTGTAAGACTGGTAAACTATTTTATATGGTTAAGATGAGTCACTTATTAGTTAAAAAACACGTGACCACTCTTAGAATTATCTGTAAGACTGATAAACTATTTTATATGGTTTAGATGGGGCTCTTATTAGTTAAAAACCACGTGACCACTCTTAGAATTATCCGTAAGACTGATAAACTATTTTATATGGTTAAGATGAGTCACTTATTAGTTAAAAACCACGTGACCACTCTTAGAATTATCTGTAAGACTGATAAACTATTTTAGATGGTTAAGATGAGTCACTTATTAGTCAAAAACCACGTGACCACACTTAGAATTATCTGTAAGCCTGGTAAACTATTTTATATGTTTAAGATGAGTCACTTATTAGTTAAAAACCACGTGACCACTCTTAGAATTATCTGTAATTCTGATAAACTATTTTATATGGTTAAGATGAGTCACTTATTAGTTAAAAACCACGTGACCACTCTTAGATTTATCTGTAAGACTGATAAACTATTTTCTATGGTTAAGATGAGTCACTTATTAGTCAAAAACCACGTGACCACACTTAGAATTATCTGTAAGCCTGGTAAACTATTTTATATGGTTTAGATGGGGTTCTTATTAGTTAAAAACCACGTGACCACTCTTAGAATTAATTGTAAGACTGGTAAACCATTTTATATGGTTAAGATGAGTCACTTATTATTCAAAAACCACGTGACCACTCTTAGAATTATCTGTAAGACTGGTAAACTATTTTATGTTTAAGATGAGTCACTTATTAGTTAAAAACCACGTGACCACTCTTAGAATTATCTGTAAGACTGATAAACTATTTTATATGGTTAAGATGAGTCACTTATTAGTTAAAAACCGCGTGGCCACTCTTAGAATTATCTGTAAGACTGATAAACTATTTTATATGTTTGAGATGAGTCACTTATTAGTTAAAAACCACGTGACCACACTTAGAATTATCTGTAAGCCTGGTAAACTATTTTATATGGTTTAGATGTGGCTCTTATTAGTTAGAAACCACGTGACCACTCTTAGAATTAATTGTAAGACTGGTAAACTATTTTATATGGTTAAGATGAGTCACTTATTAGTCAAAAACCACGTGACCACTCTTAGAATTATCTGTAAGACTGGTAAACTATTTTATATGTTTAAGATGAGTCACTTATTAGTTAAAAACCTCGTGGCCACTCTTAGAATTATCTGTAAGACTGATAAACTATTTTATATGTTTGAGATGAGTCACTTATTAGTTAAAAACCACGTGACCACACTTAGAATTATCTGTAAGCCTGGTAAACTATTTTATATGGTTTAGATGTGGCTCTTATTAGTTAGAAACCACGTGACCACTCTTAGAATTAATTGTAAGACTGGTAAACTATTTTATATGGTTAAGATGAGTCACTTATTAGTCAAAAACCACGTGACCACTCTTAGAATTATCTGTAAGACTGATAAACTATTTTATATGGTTAAGATTAGTCACTTATTAGTTAAAAACCACGTGACCACTCTTAGAATTATCTGTAAGACTGATAAACTATTTTTTATGGTTTAGATGGGGCTCTTATTAGTTAAAAACTACGTGACCACTCTTAGAATTATCTGTGGGCCTGGTAAACTATTTTATATGGTTAAGATGAGTCACTTATTAGTCAAAAACCACGTGACCACTCTTAGAATTTTCTGTAAGACTGGTAAACTATTTTATGTTTAATATGAGTCACTTATTAGTTAAAAACCACGTGACCACTCTTAGAATTATCTGTAAGACTGATAAACTATTTTATATGGTTAAGATGAGTCACTTATTAGTTAAAAACCGCGTGGCCACTCTTAGAATTATCTGTAAGACTGATAAACTATTTTATATGGTTAAGATGAGTCACTTATTAGTTAAAAACCACGTGACCACTCTTAGAATTATCTGTAAGACTGATAAACTATTTTATATGGTTAAGATGAATCACTTATTAGTCAAAAACTACGTGACCACACTTAGAATTATCTGTAAGCCTGGTAAACTATTTTATATGGTTAAGATGGGGCTCTTATTAGTTAAAAACCACGTGACCACTCTTAGAATTAATTGTAAGGCTGGTAAACTATTTTATATGATTAGGATGAGTCACTTATGAGTCAAAAACCACGTGACCACACTTAGAATTGTCTGTAATCCTGGTAAACTATTTTATATTGTTTAGATGGGGCTCTTATTAGTTAGAAACCACGTGACCACTCTTAGAATTATCTGTAAGACTGATAAACTATTTTATATGGTTAAGATGAGTCACTTATCAGTTAAAAACCTCGTGACCACTCTTAGAATTACCTGTAAGACTGATAAACTATTTTATATTATTTAGATGGGGTTCTTATTAGCTAAAAACCACGTGACTACTCTTAGAATTATCTGTAAGACTGATAAACTATTTTATATGGTTAAGATGAGTCACTTATTAGTCAAAAACCACGTGATCATACTTAGAATTATCTCTAAGCCTGGTAAACTATTTTATATGGTTAAGATGAGTCACTTATTATTTAAAAACCACGTGACCACTCTTAGAATTATCTGTAAGACTGATAAACTATTTTATATGGTTAAGATGAGTCACCTATTAGTCAAAAACCACGTGATCATTCTTAGAATTATCTGTATGCCTGGTAAACTATTTTATATGGTTAAGATGAGTCACTTATTAGTTAAAAACCACGTGACTACTCTTAGAATTATCTGTAAAGGCCGTATCAGACGTGCCGTTGCCAATTACTATTAACGATAACGATTGGGAATTCGACCAATCAAAATGTACCTGCTTCTGGTGGCGATTGCCGTTATGTTTAGGTTTGATTCTAAATTTTACGAGGCCGTTCTGAACCATAGCCAATGAAAGTGCTCTATGAACAGCATGGGACATGTGTCTAAGCGTCACTTTTTGGTTTTGCAATTTATCGCTTCTCCGGTGTTGCACCCAAACCTATTTTGGTTTGGATCTTTCTCTTTCCTCTTCTTCCAATGTAATCTATAGCACATCAACGCAGAAGAAACTTCCCCCCGACGACGTTCAGCGCTGTACTTTGAATATTAAGCTGCGATATTTTGACGTTATAAACATTTCAAGCAACCAGTAATCGGTAACGGAACGGTGTCAAGTGTGATTGCAACCGCGACGGCAACGGCAACGGCTAACAGAATCGGCAACGGCACGTCTGATACGGCCTTAAGACTGATAAACTATTTTATATGGTTAAGATGAGTCACTTATTAGTTAAAAACCACGTGACCACTCTTAGAATTATGTGTAAGACTGATAAACTATTTTATATGGTTTAGATGGGGCTCTTATTAGTTAAAAACCACGTGACCACTCTTAGAATTATCTGTAAGACTGATAACTTATTTTATATGGTTAAGATGAGTCACTTATTAGTCAAAAACCACGTGACCACTTTTAGAATTATCTGTAAGACTGATAAACTATTTTATATGGTTAAGATGAGTCACTTGTTAGTTAAAAACCACGTGATCACTCTTAGAATTATCTGTAAGCCTGGTAAACTATTTTATATGTTTAAGATGAGTCACTTATTAGTCAAAAACCACGTGACCACTCTTAGAATTATCTGTAAGACTGATAAACTCTTTTATATGGCTTAGATTGGACTCTTATTAGTTAAAAACCACGTGACCACTCTTAGAATTAATTGTAAGACTGATAAACTATTTTATATGGTTAAGATGAGTCACTTATTAGTTAACAACCACGTGACCACTTTTAGAATTATCTGTAAGACTGATAAACTATTTTATATGGTTTAGATGGGGCTCTTATTAGTTAAAAACCACGTGACCACTCTTAGAATTAATTGTAAGACTGATAAACTATTTTATATGGTTAAGATGAGTCACTTATTAGTTAAAAATCACGTGACCACTCTTAGAATTATCTGTAAGACTGGAGGGCTTTATTTGAAATCGATCGCAAATTTTTGCGTGCACGTAAATTTACATCAATTTGTTCGTATACGCAACTTGTTATGTGCGAATAGCTTTATTTGAAATTGACATTGGACGTGTGCATCTCTACTTGAGTGCACGCAAAAGATGCACTCGCTCGCTGCGTTGCCAGTTTTCTTTTCACAAAATGTTGAAAATCTACCATATAAAAATGAGTGGATTTTTGACTTTTACGATATTTTGGCTGACGGTGACGTATATTTTACGATGACATTTATTTATTATGATTTTTTTTGATGTTTAGAGGTTAGAATTTTCTGAAATATGTTTCGAGTTTACTTATAAGCAATTAACCACAAAAAATGAATATTATTTCACCAAGCCCTATTCCTGTAGATAGAAAAAAGAGCTCCGCAAACGCAGATGCGGAGGAAAAAAGGCTTCTTGTCCAGTTTGTCAGAGAACACCCCAACTTTTACCAAAAAGTCGAGTAAAAAAATGTTGCAAAAGCCTCAGCGGTATTATACGGTGCTCGGTGGAAGATTTTTTTCTTGGCGCCACTAAATAGCCCTGTAAAGCCTCATATAATTCTTCAAAAGTAGCTTTATTCAGCCGAATTTTTTTTACGAAAGGCCGGTCACTTAGGACTGGGGTCACTTATGTTGGACAATAATCTGAATTTTGACAAACACGCAACCCTTATCATAAAAAGAGCATGCTATGCGAAGCCTTAGTTTTGTCGCATCTTAATTATGGCGATGTAGTGTATATGAGCCTAATTTATGGTGTGTTGACGCGAGAAGAATTCAACTCATACAGAATGCCTGTGTGAGGTTCATATGCGGCCTAACAAAGAAGTCATGTGTCAGGGCCACGTAAAGATCTTGGCTAGCTTAATATGGAAGGTCGTCGAGAGCTCCCACACATAATAATAAAATTTCTGAGGGCTTAAAAATCTAAATGTATCTTCGTTTAAGCGTAGGATAAAATCAATGCTTCTTAGTAGAAATTATTTTGAAGCTAACTATATGTACAGGGTGTCCCACCGGGAACCAAATTGATCTATATATGAAAAACTGTATGCAGAAAATTTTTAAAAATTTGACACCATACTAATGTCAATGGGGGCAACCCGGCTAAAATATTTTCAAGATGGTGGCTCTTCCGGTATATCGGAAGTAGACGTCAACTTGCTTATTTTAAATGAGACACTTAATAGTTTGGGTTAGTAAAAAGGAGTCAATGGTTAATTAACCGCTTCAACAGTGGTGACAATTTCCGTCAAAATTTTGCTTAGTTTCCGAAGTCACGTAGTTTCAGCTGCCATATTCTTGCAAAATTGGGTTGCTCACGTTTTTCGTTAGTCTGCGTTTCTTATTAAAATTTGCAAGAATATGGCGGCGTGGGCGTGGCTAACTTGTATTGTCATCACTGTTTGAGAAGTTTTATTGGGACACTGTAGTTATGTTTGTGGATCCTGTAATTTTAACACCCCCATTCAGAAACGCAAACTTAACAAATTTCTGCAACCAAAGAAACATTCCTAAACCTAATTTGGGTAGCAGGAATAGCTATGCTCAATGCTCAAACTTAGTCGATAGTTCTGCCGGCATTTGCCTGTCGACAAATACTTCGATTTCAAGAAGTGTTTTGCAACAACTTCCTGACAAAATTATGTCTAAAATATGCTTAGAACGTTTATGGTATATAGGACTTACAAAGTTTATAGCACTCTTATTCAATACACTTCTCATTATAGACTTCACACAAAAATCTTGGATACTAAATCCGCTACCTACTTAAAAACACCGCACTGAATGTATAGACCCCGAATTTTGACAATTGTGTCGATAATATCCAGTCTTTCGACAACGATAACATTAAATAATCTTTTTATTTACGACTGACATATAATGTAAGTATTATATTTGTGATTTTGGCAGTATAATGCCATATATTATTCCCGCAGGGAATAATGACGAGGGATTAATGGTCATTGATCCCGCTTACACACCAATCAGAAAATTTCTTTAATTAAATAATACCATGGAAACTTCTATGATACAAACAAAACAAACTCAAAAGTGTCAAACGTATATTGCTTGTGTTTTATTCATATCGTCGAGATGGACGAAAATGAAGATTCTATTACTTGTACACCTCCAGAAATTCTAATAATAGCTGCAGTAACTACTTCAAATCCAATACCGGAATCATCGAAATTTACTTACGGGAAAACGTACGCCAGCTTCAACGAATGGCGTTTTCGAAACAAAGCTAACTCGTTTCCCGAAAATGTTCTGCTGGCGTATTTTGCGGAATTAAGTTCAAAATATAAACCATGGTCATTTTATTCGATGATAAAATCCATGTTGAAAATAAACCATGACATTGATCTAGAAAAATATGGCAAATTACGAACGTTTTTGAAAAAAAAATCGGAAGGATTTCAAGCAAAGAAGTCTTCCAATCCGACCCCGGAACAAATTAGGAAATTTATTGACAAAGCTCCTGATGAAATTTTTCTTTTACATAAGGTACCTAAATATACATTATTAAATCTAATAATCATAATCTGACCTATTCTTATTTGCTTCAGATTATATTAATTATTGGAATTATGGGCGCATGCCGCTCAAACGAGCTCTATGAAATGAATGTAGAAGACGTGAAGGGTTTCCAAACAGAGTTATTAATAACCATACCTAAAACTAAAACCAAAATTGTACTAAAATTCACCATAAACAGTACGTTTTACAATGTTGTAAAGAAGTACATCGGTCTCCGTCCGGCACGTGAAAATTAATTCATTCTTTCTAAATTATCAAGAATCCAAATGCACAGTACAACGTGTAGGAAAAAACAAATTTGCAGACATTGGTAGACAAATTGCCAAATATTTAAACTTGCCCAATCCTGAAACTTATTCCGGCCATTGTTATCGCAGATCATCTGCCACTCTGTACAGTGTATCTCATTTTGGTTGTCCATAAGGGATAACTCGGTTGCTATTGGAGCTAGAAGGATACGGTTTCCGCGAACGTTGGCTACTTTTTTGTCAAACGAAAGCTGGCGCCAACAGAATTGTCATCGCTCTTTTTGTTTTTCAGATACAAGGTGATTTTGTAAAAGTCGCACTTTGGGACACCCCTTGTATCTCGGTTCTCTCATAGGTGATCGAAGAGGTGACAATGGTTTCTTATGGATATTTTCACGTAGCTTCCAATGGCGTAGTCAGTTTTTCTCTAGAAGTCATAGCTTTTAAATTATGAACCAAACAAACGTTTTTCCAAATGAGACACCCTGTATATTAATTGCTCATTGGTTAGCTCTGCTTTTGCTGTTTTTAAAGATATAAAGTTTGATTTGGAGGAGGCGATCGGGCCAGGCCCCCCGCTCGAGGCCACCCCTCTAAAACTGTTTTACGTATATGAAATGTAGCAACATCAAGGCGTGGCACCCTGACACCTTATTTTTTTTTTTAGATTTTTAGCCACAAGCCACAACCCATGTAGGGCCCCCAAACATATTTCTGGTTGCGCCACTGATCCTGTCTGTTTTTGTCATAAGAAATAATGTATCAGAAAAGGACTTTGCATCTGTAAGGGAAATGAGAAATACATTGTTTCTTATGACAAAAACAGAAAAACATTTTTTGCTCAAAAACTGTTAGAGATAAACCTATCTAATTTTATATCATTGAAATCAGCAAAAACAGAGCTATGCAATGAGTTTATAATATATAGGGTATCTCGTTTGAAAAAACGTATGTTTGGTTCATAATTTAAAAAAATATCACTTCTAGAGAAAAACTGACTAAGCCACTGGAAGCTACGTGAAAATATCTATAAGAAACTGTTGTCACCTTTTCGATCACTTATGAGAGAACCGAGATACAGGGGGCTCCCAAAATGCAACTTTTTCAAAAACACCTTGTATCTGAAAAACAAAAAGAGCTATGACAATTCTGTTGGCGCCATCTTCCGCTTGACAAAAAAGTAGCCAATGTTCGCGGAAACCGCATCCTTCTAACTCCAATAGCAACCGAGTTATCCCTGGACAACCAAAATGGGACACACTGTACATTGACGGAGGAGGCGATATAACTGGGTTAAAGCGTCATGGGGGCTGTAGATCTACACAAGAAGCTGAAGGATACATTGATCAGTCTATGAGAAACAAGACAACTACAGCAGATACTATTCATCATATTAGTTAGGTTAGAATCGCAAATTGGCGCGGGTTCCTAGTTTAAAAATTAATACATTGATGTCTTATGGGAACTCAATTTTAAAAGCGTCTCTAGACGTGATAGAACGTTTGTTAGGGAAGTGAGTTGTATAAATAGTTTTTTTAATATGTTAATTAACTGAGAGAGTGTTTGAAAGTTGAATAAACATTGTTAAAATAGAAATATTACCAATTTAAGAAGCCGATGTTTGTATAAAATACGTATGTCATTGCTTGATCCACAAGTATATATGGGTACCTATAATTATAATAAAATAAAAGTGTACCTACATACTTGGTTAATAGATGTACTTCAATAATCCAAAAAAATGGAAAAACAAATGACTGAACTAGTGATAAATAAATAAATAAACAATTCACCAATAATCATAACACAACACACAACCTCACTTTCTTACAGCTGATTTTAGACCCGACGTACGTCCACCGAAAACAGAAACTTTTAATTAAAATCATTTGTATTTTTAATTCATAGGTCTAAAAAAACAATTAGAGTATGAAGTATAGAGAAATATGTTCAAAGTTTGACGTATAATAGGTTCAAATACTAAGAAATGCCCAGAACCCAAGATATTCCCGTCTGAAAATCACTCTTTTGAATCCCCCATAAGAAATACATTGCTGTCAAATTTGTTGAAAAGTGTTTAGGAACCCATTTTAAATTTCGCGCCCGATTTTTCCTAACCTAACTAATATGGTGAATTGCTAAGCAGATAAACAGTAATGGAGCATCTTCTTCCTTCACAGCAACTGAAATTCTAAATGCATCTTGTCCAAATATTTGTATCGAAAACACTTCCAAAATTGATGATAATTGACGACCAATTCAGTTTATTAATTGTACTCTTACTAATTTTAATGTTATGAATAAATAAAGTAGTTGTTCAATAAAAATCTCAAATATATTAATTTGTCGTAAATAAAGTACTCGCAATAATGGCTATTATTTCCTCGGAATGTTACTCCCTCGCCGCTAACGCGGCTCAGTTCGTAAATATTCCTCGGGAATAATAGCTATCATTATTGACTCGTGGTATAATCTACTATTATATTTTAGCAACCATTTGACACTTGTTATACATACTATGATTCATGACGTCATAGTTATCCAAATGACAGGTGAAAAATATATTTGATAAAGGTTCGAAAAGAGGACGTCATGATCGTTGTTTATTTTTTTTTTGGGTTGTCTTGCGTTTCCGAGTTTCAATATAATTTCTCTAGTCAATATTTTCGATAGATTCGCGAAAGTCCCCGAAGTAGGCGACATCTATGATCAACTTTGGTACTCAAAACTCAGTGAACAACAAAGCAAGTTTGCATTTGGCCCCTGGCATTGTTTCTGGAAGTTTTCAATTTTCTACAGAATATTATTCTGTTTATGTATTGTTTCTGTTATATAAATCACAAAAACGGTATAAAACACAATTTAACAAAAACTAACCTCAAAAAACTGTCTTTGTTGTTCACTGAGTTCGGTAGACATATTACTATTTTTCGCGTAATTTAACGCCATCTATTGGTACAGGAACTTCGCCAGTTGCAGAATTGTTGAGTCTTATGAGGACCAAATTGCAAAAAAAAAAAATTCAAATTGCACTTTTATGCAAAAGTGAAGATTTTTGTTTTGCAAATTATTCTCCAATAATCTTTAAATAGTTTACTAGTTTTTAATTGATTTTACATTTCCACTCAAAGCGACGGAATTACGTTAAATAAAAACCTCTACCAAAATATCACAAAAAAAAAACATCGAAGCAATTTTACTGGTGTCGCTTTCTGTACCATCGATGCACGCCTTCAATCTATCAAGAATCAAATAAGTTTCGACGGCGACCAATCGCCAAAGTTTTCCCGGCCCTTGAGCTTTTGAAGAGTTGCGATGAAATTCATAACCATAGACTCTTCACAACCCACAAAGAACACAGAAAAAGAATAACCCGGCGAGCTGGGCCCATAACCTGTTAATTGAACACGTTACCTAAGTATTTGTATTGGCCGACATTCAAGTCGATAGAGTATTTGATACGACCGAAAAAAATCTAGTAAAATGCTATTCTTTCACTTTTATTTCTATCAAATGTGTTCCCATCAAATTTTTGTCACACAGGAGAAATTTTGTTCTCAACGCATGCGGAAAAGTATTAATTTCCTCATTGGTTAGATAACTATTTCATTTTCAAATGAGTTTTTATACAAAGTTCGAATATAAAAAAACTCGTGTAATACAACTTCAAAGCTCGTCTTTGTCGTTCTCAAAAAATTGAGGACAAAGTCTTTGTGGTTCAAATACACGAATAAGTATTGTATTTTCTTTTTTTTTTCCTCACGCTCGTCAATGGAAATTAATTTTTAGATCATGAATACTGCTGGTCGAACGAGACGAAGCGAAATATGGGGTATCACTTTTCCACTCGTTAGTGGAATAGCTATTATCTTCTTGCATCACCTATACCTTTTCTCGACCGTTTCTCGCGAACATTTTTCATCAAAGAATAAAGCCAATATATTATCACGCCTCCAATTTGATAAATCTTGCATCATTCAAATAATACAAATAGCTTTCCATCTACAACCTTTTTTATTTAATTGGCAAAAACCGCCATATTTCATGTCCCAATAACTTTTCCCATTTTTTATTTAAAAAGCATCTACATTTATAAGGAGAACCGTTTTCCTGAGAGCTTTTCACGAAATATATCGTTAATATAACTGTCATAGAGTGAGGATTTTTTTCCTGCACGTCCATACCCAAGAGCTTAATTTATTATATCTTTGTTACACAGTGGATAACGAATAGAATAGCGCTGACAGAGGATTATACATTGAAAAAATTGTATATTTTTTTTCACAATGAATTCCAACGGATTCTTTTTTTTTCACGGATTTTTGCGTGTTTTATTATGTTAGATTAAATTTGATGTAAAGCTTTCAATCAATTGCACATTATATGACATTCGAGCTTTACGCTCTCTCACAATCCTATTTCATTTTAACAATTTGAAAGTGTATGATTTGCATCATTTTCAAATCCTTGAGCACATTTTAAAAGATAATATTTAAAAAAAAGTCAATACAAGTCACACTGATTTAGATCAATTCATCTCCTCCTGTCTCGCAACGTTATTTTAGGACCCAGCGCTTTGTTTATGGGATCTACTGCACACAAGAAGTTCCACTAAATCAACAGTTTTCTCCGATTCCGGACACGATTATTCGCCCTCCTGATCGATCCCTGGCGCGTCCCCATTATATAGAATAGAATCGGATGGCTGTAGGTATGTAAATAGCGGGTTTAGTTTTTTGTTTTTAACGGCGGCAGATTTTTACTATATCTGGAATGAGGTTTGCTTTCTTTTGGCTCTGGTTGTTGATTTGACTTAGTGATTGTTTGTTCTTGCTAAGGGTGAATAATGTCTCCCGCGCGAAGACTATCAATTAGAGTACTTATTATGTTATATATCACGGGACTAACGCAATGATACATTTGATCTCACAAGTAGACAGCCGTGGGTGGAGGGCAATTGCCACTCAAGGAATTTAATTGAACCTGAGTCTTGTAGTACATACTGTATTTTTTGCACTTTCGGTAATATTGTTAGTTACTTATAAGTTTATTCATTCGAGGCAACATTTTCCGAGATATACGGAGAAAACTGAAATTCTGCAAAATAGATTTTATTTTTTCCTGAGCTTATTTGAGGAGATATTTCAAAATAATTGTCGCTTCATCTTTACCACTTTTCCTATTCTACAAGATGACATTATTAATTTTAAAATTTGACGTTTCGTCTTTGGGCGACCATCATAAACTTAATTTTTTCAAATACGAACCAGTTCAGTTTCGTCTACGCGCCCAGTATATAGTTGTAGGTTAAATTGGGTATTTAGGATGTCAAATCCTATTTGGAAATGGAAATTGATTCGTTTTTTTTTTTTTTTTTTTTTTCTCTTTATTTTTGTTTTCTTTTATTCTTATTGAATTGCGCGTGCTATATACCCTATGCCTAAGAATTGATACGGCTTTGCTAAATTTGGATTTTAAAAATGCGCGCGTTAAACACCGAAAAAGGATATCTGAAAAGTGCTTACACTGCCGACGAGTAAAGTCAGTCGCCAAAAACACTCCGTCCGTTTCGTGTGGTTCGAGAAAATAGACCTGCGGTTTCTCGTTGGCCACAACCGGTTAAATCAAGGCGGTTTTGTTTGCGCTCCTTCGCATTGGACTTAAACTTCCTGAAAGAGCTGGCCAACTGAGTGGAGTTTTGAAGTAAAGCCAGTGAAGGTGAAAAAATATCCTTTTCAGTTTCGATGTCTTTCAATTTCGATTTAAAATCTTTCATCGATTACCATTCTATCAGCAACCTGTGGATTTTCCAGTTTTAATTTCGCACAGAACTCTTATCTTTTATTTTAGATTTTATAAGCTTCTTATGTCCCAAAACCAATAACGTATTGCATTTATTCGAAAAATTTATATTATTGGCACTTTCCAGAACCTAATGTGTTAGAGAGAGAGAGACAGGTTAGAGAACTTTGGTAGGAAATTATGTAACGTTACGAATTTGCCTTAAACTTTAGGCCTAGTTGATTCCAAACCTGCCAAATTTAATTGTATGAAGCTTATGTTGAAGGCAGAATAAAAATGAAAAGCCGATTCCTTATATACTTATCTGTGTTTTATTATTTTTAATCATATATTATATCACAAGAGCTTTAAAAATCGATTAAACTATCCAACATATTTTGAGCATGATTCTGATTGGAAAATAGTTGAATGCACACAAGTTGTTGTGCATGAAACTATTAGCCAAAAAGCAAAATCATGCAAAAAATATTTGGATGCTTTAATCCATTTAAAGGACCCCGCACACTTTTTATGGGATTTCTGACCGCGGTCAAATTTAACCAAATTTCAGTATGTTATAGATCTCACCTTTCTAAGCAATAGCTACCATGGGCACAACTTAATCCTATGACTAGTTTTTGAGATACAGGTAGTTTAATGTCCAAGAAATGCATACATTTTATATGCATTTAAATCTATCTGTCACCTGAGTGTGAGGATACCTGTTCATCCTGATATTATTAGGTGACAGGTAGATGTAAATGCATATAAAATGTGTGCATTTCTTGGACATTAAACTACCTGTATCTCAAAAACTAGTCATAGGATTAAGTTGTGCCCATGATAATTATTGCTCAGAAAGGTGAGATCTATAACATACTAAAATTTGGTTAAATTTGACCGCGGTCAGAAATCCCATAAGAAGTGTGCGGGGTCCTTTATAGCTCGAGTGGTATATAGCTAGATTATTTCCTGAATAATAAGAATTAATGGCAACAACAAAGAGTTCTCTTTATTATATAATGTCAGGATATTTCTATCAAAGTTCTGTCAAAAAAGGTAAACAAAAATTTAATCATATGTATAATAATACCACAAGAGAAAAAAATTTGTTGGCAAAATTTTCGACTGGTATGAAAGTTTTCGCTAATGACATTTTTGATAAAACCACGAGCCGTGAGGCGAGTGGTTTTGTCAAAAATTTCATGAGCGAAATTACCAAAAAGCAACAAACTTGAATAAAACCAACAGAATAATTTTTCTTCAGGTGACACTTGTCAAACTCAATAGTTTTTTACTCTAACCACACAAAATTTTGTCGCTGAAAAACCGTCATGTTGGTTTTGTCCAGGTAGGAACAGGTAGGAGTTTTGTCAGTAGGGTCGTTCCTATGACATTTTGCCAGTGTAAAATACTCTATGGTTGAACCAAATCCAAGCGGCAGTAAATGACAAACTGGTCATTTTCATAACAACCTATCAAATGTCCTCCATGCATGCGCACTAGTCCAGGTAGTGCATTTCAACCATTAGGAAGGCTGGTGTTTGTTTACAATTTAGGTTATTAAATGTAATTTACTGACGCTTGGATTTGGAAATGGTGTAGTGAAATAGTCGCGAATAAACGGGCTCTTGTGAAATAATCACTTACCTATTTAAAGAAAATTTATTCAAAAAATGACGTTGTCTGATTGGTCTATTTTATAATGAGTGCAATAATCAGTGATAATAGTGATATGTAGAACAACAATAATAATATTAACAGTATGCACGTGAAATACACTTAAGGCCGCGTTACTGGCCTCCATGTTTAAACTGTGATTGGTTGATTTTTCGAAACTTGTTTTAAGGTCTTTAAAAAAACGGCACACCAGAATTGGCTCAAATTTGGCATAAGCATTATTTGATCGATTATCTACAATTCTTTATTTTGGTTTTTCGATATTCAGCCTTTTTTTTTAATTCAAAAATCATGTTCGCAACCACCGAAACAATGTGTTAGTGGTTGCATATTTGCATGTTTATCAAGCTTGGATCCGTGAAAAGCATATTTTATTGATAACCCCGAAAAACTAAAAAAAGCTAATTGTAGAGATTGTAGATAATATATCAAATAATGTGTATGCCAAAGGATTTTGGATATTATTGCGGATTTTTTGAGATGACCTTGAAACGAATTTTGAAGATGAAAACAGTTCAAGCAATTTCAAGTAGATGGCGCCATGGCAAAAAAGCTACATTGGGAGCATCATAGTTGTATATTTGTCTTTCTCTGTCACTTAGTGTTTCACCGACAAACAGATTTTGTTTTGGACAAATAATAATAGTATATTACACACCGAGTAGGGAAGTGTTTCATTACTGTCGAGAGATTTATATAGTCATTCGAGACGCGAAGCGTCGAGATTGACTATTAATCTCGAGACAGAAATGAAAACTTTCCTCCGAGGTTTGTATACTATTTTATTTGCAAGCACTCCATTGAATATGATCAGTCATTTAATTTTATTAATATTAAAAAAATAAAACAAACATGCCAAAATGTGTCATTCACTGATTTGACATTTTTACCTGACATGTTCTCATTGTTTCCAGCAAAGGTAAATAAATTAGAGTGAGGGAAATCGGTGAGGGAAGTCGAATAGGGAAATCGGTGAGGGAAATCGAAGAGGGAAGTGACACAGGTAAAGTGACACTTTCAAATTTTTAAAGAGTCAGTAATGTCAAGATTACATATATGATTGCAAATAAAATATTGAACCCTATGTGTAGAGTGACACAGTCGTCATTTTCAAAAACAAAATTTAAACATGGCGGCCATTAACGCGGCCTTAATTTGGCAATACTAAAGACACACTATGTTCATCAGTTGACTGGGAATACTGTTCTGTCCAGGTAGGAACAGGTAGGAGTTTTGTCAGTAGGAAACCGGACGTTCCTATGACATTTTGCCAGTGTAAAATAGTGAAATAGTCGCGAATAAACAGGCTCTTGTGAAATAATCACTTACCTATTTAAAGAAAATTTATTCAAAAAATGACGTTGTCTGATTGGTCTATTTTATAATGAGTGAAATAATCAGTGATAATAGTCATATGTAGAACAACAATAATAATAATAACAGTATGCACGTGAAATACACTTAATTTGGCAATACTAAAGACACACTATGTTCATCATTTGACTGGGTATACTGTAGGCAAAGGGAGTTGTTCTGTATTGGTTAAATTACTGGTCCATTTCTAGATGATTGTTGTCAACATTTTTGTGGAAGTACTGGAGGACCGTATCAGTGCTAGAAGGAGGAGACTATATGTTTATATCGTACTAAGGAGTATATTGTAAGCGTACCTCAGTGGTACTCCCAGTGTGTGTGTGATATCGAAAGGCCAGTTCCTTGTTTCTTTTTTTCAAAGACTCGAGTCCTGGTTCTGTTGCTTTTCGTTGGTACGCTCTGAGGGCTTCTTGTAATATTCTGGGAAGTGTTATGTCTGTTTGAGCCACTGTTTGATGTTATCTTTCCCTAAAAAGAATAGTTCTTTTTGAGAATTTTTAATTAAAATGTTTATTCTGATTGCGAGGTTAGACCCTACTTGGTTGTATATATACAACAGTCAGGCTATTGAAGAGGCGATATTTTTACTTACACTTACCTGGCTTGTTCTCTGGAGTTTTCTCCCTGTTTTCCTTGTTAATTCTCTTGGGAAATATGCGGTTTTTCATCGGACTGTTTACTTTAATTTTGCAGCTGTTACTTTCAACGTCGAGTATCCTACAGTATACATTGTAGTATTGGGTGGCTAAGAGCGTAGAAGGTCACAGTTCACTGATATCTACTTGTCTACCGTGCTGTCAGGTTTTGGTGGACCCTGATTGCAAATTGCTGTACGACCCTGTCACTGCGTGGGCAGAACCCGGTGCAGTTTTCGTCAGTCATATTGCAGGGGTTCCTGAGTATGCACTTATTGTGCATTTTGAAAATTAAATTGTGAATTTTGGTAGGCAAGCTGCAAATGAAGTGGGGGAGTTTATTATCTTGCCTGTAGGGGAGTTTATCATCTTGCCTGTAAGTCTCAGATACTTGAGAGTATCAATTTTTATTTAAAAAGATTAATTTAAATTAAGGGTGGATTCTTTTAAATTACTTATTAGTATTATAAAGGGTTATAAACATCCTGGGATATAAAGTCTGTTTTTTTTTTTAAAGATAAAAGTCAAAATGTTGGCAATACAATGTAAAATTATCAATGCTTTCAAATTTTTTATGTGGAAAAGGCTTGTGTTGCCAACATAGTTACTAAATTTTTGACTTGGGGAATTATCTTTAAAAAAAAACAGACTTTATAATAAATGTGGATGTGGGATATATAATAAATGCTCGATGGCTAAGGGGTTTTTCATTTTAGGGTTTTACGAACCGGGTTTCACGGACCGAATATTACATTCAGAAGGCACGTACGACTGGGCGTTTTTGTGAATTTGGGGGTTGAATGCGAAAGCTTGCGCTTTTCCTGTGTGGATATTTCCAATGGAGTACTAACGACGACGGCTGACTAGGCTGGTCATCCTGTAGTGTTCAGGTTGGCGTGCTCATAAAGCCTTATCACCCTCCTCGGTCAAGTAGGAAGTTCCATCTAGAAAATCCCGCAAGTTTTTCACAGTTTATTATTTTTACTTTTTTTTTTTATTATCAATTACTAAATATTCTTATTACTATTTTTATTTAATCATTTAATATTGTGATATCCGACTGGAAGCATTTTTAGCCATGTAATTTTACGTCATTTCTCGCGACTGAAAACCCACCTTGTAAACAAAGTCTGATCACGTCTTAGCGGTTGAGGTCCCATCTAAGACAAGGATTCAACACTAAACAGCAATTTTTGCTGTAATTAGTGATGACCATCTAATCGGCCGACCAAAAATCAGTTCGTTGTGAAAACCCAGAATAGGGAAAACAATTATGCTTTTCCTAGCCATACTGATAGGTCGAAACGCCTCTATGGATGGAAAAGCGTAGAAAATTAATCCAAAAATTTTCTCATCAGTGGATAATAGGAGAAAACTTAATTGTTTTCCCTATTCTGGGTTTTCCCAACGAACTGATTTTTGGTCGGCCGATTAGATGGTCATCACTAATTACAGCAAAAATTGCTGTTTAGTGTTGAATCCTTGTCTTAGATGGCGCCACGATCAAATTTCGACCGTCGTACTACTTCTATTTTGCCTACAGGCACAAAACTTGGATTGGTTTTCTTTGCTTTTCCCACAGATTAACTCGTCCTAAAGATAGGAAACTTCCATGTTAAATGTTCTTTAAGAGCTGTCTGAAAATAACACATATGAGAGTTTCATGACTGCCAAAGCTATGCGGCACTAGTATAGCAAAGCCACAAGCAAATCTCATCTGTGAATGAATGTAATTTGTCATTATATTTGCCATCAGTCAGCCGTTTGATGTGTGTTAGTGTTCTTTATTTGATTTTCTATCAATTTTCGGTAAAACTTTGACTTCTTATGGCCGTTTGCACCGACCATTTTAAGGAGGCCTTAGCGATAAGTATTCCTTAAAGTGACATTTCTCCATGTAGAAATGTCATTTTAAAGAATACTTATCGCTAAGGCTTCCTTAAAATGGTCGGTGCAAACGGCCATTAATATGTTTTTAACAAAAGAGACTTTATGTTACATGTAAACATTGTGGAAATTTTAGTGATGGTATTTATTTGCCGTTTTTGACATTCACTTAAAGTGTAATTTGTGCACTAAGACCCTTCAACTTTTTAGTGTTATTTTTTCAATACGGTTTTCTGTTGTTGTGTTAAAGGCTGTTCTGTTAAAGAAGGAGATAATACTGAAATGGTGTAGTTTTATTTTCAAAAAATAGGGTTCAATAATAAAATGAGGTTTATTAGACAAACTATTTGAAAAAAGGCGGGAACCATGTGACTACTGCAACAATACTGGACACACGGAAGTGCACACTAGCGCCACCGTGCTGTGGCAGTCATACAACTCGCTGCATGAGTAAGACAAGGATAGGGAAAAAGGCCTGAGTTTCCTATCTTTAGGACGGGTTAATCTGTGGCTTTTCCTAGCCATACTGATGAGACCTGACAGGTCGAAACGCGTCTATGGATGGAAAAGCGAAGAAAATTAATCCAAAATTTTCTCATCAGTGGATAATATGAGAAAACTTAATTGTTTTCCCCATTCTGGGTTTTCCCAACGAACTGATTCTTGGTGGACCGATTAGATGGTCATCACTAATCACTCACTAAAAAAATTGCTGTTAAGTGTTGACTCCTTGTCTTAGATGGCGCCACGATCAAATATCGACCGTCATACTACTTCTATTTTGCCTACAGGCACAAAACTTGGATTGGTTTTCTTTGCTTTTCCTAGCCATACTGATGAGACCTGATAGGTCAAAACGCGTCTATGGATGGAAAAGCGAAGAAAATTAATCCAAAATTTTCTCAATGATATTTATATTTTAAATTTTCTATAATTATTCAGTCCATGTGGCGGCATCTATTGCCGGCCGAATGTATTATTTTATCGGCGACCTCGAGAATGGAGTAGGCGTTTTCTTTTGTACTACCCAGATCTGTTCGACGCCCAGTACTTAGTTGCTCTTTAACCTCGTTAATAGTTTTCGAACGTAGTAATTTTTACATAGCTGAGGGTCGACAGGTTGACAGAGTTTTTCCTTCAATGCTGTCAAGTGAAATCTATTTATTCTCGAAGAGAAAACTAAAAAGTCCATTTTCTAAACAACAGGGGTTACAGTTTTTGTACCTTTTCCAGTTCGGAGCTCTTCAAGTTGTTTCCTACATTCAGGAAAGAGGATAGACTGCTGGTGTGACGTCAATCCAGCTGATCCAGACTCCAAATAGTAATCTTTGTGTCGAATAGGTACCCAGAAAAGGAAAAAGCACTATCAGGTTCACCAAGATTTGGAATATTAAATTCCTGAATTCTGTTAGAAAGTGAGTATCTTGCAGAGAAAATTTGAAATGAAATTTAATATAGAACTATTCTTGTGCAGACATTCCTTTTCAACATAATCAGAAAAAGGAAAACAATAAAATAATTTAAAAAAATTAAATAAAATAAAGTGTAATAAAATAGGTAAGTATGTACAGCAAGATTAAAGATATATGCTCGTTAACATTGAGCAGAATGCTGCTTCTCAAGCAGTCGTGCTGAACAGACACAAAAATAAAAAGACATGTAGGAAAAATTGAACAAGATAAAAAAATAGTTATTTATGATATAAGTGTTAAAAGTACATTTTTAAGGCACGCATGTGAAAGTTTGAGCGAAGCGAATTCTGCAATTCACATAAGTGCCTTGAAAATACTTTTAACACAAATACCATACACTATTTTTTCTACAAACGGCAATAAAAAGCAATAACCAGTAACAAATTGGATTTTTAAATGAATAATAAATCGGAAGCATCTTTCCTACATAAAATTATTAAATTTGACAGTTGTCAAAAAATCCAAAGAACCAGCACCTTGTTTTACAGGTAATGAAATGTCTTGTCAGTTTCTTGAAAGTCTGTCGTGGTCAGTAATGCTTTTTCATGAAAATGCAACAAAATACAGAAGAAAAAGAGGGTTGCATCGATCCCTTGAAAAATATAGATGAGGCGGCCAATCGGGCTACCTCAGTTGTTCAAATTTCACCATTAATATCAATGTAAATAACTGAAAATACAAACTTTTTTTGACGTTCGCTCTCAAAATTTGATGTTTCATTTTTAACACTAGTGCCATAAAGACTTTATGGCACTAGTGCGACAAAGTAACATTTTCAATGTTACAGGGGGGTGTTAAAAATTGCATTTTTAACACGTTTGTAGAAAAAAATAATTTTCTAAATTTTCTCCAAATAGATAAATTTTCGTTTTAAGTTTGGGTACCTACTATTGGTACTACATACAAGATAAAGCTGAGGGTGAAATAAATTAGACCCAAGGAACTGTCAACATTCTTGTTTTAATTAGACGGCTCCCAAATGACCCCAACTATCACTCATTGAAAACTTCCTATCGATGAACCAAACACCCTGTATACGCGGAACCGAAATAGTACTATCTCGGAGGTGAAGCTAATTTTCATTTACGCGTCTTTTGACACAATCAATTTTATTGATAAATTTAATAAGTGATTTCTGGTTTTAAAAACCCATGACTGTTTTTGACGTCATTAATTTGTTTGAGTCAATTTTTATTTGTGAAAATAGGCAAATGATGACGTAAGTACAAACTTTCGTAAAATATACTTTATCTATCAAAATCAAATGGCTCACCGAAGAGTTAGATTAGGTATAGTATGTCCTAAAATTAAAGATATTTCCCAAAGTCAAAAATTTACTAACTATGAAGCAACACAAGACTATTTTACGTGAAAAATTTGAAAGCATTGACAATTTTACATTGTTGGCCGTCCTCTGACACTGTCGCTTCAACTATTAGGTATCCTTTTTAAACCTTTTTTTTTATAAGGAAAGCTTAACTAATCTTGAAATAGTCTAGTCTAAAGATTAATTTCATTAACATAAAAGTATTTCATAGATTTCCCTAATTCAATAACTCGATTAAAACAATATAAATAAGGAAAATGGTTTACATAGCCACTCAATGTATTTGAGAACATTTAAGTGTGAATTGCACAAACAATTTCCATTATATTTTCATTTGTTGTTTGCATTTGGCAGTTTCCAATTTCGTGTCGTGTCGCTTTGGTTTATCGAAATTTAAATGTTTAAAATGCTAAGATTGCGTTTTAATTTCAAATTGCACTATAATAATACAAAGAACGACGTTTGTATGCGCTCCTTTTGCTTCACTCGTATGCATGCATTAAACATGTTATTTTTAGAAGGAAAATTATTTTTCAGTTAAGCACACAAAAGAGTGTGCGGATAAAGAAAATTACATTTGAGAGTTCACAAATATAAATTAGGTTGCTTCTCAAATATATATTTTTTATTTACAACCATATTATACCAGGCTGGCCCATCGAAAACAGTCCAGCAAGTTTACGGCTTTGAAAGTAAAAAAATTAAAAAATCCTCGGACCCTTAAACTTTTGTTTTCAGAAGGACACGTTTTACTATTAATTTCATCCCTGTAACTTCAATCCCCAAGCGGGGGCGGCTACTGCCCTAATTTTTTTAAATGGCAAGGGCTATGTTATGACATATCTTTTTAAAAGGCATTAAATTCTCCTTAAAATGACACTTCGTTTTCTCAAACTTAAGCTACGCGCCGTCGAGAAATTGCGTTTTAAAAAATTTAATTTGATTGAGTAAGTACCAAAGGTAGGTACCTGTACTTTATCTGTTATCTTATTTATTTCCTTAAATCTTCGGATATTCTAATCTTCTAATGTTTTTAAACGGAATTTTTTGACGGCACGTTGCTCAAATTTGAAAAACGAAGCGGCCATTTTAGAGAGAATTTGATGCCCTTCAAAAAGATGTATCACAACATACCCCTTCCCATTTGAAAAAATAAGGGTAGTAGCCGCCACCGCTAGGAGGTTGAGGTTTCAGGGATGAAATTAATAGTGAAACGTGTCCCCCTGAAAACAAAAGTTTATGGGTCCGAGGTTTTTTTTTTTAGTTATTTACCTAGCAAATGAGGAAAATGATACTGCACGCAACGGCACTTGACCGTGCGAAGCGGAATTCGGTCAAGCCCTTAACATCAGTTTATAAACTCGCCGTCGGGATTCCATTTTCGACTGCGTTTGCGTCTGCCTCGCTGGTTACCGCAATCTCTTAAGCAGGACGCGCACTTAATCGACTCGGACCGGTCGACTCGGCGAAGAGCATTCGGTAGTTTTTGATACTCATGCAATTAAATGAGACTCAAGTCGACCACGTCACAGTCTCATTTAATTGCATGAGTATCAAAAACTACCGAATGCTCTTCGCCGAGTCGACCGGTCCGAGTCGATTCAGTGCGCGTCCTGCTTTATGCTGACGGCGAACTGTAAGGCCGACGGCGAGTGTAAATTATTTTATGGGATTTCTAATATTCCATTGGCTCGACGCAAACGCAAAAGGAATCTCGACGGTGAGTTTATAAATTGGTCTTTAAGGGCGGTAGAGACACTTTCCTTCCGCATGTGTTAGGTACAAAATTTTACCTATGAGCATCTACATCTCCAAAAAACAAGGCATTAATGAAATTAATTAATGAATCAGATAATATAAATTGAAATTAGATTAGATTTAGAAATGTTCAAAAATTCATTTCCTGAAAAAGAAGGAATTTTTGATCATAAATACCAAAGTCTAATAACTAGAGAAAATTAGGTTGATGATGGCTTTGGAAAACCACCACAGTAAAGTCCACCCAAAAGTGCTTCAAGAAAGTTATCTCGATTTTTCTCGATCTCTTAAAATAAAGCCTGGAAGAAATAACCTTAATCGCAATTTCCGAAATTTTCCGGATATCCGGAAGATCCGGAACAAATGCGCAACTTTTGTCTAATGTAACCACCCTCGTATCTCTAATGATTATCGCTATCCCCATGTTGTCCCTCGAATTTGGGACACCCTGTACAGGGTGTTGATGAATAATGGGATCAAACTTCTAGGATAAATAGTACGCATTCAAATAAATAAAAAAAGTTAATAGAAACATGGGTCCGCGAATGCTTTGTTTTTGAGATACAGGGTGTCAAAGTTTAAAAAAAAAAAAAAAACAGTTTTTCAGCTCAAAAATCCCATTTTTTTGTGGTAACACAAGGTATCTTTTGACTGTAATATGACTTGTTTAATCTGAAAAAAATATCAAAGTTATAAAAAACACAAATCTGCCAAGTTTAAAGAAATGTGGGAAACGGATTTTGAAAAACCGATTTTTTCAAGCTTAGACACCCTATATCTCGAAAACTAAGCATTTGCGGAGCAATATTTCTATATTAACTTTTTTTATATTTTTCCTAGAAGTTTGATCCCACTATTCATTACCACCCTGTATTAAGAAATTTATTCCATTATTTATATGGGGATTTCCTTAATACAAATAATTATTCGAAAATACAATTGAAGCTTTCTAAAATACTGTCGGAAAAGGTGTAGTTTTGTTAAAGATTCCTAACACCACTAGTTGTGTTATGAGTCTCATAAAACCACTAATGGAGCAATTTCCTACTCGGTATGTAATATACTATTAAATTATGTGCCTGTGAGAAAAACTAGGAATAAATGTATTACAGTTTGCCCTTCTCAGTATTATACGATCATTTTTAAAACAAAGATTCTGGTGAAATTATTTCACATCAAGAAAATACCGATAGCTACTTTATTTTGAATGAAAAGGGCTCTTTAGGATTCATAAGAAACCAAAAGGAGCATATAAAAGATTCGGTAAAGCTTTCATGATATTGTTTTATTCAATGCTTAATCAGTTGGAAGGAATAAACAATGTAGTGCATAATGTGATTAGTTCGGCTTGACTTGGTCTTGATTCCAGGTCTGGCATTGATGCCAAAAGAAAAAATAGGTAGAATCTACTTTTTATCTCAATTCGAGCACCGGAAGCGTTTTATATACTTTAAACTATTTGATAGTATGTAAGTATTTACTCGTCGATTTCCTGGAGATATTAGAATGAGAAAGTATCGATTGGATTCAAATTTTGAATCGAATCGATACTTACTTACTCGTCGATTTCCTGGAGATATTAGAATAAGAAAGTATCGATTCGATTCAAAATTTGAATCGAAAGTCTACTTATTTTCAGGGTGATATGCAAAAAATACAGAAAAACTTTATAGTCTGTGACACAAAAGCCTCAGTCATCTGTTAGAAGGCCGTTTTTTGGTGGCCCGGTATGCCAAGTCCTCGGTCAACTAAAAAACGTAATGGTTGGCGGGTTTCGGTGTGCAGAAGCTGAGGAGTAGATGAATTTTCACTACCCCAAAATAAGGCTTTCTACCTTATGAGTCAGAAGCTTTTTTTTTTGTTGTGAATAAATAATATGGACCTACTGAGGCCTGAACAGGAACGGTTGGCGGGACTTCCCCCTATCTTCACCATGCCCACCGCGTTTTAAGTGAGATTTCCAAGGGAAGTTCCTACCTCACAAGTCAGAAGGACGAAAAAAGGTGGAAACTATACATTTCCACTTCCTCGTCCGTTCTGCGCTGGGTTGGCGCTCTATTGTTTATTTAGACATATGTTTTTGCGAAATTGAAGTTGTTTTTCCCCTCGCTATAATTTGAAGACATAGTGGAGGTTTTTTCAAATCAAATGAAATCAAACACACTTTTCAATTTAACTGCTAAATATTTTGGAAAGTTGGAAAAAAAAAACATCAGAATTGCCTCAAATTGGACATAAACATACTTTCAGGGGCGGATACAGGAAGGGGGCGCGCGCCTCCCTGAGAGTCTGAAAATCTACTCGAAAGAGTTTTGAGTGAAACATTTGAAAAAAAAAACATACTTATTCAGAAAAATTTTCCAAGAATTTTCCAAAAAATTTTATATAAAAAATTTCCAAAAAGAATGTTATAGAATTTGATATTATGTACTTACTGAGTACAGGGTGGTCCAATTTGATATACCACCAACCGTTTTTTGGCTAGAGGGCGTTTCTCGATTTTGAACAAAACTGTGAAAGCATTATAACTTTTTTAAGTACGTCATTGGATCCTGCTTGAAAAAGTACTTCTAGAAATTTTATACCTACATAAATCAATTATTCTCATGAATAAAAAAAAAAATATTTGCGCAGTTCACACCCAGTAGAAGTTAACCCTTCAATAAACTAAACTGAGAGAGAATGAAATACACAAACTAGGTACAAAGCTTGGTAGACAATAGTGGGGAGGCTACGAAGCACCGTACAAAAAGGAGACGAAGAATGGGGAACGCTGTACAAAAGTATTCCATCTTATTCTCTAGCTGGCTAATTCCCATAGATCTATGTTTGTCTCTTTCCAGAGTCCTTTTTTCGTTTTATCGAGTGGAGTCTCAAATCACTCCCAACTATTCTGAAGAAGTTTTCACTTCAAAAGTGATAAGATTTCACAGTATTGCTCAAAATCCAGAAAGATCCTCTATAATGACATTTGATCCTCAGTGGGGGGGGGGGTGTCATTTTTTTGTATCTGGTCTCAGAAATTCACGTTTCTTATCAAAAGTGTCCATATTAGAACACCCTGCACATTCTCACAACGTATAAGTAAAGTAAAAATAAATGTTTAAAAAATTCATAATTCATAACCTGCGCCCTCCCTGACCAAAGTATGGGTATAGTATATAATCGATCAAAGAATTCTGCCGAGGTTTATGCCAAATTTGAGCCACTCTGATGTGGGTTTATTTAAGCCATTCTGATGTTTTTTTTTTTCTCCTTGCAGAAAAAAATTATGTATATTTTCCATTTTTTTTCGTCCTTCTGACTTGTGAGGTAGGAACTTCCCTTGGGAATATAATTTAAAACGCGGTGGGCATGGTGAAGAGAGGGGGAAGGTCCGCCAACCATTCCTGTTCAGGCCTCAGTAGGTCCAAATTATTTATTCACAACAATAAAAAAGCTTCTAACTCATAAGGTAGAAAGCCTTATTTTGGGGTAGTGAAAATTCATCCACTCCTCAGCTTCTGCACACCAAAACCCGCCAGCCATTACGTTTTTTAGTTGACCGAGGACTTGGCATACCGGGCCACCAAAAAACAGCCTTCTAACAGATGACTGAGGCTTTTGTGTCACGGGCTCTCGTAGTATTAGGTCTGTTTTTATCTATCAGGTGACTTCCCATACATAAATTTGCTTTCTAAGGTTACATGGGGGCACTTGCTAACGGGTCTTCAGAAAACTCCATATCTGCTTTGATTAGGAAAACATACGTTGGGCTCAGTTGAATTTACTTGCTTATTCAAATTAGGTGAACTTACTCTCTGAATGGATTCTTCAAAAACAGCCATTATGGAATAGGGAACTTGCGCACTTTTTTTTTTTATTTCAAAAATGTGTTCTACTACATTAAAGACATAGTCATGCCAAATATCAAGCATTAAAAATCAGCCGTTAATTTTTTATAAATATTTGTTAATAAGTTACGCAAGAAATATCGCCATTTGAAACGACAGATTAGTGTGACGACACTCGGCCACAAAATTCCGATGTACAGTGACGAGCACTTCGAACTTCGAGCAGGCAGATTAAGATTATGGTTATGTTGTTATGTATGCAGTTTTTGATAGATTTGACATTGGCGACACCAGCAGCACATGACGTGGCAGCGGTGCGACCCGAGTATTACTGCCTTGTAATGTCACGACCCAGAGAAACACGTTTTTGATCGCGTCGTGAATTTCGAATTATTTGGTATTTTGAACACCAGAGATATTCTGGCACTTTTTTGTCGCTATGACTCTTGCAATTGATAGCATCAGATATCACCATCTTGATCAGAAACTAAAACAAATATATTTCATTCGTTTTCGTCGCATAAATACAGAAAATATGCCGGGTGTCAAGGTCTTTGTTTGGCACCAGGACTATTGCCGCCGATCAATTTTTGGTCACACGTTCGCGCGCAAGCTTGTAAATGCCTGTTACCCGTCCCCTCTTTTTTTCCTTTTCTAAGGTTTTATTATTTATTCCATATTTAATTTAATATGCAAGTTCCCTATTGTCTAGACTAGTTCCCAACTGGAATTATGTCCATAGGCGGAACCTTTTCCTATATAAACTTTTATCGTCTGCATGACGCATGTGCGAGACTGTCAAAAGCGACGTCTGTCAATAGACGGGTCACAAACAAAACATGTTCTGTGCAAAACATAGAACATACATATTATGTAATGCCATTTTTTCACATCTTCAACTTTGCAATAATCCTCACGTTGACAATGATACAGCCACAAGCTACACTTATTACACAAAACACAGTCTTTTTGATGAGATGGGTCAGCAGCAAATTGACCTGTCCTCACACCCAAGCAGGGCTTCGGAAAGTTAAGAAAAGTTATGGAACTCGTTCGACTATCACTTTTACAATCACCAAACATAAATATTTTTTTATCGTCATAGGTTTACAGGGTGCGCCAAAAAGGTATTTTTTTCAAATGGAATGCCCTGTATATTTTTGTTATCCAAATAATATTTGGTATGTTTGTAAAGCTAATTTTCTAAAAATTTCAAAAATGCAAAAATATACAGGGCATTCCATTCGAAAAAATGACTTTTTTGGCGCACCCTGTATACCTATGGCGACAAAAAAATCTCGTAGCGATTGAGATCGTTGCAATTTACCAAGAAATTTTCCAATTTAAACATGCCCTTTATTCTCAATAATAAAAAAGTTATTGAGTGTTCCAGTTATAAACAAACACCCTATACCTCTGATCATAATTCAATACTCATTTTCTATTGTGTGCGTCTCAATTTTGGCTAGTTTCTACCCAATTACGAAATTCTTATTGTTTGGGCAAGGTTGCTCTACCTGCATTTCACTTGGACACGCATGACCTACCCTTTGTGAAAATATTTATATGTTTTAAGTCAACCGTCCAGTGTTGTCCCTTGATTTGTATTGTTTTTTTCACTTGGAATTTGAAAAAACTTAGCAATGTCTCGATCTGGGTTAATCTGTGATCTCCACGACTTCCACATTTAATAATACAACATGTTGTAGGCATGCTTTTCGCTTTTCAAGAACTATTTACTACGATTTACATACAGTATTTAAGTACACTATTTCTAAAATTAATAAAAACAACAGTTTTAAGTATCAGAACGCAAATAATTCACAATGAGCACTATTTTAAACTCAAAAACTCATAACATTATTTGATGACAAATTGGATGACACATAAACAAAGGGTTTGTGTGCCTCTTGGCGGCCATTTTAATTTAAGTTTGACAGCATCTTGGATAGTCTAATAACCTTGACGTTGCTATTTATAGGTTATGTGACTTTGTTTGTCGACTTTCTGCCAAAGTCAGTCATAATCACAGGTCATAATGAAATCTTCTATTCGTAACATCTTCTAAACCCCAATAACCTTGGTTTGACGTTTCAATTTTTTGGTAGACTTTTAAAACTGTCAAGGTGGAACTCTGTCATCTTCTTTGAGGATGAGTTGAATCCTACATTCATCATCATTGATTCTTTTTAGGGCTAATTAAAGTGCTTCCAATGCTGGCGTTAGTTTTGACGATTCTCCCATAGGCATTATATACCCGCACTTTATCGCCTCGTTGAAATCCTTGAATTGGCCTTAATCTTTAATTTTAAGTCAAAAGAAAAGCTCAGTCTTCCTCCACAAATACATTATTAACTTTAAACGGTCCTACTCGTTTCAGGATTAGTAAATCCCATCATCAGGGGCAATAAATAAGCTATATGTACAGGGTGTCCCATTTAAGATGGTATTGGGGGTTATCTGCTAAACTCGTAGAGATAGATTTTTTTTGATTTCACATTCCTGGGCCAATTTTTTATGACGGATCGAATGCCGCAAACCGCAAGTCTCTATCTTGCACCGTTTTGGAGATACAGGGTGAAACTTGAAATTTCCACTTTTCGACGGTTGTCATTATCTCGCGTAAGAAAAAAAAAACCAAAAAGATGAAAATTGTTTCTGAAGCAGTTTTTTACGCAGATTTCATTGGCGTACTGGATTTTTTTTTCGAGGTACCTTTCAAGAGATATGACACAAACTTCATCTTTTTTAAATGGGACACCCTGTAAATTTTTCCATTTTTCGAATACGCGTAAAACTACCTTTTCAATGATATATAATTTGTTTATATTCATTTGTGATTTGCCAATTTTATTATGGTATTTGAAAACTTTCCATAAAAATCTTTCGAAATCACATTAAATATTTGGTTTTATTTTCTGGTTTAATATGTGACGTGACAAACTTATAATTTTTAGATATAAGACACCCTGTAAAATAATAGTTTACTATCATAAATTTTTTCCCATTTCAACAATATAGGTATTACACTTTATAGTTATACCTC
Organism: Ceutorhynchus assimilis; assembly: GCA_917834065.1. Taxonomy (NCBI): domain Eukaryota; kingdom Metazoa; phylum Arthropoda; class Insecta; order Coleoptera; family Curculionidae; genus Ceutorhynchus; species Ceutorhynchus assimilis. The sequence continues at coordinate 20,589,208 of OU892279.1, forward strand.
TGCTTTAACGTCAAGAGAAAATAGTTTTTGATGATTGTAAGGAAAACTGATGTCATTTGGGATTAACCGTTACAGCAAATATCATAAAATTAGAAATAATTGAGTATCTTACTAATGCTCGGTAACTGGATCTAAATTTAATAGTCTATTGACAATATAATATTTGGTACAGTAAAATTCCCGGAAATTTAGAATTATTATAATAGGAAATAATACAAAACAACGTGTTTTTGTCATTGATTTTTTATAATTTGTAACCATCTCATAAACAAAATGAATTTAAACACAAAACAAACTAAACTAATCTATCCAAACAAAAAATTATTAACATCAACAAACTGTAACTATAGTTGAATTCACGATAGGATAGAGTTTGAATTTTGACCGTTATTTTCACCAGTTGAAAGTAAATAAAATCCCCAGATCTGTCCCTTTTTCTGTTAACTAAACTAAAGTTTGTTTTTCTATGTTTCGTTGGGAAAAAAAATCAAAAATGGAAATAATAATAATGGGGTTCTATTTGGAAAAAAGGCATGAGTTTTTTTTAGGGGATGAGTTTGTTAGGGAAGATTTTTTCTATTTTTTGAAAAGGGGTAAATTTGCACACAATTGATGTTTTTTTGTCATATTTGTATTTTTGTAGTTAAAAAAGTGATTGCCTGTATAAGGGTAATTGTGGGACACCCATTTTTTCTCCCCCAAGAGACATGGAAAAACAAACTTTTATACACCATTAAATTTGTAATTTCATGAGCTTCTCAAAAATGAAAAAAAAAATAATAATAAGTCATTTGAAAAAAAAAGTCAAGGGTAGTATTTAGGAGATGATTTTGTCGGGGAAAGATTTTTTAATATTTTTGGAGAGAGCTTAACTTGCCAATAATCGTATTATTTGTTTCAAACTTTTATTTTGAAAAATAAGGAATTTATGGCCTGCAACGCTGATTGTGGGACACCCTGTATATCACTTTTCTAAATACGAACCTGTGGTTTATCTCAGCTGACGGAATCGAAGCGCTAACGCATGCTGGCAACCTTAAGAAAAATTTACTAGAAACGTCAACCCAAACTGTCAACTTCACTTTCTATCGTGATTTCAACTATACTAACAAATTTAAAAAACAAAGGAAAACATGGATGAAAACTAACTATAGAAAAATTTCAAACTGTTCAGTTTAATTTGGTCTAGTAAAAATGAATGTTTAACAAAATTTAGAATGGCTGTTAATATGCTTAACACTTATTATGAAGCAGGTAAAAATACTACTTTGGCTCTTCAACAATATCAATTTAGATAGCCAGAAAGGCACATGAATAGAAAGATATATAGAGAAGTAGAACAGGCTGTTGGAGTACCTAAATCCAATGCCAGTGCCAACAGGTATTTGAGAAAAAATAATTTTAAACCTTATGCGATCAGACTAAATCACTACTTAATTCCCACCCACCCACAAAGAAGGTTAAATTTTTGCCATTGGCATCTTGAAAAATATCACTTTAATGGTCCTTCAACAATTAATGGCATTTTTAATCGCCATAATAACCACCGCTGGGCCTCACAAAATCCACATGCTAACGCTATTATCAATAACCAAGGAAAACTTCGGTTTAATGTGTGGTGTGGACTTGAAGGGGACACAATTATTGGACCAGTAATTTATGAAGATAACTTGCGGAAAGATATGTGCGTTTCTTGGAAGACAACCCAGAGCCGTTTCTGGACGAACTTGATGCTACGCTAGAGTCTCGGAGAATCACTATCCATTTGGCAATAAGGAGATGGGTAAGCGCATTTTTCGAAAACCATGAACGATTATTGGAATATTTAAAAATTGCTTTGTCGTCCAGTTTGACAGGAAACCAAACAAATTTGGTGGATGCCAATACCGGTTTTGTTACCAATGCACTGTTCAATTTATAGTTTCGATCATTGTTGCTGTTGGAAATTCGAAAGATAACCATGTTTGATCTCCAAAAACAGCAAAAATCCGTTTTCAATCTAAAACCATTACCTATATGATTTTGATTTATTAGTTTTGTACTGCTTAAAATGCACGTCTTATTGTTTTATAATGTTTCATATAGTTTGTGTTAACATTAGTAGTATGCAGTATGAACCTAAAATTGAAACCTTTAATTTTTTAAACGTAACCAATGGATCTGTTATTTTATTCTGCTAGGAACCGATAAACCCATACCATGGCCACCGCGGCCACCAGATATGTCGCCACTTGATTTTTTTTCGTGAGGATTCCTTAAATATATAATTTTTCAAGTGAGAAGCCAGAATTTGCAAGAAATTCAAGAAGGAACTTGTCCATTTAGCTTTCACCGAAGGATCCACGTGCGGAATGCAAGGAATGCAGTTAGAAGATGCAATGTTTGAACTGAAAATCCTGGCTATCAATTTTAAATTTTTGTATAATCCATCGTTTCCATTTATGTTTTCGTTGGTTTTCCAAATTTGTTACTAGTTACAATTTGTTGATGGTAATACATTTTTGTTTGGTTAGTTATAGGGGTTTTGTGTTTAAATTCAATTTGTTTTTAAGAAGATTATAGAATATAAAAAATCAATGACAAATACACGCTATTGTTTTGTGTCATCATTTCCTATTATAATAATTCTATATCTCCGCGGATTTCACTAAATCAAATGGTATATTAATCCAGGTATTCTTTCGATCTGAACAACTGATTGAAGTCACTTGAGGTTTGTTTCAAACAATTGTCATCTGGTTTTACCACGATTTTATTGGCCCTAACTGTTTTTTTTTTTTGACTCATAACAAACCTGATATGATTACAGTCAGTTTGTTCAGATCGAAAGAATACCTGTATTGTCAAAATAATTTAGACTATCAAATTCAGTTACCGAGCATTAGTAAGATATTTAATTATATCTTTTATGATACAGGGTGTCCCACGGTGGATGGCGTATTAGACGTTTATAGAGAACTAAAAAGCGGATCATTTTGAAAATTTGGCAACCGGGATAAACGACCATAATCTATACTTTAAAAATATTTTTGTTTATGCGGTGTTGCCGCTTCTACTCTAAACCAGGGGTACATCGCTATTTTAAATGAAACACCCTGTATGTGATTGCATATTTGGATTCTACGTAAAATTCTTAGCAGATTTTATGTGATATATCCTATACCTAAGTTCAACTGTTTTGGAAATATTGACAGTTCAAAATTGACTTTTTGCAACTTTGACTGGCTGTAAAACCTAAACGGTTAATTTCAGAGGAAAACCGATCTTACATTCCTACCTTAGATTTTCGTAAACTATCATTTGACACCAACTTTGAATTTAACCGGAGATTAAATTTAATTGGAATTTTTAATCATGGATTAAATTCGAAATTGGTGTCAAATGATAGTTTATAAAAATCTAAGATAGGAATGTAAAATCGATTTTTCTCTAAAATTAACCGTTCAGGTTTTACAGCCTGTCAAAGTTGCAAAAAGTCAATTTTCAACTGTCAATATTTCCAAAACAGTTGAACTTAGGTATAGGGTATATCACATGAAATCTGCTCAGAATTTTATGTACAATCCAAATATGCAATTAAATACGGGGTGTTTCATTTAAAATAGCGATGTTGCCACTGGTTTAGAGTAGAAGCGGCAACACCGCATAATCAAAAATATTTTTAAAGTGTAGATCACGGTCATTTATCCCGGTTGCCAAATTTTCAAAATGATCCGCTTTTTAGTTCTCCATAAACGTCTAATACGCCATCCACCGTGGGACACCCTGTATTTGCTGTACTGGTTAATCCAAAGGGACACCAATTTTCCTTGCAATCAGATATTTTTTTTCTTGACGTTAAAGCAGAGGTATAACTATATAAAGTGGAATACCTATATCGTTGAAATGGGAAAAAATATATGATTAAAAAAACTATTATCTTACAGGGTGTCCCATATTAAAAAATTATAGGTTTGTTACATACTAAACCGGAAAATAAAACCAAATATTTAATGTGATTTCGTAATATTATTATGGAAAGTTTTTTTAAATAGGTACCCTAATAAAATTGGCAAATCACAAATGAATATAAACAAATTATATATCATTGAAATTTTATGCGTATTCGAAAAATGGAAAAATTTACAGGGTGTCTCATTTAAAAAACATGAAGTTTGTGTCATATCCCTTGAACGTTACCTCGAAAGAAAAAATCCAAAACGCCAATGAAATCTACTTAAAAAACTGCGTCAGATACAATTTTCATCTTTTTGATATCTTTTTTCTTACGCGAGATAATGACAATCCTCAAAAAGTGGAAATTTCAAGTTTTACCCTGTATCTCCAAAACGGTACAAGATAGAGTCTTGCGGTATGCGGCATTCGATCCGTCATAGAAAATTGGCCCAGGAATGTGAAATCAAAAAAAAATCTAACTCTGCGAGTTTAGCAGATAACCCCCAATACCATCTTAAATGGGACACCCTGTACATACCGGGTGTTTTTCAAAAACCGCTCACCCCTATAACTTTTTTATTTTTCCAAATAAACAAATGAAATTTTGTGTGTTCATGTATGACCCGGATGTGCAATATTTGACGTATTCATTTATTTATTATCACTTCCGGTTTGACCGGAAGTGACCGTAACTTTCTTATTTCAAATGAGACGCAGGGTATATTTTCCCTTATTTCAATAGAAAAATTACGAGTACAATGACACCTCATTTGTCAGTTTTTGACATTTCATCTCCAAATTATTTAAATTTTTACTTTTTAATCTAGAGCCTCAAGAATTAGTTAAAATGCTCAATTTTGCTCCAGGGAACTTGGGAAAATTTGTTTTGATTTTATTTTGTATTTTATATCCTCAACAGACTCATTTAAAGATAGTAGAAGCGCATTTTTGGAATTATATAATTTTTTTCAAATGGAAAGGGTATGGCTCATCAGCATATTCCGAGAGAGCATTTTCTTACGAACAATTTAGTACCACACAATCGCTAGTTTATTCAAATATTGAACTATAATTTTCCAAAAATATTTAGAATGCTAAAAAAATTATTCATTTGAGTGATGAACTAGCGATTGTGTATAGTACTGAATTGCTCGTTAGAAAACGCTCTTTTGGAATTTTGTAATGAGCCACACCCTTTCCATTTGAGAAAATTGAGATAATTACAAAAATGCACTTCTACTATCTTTAAATGCGTCTGTTGAGGATATAAAATACAAAATAAGATCAAAACAAATTTTCCCAGGTTCCTTGAAGCAAAATTGAGCATTTTAACTAATTCATAGCGCTCTAGATTAAAAAGTGAAAATTTGAATAATTTGGAGATGAAATGTCAAAAAGTGACAGATGAGGTGTCATTGTACTCGTAATGTAGTTTTCTATTGAAATGAGGAAAAATATACCTGACGTCTCATTTGAAATAAGAAAGTTCTAGTCACTTCCAGTAGAACCGGAAGTGATAATAAATAATTGAATACGTCAAATAATACACATCCGGGTCATAAATAAACACACCAAATTTCATTTGTTTATTTGGAAAAATAAAAAAGTTAGAGGGGTGAGCGGGTTTTGAAAAGCACCCGGTATATTAACAGGGTGGGATATCATAGGCTGGTAGATCATGCATTTTGTAGAGGAAAAAAAAGGTCAAAAATAAGTTAAAAATCACCTACTGTGTCATATCAATTGAAAAAAGAGTAAAACTAGATTTAGATTCCATGTAAATAGCTGTATCAAGTTTTAAATAAATTTAATTGAAAAACTTTTGTAAACTCATTGGATCTCTTAAGAATGTCATATTAAGAGTGAGCAACCTCAACAAAATAGAATCAAACAAAATTTAAAACAAATAAAGTATTTGTGGAGGAAGACGTTGACCTTTTCTTTTGAATTAAATTTCAACTCCACTTTGAGATATGGACTAGTTCTTCAATTTTAATTTTGAACACCCTTCTTGATCCGTGTTCAGTTTCAGGGGTTGTATTTTCGAAACCATTCGAATGCCGTTCGTATACGAAATAAGGCGAAATTCGCATGAAAATTGAGGTTCCGTATTTTCGAATCACTTTCGAACGGTCCGTACACGATTTGGTTCGTGTACGTTTACTCGAGTGGGTCTCTACCAGTCGAATGTCACATTTCGCATACGATTTTACTTGATTCTGCGCATTGTTTGGAATTTTGAAGTGCTAATTATTTTGTTTATATACGTTATATTTGTTGTTTATGTACCTACCTAAATATGTTGTGCAAATTGAAAATTGTGTTCGATGTTCGTTCTCCTTTTGACTTTACATTCGTTTCCAAATAATTTGCGGATTAAATTATCCTGCTTTATTAAAAGACAGCTTTTTGAATGGCTGGATCGGATTATTTAATTGAAAGAAATGTTATTGATGCCCTCGAAGAATTTTGGTTGATGTGCTTACTTTGCTCCAATGTTTCTATTTTTTTTTAGCTCCTGAAAGCTGAATTTTCCTGATTTTTAGTTTTGGATGTTCCTCCATGAAGCTAATCAAATCTTTCTTTTGTTCAGCAGACACAAACCCTCCACAAACCATGATTGTTAGTTAACGTTATAAAAAACAAGGACGTTCAAGGAAATCCCAACGATTAGGTGCACAAAATTTATTTCAAGATCTATACCAACAGAATAGACTAAATAATACTTGATAAACTCAATGGATAAACTCAATAAACAGCCACAAAATACAAAAAAGAATTAGCCTATTCAAAACACGTAACTTTGACAAGCAAAATACGGCCGGCAGAAGGAACACGAACTACTATTCACATACACTATTTAAATACGCTATTTCTAACATAAATGCAACAGTTTTAAATATAACAACGTAGATAATTCACAATTAGCAACTCATAACACCATTTGATAACACCTAAACAAAGAGTTGTTGTGTGCCTCTTGGCAGACATTTTCATTTAAGTTTGACAGCATCTTGGATAGTCTATAGGTTAACAGCAAAAGTAGGGAGTGTTATGGTATTTTTAAAAAGCCAAATTTCAAAAAATACCTCTTCGTTTTTGTATCGGTCGAAATGGCTATTACCAAATACTCGAATTTGCGACGTTGCCAACGCAAATGATACTCGTATACGATATCATTTTCGAAGGGCCTTCAAAAATACGCATTTTAGTTCGTAAAATCGCATGCGAAAGAATTCGCATGGTTTCGAAAATACGACCCCAGGAGAATGCTGTATCTGATATACACGTTGTCCATAAGAACTTGTGGGACTGTGGTCGGTTCTTGATTGGCATTGGCAAATACTTCAGAACATTCACTGAGAGGGCCCATTGAAACTAGGATGCACTTTTTGCCTGTGCTAGCTCCAGGAAAAGGTCCCGCTACATAAATCGAAATTCGTTCATTTAGTAGTTTTACATTGTACTGCTTTATTGTTTCCCTATGTCGATTAGGTACCTACTATACTATTTTTAACATCCCAGCGGAATTTTCATTTATTTTCGAAAATTCTGGTTGCTGAACGTGGGTGTATTTTTAAATCGGGATTTGTACATACGGATATGATATTGTGAAAGTTCACAGACTGATTATTCAAAACAATGGGTACATTCAGGCGGTGCCAGCGGCTAAGTTCAGCAACTCAGCAGGGACTTTATTCTCGAAACAACTCAGCAGGGACTTTATTCTCGAAACAGGGGAGCAGCGTTCTCATTAGAACGAAGGTTTTGTCTTCGTCGACCGTATTCATATTTCCATAACACTGACAATGACAGAGCAATCGTTCTCATGAGAACGCTGTTCCTCGATTCATTTTTCTGAAAAGTGATCTAAATTTGGAATAGCATAGAAATTTGTGAAGGTCTGTAAATGACATTTCAAATAAACGCTCCTCTTAAGGTAATGTGGAATAATATTGCAAAGCAACTACAAGAGGTCTATTACGAAAAATGGGGAACCAAGATCGATCCTTTTATAAGCCTGGAATTTTCCAGATCCAGAAAATCCAGGGATTCGAAGAGAAGACAGCTTCAAAAGTTGCCAGAAAAACGTAGAGAAAGTTCAACGGCTTTTACTAATGAAGAGTACCATGCCATATGATCCTATTGGAAAAAGGACACCCCTGTGGGCCTGCAAAGAAAATTTTATCATGTTGCAGCAGTTGAGCTAGCATGGAGAGGCGGCGAAGCAACCAACCTTCTGACTTCTCATTTTCGAAAAGAATTACACAATAATGGAACATTCACCGGTTAGTAGACTATTTTTATTTGAATTTAAATTACCTAAACCATTATTTTTGGTTTTTAAATTTTTCTGTTAATTTTACCATATACAGAAGGTTTATTTGTTTTTTTTTTTATTGTTTCAGGATGAATTGAATACAATCCCATCTTTTCTAAGACAGCTCAATGGGAATCCAAAAAGTGTAAGGATAGTAAATGGTTAGTTCGCAATCGCAAAAATCCCGAGTTTTGCCTGGTACGGTTATATGAAAAATTAATGGAACGAAGACAGTCAAATGTCGAAACAAATAGATTCTTTTTAACGGCCAATCCCTATTATTTTATAAAAGATTTCTGGTATAAAAATACCCCAGTGGGAAGAAATACAATATCCTCATGGACTAAGCTGAAAAAATAGGGCCTGACCCACTCGGAAAAAAGATAACAAATCACTCAAACAGATCGACTACAGTAAGTCAACTGGCCAAATCGGGCATAGAAGAGCAACAGCTAATCAAAATAACGGGACATGGAAACATCAAATCAATTAAGCCTTATTTTCAGCTAGATGAGGAGCATAATATATCAATAATTCAAGGCTTAAGGAAAACTTCAACCTCGATGTCCACAAATCGTTTCACAAGCGAGTCAAAAGCTTCGTCCAAATATAAGAAAACCGGCACTGATTCTGATATGGACAACCCACCTCCTGGAGCTTCAGGAATTACATCTCAAACGGCTATGTCTAGCAAGTTTGTTAATTAAAAATCATAACATTCCTATTAATTATCAAAACTGTTTATTTTATTCTAACTGTAGATTTAATTTAAGTTTTAGAATTGTTTACTTACTTTTCTGATTACTTTGTCTATTATAAACTGTTACGTTATATTTTGTTCTAACTGTATTTTTAACTGAAGTTTTAGAAATGATTACTTACTTGTCTTATTAATCGTTTAGAAAAAAATGTTGCTTTGTAAAATCATCACTCTGTTTTCACGAAACCATAACTCGGGAAATTTCCTTTCAAAACATAACATGTGCAGGAAATATTTCCTAACGGAAATTTCTGAAATTTTTATTCCTCAGCGGATTTGTTAATAAGAGCATTCGTGAACAGCCCCAAAAAAAAATTTTTTTGGGGCTCATGCTTTCATAAAAAAATTGGTTTCGGAAAAAATTTCCGGAAATATTTTATGCACTTGTTATATTTCTACTGGAAATTTCCCTTGTGCATATTTAACTGGAAATTTACCTCGTAATTTTCGAAAATTATTAAGTGGAAATATCCCTGATGAGCGGGATATTTCCGGGTGCAATTTCCATTGTCATTTTTGACATTGATGCCCGCTTTTCCATTTAATACGCATTGATGTCAGAAATCTGTCAGTGTATATTTTTGACAAACATAATTTAAATGGGAAAGATCAATGTAATGTCCTGAAGCCCTTAAATAAAAGTTCAGCTTCTTTCAGTCCTTTGGTACGATATTTATTGGTTTACAACGATACTTTTGGGGATACATAAAATATATGGCAATCTCTAGTTCGGCAGTCGCAGACAGGCTCATCAGCTGGGCCGTCGTGATGGGCCAATCAATGTTCTGCGCGTGTGCGCCAATAGAACATATTAAGCGGGGTTTCCACCACGACACCCCCACACTAAGATGAAAACAAATTCCATACCTGCAATGCCATTGATTTTACTTAGAGTTCCAACCTATATTACTAACATACATATCTATGGTTCCAAAAGTTACAGTAGCTTTCATTTATTCCTTACTTCTAGAAATAAGTCACAACCAAAAAAAAACAATAAAATTTCAAAAATCTTATACATAAAAACAGTTACTTATCAATAACAATTATCACAATTAAAACGTTGCATAAGACACAAAGACCTTAATTTGTCATCAAAGGTTGAAGGCTGTGTGCACGCTTGGAAATGAGGAGGAATGAAAGTTGTGTATTTTTGTGCAAAATATTTAATTTTTCAAAATCAGTGCAGAGCGCTTTCGGCCTTAGGCCATCATCAGTGCTACCTGGAAGGAGAAGGGAGACCTTAACTTTATAAAATAATGCTAAAATAAGAAAAGATTGGGAATGGGAATGGGGTCTAGCCTACTTACTTCGTCAGGTAATCAGTGCAGAAAAATTCAATAAAATCGGGACGACACATTGGACAAGTGCGTACGTAACAACAACAACACTTTAAAATTAGAATCTTATATCACATTTTTTCTTTATATAAAGGAACTGAGCTGTAAAAATTCTCTCACAATGCTGGCTTTAGGGTCCAATCTGCTGAACTTTAAAAAAATTGGTCAGTTATGCCTTACTTCATCGTAGTCTCTGAAAATATAATCTTTGTGTTAAATCCCAAATTTAGGATTTTTAGAATTTTTAATTTAAAACGTGTCGTTCGGAAACCAGAACCCATCGAATGAAGATGACTTTCAAATTTTGAATTGACATGAAGATTATCAAAGACAGTTGACACCTCGAGCCAGACAAACGTCTAAAGCGAACCCAGGTTAAGTTGTAAATCAAATGGAATAAAACGGAAGAAAAGAAGAGACATTGAGGGAAACCAACATGGCCGTCGAGTCCACACAACGATGGTCAAGAGGAACAATTTAAAGGCGTCTATGCAAGGGGATGTATGATCTATTCAGATTTACTTGAGTGTTAAGACATAGTTCATTGTTGCGCAACTCTTTACTGATCTCAATATCACTGAGAGCTACTAAACACAACTTCAGCCCCCATTCTAATTCAAAAATCCTACACAACATTTCTTCTAAAAATTTCAATCGTTTAGACTTCATGGAAGATAAAAAATTTTATGCACGTGTTATATTTTGATAGGAAATTTCCCGAGTTTGAAGTTTAGTTACTGTAAGTTGTGTCGAATATTTTAATTATGATGATGTGTTCTGTGATGGTGATTGTTATTGATCTTTCCCATTTAAATGGACCTTTCTCATGCAATGAACAACAAGGATAGTTTATTAAGATTTCTGCAATAAAGAAAAAGACACATATAATGACGCGCGATACCTGTGTGGAATGACTTTGATTGGTTCCACTTGTCAAATTGTGCAATTTCGGTTATATTTCTGTTTTTGTTTATTTTTAAACGTAAATATGACAAAATACGTATTAACATTAATAGATAAAGAAAACCCACCGCAGCAAAAATGTTTGCAGCAAACCTTTAATTGTACATTATTATTGTATTTGATATAAAAATCGTTATTTTACGAACCCTCAAATTTCTGTCCCAACCTAAATCGTCTTCATTCGGGTTGTTGAATCAACATAAATTAGAAATTTCAACATAAATTTTAATTTAATCTGAAATTTCTACATCATTATAAAATCCACAATTTATTAGGAAATAAGGCAAGGTAATTAAACCCATCGCAAACCTGGCCCAAAGTTACTAAAAAACCACGAATCGATGTTCACGGGTTTTTCACCTTAATTTCCGTTATGATACCGCGTAGCGCCAGTGTTTTAGATACAAAGTCAACACACCTTTAATTGTTATTAAGTTATGAAAAATATTGTAATTAATTATTATTAGTTATGATAAATATTGTTAGGTTCAAATTGAAATATTTAATATAAATAAGAATCAATTTGAATAATAAAGCCAGATTCAAACAATAATAGTTTCTACTCATTTAATTACACAAAGTAGCCATTTGTGATAATTATCCCCAAAGTTCTTCCCTAAGGGCTTTGTAGTCGTTATCTTGGTTCAAGATAACTAGTGACTTTCAGGCAATAATTCCTGGACGTCACGCACAGAGATACGGACCTTGGAGGCCTTACAACCCTCTAGTGAACTACACAAAGGGCCCAACTCTGTTCACGGGTTGAGAGCACGTAACTATTGTTTTCTTACAATTTGATTGCCTGGGAACTTGTGAAAAGAAAAGTTTCACTTCTTTTTCGCCTAATTCTGACAAGAACTCGTTCAACTCATTTGAACCATTGTATCATAAACAGTTTTTGTATTAATTTTCAGCAATATTGATTGATACTGATTGATTATTGAGGTTAGCTTGAATACGTCAGGGTCAGACCGTGATCAGTAAATTGACGATTTAATTATCTGTCACCCACAAGATGCGTGCGCAGCACAGGTAAAATGAGAAAGGTCCATTGCGTTTGTCAAAAAATATACACTTTGACAGATTTCTGACATCAATATGTTTTAAATGGAAAAGCTGGTCTCAATGCCAAAAATGACAGCCTAAAGGTGAGTCTCCGACGGACGCCGCGCGGCATTGTCGCATTGGAAATTGCACCCGGAAATATCCCTCTCACCAGGGATATTTCCACTTATCAATTTTTGAAAATAACGAGGTAAATTTCCAGTTAAATATGCACAAGGGAAATTTCCTATCAAAATATAACACGTGCATAAAATATTTCCCAAATTCGTGCATAGCGCCAAAGAAGAAATCCCTCAACCTTCGGGTTCGGTATTTTTTCAGGCGCTATGCACTCATGATTTTGTAAAAAAATTGGCTTCAGACAAAATTTTCAAAAATTTCCGGAAATATTTTATGCACTAGTTATATTTTCTACTGGAAATATTAAGGGACGGTAACAAACCACGTTTCGTCACTCGGAGCTGGATGTTGAAACTTTTTCCTGATAAACAGGTTGTTTCTGCACCTGCTCTCGGGGCACATGCTGTAGAAGTTCAGAGCCCTGGTCAAATTGAGGGACATAGGCTTGAACACACGCGTGAACATGAGTTCCTTGCCAAACAATCCGCCTGGAACCAAAATAATCGGCTCTAATGAAGTCTCCCGATGAACCCTAAGTAATAGAAGCGTTCTCATGGATAACTTAAATTTTTAGGAAAATATTTATTTTTTCGGCAATTGACTGAACATTGTCGTTTGCAACTTAATTTCGACAAACGGTTACTTGATGGCCGATAAAGTACTTGATATGATAACGGTAAAGATTCGAGACTCTTACCTACTCCACTTACCTAAATTGAAAGGGACGAGGGACAATCTAAACAAGTAGTGGTTCTCCTCGATGGAGCCAATGGAAAGCGTTGGTACTACTTGGTACTTAAAATCTAAAAGAGGAAAACGATCTCTAGGTTAATAAAGGAACATGACGGTTATGTATTTCACAATTGAAAACAGGATTTTCTAAAGACTTTTAATAATTATAAAATAAGAAATACAATCAGCGAATAAACGTGATTGACTTGACAAACTAAATTACTGACAACATCCGCTCTTACAACAGAACAACACCTGCCAATATTAAAATTGGTAGGTGGTAGACGCTTTTTACTCATTGGGCGTCGACCGGTGAGATACCACCATGCCAGAATTGAGTAGCGCTAAGTGGTATCACCACGTTCCGCTACTGCGCTGGCAGTCCGGTTCCAACAATGAGTAACAGATAGCATGATGGCGCCTCCAGGATCAAAATATTCCGGAGGTAAAATACCCGACCACTCGGATCTCCGGGCGTCGGGTGATCCTGGGGGTCCTTCCTGCAAAGATATAAAGAGAAGATCGAAAACTCAACTCAGAATTGATTTTAGCAATATAAGAGGAATAAGTACAAATATGAATTCAGTTCACCAACATCTTGAAGAACAAAGACCTGACATCCTTGTTCTCACTGAAACTAAAATCAGTTCTGCAACACCTATTGTGAACTATCTTTATCCCGGCTATGACCTACACCACCGATTTCGACATAATTTTGGGATCTGTGTGTACATTAAAAATGACCTTTCATGTCATCGAGAGGAGAAGCTAGAACCAGCGAACCTTGATATCATATGGCTAAAATTCACCTCAAAGTCATCGACCAAGTTTATCTGCTGCCTCTACCGACCGCCATCTAACACCGAGTACCAAAACTTTTTCGCGACATTAGCCGAAAGCTGTGATAGTATACAGTCAAACTATCCACAGGCGGAAATTGTCTTTTTAGGCGATTTCAACGTCCACAATATACCCTGGCTGAAACACCACAACAAAACAGATAACGAAGGCAGAGAAGCAGAAGCTTTTGCCATAAGTTGTGGTCTAACGCAGCTTGTCGATGAACCTACCCGTATCTCAGAAAGGGGCGAATTTGCAGCGCTTTTAGACTTGTTCCTAACCACAAATCCTGACTCGTACACAATTCAAGTAGATGCTCCACTTGGTTCGTCCGATCATAAACTTATAATAACAAAGTGCGAAATTCTCATCCCACCAAGCCAACAACCACTTCCTCGTGAAATGTGGCACTATAAATCGGCAAAATGGAATGACCTAAAACAGTTTTACCTGGATTTTCCATGGGAAGAGGTTTGCTTTAAAACAGCTGATCCCACTATTTGCTGTAATGAAATAACACAAGTAATCTTATCTGGAATGGATGCATATATCCCACATACAACTAAACGTAGAGCTAATGCAAAACCTTGGTTCAACAGCCAGTGTCAAACGGCTGTACAGAAAAAACACAGAGCATATAAGCTTTGGAAACGACAACAAACCGCTCAAAACCACACAGAATTTATAGAAGCCAGTAATAATTGCAAAATTACTATTGACTCCGCTAAAGAAACATACAATCAAAGAATAAAAAACAGGTTGCTGAATTGTCCAAGTAGTTCTAGGTCCTTTTGGTCTCTTGCAAAAGCTGTTGGATCTAACTTCACCAAGTCATCCATACCACCACTTACAGATAAAAATAATCACTTAGCCACAACATCAGAGGAAAAAGCCAATATGCTGGCCCAAATGTTTTCCTCAAACTCCAACCTAACAGGGCCAAACGGAAAAACTCCACCGTTCATTGAAAGGGTTTCCCATAGTATGCCAGAGGTACCCTTTTGTCACAGAGAAATACGAAAATCCCTTCAAAAGCTAGATACAAACAAAGCAATGGGTCCGGATGGCATTCCCGCAATAGTACTCAAAAATTGCGCCAACGAACTCAACCCAACTTTCGCAAAATTATTCAATTTGTCTTACAGGCAAGGGGTATATCCATCATCATGGAAGTCTGCCGCAGTACAACCCATTCCAAAGAAAGGAAAAAAGACAGATCCGTTAAACTATAGACCAATTGCTCTACTTCCGGTGATATCAAAAGTAATGGAAAGAGTTGTGAACAATCACCTAACCAAGTACTTGGAAAAGTACAAAATTATCAACGATAAGCAATACGGATTTCGAAAATATAGGTCAACTGGCGATTTACTTACATACGTCACTCACTTATGGCAAAAAGCGATTGAGTTGCGGGGTGAAACAAGAACAATTGCCTTAGATATATCTAAAGCATTCGACAAAGTTTGGCATGAAAATCTGCTCAACAAGCTCAAAGCAATGGGATTATCGCCGAAACTTTGCACTTGGTTTGAAAGTTACCTAAAGGACAGATCCATTTATGTTGCACTGGATGGCCAGAACTCCAACTCTTACCAAATAAATGCTGGTGTGCCACAGGGAGCAATCCTTTCGCCAACTCTTTTTCTGATTTACATAAATGACCTCATAGATAAAACAGTAAATCCACTTTATTGCTTTGCAGACGATGGCAATGTAGTCTCGTCACTCATACCACCCACAGGTCTTTCCGCACGTGAATTCCATCATCTTAGATTAACTCAAATATCGCAGATAAATAACGACCTGGAGATAATAGAGGACTGGGGTAACAAAAACCTTGTACAGTTCAACGCACAGAAAACCCAAGCAGCTCTGTTTTCAAAAAAGAACAGCACCGGTGAGCCAAACATCATGCTATCTGGAAGTGCTGTCACATTACAGAGTCAGTTGAACATCTTGGGGGTTACTGCAGAGACCAACATGTCTTGGCACAATCACGTGGCTGATATTGCTAAAAGGTCGTCCCAAAAGCTGGGGGTGCTATTTCGTACAAGACATCTGTACACACCAAGTCAATTGCTGACACTCTACAAAGCCCAGATTCGACCAACTATGGAGTACTGCTCACATATATGGAGTGCAGCACCCAAACATACCTTAATGCTTTTGAACACCGTGCAAAAACGAGCTATCAACCTGATCAATGACCCCGCACTTACTCGTAACTTGGATGGTCTCGAACATCGCAGATCTGTGGGCGATTTATCTCTCTTCTACAGGTACTATCACGGAAAATGCTCTGAAGAGTTGGCACGTATGATTCCACCGAGAGTAGCGCCTACCAGGCGAACCCGTCAAACAGACGGTAACCATGAATTTACTGTCAAACTAGAGGCACCTCATTATATCAGAATTCATATCTCTGGAGAAGAGCATCGCTGTGGAATAAACTCCCTGCGACGGTTTTCCCTGCAGGTTACAACCTGAACCGTTTCAAGACCAACATACACCGACATTTCCGCGCACTTGCCGCTTCTCGAGCGTGATAGGACATTTCCTTGCGAGTGCGCATATCCGTAAAAAAAAAAAAAAAAAAAAAAAAAAAAAATAGGTCTTTTCAATAATCCAAAGTATACTACATTTTCCACCTTGTTTAAAGATCAAGCCTTATTGGTGCTTTTAGCACTCGACCAAATCGCGACACTTTTGGGAAAGCTGGAACCCCTTGAGGGCTTTCACCAACAACACTTTCTATTCTAGGGCTTACACAACTAATTGGAGATGTAACAGAGTCTTGAAAACTAATTGGCGGTGGTTCTTCAAGATAAGGTTTGGGTGGCACATGAGGTGATATACAGGGTGTCCCACAATCAGCGTTACAGGCCATAACTTTCTCATTTTCAGAAATAAAAATTTGAAACAAAAAATAATAATAATGGCTAGTTAAGCTCTCTTCAAAAATATAGAAAAATCTTTCCCTGACAAAATCATTCCCTATTTACAACCCTTGACTTTTTTTTTCAAATGGCACCCCTATATTTTATTTTTGAGAAGCTCATGAAATTACAAATTCAATGGTGTTTAAAAAGTTTTTTTTTTCCATATCTTTTGGGGGAAAAAAAATGGATGTTCCACCATTAGCCTTACACAGGCGATCACTTTTTTGTCTACAAAAATACAAATATACCAAAAAAAAATTAACTGTGTGCAAATTAATCCCTCTTTAAAAATATTAAAAAAATCTTCCCTAGCAAACTCATCCCCTTAAAACAACTCTTGCCTTTTTTTTTTCAAATAGAACCCCATTTTTATTATTTTCATTTTTGATTTTTTTTTTCCTAGGGGTAATTCCATTAATCAGCCAAAAAATAGGTCAGCCACCAACGAGTGCCCCTCATACCCTCAGATTTTTTTTATTTTTTAACTGTGACTTGACAAAGATCTAAGAAGTCCAAAAATCAATACTTTTGTTTTCTTACTCCCCACCTTTTTCTTAAAGACCGTGCAAAATTTACCATGCAGAGTTAACTTTGAAAAATTGTAGTTTTTCTCCTAATCAAGTGATCGTTATCAAGCAAACTGCTAATTGTTAATAAGTCTTGTCCATTTAAAGTAACGTAAAAAAAATTAGATATCGATACCGTTACGGGTCTCTGCCAATTATTTTAAAAATTCAATTTTTTTGTAAATAACGTAACTTTATATATTCATATATTCTTAGGGCTACTGACAAACAATTTTTTTTTAATGTATTTTGTTAACCAAGACCTTACTCTATATAAACGCAATAAAGCATTCCAAAATAATATCGGCTTACTGTTAAAAAAAATATATTTTGAAATTCATGTTTCTCAAAATATACTCTTTTTAGCCATTTCAGGAGTCAAGAAGGCCATGTTTGAGTGAGTCGATTTGAACCTACTTAGGGTAGTTATCACAGGCGCTTATTGGTCTCCAACAATCACAAATTAAATTGTTGTGTATTTTTCTTTTAGCTGTCCTGTGAACGCGGATGTCTCCCCTGACTAAACCTATATAGAAATCGTATACTTCGGGAAAGGGTAAAACATGTCTGAAAAAAATTGGTATTAATACTTGAATAAGGTGACAAAATATAAATTAAACAACTAACACACACTTTTCACAAATTTTGTAATATAGAAATAATTATAAACATAAACAACACCTAACACAACAAAACATTAACTGAATTTAATTGAACTAAAGAAAATAATAATTCGGAACTTTTACTTTAATTTAAAAAAAAAAAAGAGAAAAACAAAATGTTTTTTTTTCTACTGACGTTTCATAATAGCAACTTTTCGATTGTCATTTCAGTTTTGAAACGGCATTCTTTTAGGCACTGAGTGCGTGAAAGTTACTTTTAGGCACTCAGTGCGTAAAAGTGACTTTTGAATGCGTAAAAGTGACTTATGAGTGCGTAAAAGTAATTTTTAAGCACTAGTGCCTAAAAGTGTCAATCATTATTCAGAAATAAAAAACAACACTAAACACATATTTGAATTTTGTTTTGTATTTATTATGAATATTGAAAATGGAATTACTGAATTGAACGTTTGGGTTACTCAAAACAGAACTTTGTTTTATTACCTACTTTCTAGGATTTTAAATATTGATGCCGAATTTTGAAAAGAAAATCGCATGAAAAGTGTCAGGTGTCAAATAAAAGCAGGTGACAAAGATTTTGGGTGTAATCGACTTATTCACATGAAATAAAATTGTGTTTTTTTTATTATAAAATGCCAGTAGAAAAAATCTTGTATACAATACGTTACGAAACGATGTCTTTTAGTCACTCGACGTGTTGTCCAACTCGGCTTTGCCTCGTTGGACAATTTTCACGTCGCGTGCCTAAAAGACGCTCATTTCGTAACTTATTGTATAAATAGCTATTATTTACTAATTTTAAAATGAAGAAACTTAGCTGACTCGGAAATTTTTCTGATTTCTATAATGTTATTATCAAGAGGAATAAAGGAATGAAATGTTCGGGTATTTTTTATGTTAATGCAGATTGAAACCTTCTTTCAAAGAACGGTTTTCCTGAATTAATTTCTTCTTGGATGATGAGTGAAAATATTATAGCCTTAATGATCAAAAAGGCTGATCATGTATTGCTCCATTTCGCTTCGTTCTGCAATGATATAGCTGCCATTATTTTCCATTATAACAGGAGGATTTTCTTTATTACAAAGTAAACTAGTGATATGTCACTATGTACGAAGATCCTTACCATTACCATATGGTAAAGACGTTCGGTTATTCCATACCCAACTAGCGAGAGCAACTGGACTCCCATCCGAACATCAATTTCAGAACACATAAAAACCTATGTACTTTTTTTTTTCTCTTTCCTTTAAGATTAAAGTAAAAGTTCAAATTTTTTTCTCTCGTTCAATTAAATTCAGCCAAGAATTCAGCTTATGTTTTGTTGTGCATGTTGTGATACGTGTTGTTTATGTTTATAATAATTTTTATATTACAAAATTTGTGAAAAGTGTGTCTTAGTTCTTCAATTTATATTTTGTCCCCTTATTCAAGTATTAATACCGAATTTTTTTAGGTTTAGTCAGGGGAGACATATGCGTTCACCGGACAACTAAAACAAAAATACACAACAATTTTATTTGTGATTATAAGAGAACAATAAGCGCCTGTGATGACTACCCTAAGTAGGTATAATTCGACTCACTCAAACATGGCCTTCTTGACTCCTGAAATGGCTAAAAATAGTATTTTTCAAGAAACATGAACTTCAAAAATATTTTTTTTTAACACCAAGCCGATATTCGTGTAAAATGTTGTATTGCCTTTATATATAATAAGGTCTTGGTTAACAAAATACATTAAAAAAAATTTGTTTGCCAGTAGCCCTAAGAATATATGAATGTATGAAGTTACATTATTTACAAAAAAAAAAGAATATTTAAAATAATTGGCAAAGACCCTTAATAGTATCGGTATCTAAATTTTTTTACGTTGCTTTAAAGAGGCAAGACTTGTTAACACTTAGCAGTTTGCTTGATGGCGATCACTTAATTAGAAGAAGATCTACAATTTTCTAAAATCAGCTCTGCATGGTAAATTTTGCATGGTCTTCAAGAAATAGGTGGGGAGTAAGAAAAAAAAAAGTATTGATTTTTGGACTTCTTAGGTCTTTGTCAAGTCACAGTTAAAAAATAAAATAGAAATGAGGATATGAGGGGCACTCGTTGATGGCTAATTGATGGAATTACCCCTAGGAAACATGGAAAAATAAACTTTTCATACATCATTGAATTTGCAATTTCATGAGCTTTTCAAAAATAAAAATAAATAATAGGGGTGCCATTTGAAAGAAACAAGTCAAGGGTTGTAAATAGGGGATGATTTTGTCAGGGGAAGATTTGTTTTATATTTTTGGAAAGAGGTTAACTAACCATTAGTCTTTTTTTTTTGTTTCAAATTTTTATTTCTAAAAATAAGAAAGTTATGGTCTGTAACGCTGATTGTGGGACACCCTGTATTTATGTGTGATTGAACCTCCCTATTGGAGGTGGTTGCCATTTGCCATTACTTCAGTTTCAACTGGCACTGGAACTTCATTTTGGACTGTTGACTCACTCAAATCAGATCTTAGAGAATCCGCATGAACAAACAACAAACAACCTGCACCAAATAGGTACAAAAACTCAAAATTTTCAAAATTTTGCCTTTTTGCCGCAATTTGGTATTTTTGTTTTTAACATAAACAGCTTCATTAAGTTTAACCCTTCATTAGGCGCGCGAGTTTTTACAACATCATTAGTCGCGCTGTATCACACAGATACATGTACTAAATCATTGATAAAAAAATTTAACCATCTGATGAATTTCGGTTTTACAATTTCTATGTATTTATTCGTGTACTCAACAATCACTTTTTACTGAAAAAGAGATTCCAGAAGTTGGATTCTGTTTTCGCAGTCGTTGCAGTTTGACCAACAACGCCCGGCAGCTTTGCCATATTATGTGGTCCCTTCCGAGTCAGCTTGGGAGGAATTTTGCCTGTTCCATTTTCACGTAAGATGAACAGCACCTCTTGTACCATGATATTTATATGACAAAAATACCAAGAAAACAGTTAAAATTGAGGAGCACTGCTGGTAATAAGAAAAGTCGCGTTGTATCAGTCAGGCACAAAGCCGAGCGCACCCCTAGTTTTTTGGAAATTCCAAAGGACCCCGCAATATTTAAATGGAAATTGGTTACCCGTGATATTTGGATGAAGTTTAAATATGTTATTGGGGATGCCGTAAGCAACATTTTTTACCATGTGCACAACCCTGTATATATGACTGGTGAGGCGTGGTTAGCGGTCAAATATTGGAATCTGATATCCAAAAACAGAGTAAGTATGGCAGATTTTGATGAACAAATAATCTATTTCTACTAAGCCGACCAAGTTAAGTCAAAAAATGTCAACCGTTTTAACACCTGTCAAAACCCTGCCAAACGGCAGAACTCATCTTTTCCAGTTTTCAATATTTTATGTTGTCATTTGACATTTTTAACTTATATGTAAATTCTGAATTCAAAAATTGAAAAAAAAATGACAGCTGTCAAAATGTGACGTGCATGAACTTTGTTCAATGTTTTATCACCAATAAACTACCTTAAAACGAGAAAGGACCAGATTAGAGTATTTTTTTCTACTAAAACAAATGACAGGTTTTGACAGTTCTGTCATTTTTTTTTCAATTTTTGAATTTAGAATTTTTTATATAAGTTAAAAATGTCAAATGACAACATAAAATTTTGAAAATTGGAAAAAATGAGTGCTGCCGTTTGGCAGGGTTTTGACAGGTGTTAAAATGGTTGACATTTTTCGACTTAACTTGGTCGACTTAGTAGAAATAGATTTTTTGTTCATCAAAATCTGCCATAGTTACTCTGCTTTTGGACATAAGATTCCAATATTTGACAGCTAACCACGCCTCACCTGTCATATATACAAGGTTGTGCCCATGGTAAAAAATGTTGCTTACGCCATCCCTAATAACATATTTAAATTTCATCCAAATATCACGGGTAACCAATTTCCATTTAAATATTGCGGGGTCCTTTCCAAGTAGAGATACGACCATGTAATTTTGGGAAAGTAATTAGTATAGGGTACCTAAGGACTACTACAAATCATAATATAGGGTTTTTCCTTTTTGATTTATTTGCAAAAATAATAGGCATGTATCTCTCAGATACACGCGCGACAAATGGAAGATTAAACAACTTCCTTGCTTGAGAGACATTATCAGAGCCACCTTTAACATATTTACTATGACCCAAGGGTTTTAATTAATCAAACCGGGTTCTAGGTCGAAGTTTAAGCATACTATGAGAGGTTGAAATATCAGTTGTTGTTGTTGGAGTATTTCTATAGGAAGAAAAGGAAACTTGATAATTTTTGCAAAATTTGTTGCTCTGTAATGCTCTCTCCCTTTTCAGAAAATAGAGCCTTCTGTAATTTTTTTTTCACTGTTTGTACACCTAGCTCTGCAAACCCATTACTAGGTGGGTGCCCTGGAGGATATTTTATTGGGGTTATTCCATTGGCTTGGCAAAAAGATATAAACTCAGGGTTGCGTTTAGAAATAGCACTCTGGGTGTGAGAGTGACCCTAGAGTAACTCTAAACCGTTCATAAATTAACAGGTTCTTACTCGGAGCGTTACGCTGGAATCGTTCAGAAATCGAGAGTTGACGTGCTCAGAGTGCGCCTAAATTACCCCACTCAGAGACTGGGTTGAAAAATGCCCCGCGGTTTTTACCGGGTTTGACGTTGACATTTAGCGCAACACCCCAATTACGTTCAGAAAAGGCGCACCCAGAGTGCACTCCAAGTGATGACGTCCGAACACTCTGACAAACTACCTTCACACTCCATTTCTAAACGCACTCCAGCTGAATGAAAAGGTGGACCTCCATCAGACACTATAGTCCAAGAGCCCAGAGCCGCCAGACACAACTTATTTTCTAAAGGACAGAATATGTGGGATTGTGTAGCACTTATATGTACTATGAACGTATGTATACCCGCTAAGTTAGGTAGACGGCCAATTTAACATCACCAGGTGCGAAAGCTGAAGAAAGCTTTTAACTTTTTTTCTAACGCTTGATTTTTTTATATGATATTGGGGAGACTATTTCATAACTACGTGTGCTCAGCCAGACCAATCGCACCGGCCAAGCATCCCCCCAGACGCAAAATAATTTTTCCGGGAGTGTGAGCGCGAGGGTACTATGCATGCGTTTGAGAGTGAGCGAGATATCTATTTCCCCCTCTTAAACTTACAGTCTACTCCAGGCTAGAGTGGAAATGCGATTCGGTTTTTCGCAAAATAGGAAAAACCGTTATTTTCAAATAACAGTCAATTGGCCGTCTACCTAACTTAGCGAATATACATACGTTCATAGTACCTATAAGTGCTACTCAATCCCACATATTCTGTCCTTTAGAAAATAAGTTGTGTCTGGCGGCTCTGGGCTCTTAAACTACTAGCTCTACAGGTAAACCAAAAATAGAAACGATCTCTTTCAATTTTGCTATAGTTTCTGATGCCATTGTTCCGTGATTCTTTAATTTGACGTCTAGCTATTTCGATCTTTGGTCATAAATAAGCAAAAACTTGTGATCTTTTTAAAAAATCAACAAGAATCCTATAAAAGTTATGAGGTGACTCTGGCATGACAAAAGTGAGTTACTGCTAGTAAAACATTGACATTGCTGACAAATTTAACAAGATCAAATATACCTTTCAATATCATTGTTTATGTTTGGCCACCAACAGGCTACGTTCACCAGAACCAAAACGGATTGTAAACAGTTTACAAATACCAACAGAATATGTTGGGTAAACTCTTGGTTCTGCTGAACGATTCAACTTTTCAATGATAGAACGTCACCGTCTGAATGACAGGTCACCACACAAAACACAGTGTTGAAAATTATAAACACTCTGAAATTATGCTTGCAAAAATGGCGACCGTTTGCAAAACATGTTTGGTTTTAACACAAATTCACCGTAGCGTTCAGCAGAACAATCGTAAACCGTTCACCAACGTTTGTATCTGGTGAACGTGGCCCATATGACCGAATCAACATTTTTGAATGAACAATTCCTGTATGTTGCTCATGAAATAGCTTCAAAATATCTGACCTTGAAATTTCTGGAATTACCATTCTATTTCCAAACAAAATACAGTCTTGTTCTACATACAACTCATTTCTAAGCCTAAAGTATAATTTTAAATTCTCATCAACAGTGCTTGGCCAACCTGACAAAATAAAGTCTTTCAGATATCATCAGAATTCAAAGGAATTTCTCTGACGAGATTAAATGAATAAATAAACTCGGTTACTTCTGTTTTGTCAGGCAAAGGTAAGCGTGAGAATCCATCAGCATTACTTACCGACTTTCCCTTTTTATAAATGATATGATATTGATTTCCAGGTAAAGTTAAAGCTCAACGTGTGATTCTAGAAGCAGCAGTAGTAGGAATTTTTTCATTTTTAGCAGAGATAAATTGTAATGGTTGATGAAATTAGGGTAAATTTACGACCATACAAATATTTGTGAAACTTTTTGACTCCATATATTATAGCTAAAGCTTCACGCTCCAAATTACTATATTTTTGCTCGCTTGGGCTCAATGTGCTTGAGGCAAAAAAAACTGGTTTTTCTCCGCCATTGATGATGCCACTTAGCACTGCCCCAATTGACCTTTTCAATTTAGCAGCCTCTCTCTCTGGCGTCAGACTGTCAGATGCCAAAAGAGTATGAAAACAATGATTGACAGCTATTGACAGTGGTTTGTTGACAAGAGTTTTATACGTGTGAGACTGGAAACTATTATTTCCTCGGGTTTTTCAAGGTTTTTTCCTAACAATGGTGATTGTGTGTAGTGTGCCTTTTCGTGAAAATAATTCCTATTCACCGGCGGACGTGTCTTTCCATAAGTTTTCATCAAATCCTACATTTGTCAAAATTTGGATACACAAAATCAGAACTGATACTCGCAAAAGTAAGGGAAATCCACGACCCATCAAGTATACAAAGATATCCACGTTCAAGTTTAGTTTGCGGAAGCTGTTTGCTTCCCACATTTTCTTTCCAATTTCAAATTTCACCATTCTATGTCGGTCATTGTCATTTTCCATTCACTGAACAAAGATACCTAACTCATCGGTGGAGTCACCGATTAGAATTCCATAGCCACTAGAATCGCATGTGACATATATCGGTAACGACGGATCGTAATGTGTCAGTACACTATCCGAAAAAAAAAATTCATCACACTCCTCAGACCAGTCTCTGGAAAAATCAACCCTAGTTTTACAGAGATCATACTTATAACGGTTTTAATTTCGAAGATAACATCGGAATAAATTTGATGTAATAATTTATGAGTCCGAGATATGATTTTAGTTCTGTCACATTTTTTGGTGTCGCGCAGATTTATTTGCACGAATTTTATCCATTGTTGGATAGAATCCAGAACTATCCAGACCATGTCCCAGAAACTCAATTTTATCATTATTGAAAAATAAAGTATTTTTTTTTTAAATTTACTTCAACATTATACTGATAGTATAGTGACTTGTCGCCGAAAAATAGCTTGATACTTCGGTTTTTGAGTAAAAGCAAATCATTTTGACAAGTGAAAGAACATGTCAGAATTAGTAGATTTTTGAACAGACCCATCCCAAAAAGTCATGCCGACCCCCCCCCTCCACCCCCCTCTAACTTGATAAGTGGATTGTTTTAGTTTTTATGATTTTTACTCGGATTTTTATCAAAAACGGTAAAAGATAGAAACGTCATTATGGTGCCATTCGATAGAGCACAAAATTCTGCATAATGACTATGACCCTTTTGTTTATGTTTTCAAGGTAAGGCCCCACGTGAACAAAAATGTGGTGGGGGGTAATCACAAAGACACGCGTTGATCAATATCATTAAAACCGCTTGAAAACAAAAAAAAATAGAGGATACAAAAAATTGAGAATAAAGTAGAAAAAATATTTTACCTACGAGCGTGCGGTAAAGTGTACTTTACTGCACGTATTTGCAAATGGAAAGTAGCACTTTACCGCACACTATGCGGTAAAGTCAACTTTACAGCATAGTGTGCGGTAAAGTTAACTTTACAGCATAGTATGCGGTAAAGTTAACTTTACAGCATAGTATGCGGTAAAGTGGACTTCAAAGTATGCGGTAAAGTGCACTTTACCGCATAGTTGCGGTAAAGTAGAATTTGATATTTATAATCAAAAATCCTTTTTTTTTCAGAAAATGGATTTTTGATAATTTCTAAATCTAATCTTATTTCATTAATTAATCTGATTCAATAATTAATTTTATCAATGCACTTTTTTGGAGATGTAGATGCTCATAGGTAAAATTTTGTACCTAACACATGCGGAAAGTACCTTTACCGCCCTTAACGGATACAGGCCTTATCCGCACTGAGTGCCGAAAAGTAATTATAATTGTCAAGCAACAATAAGTGCACCTGTCGACTTTGACACATGATGACAAATTTTTCCTCTGGTCCTATATCAGCCAACATCTATACAAACACCAAATATAAATTAACTTTGACACATTGTCAGATTTGTTCTCTACTTATATGCAAAAATCTACAAACTTTCTCATCAAATTTAAACGCTTTAAGATGAGCAGCTCTGACGAGGATTTTCTGTAATTTTTTTTTTGTTATGTAATTTTTTGATAAATGCATAGGTTCGCTTCAAGTTAATTAAAAATAATTAAACAAATTATCGTTTTTTTTTTTTTAATTTTTGTTATTACCTACCTGATATGAAGCTCGTAGGAAAAATTTTGTTCCTAACACGTGCGCAAAGTGTCTTTTCCGCACGCAAACACAGTTATACGAACGACGCGAAGCGGAGTTCGGATACGTGTAAAACTTTGCGCACTTTTTAGGAAAATAACTATATTTCTACTCAGAGAAGCGAAAATATCCTCAGGAAGTGGTAAAACGCAATGGTCCGCATCCAGAGCCCGATTGACAGTTTTTTTTAAATCTACGCAAATCCCAATTTCATCAGCATATTTCTTTGAGACCACGACTATTGGACTTGCCCAATTACTGTGACTTATTCTTTTTAAAATGCCAGACTTACACATTTTTTGAATAAACTTTGCCTTTTAGCACAAAAGGCATATCATAAGCTCTGTGAAACACCGGTTGTGCCCTTTCCTTGAGTTTCAACTCGACTATGACCTTTGAAATATAAGCCTCTGTATTTTCAACAAAAACATCTTTAAAATCATTTTTTATTGTCTGAACTAAATTTTGCACTTTTGGATCTTCATACTTGAATTTTAATCCATTTTCGACTGGTTTTGACGAACCCTTATTGACTCACTTAAGTCGACTAAATTTTGACTATTTTTGACTTTTTTTGACATAAATTAACTTTTGACTCCACTGACTTACAAGAATCACTCGCTTAACCTTACCCTAACAAAGACTGACTATATATCTGAAATTGACTTATTGGAAGCAGTGACCTTTTTAAAAGATAGCATTTTTTCCAATCTGGGTTTAACATGTCCAGTGTCGACCCTGAGTCAAGGCTTCAACTTATGACTACTTTCTAATACTATTAAACGTAATTTGACAATTTTATCATAAAATTTTACAAAAACATCGGTTTCACCCAGGACTTTTACTCCATCTCCCGTAAGGACGCGTAATTTATACTTGACATCAAAAAGAATTAATTCACTCAAATATTCTTGAAAATCATTTACATGTATGACAGAGCGACATGCACCACTATCAATATTTCGAATAAAATTCGCTTACCTTCAACATCCAGGCTTACCATAGCAGGTTTCTCTGTTGCCTTGTCAGAAATCGAGGCTAAAAATCCCAACTCAAAGTCATCATCCCTGCCAGACTCACTAGAAGACTCATTTTGTATATCATCTAAAGCAATGACGTTGCCTTTTTTACATACACGACATGTGTGGCCCTTCAGTTTGCATGTCAAACATTCCCAAGACTTTGCAGGACATTTTTCAGGATCATGCTTTCGTATGCCACACCGGAAGCAAGACTTTGAAGTTTTTTTGCCACCTCCTTGACTAGGGAAATGATTTTTTGGAAGACCCTTCGATCTACTGTTTTTTTGAAAGCTAATTTATCTAAATTTTCTGACATGACACACACCGGAATCACACATAGACTTGACTTTACCCTCGACGAGCTCCATTGCTAGGGCCTTGGATGATGCTTTTTCAAATGTTAACCCGTCCATTGACAACAGCTTTTTCTTTATGGCTTGTGACTTCAATCCACAAACAAACTTATCACGCCAGGCTTCCTTCAAAAATGCACCAAAATCATAATAAACTGACAGATTCTTGAGTTTTTTGACAAAACTTTTAATATCCTCTCCAGGCTCTTGAACTGCTATCCAGAACTTATATCGTTCAGCGATCTGTAATCTTTTTGGACTAAAATGGTCAATTAACTTGGCTTTTAGTTCTTCATAGGTCTTTGAAGAAGGCAAATCTGGTGTTAGAATATCCTTTAACGTGCAGTAAGCTTCACTACCAATTAAAGTTAAAAGCATAGATACCTTCATCCTCTGTTCGACAACATTACAAACGAAAAGCTGCTCCAATCTCTCTACGTATGAACATATATCACCTACTTTTTTATTAAACTGCTCGATATTCCCAATCAAATTACTAGCCATTTTAGGCTTTTAAAACGAGAGAAATGTCACTAAGCGGCACTTCATAACGACCGACGGTTTTCACCACACGTGAGTACGACCTGACTCGTCGCCCAAATTCTGTTATGTATTTCCCAATTGAACACAGGATTTTCTAAAGACTTTTATTAATTATAAAATAAGAATAGTGTGGATAATGTTACGGAACTTCCGGTCGAATATTTCTTTTATTAACCCGGAATTTCCAAATTATTATTTTATTATTATTCGTCTGGAAAATAATACACCATGTACCCCTGCAATGACACAATCATTACTCCCCATCCCCCCAGGCCCCATTGTGCTGGCGCTGGCGCCGCGCCGCCAATTTCGAATTTTAATTTTCTATTTTCTCCTGGACGATCAAGCAGGTTCAATATCAAAAAAAGGATTCCGCCACGCATAATATTTTTTATCTACGAGCGTGCGGTAAAGTGCACTTTACCGCACGTATTTGCAAATGGAAAGTATCACTTTACCGCGGTAAAGTGCACTTTACCGCATAGTGTGCGGTAAAGTTAACTTTACAGCATAGTACGCGGTAAAGTGGACTACAAAGTGTGCGGTAAAGTGCACTTTACGGCACAGTGTGCGGTAAAGTAAAATTTGATATTTTTAATCAGAAATCCTCTCTTTTTCAGAAAATGGATTTTTGATCATATCTATATCTAATCTTATTTCATTAATTAATCTGATTCAATAATTAATTTTATCAATGCCTTTTTTTAGAGATGTAGATGCTCATAGGTAAAATTTTGTACCTAACACATGCGGAAAGTGCCTTTACCGCCCTTAACGGCTTTACCGAACTCCGCTCCGCGTGCGGTAAAGTATCACTTTCCGCATTTGTTAGGTAAATAACTATTACCAAACATCTCAAGTCGTGTAAAAAAAAAATTGACATCTATGACTGTCAAACCTCAATATTTCCCTTTTTATTTTTTTTTCGGCCTTAACACGTACCGTAGCGAGGAGGGTCAACTTTACTTTTTGACGTATTTTTTGCTCCGCTATCCGATAGAATTTTTTTTTTGCAATTTTCAAACCGTCCTAACTCGAAAACGAAAAGCTTGGGAGAAAAACTTCAAATATAAAACTTATAGATCTCGTCGAGTATCCCTCCAGGGGGCACCATTCCCGAGAACATCGACCGCGAAAATTTTAACAAAATTACCAGAAATTTCAAATTTGACGGCCAATATTTCAAAGACAAAAACGGTCTGGAATCTCAATAAAAAAATATTTTGTATATAGATAATTTCATCCTCTTTCAAATGAGATATGACTCGGAGAAATAGCGGAGTTATAGGCGAAAAAGTGGCCTCGTGTCAGATTCCCACAATTTTTTTCTGATCAAAATCGAAATTCCCTTTTTTATTTTTTTTCGGCCTTAAGATGTACCGTCGCAAGGAGGGTCAAATTTACTTTTTGACGTATTTTTTGCTCCTCTATCCGATAGATTTTTTTTTTTTTTGAAATTCGATATTTGAATTTTTTCGACAAAAAAATTCAAAGGGTATATACCATGTAAATAGATATAGCCTTCGATTTTTTTTTTAAATTTTCAAACCGTCCTAACTCGAAAACGAAAAGCTTGAAAGAAAAACTTCAAACGTAAAACTAGATCTCGTCGAGTACTACAAAAAAGCCTATAAGAAGTATCCCTCCACGGGGCACCGTTTTCGAGAAAATCGGCCTCGAAAATTTTAACAAAATGACAATAAATTTCAACTTTGACGGCCAATATCTCAAAGAAAAAAACGGCCTGGAAACTCCATAACATATTTTGTAGGTAATTTCATCCTCTTTCAAATGAGATATGACTCGAAACGATCGGTTAAGAAATAGCGGAGTTATAGGCGAAAAAGTGGTATCGTGTCGGATACCCACAATTTTTTTCTGATCAAAATCGAAATTTCCTTTTTTATTGTTTTTTATTTTTTTTCGGCCTTAAGATGTGCCGCAGCGAGAAGGGTCAAATTAACTTTTCGACGTATTTTTTGTTCCTCTATCCGATAGTATTTTTTTTTTTTTGAAATTGAAAACATGATTATATATAATATGTCAAAAAAGACGTTCGGTGTCGCCAGGCCGTTAATTTTGACATATATCGATGAAACTTTTTATTTTAGGGTTTTTGGAGCCTGGGATCGTTTTCCGAAAAATTGGTATCTAATTATTGTTCATAATATTCTTACCTTAAATAGAATCCGTCACTGTCATCAATTAGCTTGTCAAAGTTATTTTCGAAAATGATACATCAAACAAAAACAGCTATAATTTTGACTATATTAACCTTTTTCCAACTCGAAAAGAAGCAAATAGAAAACGGGTACCCAATTCAAGTACAGAATGTATTACAACGGAAAGCAGATACGCCAAAAGTGAGACTCGCAACAATAGGGAACTTGACAAAAAATTTAAACATGAAAATATTACTATAAATCATAAGAATACATTAATTAAAACCTATATCAGCGAAAATAGCTATTTATACAATAAGTTACGAAATGAGCGTCTTTTAGGCACGCGACGTGAAAATTGTCCAACTCGGCTTTGCCTCGTTGGACAATTTTCACGTCGAGTGACTAAAAGACATCGTTTCGTAACGTATTGTATACAAGATTTTTTCTACTGGCATTTTATATCTAATAAAAAAACACAATTTTATTTCATGTGAATAAGTCGATTACACCCAAAATCTTTGTTACCTGTTTTTACTTGACACCTGACACTTTTCATGCGATTTTCTTTTCAAAATTTGACATCAATAATTAAAATCCTAGAAAGTAGGTAATAACACAAAGTTCTGTTTTGAGTAACCCAAACATTCGATTCAGTAATTCCATTTTCAATATTCATAATAAATACAAAACAAAATTCAAATATGTGTTTAGTGTGTTTTTTATTTCTGAATAATGAATGACACTTTTAGGCACTAGTGCTTAAAAATTACTTTTACGCACTCATAAGTCACTTTTACGCATTCAAAAGTCACTTTTACGCACTGAGTGCTTAAAAGTAACTTTCACGCACTCAGTGCCTAAAAGAATGTCGTTTCAAAACTGAAATGACAATCGAAAAGTTGCTATTATGAAACGTCAGTAGAAAAAAGGGTTTATTGTATTGTATAATTCGCGAAAGAGAAAGGGAGCTACGGAGAAAAGTGAGATGGAATAGTACTGGTGCAGCGGGAGAGCGGAATCAGATTTTTCTCAGGTTTGAACGGAGATATTTAAATTTTTAGATTTATTTTACCGTAAGGGTTAAATGGCTTATTTCAAGCCATAATAAAAAATATAATTTGTACAAAAATATATAGATAAATTTTATATGAGAACAATCATAAATTACTATTCTTTACGTTCATGCAATATTCTCAATTTTTGAATATACTGCCCTTTTGCCTGTTCTGGATTTTGTATTACCTTGGGATTTTGAATTAGTATAAGCTTTGTTCCAACTTAGCAAGAAACCGTAATGTTATCGTCAGGATTCTGCGCAATACCTAAAATATTTGCGCAAAAACCAAAATTCGTACACAGAGTGGTTCCGAAACTGTTCTGGGACGATTTTTTGACGGGTTGGAACAAACCTATAGTGAAACCTTCATTCTGTACAAGATTCAGCTTGTAACCTCGATGCGCCCACAAAACTCATTTTAAGAAGGCTTTAACTGCGTTCGGCACTCTACTATTAATTATTAACCGATTTCAACGTAATTAAACTTGGATTAAAGCCAATTTAATGCCCTACAAATCTATTAATTAATATTGGATTTAATTTCAACAGGTTTGTTTATTTGAGAAGCTCCAACGTTGAAATTATCGAACATTGAAAATTTATCAATAATGACTATGAGACAGTTTTTGCCCCACAGCTCCGTTAATTTTCAACTGATTTCAATGTAATTAAGATCCAATTAAAGCCAATTAAAATCTACAAACCTATCAATTGAGATTTTTATTTGGTTTTTCCGTTTTTTCACTCACGGAATTTAATTAAAAAATAGCTATTTATACAATAAGTTACGAAATGAGCGTCTTTTAGGCACGCGACGTGAAAATTGTCCAACGAGGCAAAGCCGAGTTGGACAACACGTCGAGTGACTAAAAGACATCGTTTCGTAACGTATTGTATACAAGATTTTTTCTACTGGCATTTTATAATAAAAAAAACACAATTTTATTTCATGTGAATAAGTCGATTACACCCAAAATCTTTGTCACCTGCTTTTACTTGACACCTGACACTTTTCATGCGATTTTCTTTTCAAAATTCGGCATCAATATTTAAAATCCTAGAAAGTAGGTAATAAAACAAAGTTCTGTTTTGAGTAACCCAAACGTTCAATTCAGTAATTCCATTTTCAATATTCATAATAAATACAAAACAAAATTCAAATATGTGTTTAGTGTTGTTTTTTATTTCTGAATAATGATTGACACTTTTAGGCACTAGTGCTTAAAAATTACTTTTACGCACTCATAAGTCACTTTTACGCATTCAAAAGTCACTTTTACGCACTGAGTGCCTAAAAGTAACTTTCACGCACTCAGTGCCTAAAAGAATGTCGTTTCAAAACTGAAATGACAATCGAAAAGTTGCTATTATGAAACGTCAGTAGAAAAAAACAATTTTTTTTTGGCGCAAACAGCCACAATAAGGAATTGAAAATGCGGAAAAATTCAAATTATTTCTAGCGGGAAAAAACGCTCTGGTACTGGTCGTGACGTCATGTAGTATGATCTGTCAGTGTCTGTCAGCAACCGTCCATCATACCGTGAGTTCGTCTTGAAACACGGAGAGCTCGGAGCATTTTCCGTCTTTTTTCCTTATGATGAGAAGAACAGGGATAAAACAACAAAATAGCAACTCCGAGCGTTTACTCGAACTCTACATAATAAATACCCGTTAGCTGTATTTATTTACGTTATTACTGATTTTTTAAAATTTTATCATTATTAGAATTGGTTTACTTAGTTTAAATTCAATGATTAGCTCAGTATTATATAAATAAAACGATATACCTATTAATTATGACCGAAGAAGGAAATTCCAAAGGCCAATCCGCCAATCTGTAATTTGTGATATTTTTAGTAGCAAAAGTATGTATGTGCGAATCTTTTTTTCCATTATAACTTAAAAATTTACAGCTCGCCGCAACCCAAAACAACAACAAAACAAATAACGGTGGAAAATGTGGAAGTCATCCAAATTAAATACAATGAAGTAAAATATAAAGATGTTTTGTGATATAAAGTTTGACGACAAGGTGACGCAAAATCCAAAATCATACTACGTGACGTCATCCAGATTCGCGCGCATTTAAAGTCGTTTGAAATGCTTTTAATACGCGCGAAACTTTAAAATTTTCTCACCAAGTTATTATTGAGTTTTAGGGAATAATATTTGGGGAATACTCTTTCAAGGCATAAATAAATGATTAAAAAAATAAAAAAAAAATTGTAAAGTTCCCTATTGCAAGTATTAAAATTCCCATCTGATTGGTCAATACTACCTACTTCAGAAACGCGTTTTTAAAATGCCAGTGGGAACATATCCTAAAATTCAATAGTAATTAACCACCAGTAGCTTTTTGTAGATGATATCAACGACATAATCAATGAACATACGTTTTTTGCCACCAATATCACGTGACTTTAGAATGGTATTTGTCGGACTTTACAGTGTGGTCATTTTATCTTGATAACATTTTAAACTGTCATAATTACTTTATTTTCAAAGTTATTTAAATAAATAAAAAAACATACTGTAGGGTTGGTTTCCGAGTTTTAGATAGGGTGGACAAAAAACAAAAAACTAATATATTTTGACAGTTATGCGCATTTTTTTAAATGGGATACCCAGTAAATTTTTAATTGGTTTGATAATATGTTTCATTCTGATTGCAATACATACAATACAGCTGTCAAAGTCCAAATGTTAACAAGCAGGTACAATATCGAAAAAAGAGATTCGTCTCGCACATTATTTTTCCGAAACATATCAAGTCGCTTAAAATTTTTTTTGACAGCTATGACTGTCAAACCTAAAAATATGACAAGCGATGATAGCTGTCAAGAAATTCGCCAGGTGATTTGGAAGCGCTTTAAAGAAATCTGATGTGGGACAGATTCCTTTTTTTGAAATGGCCAAATTTGACAGCTGTCAACGTCAAAAATATGACAACTAGGTTCAATATCAAAAAAGGATTCCACCACGCATAATATTTTTTCGAAACATTTCAAGTCGTGTGAAAAAAAAAATTGACAACTATGACTGTCAAACCTAAAAATATGACAAGCGTTGACAGCTGTCGAAAATTTCCGACGCCGATAGGTGGCCAACGTTGAATAATGCGGTTATGCACCGAGTTTGGTGGTCCTAGCTTGTAAGGTAAAGCGTGGGGAAAGGCAAACGACCCTATTGTATCCAATTCCGGTCGCATGAAAGATGTAAAAAAAAATTCGCCTGGTGATTTTGAAGCACTTTAAAGAAATCTAAAGTGGGACGGAAGATTGAATATATTCATCCGGATTTTTTAAACATTTGAATGCTGCATGACAAAATGTGTCATTTAATGTCATTCAGTGTGACATTTTCGTGCGCATTTGCTCTTCTCGTGTGTGTAACGTGTGTTTATTAATTAATTAATCGTTTAATTGACCATAATAAGTGTTGAAAAAAGTGATTTAATACCGTTCAAGTGATCAGTTGAGAATAGCACATTTATACCACCCTAAGTAAGTATTCTATATATGTATTGGTGGAGATAATGGACTATTATCTTCTATATATATAAAAGATCTTGTCCTGACTGATTATCAACGCCCAGCCAAAACTATTTAAGTTAGAGACATGAAATTTTCAGGATATGTTCTGTTACGTATTTGTAGGTGTGCTAAGAAAGGATTTTGAAAAATTTTAATTTTAAAGGGTTAAAAACAATTTTTTTAAAAATTCACATTTTTTCAGTTTTCTCGGCTTCTAATTAAGAAATCGACTTCGTTTTTGTACTAAAATATTCTTTATATAAATACCTAAAAACAAATTCATGCTTTTTTTGAAATTCAAAGTGGAAGGGGCAAAAAAGGTTACACAAAAAATTTCGTTACAAATTCATTTAAGCTGTCATAACTTGATAATAAAATAAGATATCGACGCCATTCTTTTTCTGAAATACTTCTGAGATGAATATCTAAAAACTAATTTTTCAGTTTTACGAAATTTGGCTTCAATCGGATTTTAGCTCGCCGCATATGTGAAATATGTCTACACTACACGTAACAACTTCGCTGTTTAAAATTAAATTTTTGCAAAATCCTTTCATAGCAGAACCAACTAGCGACTTGAATACATAAATCATTTCATGGCACCATCAAAGATATTGGCACAACAACCAACAAGCGTACATACATAACATTGCATAATCACAATAAGCACAATCCGTTCAGTAAGTAGCTCAGCGTCAGCAGAGTGTCCGACTCCGAAACCATGTCAATCAGTCACCTCACCAACTGCACGGCATCAGCATTTAATATAAATTGTAAATAATAATAATATAATCAACCAGGCCATTGAAGACGATTATACAAACACGCAGATTATGACTGGAGGGTGTCATTATCTGAACTGAGTAGGGTAATATCAAGAGGCAGCCCCAGAAGTAATCGATGGTTTGTCGTCATCGAAAACAAAGCATACTGCCAAAGCACTGTCAAACACAACATTTTTCATAGACACATACCATAGATAATACCTACACAGCCTAATAAGTTGAAAAATCGCGGGCGAAGCCGTGACGGGTAATGCTAGTATGTTATAATTAATTTTGATTATTTTTTATTATTATAATTGAATAAATAATTGTAATAATATTCATTTCTTTATTATAGTGAATTCTAACGACTATAGTGAAAGTAATGAAGAGACAAGATCGGATGAGGAAACTCAATCCTATCACAACAATGTTGATGATAATGTTGATGATGTCGATGAAGATGATGATGTTGACGAAAGCTCCAATGACGAAGATAATGGTACAGAAAGTCCTTTCAACGAGAATGATCAAGCTACGGAGCATAATAACAACGTTGAAGGACTCATGAAAATAGGAGATGCCTATGATACGCTTGAAGATCTTCAAACTGCCATTGACGAGCTTCAAAATAAAACATATGCTCGTTTCTATCGTGCCGACTCTGAAACTATAGCGAGATATAAGAAAAAGGCTACAAAACGAGTGATGGAGGAATCATTGAAATACAGCAGTATAAAATTTTGCTGCATTCACGGTGGAAAGAACTTCGAAACGAAATCAACTGGGCAACGCCGCTCTTCGTATGCTTAATCATTATTAACTATATTCACTGTTGAATGATTGAATATTATAAATTTTACTTCCCCTTTACTTTTATTGTAGGACGTTTCAGAAAAAATGTGGCGCCTTCTTTTATATAAAATTGAATAAAAGTGGAAATAAACTGAGAGTGAAACGCATGAAACTGAAGCACAATCATGCTAGAAGCGAGGTAAAAAAGCAAATTACTAAACAAAAAAAAAATATGTATATATATATTCTCTAAAAGTAGAGTGCTTTATTTTAAAATTTGTTATTGATATTTTAGAAACTCTATGAACATCTTCCACAAACGAGACAACTGAATGTCAACGACAGAAAAAAGGCTGCTGAGCTATTGAAATTGGGAGCGAACAAGACAAAAGTCAAAAAACATCCTCTAGTTCGGACGGGCAAAATTGTTACCTCAAAGGATTTAGACGATATTGTAGCTTCAAATGACGAAAAGAACTCACTCGTTAACACCGTTGATAAGCTGAAGAATGAATACAGTAAATTAATCTTTTTTCAACATTTATTATTAATTTCGAGAACAACGAGTAATGATAATTCTTTTTTACAGATGCTACATGTACATTACGCCCCACTACCAACGAAAAAACAGGCGAAAAAACGTTTGAAGGTCTCTTTTTTGTAACTCCAGCCATGAAGAAGACAATGGAGAAATATCCTGAATTTGTAGGGATTGATGCCACCTAGAAATTGTTGGATCTTCGTTGTCCACTATACTTCATGGTCGTGGAAGATTCAAATGGACAAACAGAAATTGTTGCTGCTTGCATCATGATGCACGAGGATAAAGAATCCATCAAGTGGATGATCCAATCCTTCAAAGGGATACATTTGAATTGGCGAAAAGTAGAATGCATAATGACAGATAAAGATTTGACGGAGCGACAAGTAATTCGTGAAGAGTTTCCATCAGCCAACTTGCTTCAATGTATATTCAATACGCAGCGGACATTCAATCGAGAAATCACGACCGAGAATCTTGGTATTACACCTGGACAGAGAGACTCGGCAAAGGATATTATTAGAAAAATGATTTATGCACCAACTGAAATCGTGTAGGTACCAAAAATATTATACAATGCTACAAGAACTACCTAAATCCATCGTGGATTATTTTGATACAAACTGGCATAAATCTAGAGAAGAATGGTCTTTGTCGAATAAGTACATGACACCCAGCCTCTTAAATACGACGAATAACCGGATTGAATCCATGAATGCGAAGATAAAGCAGATTGTCAATCGTTACTCAAAACTGGAACAATTTGTTGAAGAGTTTATAACATTTATTGCATGCCAGCATGTGGAGCATGACAATAAAGCTGCCCATCAGTTTCATAAAACACCGGTCATACTATTTCCTGACGATTCTCCTGAGAAACAATACGCTGACTTCCTGACTGCTTATGCATATAAATTCATTTTGAAAGAGTTGCGTGCTGCTCAATATACAGGGTGGCCAATTGAAAACGAAACAGAGGTGATTTTGGGCTCCCCAAGACATTTAAGAAAAAACCCTCGTACCCGTCGATTTTTGATTTAAGGGGAAACCGTTTTTTTGGTGGTTTCACCCCCTGTGGGGCAAAGCCCTAGCGGGGGTGACAAGGGCTCCCAAAATTTTAAATGGAAGGAGGGGTCGAGTGATACCTTATTTTGAAGCTATTTTTATGTAGATCATAACCCCCGACTCTTACATCGCTACTATCTACCTAGCCATTACAGGGGCAAATTAAAGTTACAAAAACATGCTGGAATATTTTGTATTCAAAAAAATGCTTCAAAAACAAAATTAATCAAGTGAATGCCGAAAATGACCCCAGAAGAAAAAATCTAACGGGCTTAAATCTAGAGAACATGGGGGCCACTCAATATTGACGAGCCACTGCAGCATAGTGGGGTGACGCACAATCTTGTTGGAATATTAGTGTATGCATCTGTTATTATTCTCTAGTATCTCCACCAATTCTGGATGAATCGCATCTTCTAATCACTCTAGGTACATTTCTCCTATTGAATTTATAGGTAAAGAATGGGTCTATTATACGGGTACCAAAAATGCTAGCCCAAACACTCAATTTCTCGGGAAGTTGCGTATGTACCTCACGAAATATGTTTTCTGAGATTTGAATTAGCCCAATGGCGGCAGTTGTGACGATTCACCGTACCGTTCAAGAAAAAAGAGCATTCATCAGAGAAATACACATCGATAATAAACTGCTGCTCCATTTATTTTTTTAAAAAATTGGGTTATGAGTTGTTCAATAGTGAGGGGGGAGGAAATAAAACGAAAAAGGGGGTTAGTAGCACATCAACTAAAATACCATTTAATTATACTCCATTATTTAATACAATCAGATATCAAAAAATTGTGATGCCTCGATAATTTAAAAACACATGAAATTTGGTTAACTGTCAGTTAAATAAATGCTGAAATTGACCACCACCCCCTTCCATACAGTAATAAAGATTCTGTTCGATACGCTCCCGCACATTCCGAAGCATTTGTGGACTGATTTGACGACACTCATCGATTATCCGATCTCGTAAATTTTCCAGAGAGGTTGGTTGAGTTTTGTAGATTCGACTTTTAAGGTGACCCCATAGAAAAAAAAACTAACGGAGTCAAATCTGGAGATCGTGGGGGCCACTCAATTGCTCCTCTCCTTCCAATCCAGCGCTGAGGAAACGTTTCATTTAAATACTGTCAAACAAGCAGAGCATAATGCGGAGGAGCGCCGTCCTGTTGAAACATCAATTGATTCTCGTCGGGGTTATCATCATTTTCAACAATTTCCGTTAATGCTAGATCAATTGCATCTTCTAGTAATCTTAAATACATTTCTGCAGTCAAATTACCAGGTAAAAAAAAGGCCCTATCAGATGATCACCGAAATTTCCTGCCCAAACATTTAATTTCTGCGGTTGTTGTGTATGCACCTCATGGAAAATTCGAGGATTTCAGTCGCTCCAATAGCGGCAGTTATGGCGATTTACGGTGCCATTTAAAAAAAAAAGGTGCATTCATCGGAAAAACAGATATTGGAAATAAAATTCGGATCATTGGTTGCTCGCTCACTCATAATTTCACAAAACTGCAAGCGCCGGTCAAAATCGTCCACATTAAATTCCTGCACCAGATGTATTTTATAGGGATGAAACTTGTTTCTTTTTAAAATCGTTTGAATGCTGCTTCGCTTATTACCAGAAACTGTGAACATTTGTCTCGTACTTAAAGTAGGATCCAGAACAATCTGTCCCAAGACCGCTACCTCAGTGGCTTCATTTATAACTGCGTTTTCAATAACCCGTTTTTTGTTACATACGTTTCCTGTTGTTCGAAATTTTTGAACTAGCTCCAGAACATACTACCGATGGACATGCTTGTCTTGGTGACGCTGATTGAATAACTCTGCTGTTTGATTAGCACACTGACTCCGGAAGTAAATTTCAAGCGAGTAAACCATTATTACTTTAAAAAACTCACTAAAGTTAATAATAAATACTCAATATCAGCATGAAAACTGACATTAGCCTTCAAATTTACTAACTGGTACCTACTGGTAGATTTTAAATGCTCCTTCTTTATTTTATGTCGTGCCAGTATAGTGTTTCAAAATAATAACCCTATTTCCAGGTAGAATACGTGCGAAATAACGTCCTACGGCATTATGGAGATGTGGATTATTTGAGTGTTTGGGCTAGCATTTTTGATAACCGTATAATAGGCCCCTTTTTTACCCATAAATTTAACAGGAGAAATGTACCTGGAGTGGTTAGAAGATGCGATTCATCCAGAATTGGTGGAGATACTAGAGAATGATAACAGATGCATACATTAATATTCCAACAAGATTGTGCGTCACCACACTATAATGCTGCAGTGGCTCGTCAATATTGAGCAGTGTTGCCAGATCTCACGATTATTCGTAAGATTGCACGATTTTGGTCAGAATTTCACGATCTCACGAATGAGTTAGCAATTCTTACGAATTCTCTCTGTAGTAATACATATCAGTTAATAAGGTAATCGGAAATAATCGGAATAAAAATCTACTATACAATATTTAGTTATTTTAAGCCACTCCTGATACAGTTGCGATCAAAAAAAAGTAGTACAAGAAAAATCTCCAATATCTCCTGGTCTATTATACATTAATTTAATTCATAACCAAAAAGACATATTTTTGGCATTTTTGGACAAGTTTTTAACCTAGAAAGCTTCAGATGACTTTATTTTGATATTTTTCCACCCGTTTTCAACCTAGAAGATGTCATTGCCTGACAAAATTTTGTATGTTACACCGGGAGCTCAAATTGGGGTTAATAATAATTTTTGTACTACTTTTTTTTGATCGCAACTGTACATGCGCGCCCAAGAACATTCAACCTAATAGCACGGCATATACAAAAACAATCAGCATGCTAACTCGAGCTTTGTATCCCAAAATGGCGGTGTGCGCAGATGCGATGAGCGTTAAATCTCATTGTTCTCCCATTTAAAGATAGGCTGTATCCTCGAAGGCGGCGTGCGCAGAAGAGATACGTGTGAGAGTTAACCTGCTGTGCTAATAGGACTGCTTATTGAGCTGACAGTGTTTGCGAAGTCCACGAGACCCCAATATTTGTGACCTCAGCTGCAGTCCTCAACTCTTGGCAGAAAATGCATTATCCTAGTCCAAAAAACGAATTCATAAACGTTGAAATCACCTTTTCTACATTTAAAATTCCCAAGAAAATTAACACAACACAGCCT
Organism: Ceutorhynchus assimilis; assembly: GCA_917834065.1. NCBI lineage: Eukaryota > Metazoa > Arthropoda > Insecta > Coleoptera > Curculionidae > Ceutorhynchus > Ceutorhynchus assimilis. Next base: position 20,631,205 of record OU892279.1, read on the forward strand.
GAATCGCAAGCAATCCATCAAGGTCTGCAGGTGACGTTACCACTATCAGTAGCTGATACTGGTGACGTCACTTGCAGACCAGCTAGGATAAGCAATCTGGCTCTCAGAAACACCTGGTAAAAAACGGAAAAAACAAGAATACAAGATTTAATAATAAAATTTCTATTTCTTATGGATGTAAAATTATATCACTTTATCAAAAATCTATAAAAGAAGATTGTTGTGCAATATTGTGCATTATTTTCTTACAAGCAATTTTAAGTCTCACGATTTCTCACGATTTTTCTTTCTCTATATTTAAGCCCGTTAGATTTTTTCTTTTGGGCCATTTTCGGCATTTACTTGATTGATTTTGTTTTTGAAGCATTTTTTTAAATACAAAATATTCCAACATGATTTTGTAACTTTGATTAGCCCCTGTAATGGCTAGGTAGATAGTAGCGATGTAAGACTCGGGGGTTATGATCTACATAAAAATAGCTTCAAAATAAGGTATTACTCGACCCCTCATTTCATTTAAAATTTTGGGGGCCCTTGTCACCCCCGCCAGGGCTTTGCCCACCAGGCCCCGTATTCTTGACTGTCCGGGAAGGGAGTGTTCCCGGAAACGTTCCCAGGAAAGCTAGTTCACTTTCGCTCCCGGGAGCTAAAAGGTCGTATTCTTGAATACCCACAAACGCTCGCAATGTTGCCGCCTATGCGAGTGTCACTCGGACTAACCAAAACGTATTTTCAAGCAAAAAAAACGAAGAGGAAGTAATCTAACCCCAACGTTTGATGTTTATTATTGTCTATTTTTCCAAACTTTGAAAGCTGAAAGGCGTTTGGGTTTGATAATTTATTTATTTTTAATTAGGTACCCTATGAGCATCATCGCTGTGTTTTCGATAATTGTATTCCTCCTTTGGGATTTTTTATACATGAGGGAAATATTCCGCATAATTTTCCGCAGCATAAATTCCGTATTCCTGTTCCTGAACTTCATGTGGCTCATCAACTTCTGGAATACTGTGTTCAATGCATACCTTTGTAGTTTTGGTTGAAGCCGAGATTTGCATTGAAGCGGTAACATACGGAGTAACCATGTCCACTATTTCGTGGCATACATTTTTGCTCACTCCTAAAAATTTCATGAATTTCTGATCAAGGGAAAAAGAATTCTTCGACGCAGAACATCCCATCCTATTTCTTTCGCTTCCGCAGCATTTCCCATGTCTTCTTGGATTATGTTCTGTATTCAAGATAATCTCATTAAAATAATCCACATTCATAAAAATGACACACATAGAAACGAAAAAGCCGTGAACTTGGTGAACTTGAAAGGAGAATACAAAAACAACGTCAAGTTTGAAAACAACGCCAAGTTTTGAGGTTAGAAACCCTGGCGGGAACTCGTTTTCTCTTGGGTGAGAGGATGGGAACTTCAAAATTCCCGGGAACTTTCACTTTACAGTCCCATTTTCAAGAATATGACATGTACCGTTTTGAGGTGAACCACGCTCACTTCCCGAGCAAGTTCTCCTCCCAGAAATCAAGAATACGGCCCCAGGAGGTAAAACCACCAAAAAAATGGTTCCCCCTTAAATCAAAAATCGGCGGGTACGAGGGTTTTTTCTTAAATGTCTTGGGGAGCCCAAAATCACCTCTGTTTCGTTTTCAATTTGCCACCCTGTATTAATAAAGACCTAGCTAAAGACTATTCAAGTGAAGGAATTTTTAAAATAGGTTCGCCAATTCAATCGACATCAGCGTCAAATTGTACTTGTACCAGGAAAGTTTCAATGGAACTTCCTTGCCGTCATATGTTCGCTGTTCGCACAGAATTGAACATGGATCTCTTAGATGCTGATCTTTGTTGTGAACGATGGCAGAAGGCATACTATTTCAAGACACAACGAGTTTTTTTATCGTCAGAAAATGACTTCGAACAACCAGAGAGGGGGCCAATTTTTGGGAATTCACGTTTATTTGCGTATGCTTAAAGATGCGCACGATATGAAACGTATACTTTTCTTTGTACCAATTTTTGGATGACATGCGCAAGTCAAAAGACGTCTGAGTTAAGCATTCGCAACATTACGCAGGGTTGATCAGGCAACACTGCAAATTGAGAGATTTTTGTACTATTGAAGGAAAAAAATAGGTTGTGAATAATGTCGACTTTTGACAAATTTCTACTTCATAAGAAATGTCGGACTATGATGTCGAAAAACAAGAAGAAACGGAGTGCAAATGCATCAGATAGGTAGAAAAAATTGCTCGTGAAGTATGTGAAAAAGAAGCCGCAACTAATTAGCGGTAAACAAACGCAAAGTTATACAATGAAGTCTGTATTCCGCAGTGCCGGACGGATGTGAGATCCCAAAACATTCGATCAAATATAAAATAATATCATTCGCGTTAATTGAAACAACTTACTAAGTTGTTGAGGGTTAAAAGCTCTATGCTCTATGAATGGATCTCGAGGGTTATGCTATAATGCTGATGTGTATGTATTAGTATGATTTGTCGATTTTGTTGCTCTGCTATTTCCATATTGCGTATTGCGAGCACATTTATTAGTTCTCCCATCTTTACTGATTTATATTTATCACGACCAGAAACCACAAAGTTCACCCAACATTGAACAAATAGACAGATGAAATAAAATAACAGCCGATTTAACCACAAATGTAGGTAGGTACATCAGCGCATACGCAACACATCGGCGAGTCTCTCGCCGCTCGCAGTGAAACGTATAAAAATGTGCGCATGCGCAAAGATGCGAATACTCAGAAATGGGATTTTGTAATCTTCGCACATTTACGTATATTTTTCAAAGTTACGAATGGTCAAAAATTGCCCCCCCAGTGCGTATCACGGAATTTCGTGTATATCAGAAAAAATATTGGCGCAACATGAGAAGTTTAGAAATATGACTGCTGCCTTTAAACCTTTGGCACAGTTAGGGTCCGAAGTTAGTGGAGATCGCTATTTACTACGTATGAAAAACATAGTAGATACGCAAACAGCTTGGGAGGACAATGAGGACGTTGTGGTACTGAAAATTAGTCAATTCAACGAACTAAAGGGCAGTAATGGAGATGAGAATCTTGTTGATGGAGAAAGAAACTGTAGATCTGAGAGTCCGGATAGACCTGATACAGACGATAGAACTGATCGATCTGATCCAGGCGATGGACCTGATAGATCTGATTCAGGTGAAGAATCTGATACACACATCAATTCTTCCACTCCAGGCACATCAAAAATTGTAGAAGATTATTCAAGTGACGAGCAAACTCCATTAGCTAATTCTACATTGATAAGCCGGAAAAGAAAACGCTCTAGTTTCCTTGACGAGTCATCTTCTGAAGTAGAAGATAACGTTGGTGCTCCTGGACCTTCATCTCCAAAGAATATTTTACGCGAAATAAAAGTATTGCCAGTATTTAAACCACGAGGACGTCCTAAAGGATATAAAAACACAACCCCGCAAACCCCAAGTGTATGTATATGTATGTTCTACAATATTAAAATGGTTAGTTACCGATGATTTAGCAGAACGAGCACTATCAGAGCATCAATTAATTGATGAAGACGAGATCGAAACGATACTTCAAGAAATTACAAATGCAATTATCGATGATAACGTAAATTAATATACACATAGATTCAAAAGTTTTGCATCACCTTGTATTTAAACGAAAAAAAATTTTAGCGGCAGCAATTTTTTTTGGGTTTGTTTATCAATGTTTATCTTCCTAAATAGTCGCATATTTGTTGCCCGAAAAAAATGTTTAGAATTTTTTTTGTAAGTTCACATTTTTGGTGCGACTAGTTCTAGAGTCAAGACAGTTGAATTTTACGAATTCACGCGCAAAGATGCCTCGACAAGACATAAGTGAGATTGATCGTGCAAGAATAGTGGCTTTAATTGAAGAAGGTCATTCTCAAAGGTTCGTAGCTAATAGAGTTGGTGTTTGTCAAAGTGATGTGTCTCGCACCTGGAATCGCTATCTCCAGAATAATTCTCTTCGTGATAGACCTAGAAGCGGTAGAAGACGTGTCACTAATCAACAACAGAACCGTTATATTCACTTAACCATCCGAAGAAACCCGACCATGGCAATACCAGCACTCCAAAGAGATATGCGTCATGGCTTGGGAGTTCAAATATCGGTCTCTACATTGCGGAGACGAATACTCGCGACAGGTTTAAGGTGTCGTCGACCACTTAGAGTACCTCGACTGCAACCAGAGCACAAAGTTCGTCGGCTACATTGGGCTCAAGAGCACGTGGCTTTACCTGCAAAATTTTGGAACTCGGTGTTTTTTTCTGACGAAACAAGAATTTGTTTGGTGCAGGATAGTCGTCGCATACGTGTATGGAGAGAGCCAACAAGAGCTGCCCAGCTTGCTCATGCACGCCCCGTGCCACCCTTTGCAGGAGGAAGTGCTATGTTCTGGGCTGCTATCATGTCTAATGGTCGCACAGAATTAATTTATGTTCAGGGCACAATGACTGGAGACAGATACATGAGAGAGATTCTAGATCCTTACGTCAGACTATGGCGAGGAGCAGTTGGTGATGCTTTCGTTTTTATGGACGATAACGCCCGACCCTACCGTACCAGAGCTGTAAATGAGTATCTGGAAACGCAAGGCATCAATCGTTTGGACTGGCCCGCACTATCGCCAGACATGAATCCCATAGAGCATGCTTGGGACATGCTTGCCAGGGCAGTGGCAGCCCGCAGAAACCCACCCAGGACTCTACAAGAGCTTGTTCATGCTGCTCAGGAAGAATGGCTAAATATTCCTCAACAACATATCACCAATCTGATAGACAGCATGGGCAGGCGTCTCCAGGCTTGCATAAATGCTAGAGGTGGAAATACCCAATATTAAAGGTTTTCAAGTTCATTTTTTAAAGAAATCCATCAATTTGTAAATTTTGATTTTTGTTTGAAAATACTCCTATGTTTAAAAAAAAGTTTTTCAGTGTAATAAAATTTTTCTGCAAGTATTGTAGACGTTTTCTTAATTAAAACTAATCAATTAATAAGTCTCTAATTTATTTTTCCTGATGAAAAAAAAAATACTTTCGGAGATTTAGGGTGATGCAAAACTTTTGAATCTATGTGTATTAATTACGAAAAAATATTTTACTCCCGATGGATGAAACTCGATCAAAACATCATTCGATGAAAAAAATCACAAGTCTGGGAATGTTCACAGTGCAACATAGATCTAGAGAGAACAGTTGATGCTGATGTGGAAAATAGACCACCTGAGAAGATTTCAATTGGCTGTGATTATTGTCTCCTTTGGTATCATTTGCACTGTGTTGGATTGAAACAACTCCCCAAGCAAAAAAATTGGATGTGCCAAAGATGCCGAAAAAAAGGAATTATTAATAGGCCGTCGGCGGAGGAGCGTTTGCGTTCAAAAACCCGGTATTGAGGTATAATTTATTGAGACTAGTACCATATGATTCAGCATATTTTTCTTGATAGAAAATCGAAATGGACGACTTTTTTCATTGGTCGAGAGCTAAGTTAGGAGCAAAAAATTAAAAATATATGGAAACTAAAATTTCCAACTTTAACCTCGTATAACTTCAAAACCGCTCGAGATAATAAAAATTATTTTTGCTCTAGATTCTAGACAAATATATTCTCTTTAATATGGTGTATATATTGTTAGAAAAATATCAAAGTAGAGCTCAAAAAATCAATTATTTCGTAGGGACGGCGCGAATGAGTAAAATTTATGTTTGCTTTAACCTGCGATAAGTCTTTTATATATTGGAGTATTAACATAATTTTTTGCTCAAAAACTGGCAAATTTAATTGGCTTTCTTTCGTCTCAATTATATACCGACCTATTTTCAATAATAAACTAACTAGACCCGTTTTAACACAACAAAGCGCGGTCTGGCGGCAGAAGTTGCGTAGCTCCCCTCTCATTCCCCCTAACCGCTGACAACAACCGGCATGAATTAAAAAACTACGTGTGATGCCGTAGACTGCATGCAATGATATGACAGTCAATTTTGCTTGTTTATGGAATTTTGTGTTCTATTTTAAAAAGTCTAGTTTATCGGGTTCTGCTTGCATCAGGAGTTATAGCACAGGTAAGATTATATTATCAGTAACTAGTAACACAAAAAGTTAACTGGAAAATATCCATAACTTTTGGGAAACTTGTAAGTACGAATGCAATAGGGTACTTGCATGGAAAATTAAATTGATTATTGTTTATTGCAAACTGTAGGAAATCGAAAAAAAATCGTTACTTTTTTTTTTTTATTTCGCCCAAATATGATTATTCTAGAAGTTATTCAAATATAAAGCTTTGTATATATATATACGGAGCATGTGCAACGTCACTTATTTATTAGATAAGTGACGTCATAGGCAGATTTCATAGTGTATCTCCGTCAATTTTCGACTAAGAAGCATAAGAAAAAACACGTGTTGACTTATTTTTCATGGACTATCGAAATCAGCAATAAAAAAATTTGATGCAAGGAGCCTATTAAGTTAAAAAAGAGAACGGGTGTCCGTCAAAACTTTAAAAATTAATTAAACAGATAGGTAGGTGGTTGTTCTGTGAGCCGATTATAAGTTATTAGTATCTATTATCCCGTAATTTCAATAAGTGTGATTGGTCTAAGTAAGTCAGCATCTAGGTACCACTTGCCCAATTAATTGTGATATTTGACAGATCTCTCTTTTACGCTTCACGTGATTTTTTTCATTTTTTAGACGGACTAACATTGACGTCATGGATAATTATGTTTTATGTTGCAAAACATTTTCGGCGGAATCACCTTGTGGTCGTTGTGTTAGAAAGCTAACAAAACAGAGCTACGCGACAATTTTTTCTGCAGCAGGGTACTACTCCCTGCTGTACCTGTACTAATAGATATTAAGTTTTTCTTTTTATTGGTGCCGCTTTTACCACAAATTAAGCAGTCAGCTTTCATAATAAACTTCTCCTTACTACTTCGACCGCTGCTTCATGGAAATACTTTCATTATGTTTGGATTATTTATTTAATTTCGCGAGGTGCCACAAAGTCGTGAAAATTTATGGGATATCGGATATGGATTGCCTAATTAATTTCCACAGTTTCGAATTTTGGCATGATCTTAATTTCTTTTGACCTATTCTGAATTTCAATTGATGTTTTCTGGAATACAATTACCGCATTTACAATTACATTTAAAGTTTTCTCAATTACATTTGACGGTTTCTCAATTACATATGACTATTGACAATCATAATTAACGCATTCTGAATAACATTTAACTATTCTCAATAACTTTTGACGATTTTAGAAATACATCTAACCGTTTCTCAATTAAAATTGGAACAAATTCCCTAAATATTCAGATATCATATAAGTTGCAGAAGATCTTTTTGCAGCAAAAATAATATTGATAAGTAGTGAAATTAAATAACCCAAACATAATCAAAGTATTTCCATGAAGCAGTAGCGGTCGTAGTGGAAAGGAGAAGTTTAATACAGAAGCTGACTGCTTGATTTGTGGTAAAAGCGGCACTAATAAAAAGAAAAACTTAATATCTATTAGTACAGGAGTACAGGTAGATACAGGAGGTAATACCCTGCTGCCGAAAAAATTGTTGCGTAGCTCCGTTTTGTTGGCTTTCTAACACAAGGACCACAAGGTGATTCCACCGAAAATGTTTTGCAACATAAAACACAATTATCCATGACGTCAATGTTAGTCCGTCTACAAAATGAAAAAATTTACGTGAGTGTAAAGAGAAATCTGTAAAATATAACAAATAATTGGACAAGTAGTAGATGCTCACTTATACCAATCACACTTGAAATTACGAGATAATAGATACCGATAACTTATTATCGGCTCACAGAACAATCACCTAGGTACCTGTTTAATTAATTTTTAAAGTTTTGACGTGTACTCGTTCTCTTTTTTAACATAATTGCATTCGTATTTACAAGTTTCCTAAAAATTATGCATATTTTCCAGTTAACTTTTTGTGTTACTAGTTACTAATAATATAATCTTACCTGTGCTATAACTCCTGATGCAAGCAGAACCCGATAAACTAGACTTTTTAAAATAGAACACAAAGTTCCATAAACAAGCAAAATTGACTGTCATATCATTGCATGCAGTTTACGGCATCAAACGTAGTTTTTTAATTTATTCCAGTGGTTGTCAGCGGGTAGGGGGAATGAAAGGGGAGCCACGCAACTTCTGCCGCCAGACCGCGCTTTGTTGTGTTAAAACGGCTGTAGTTAGTTTATTATTGAAAATAGGTCGGTATATAATTGAGACGAAAGAAAGCCAATTAAATTTGCCAGTTTTTGAGCAAAAAATTAAGTTAATACTCCAATATATAAAAGAGTTATCGCAGGTTGAAGCAGACATATATTTTACTCATTCGCGCCGTGCCTACGAAATAACTGATTTTTTGAGCTCTACTTTAATATTTTTCGAACAATATATACACCATATTAAAGAGAATATATTTGTCTAGAATCTAGAGCAAAAATAATTTCATTATCTCAAGCGGTTTAGAAGTTATACGAGGTTAAAGTTGGAAATTTTAGTTTCCGTATATTTTTAGTTTTTTGCTCCTAACTTAGCTCTCGACCAATGGAAAAAGTCGTCCATTTTCATTTTATATGCAGAAAAATATGCTGAATCATCTGGTACTACTCTTAATAAATTATACCTCAATACCGGGTGGCTCCTAAAAACGAAGGCTTTTGCGCGCTTGGCCGCCGTCCTATAAGGAATGTGCAATACATTCATATTTGTTGTTTGCGTTGAAATTCTATATATTGTTTACGTTGAAATACATGTGAAATAAAAATTCTATATATTGTTTACGTTGACATACCTGTGAAATAAAAATTCTATATATTGTGTTCGTTGAGATATTTGTGAAATAAAAAATAAATTGATATTTATAGCATTCAAGGCAACAATTAAATTTATAAAATAATTTTATAAAGAAAAAGACACGGTAGCATTTAGCATGTTACCTACCTCGTAGGAAAAGCCATATTCCCAGACTCTATGGTATGGTACAATATACTTTTTCCTCGCTGCGAAAACACTAAACTGTTCGATCACTTAAAAAGAAGGAAAATAACAAAAATCCTTCGAAAGTAATTTTATATACACTTAAAGTTTATTTTTGATCTGAGGCCAAGCACTATGTAAATCCCTTGATAGCTTAGAGCATTTTATTCTACTTCTCGGCTTCCGGAAAGCCATACAACTGAGAGAGTTCGCGGTTTTCAGATATGCAAATATAAAAGCCTCGATGTATGTTCAAAATTGAACTCGGATTAGATGGTGGGCTTGTTTCCTTTGACCATTTTCACAAATAAAACTGCAAGTTTTTCTTGGTATTAAGTTAAAACTAGAAGGAGATATATTTTCATGAGAAAACTAAATATAAACCTTTATGGATTTTATTAGGATATTATGAAAAAGAAGTCATAAATTCGAGAAAGATAAAGTGTCATTACAGTATGTGGATGAATATGAAATATTACTCCCAAAACCCTAAGACCGGCCTGCCTCAATATAAGAGAAAAACTTTAAAGAGAAGCGAACTATTAAAAACCCCATTAAAGCCACCAGACAAAATAAAGTGATTTAAACTCCGGGGCGAACTTTTTAAAAGGTAAGCACAAAGATTGGAGAAGTTGTAAATTTAAAATAAAAATCCCGTCGATCGCATTACGGCTCAGTTGGAGGTGAGCGCAGTAATGAAATATGTGTAAGGAAATTTTTCTTTGCAAATTTTTCCCAAAATAAAACTTACACGTTTTGTGACTATTAAATTTAGTTAAACCTCCAACAGCTTGATTAGGTACCTATTCATTATTTATCCGTCGATTATCCAGTCAGATATTTTGAACCGATAATGGTCTGATAAATTTTTCATAATTTCTCAAAAAAAAATACTATAAAAAACCGGCTCCCGTCTCCTAATACAAAGATGATGAATGAATGCGGTTCCATTTTTTAATGTAAAATATTACCCTAGAAAGAAAAAAATATATATACATATTTTCCCTAAAAAGAATAAACGGCGTGAACTTGTGTAAAACACAAAACTGTTTCATGGACGAGACATAAATAAAAACGTTCTACGTGTCAAAGGCAATGAGTGATATGTTATCACACTTTAGGATAAAAGTTCTGAAATGTTTGGGGGAACGTAACAGATGTGGCTCTGCCGTGCCAGACTAGCAGACCTATTTTCCACTTTGAGAATTCCCTTCTAGTTTATGAAAAGAGGACGCTTATGTATTCGCATATGTGATATTTGCGACAGAACCTTTATGATTTTTACACAATAATTGAATAATATTTTCTACTTTGTAATCCTAATTAAACTGAATAAACTGGCGGGTTCATGAAAGCCAACCATCAAAGTTGCTAACCGGTAATGCACTGATCGTGCAAGAGAAATGCAATTTTACTGAGAAAGTAAATTAATATCGTGCTTTGGTAAATGAACCCTTCCAATTCTCGTTGGGATTTTATCCGGTAACTTTCAGCTACAAAGTAAGCAAGTGTACTTGGAAAAGTTTACAAGCCTTTTCAAAGATGTGGTCAATAAAGAATAATTTGGGACCTTTCGAAATATTAAGGAATTCATAGAAAAATTTTCATTAATTGTATTCTGAATATTATCCATTTCTTATCGGAAAATTTCAACTTTCTAGCTTACATTTTCAACTTTGTGAAGGACACGCCCAACTTCTTTACATACCGGGTGTTTTTTTAATCTTTGATATCATTTTGATCACTTGCAACTTTTTTGTTTTTGAAGTTATCAAGGTAAACAAAAAAACAAAATGTAAGGTTAGTAGCCAAGAGTCGAGAGAGAGTCGACGTGTGTGTGGCAATCAAGGTATTACGGTATGGATATTAGCGAAAAAGCGAAAAGCTGTAAATATATGTTCACGGTTAAAGCCGGCGGTTGTACGGTTACGGTAAAAAGCTTCGAAGCAGAAATAACCCCTATATCCTATTCACAATCCGTAGTCCAAAGGTAAAGGTAAATTTATCACCTTTCCCTATCAAATAGCACTGAAAGGTGATACATTTTACCTTTACCTTTGGACATCGGATTGTGAATAGATAATATGTTCAGCACCAGTCCCCGAAAGCTTCTGGCGACAAATTCGGAATCGCGTGTCTCAGTGAGGTAGAATGTATAACTGATCTATGTCCGTACGTTCAACAAGGACATAAGGTTTGCGGTTATCCTGTTGGACTTGTCTGTATAGCCGAGACTTGTCCTGATGAATCTACATCTAAGTCACAAAAAGAAAGATCATGGATTAGGCCTACAGTAAAAATACAATGTATAAAAAACGCGCCTTGCATCTCACCTCTGGGGTGGTGTGGAAATGGGTGCTACCCTCTGTTTTTCTGGCGTATCAGGTGGAAACCGGTTGGTATGACGTAAAATATGTGGATAACATTTTTTGAAGAGAATTTCCCAATATTTTTGGCCAAAATATTCGTAGGACATAACGAAAGCAAAATATTTAAGAAAAACGCATTTCTGTGATATTTGACCTTGAATATCTTGGAACGCAAACAAGATATCGGTGGGGACTTTTAATACATTAATTCTTGAGGTAAAATAAAGGTGTAGACAAAATTTAGTCTCACTCGGATTTTTTCAGTAGATAAATCCTTGTATGACTGTACTATATGCAGTTTCATTGGCTCAAACTATGAATGCGTTATCCTAGGCTTAATCGGATGAACAGGTATAATCATGGGTTCAAGTTAACCCGAGTTAAACTGTGATTAATTGCTCTTTATTAGGTATGTGAATATTGTAAAACTTAGGCTAATAAAGTGCTTTGACACGTATTACCACTTATTAACATAAATTTAACAATGATGGGAAAATATTTTTCTGCACTCGGCTGCTTCATTAACGGCGGACTTCTGCGGAAAAATTTATTTCGGATTAAGTATACGATTCTAGATTTTACTATCACTATTCGGGAAAAAGAGGCTATCGCGTTTATTCTGGATTTTACGAGAATGGATTACGGATATATAAAGGCCGGTATTAGTTAGTAGTTTTCAAGTTTAAGATAGGCTGTGATATGATTTAGATAGTGAATGTTTTTGGTTTTGGGATAAATCGACTCTAATTCCCAAAAATGTTTCATACTCGCATCGAGTGATTGTTCAAAAGAAATAAAATAAGAACTGACAGATAAACAAGAATTATTATGTACAATGTCTTGGGTTTGTCCTAAAAGGACCCAACCGAAAACTGTCTCATTAGCCGTGAGTTGGTCTTGATAATAGCCCTGAATTCTACCAGATTTCAGAATTTGATTGCAAAGTTGAGCACCTATCAACATGTCCACTGCACTAGGCTCTTGGAATTGGTTGTCTGCGAGCTTGAGATTTGATATATTGTAGCATTTTCAATTTCTTGGCTAATATGCTACTTTGTTTTGCTCTGATGGATATGATTCCATATAGAACTATAAAGAAATAAATGAATAAACGACTATCTTTTCTGTGTCCAGATTTTATTACCTTGAGTACTGCCTTCTACTGAAAGTTTTTTGGTTCAGGTTTGCAATTGTAGTTAACTGATCTATGAAGGTTTGATTCAGTACGGCAGGGCCCGCTGTTATTGATTAGAATCTTATAAAAAGGGAGAATCTGCCCTTTTGATTTGCGACCCCCTGCTGTGTGGTCGTCCGGTTTTCGCTCTAAATATTTTTGGGCAAGACTTTTTGGAATTTTGTGCCAGGGACACAGATCACCTAATACAGATGCGTAAGTAGGTGGTAGACGCTTTTTACTCATTGGGCGTCGACCGGTGAGATACCACCATGCCAGAATTGAGTAGCGCTAAGTGGTATCACCACGTTCCGCTACTGCGCTGGCAGTCCGGTTCCAACAATGAGTAACAGATAGCATGATGGCGCCTCCAGAATCAAAATATTCCGGAGGTAAAATACCCGACCACTCGGATCTCCGGGCGTCGGGTGATCCTGGGGGTCCTTCATGCAAAGATATAAAGAGAAGATCAAAAACTCAACTCAGAATTGATTTTAGCAATATAAGAGGAATAAGTACAAATATGAATTCAGTTCACCAACATCTTGAAGAACAAAGACCTGACATCCTTGTTCTCACTGAAATTAAAATCAGTTCTGCAACACCTATTGTGAACTATCTTTATCCCGGCTATGACCTACACCACCGATTTCGACATAATTTTGGGATCTGTGTGTACATTAAAAATGACCTTTCATGTCATCGAGAGGAGAAGCTAGAACCAGCGAACCTTGATATCATATGGCTAAAATTCACCTCAAAGTCATCGACCAAGTTTATCTGCTGCCTCTACCGACCGCCAAGTAACACCGATTACCAAAACTTTTTCGCGACATTATCCGAAAGCTGTGATAGTATACAGTCAAACTATCCACAGGCGGAAATTGTCTTTTTAGGCGATTTCAACGTCCACAATATACCCTGACTGAAACACCACAACAAAACAGATAACGAAGGCAGAGAAGCAGAAGCTTTTGCCATAAGTTGTGGTCTAACGCAGCTTGTCGATGAACCTACCCGTATCTCAGAAAGGGGCGAATTTGCAGCGCTTTTAGACTTGTTCCTAACCACCAATCCTGACTCGTACACAATTCAAGTAGATGCTCCACTTGGTTCGTCCGATCATAAACTTATAATAACAAAGTGCGAAATGCTCATCCCACCAAGCCTACAACCACTTCCTCGTAAAATGTGGCACTATAAATCGGCAAAATGGAATGACCTAAAACAGTATTACCTGGATTTTCCATGGCAAGAGGTTTGCTTTAAAACAGTTGATCCCACTATTTGCTGTAATGAAATAACACAAGTAATCTTATCTGGAATGGACGCATATATCCCACATACAACTAAACGTAGAGCTAATGCAAAACCTTGGTTCAACCGCCAGTGTCAAACGGCTGTACAGAAAAAACACAGAGCATATAACCTTTGGAAACGACAGCAAACCGCTCAAAACCACACAGAATTTATAGAAGCCAGAAATAGTTGCAAAATTACTATTGACTCCGCTAAAGAAACATACAATCAAAGAATAAAAAACAGGTTGCTGAATTGTCCAAGTAGTTCTAGGTCTTTTTGGTCTCTTGCAAAAGCTGTTGGATCTAACTTCACCAAGTCATCCATACCACCACTTACAGATAAAAATAATCACTTAGCCACAACATCAGAGGAAAAAGCCAATATGCTTGCCCAAATGTTTTCCTCCAACTCCAACCTAACAGTGCCAAACGGAAAAACTCCACCGTTCATTGAAAGGGTTTCCCATAGTATGCCAGAGGTACCCTTTTATCACAGAGAAATACGAAAATCCCTAAAAAAGCTGGATACAAACAAAGCAATGGGTCCGGATGGCATTCCCGCAATAGTACTCAAAAATTGCGCCAACGAACTCACCCCAACTTTCGCAAAATTATTCAATTTGTCTTACAGGCAAGGAGTATATCCATCATCATGGAAGTCTGCCGCAGTACAACCCATTCCAAAGAAAGGAAAAAAGACAGATCCGTTAAACTATAGACCAATTGCTCTACTTCCGGTGATATCAAAAGTAATGGAAAGAGTTGTGAACAATCACCTAACCAAGTACTTGGAAAAGTACAAAATTATCAACGATAAGCAATACGGATTTCGAAAATATAGGTCAACTGGCGATTTACTTACATACGTCACTCACTTATGGCAAAAAGCGATTGAGTTGCGGGGTGAAACAAGAACAATTGCCTTAGATATATCTAAAGCATTCGACAAAGTTTGGCATGAAAATCTGCTCAACAAGCTCAAAGCAATGGGATTATCGCCGAAACTTTGCACTTGGTTTGAAAGTTACCTAAAGGACAGATCCATTTATGTTGCACTGGATGGCCAGAACTCCAACTCTTACCAAATAAATGCTGGTGTGCCACAGGGAGCAATCCTTTCGCCAACTCTTTTTCTGATTTACATAAATGACCTCATAGATAAAACAGTAAATCCACTTTATTGCTTTGCAGACGATGGCAATGTAGTCTCCTCACTCATACCACCGACAGGTCTTTCCACACGTGAATTCCATCATCTTAGACTAACTCAAATATCGCAGATAAATAACGACCTGGAGATAATAGAGGACTGGGGTAACAAAAACCTTGTACAGCTCAACGCGCAGAAAACCCAAGCAGCTCTGTTTTCAAAAAAGACCAGCACCGGTGAGCCAAACATCATGCTATCTGGAAGTGCTGTCACATTACAGAGTCAGTTGAACATCTTGGGGGTTACTGCAGAGACCAACATGTCTTGGCACAGTCACGTGGCAGATATTGCTAAAAGGGCCTCCCAAAAGCTGGGGGTGCTATTTCGTACAAGACATCTGTACACACCAAGCCAATTGCTGACACTCTACAAAGCCCAGATTCGACCAACTATGGAGTACTGCTCACATATATGGAGTGCAGCACCCAAACATACCTTAATGCTTTTGAATACCGTGCAAAAACGAGCTATCAAGCTGATCAATGACCCCGCACTTACTCGTAACTTGGATGGTCTCGAACATCGCAGAACGGTGGGCGATTTATCTCTCTTCTACAGGTACTATCACGGAAAATGCTCTGAAGAGTTGGCACGTATGATTCCACCGAGAGTAGCACCTACCAGGCGAACCCGTCAAACAGACGGTAACCATGAATTTACTGTCAAACTAGAGGCACCAAGAACCTCATTATATCAGAATTCATATCTCTGGAGAACAGCATCGCTGTGGAATAAACTCCCTACGACGGTTTTCCCTGCAGGTTACAACCTGAACCGTTTCAAGACCAACATACACCGACATTTCCGCGCACTTGCCGCTTCTCGAGCGTGATAGGACATTTCCTTGCGAGTGCGCATATCCGTAAAAAAAAAAAAAAAAAAAAAGTACGTATACTTGCTGTCGACGATATTCTGTGACGAAGCTTCAGCTCCGTAAAGCCAAAGGGCCAATTTTCCTTTTGCCTCTTGCAAAATTACTCGGACTATTATTATTTATGTAATTATTAAAAAACATGACAACCCTGAACCCACGCAATATTGCAATGCCACTCCAAAAACTCTTGCGCTTTTTTTTTAATCGCCAACTCTGACTAGGGGCCAGGAGGCGCCAAAACATTGAATCGCACGCAGGCGGCTTAAGGTCTGGCGGGGGCCCTGATTAGCCACCCTAGATCTATGAGCGAAACTTGGCAACTCAGAAATCGGCAAAATGTGCCTGAGGAGTTTTCCCGAACACTTAATCGTGGAAAGTCCTCGACTAGAATGACCTCTGCTTGTCCCTGCAATGTCCTTTAAAAAGGTTCTGTCAAAACTCCAAGGTGGAAGGTACTGGGGAATTTTGATGGTAGTTGGGGCATGGGACTTATTCAAGTTAAGTTAGTACCAGTCATTGACCCTATTTGGAGCGCTGTCAATCTAGACAATCTACTCCGATCAGGCAATCAGCTGTTCTAGTGTAAATATTGTGATTTTGTTTTATTAATAAATTAATTGTCTATTTATTTTAACCCTACTAACAGAAAATCAATTCCATTAATAAACCTCTAACTTAATGATTCTGGGAAAAATGAAAAGTTTGATGAAAAGTTTGGCCACAACTATTGAAAAGACAACAGTGGCTTGACGAAGGTATGCTATTCATTGAGGCGAATACGCTTATTTCCTTTTATTTTGTTGCGGGAAAAATCATCCCGTAACACCATATCATAGTCTATCTACAGTAAGACCAAACATGTAGATAATCTCACTTTAGGAACTTCTGGATTTACACATACATTTGAAGATAACTAACACTAAAAAGTGCAACTTACATGTATACAAAGTTGCACTTTTTACTATTTAGGCAAATCTTATATAAATCACCAGACACTGAATTACGTTAGTACGTGCCCCTTAAATAAAATTCTAGAATTTTACCCTGAGGTTGCCCTAACAATAATTTTCACCTTTCTGGTGTTTAATTTGCCTCTTGGTAGAGTGTAGCTCAAACTGTAGTCTTTCATATTTCACAAGTGTAAATACCAAACAGTTTCAGTCATGTTTATTCAATATTCATATTTATATATGCATTATTTACATTCATATATTTTTTTTAAATCAAATATTTATAAATTGGTACAAGCCTTAATCTATACACATTTTTAATAACCTCCTGGCTATCCCTATTTAATATTGTAATTATTTTTAATAAAGAAAGCCAGATACATTATTGTACCTAATTAGTTGTTTTATTGCTAAGCTCTCCAATTGCACAGGTTTTGTTTACGACATCATTAAGTAATCTTCCTAGTTAAGTCACAATTAACTTGGTGGCGCCTAGAGATAAGATGTATACAAGGAATCCAGAAACCCATGGCCTCCAATTTGAGGGGTCGATTTTTACTGGTGGCATATTTGCGCAAAGTTTAGGCAGAATAAAGGATTGGAATGTGAATGAAGGTTGTGGTTGACCTAATGGTCAATTGATACAGGTTGCAATGCCATTGGTAGAATATGCAGATTGATTTAGTCCCAAGATTGGGATAGATAATTTGGTTCTGGGTAAACCCAAACAGTTTAAGCAGTTTTCGCTAATTAAATTGGCTTGACTTCCACAGTCCAGGACAGCGCGTATAGTTTGATAATTTCCTCGTACATCAAGGACTTCCACTCTTACTGTGGCTCAAAGAACTGTAGTACGGGGAGTGGATGTGGCTAAAAAAGTACAAAGACCATTTTGTGGCGATTGAGTTTGGTGTGAGTTTGGATTTTGAATAAGTCGTTGGTTTGGAGTGTAAGTCGAAGTGTTTGGATTTTGATTTGAATCTGAATTTAAATAAGCTGAGCTTGCATTACCAGTATTATTACTAACGGCTAAATTAGAGTTTATTGAATTTTGAGAGGAATTATTATAGAATTGGTTTGAATTTTGAGGTTGATTTGGAGATTGTCTACAGACCATTGTGTGGTATCTATAGCGGTATAACTTGCAGTTAAAAAAGCTTACGCAATCTTTCAGAACATGGTTAAATCGCAGGCAGTTAATGCATGTATTCTGCTGCTTTACAGAAGCAAATCTATCAGCCGGACATTTAGTAATGAATACTGGACATTGGGTCAAGGGATGTAATAAATTATTGCAAAGTCTGCATTTATTTTGTGAAAAATTGTGTTGATTGGTTTGTAAATTGTTTTCATATAAATTATGGCTAGAATTTGAATTTTGTGATGGTTGTTGTTTATTTTGTTGTTGCTGTTTATTTTGCTGTGAAGGGGTATTTACGAAAAAATTGGATGGTGGGTTCAACTTGTATTGGTTTTGGAAAGAAGAAGTATTTTTTGAACTGAATGGAATCGAGTTTTGCGATGGCATGATTTGTACCGATTCAAGGGCTTTGCAGTGGTTGGTTTAAAAATCAATCAGGTTTTTGTACGCTGGAATTTCAGTAGCGCTATATTTCATCTCAAATGCCGTTCTTGTAGAATGATCGATTTTTGATAGCAAAATAGAAAAAAGGCAAAAACACCAGTGGTCTGTGGGAAAATTTAAATTGTTCAAAGCAGCCACGTTCTCGCTAAATGTGTCTATAGGTTTCCTAAGTTCTTTACAAGAATTATTTTTCAAAGGATTTGAATTATAAATGGAATTCCAAGAGGTAGAAGCTAACAAACGTTTGTTTTCGTACGGATATGTCAATGTTTTCCAAGCAATTGGATAATTAATCGCAGTTATTTTTATCGAATTCAATAAATTTGCGGGTTCTCCTTCTAAGAAATTAAGCAAATGTTGAAAGGACCCCGCACACTTCTTATGGGATTTTTGATCGCGGTCAAATTTAACCAAATTTTAGTATGTTATAGATCTGACCTTTCTGATCAATAACTACCATGGGCACAACTCAATCCTATGACTAGTTTTTGAGATACAGGGTGTTCAATTTGTGAATGTCCAATATGCATTATTACACCATGGAACGCATTTTCGATGAATATTACTATTTTTACGATAGTTATTATTAATTTTATTATTAATAATTATAATATAGAGGCTGTCATCATCATTATAGGTGATCACTCGATGCCGAGTATGATTATCTACTATTCTTATTGTCGTCGATTATGAGTTTTCTGATGGCTATATATACATTCACGAATATCTGTCATTTTTCAGGAATAACTTTGACTTCTTAGTTTTGGGAAAAATTAATTAGGATCTTATTAGGGTTAATGAGTGGGCACAGAAGAATGCATTAGTTGTAAATCCATCATAAACTAAGGCTACTTTGTTTGGAAGGAATATAGATGCGAGAGATTTGAGCTGCTTGCAGGTGTTGAGGCATTGTTGCTAGATCCTGCTTTATCTTTTACAGGGCATGTTAGTGCATTTTGTCACAATACATGTTTTATTTTGAAGAAGTTTTATGAATTTAAACATCTTCTTCCTACTAATACCAAAATCATGTTATTAGAGTCGCTAGTCTTGGCACGCTGCTATTATGCAGATTGTGTTTATGGATCCTTTCTAACAGAACATAACAACACAAATATAGACTACAAAAGATTCAGAAAAATTGTGTACGATATATATTGAACATAAATAGACGAGAATATGTTACTTCTTACATTACTAACAGTGAAATGCTCAAGATGAGAGAAAGAAGATTTTTACATTTTGCTGTTTTATTAAAAAATATTATTTAGACAATTGCCCAGAATATCTCTCCTAACTATTGGTGAGGCTTGGTGACATTTATACCAGGTCAACAAGGAACATAGACACTTTTGAAATACCATCACATCGAACTGAATTTTTTAAATCTTCTTTCTCTTACTTTGGCCTACATATGTACATGATACCAAAAGGAAATACAAAAAGTAGTTGCTATAAAAAATCTTTGCAAAGATACATTGTTGATTTACATCATGGACTTTAAGTGTAGATTTTATTGCGTAATAATCAATTATTTTTTTTTATAAACAGTCTCAGATTTGTATGAAAATAAGCTTAGCAGTACTGCATACTTATTGTGTCGAATGTATTTTCTGATTTTCGCACAATAAACCTCAAGCCACACGCTTTTCCACAATCTTGGCACACCCAGCCTTTGGCAGCTAGCAGCATTGTTTCTTCCTCTGTTCTCTCGCTCCTTCCTGCAGGTCCCTCTTTTCGGTCTCGTGTGTGCGTCGCTGTTCTTTAGAACTTTGTGGTCCATCGTGGACTCCCAGCCGTCTCCCAGTCCGGTATCGTTGGTATCGATGCGGCACTTTGCCATATTTTCTTATTAATAACAACTTTGTAGCGTTTTTGTTGACCTCCTTGATTCCGTTCTCCCTCCTTCAGTTGACTGTCGAGAATTACTGCCGTGGAAGTTGGTGCTTAATGATGAGGGCTTCATTGCTAGTTGTTTTGGTCTCCTTCAAAACACTACTACTTCTAATGTACGTTCGTCGGTCTTGCCATTTAATCTGTAGGATCCTTCTCAGGCATCGCTGTTGATATTTTTCTAGGCTTTTTATGTGTTTTCTGTAGGTGGTCCATGGTTTGCAACCATATGTACGTATTGGTATTACAACTGCATTGTAGACGCGAAGTTTTGTTTCAGCATTGATGTCGTGATTGTCGAAGAATCTCTCTAGAAGTTGCCCGAGTGCTGCGCTAGCACATTTCAAGCGATGTTGAATTTCAGCATCAATAGCATTCGCTGACAGATGGCCCCAAGGTATGAGTAGTGTTCTACATTCTGCAGAGAATGGTCATTTTACGGTTATTTTTGGGGCTTGGGGATTAATGCCTGATGCAAGTTGGTGCAGAATCTGCGTCTTGTTAAAGTTGACTTCTAGGCCGATTTTCCTGTACGCCTGGTTGAATGCATTGATAATTGGTTGAAGATCTTCTTCTGTATTGGCCATAACGACGCTATCATGCATATTGAAGTTCAATTGTGAATTTTGTATGTCCAGACAAGTTGTACCAAGCAACCGGTTAAAAATGCCGAAGCTATTATAACTAAAAGTAAAAATAGAATATACATTACCTACTATTAACAGTTGATTACAAAAAATTAAAATATCCTAAAAAACTATTGGAGTAAGACATGTCTGTCTGCAGCATCTTGTACTACATTTAGAACCGTCCTATTGTGTAATCTAATGACAGCTTCATGCCTTGCATATCCCAAATACCAAATGACAGCTGCGATATCTGCACATGAACCTGGTTCGTGCACCTGTTTTGCACTGGCAAAAGTGACCTAATATAGGCCCATTTTCTATTTCTTGCTCAATATTGTCATCAGCTACATGTTCCGGATTATACCAAATAACTAGTTGGTATTTTACTTGATTTCTGTGCCTTGACCGAATTCTCACACGAATATGATTTGGCTGATTAAATATGGTATCAATTTCAAAAAAAAGATTACCATGCTCTTGAATATTATCCTGTATATAGGATGGTGATAATTTAATTTGGAAGGTGCCATACATAATGTGTCTTAACTGAACCATATTTGAAACAGGAAAATCTTCAAATTGATTTTCTCGTAAAGGTTCCCATCTGCCATGGCGTCTTTAAAGTCCCTCATTTTCTAATCTAGCTTAAAGTACATTGGGTTCGTTTACTCTTTGGAGCATTTCTTGAGCCAGTTGTTCCGTGGCTTCCTCCATGTGTAGCGTTGGACGAAAACGGTTAATTAGGGCACAAGCAATCCGGAAAAAACTTCCCAAATTATTTATTTGCGTATTTGGAAAAATGTTACGAAATATTTTAATTATTGATTGGATATGTCCGTTTCTGCTTTCAATTACCCACCTCTGTTTGGTAATAATTCTGCCAGCATAAGCCTCTGCAGTTGGTAATTGATTTCTGCCTTGTAAAGCTGGTGGGAATTTGTACCAATATGCCAACATTGTTCAAAAACTGACGAGCATCGCGATAGCCTCTGTCAACATATAATACATCACCTGGTTGAAGCCACTGCCTAAGTTCTTGATCTCGATCGTATTGACATCTTAAAATTGCTGCATCATTGTTCCTTGAATCTGCGAAGAATGGGCCATGAACGTCTAAAATATAGCCATCTGGGGCGACCATAAGTACTGGTTTCACACGGTGACAATGTTTATGGACTGAGAAGGACTGTCTTAAAGTTTGAAAATTTTTACTGCGCTGAATATGTAGATAGGTGCCATCAATACAAAGAATTGCTTTTGGATTTTCAGGTTCGTCATTAAATAATTGATTAGCGAAAACTGTCACGTGTTGTGCAATAAACTGCTCCCGTTTTATATGGGCAAGCCCTAAATTATGAGGCACAAAATTAAGAATTAAAGACTCTCTCACCTTGTTCATAGACACAGATTGTCGACTACTGTACGAAAACATAGTTGCCAAGAAAATAACGGAAAGTCCTTGTCTTAGCTTACATAAAAAACATAACAAATCTTTTTTGGTAATTTTTCTACTTCTCCCATAAATATTTACATTAGCGCAAATATCGAATACCTCCCGAAATTGCGCCCTATCTAAAGAAGATAATGCACATAATTCTTCATCACTAAAATGATTTTCATGTGAAAAGATAACATCCCTTTGGCTACTTTCTTGCATTTTGGACATGAAAGAAGAAAGCTCTCTTCCTTTTAATTCGTAATAGGCCAGGGCAGATAAATTTTTTCGTAACATAAAATTTAAAGGGGGTGTGCGCCAAAAAAACAACTTCATCTCAAAAAAAAGCTAAAAAAAATCTAAGAATTACCGTGAAATCCGCACCCCTCTATGACAAATAATATCGCAGATACGGCTCTATGAAGGTACCGCATCTAACCCTATGACGTCACGAAAGCTCAAGCGACGCACGAGAAAGTAGAGTTAATTAAATTTACATATGTTTTTCCTGTGTTACCTGCAATAATCTAAACAGAAACCACTCAGGCGTACCGGGAACAATCAAATTAACAATGCGGAGCGCAACTGGAAGAAGTTTTCGTGACGTCACGAGAGCGTCGTCCACACTTTAAAGCGGTATATCTCAGCGATGGTTTATCGTAGAATAACGAGGTTTGAACAGTTATTCTTAGATTTTTTTACACTAAAACTTTAATTTTTGGCGCACACCCCCTTTAACAGCAAACTATCGATGCAGTATTGTTAAGGATCATTTATAGAGGCTAAAAACCAAAAATGCAACATTTATAGCTATTTATGTACCAAGGGGATTATGTAGATTATAATGCCCGAAGGCGAAACTAGCCCGAGGGCCTATGGCCCGAGGGATATATTTCGCCTGAAGGGCATTATAATCTTGAAATCCCCGTGGTGCATACAATGCTTTATTTTCTACTCAACACAATGTTTTTTTCATCAATTTGTTATTAACAAAATCAGTTAAACTTGTGTGACAGAATATTGTTTTGTATTTTGACATGTACCTGTACCTGTGACCTGTACCTGTACCTGCGACCTGTACATAGAAACGAAATAAATTAATATATCTATAAACATCTCATAAGGCAAGGCAACGGTGGTGGTCCTGTGGGTTAACGCGCTGGACTACATGGGAAACATTGATGGTAGACCGGGTTCGAATCCTGGCTAGACCGAAAATTATTTTCGGTCAGACATTTAGTGGCTGCCTAGGGTAAAGTGCAAATTAATAGAACAACAACAACAAAAACACCTTAAGGTATTATAAGCGGGCGTTATAGATCATAACGCCCGCAAAAGCGGGCGTTATGGATCAGGTTGTTATAGGTGTGTTAACGTATTTCGTTTCCTAGGTATTATGGATCTATAATAGTAAAGTAGAAAATAAATTACTTTTAGGGGATTTTATGAACAATATTTAGTGCAAAAATAGGGCTTTTTTTTGTTTATTTCACTGTATTTCGAAAACTTATGATCGGATGGTTTTGCTACTGTGGCAATAGTTTTAGAGCATTGAACAAGCTTTAAAATGAGCCATCATACAATCCTGTAGGTCTTTTAGTCTTCGAGAAATGATTTTTTCCCCCCAAAAAAGAGATTTTCGTAAAAAATTCCCAACTTTTTCAATTTTCATTCTAGACAATTAATTTTTTACACATACATAGTAGATGAAGCAGGCTTCATTCAGCCCAAATTTGGGCCCGGTCCGATGGGTCGTTACGGCATAATACCCTTGTCAAGCAAAATGGGGATGTTTCTAAAGCAATCTGTCGAATTGAGGATAATTTTTTTATATTTATTTTGAGAAGTCCACTGATAAGTCCAAATGCCAAACTATCGATCCTCTATCTCAGATTTTCCATTTAATTTTTTTATCGCAAGTAAAACGGCCCCGAACATTACTGAAAATGGAAAAAAAAATGTAATTTGCGTGGGCGGGGGGAAGCTCGCTGTCACTCCGTTTGAATTCTTGTCAATTTTTTCCAAAAAAAGAAAAACGGGACAAGCAATTTTTAGCACCATATTCAATTTGTAATAACTTTTTCAAAATTATGTTTGTTTTGATGAGGTTTTTGGTATTCGAAAGCCTATATTAATGAACAAAAAATATTAGCGTGGGGTGCTTTGTTCCACATTTCTCGTACATTGAGCACCCCACGCTTTTTTTACAATAATTCTAATATTTTTTGTTCATTAATATTTTCTGTTTATATTAAAAATTATATAAAAGCGTGTTTTTTAGTTTTTTTTAAACTATATTTATTTTTCACTTTTTAGTTCGATGTATTATTTTGTTGTTCATTTTTTTATTTTGAAGAAAAAACTTTAATTCTTATTTGTGTTTTGTTTATATTTTGTGGGATTATTGAGATTATGGGAGGAATGGTTGACATTTTTGGTGTGACCGGTGCGACACCTGGAGTGTGCCCGAAGTACTTTCTGAACGGCACAGAGTGCGCGCAATGGGTGTGCCTATAGCATTTATGAACGGCTAGTGCGTCGCACCGGTATCACACTCACACTGAATGTGTCATTCCTGACTTTGCCCCAGAGATTTCCAGACTTTTGCAGACATTATCCAGACTTATTCAGAGCTTTCCATAAATTTCCAGATTTCATCCAGATTTATCCAGATTTGTACAGACTGATCCGGATTCTGGAAAATGATCCCCAGGTCTTTTGGGACCTTTGGCAGAATTTTTCCGACCCTTTCCAGAAATTTCCAGGCTCTTTCCAGACGTTTCCAGAGATTTCCAGACTTTTCCAGACATTTTCCAGCCTTTTCCAGGCTTTATTCAGATTTATCCAGACTTGTACAGACTGCTCCAGACCTTATCCAGTCCTTTCCTGACCTCCCTGGACTTCTTCCGAACACTTGCCCGACTTGTTCCAGCTCACTTGGCTTGTTCCAGGTTCTTGTTCATACACTTCCCAAGAGTCCAAAAGTTTGCTCGCATTCCTATGTGCCCGTGCGATAAACATTTTCAATGTTACTTACAAACTTTCAAGCTTACAATAGCTATTTACCTAACAAGTGCGGAAAATGAATTTTTCCGCACGCGGCTGCCGTTCACCGAACGACGCGTAGCGGAGTTCGGTGATGCCGAGTGCGGAAAAATATTTTCCGCAAGTGTTAGGTACAATATTTTTCCTACAGGCGAAAAAATGTAAAATTTTTCTTTTTTTTTTGACATATCAGTGCGGTAAAATTTTTTCCGCACTGGCAGCCGTTTTTCCGCACTGATGTGTCAAAAAAAAAAGTTTTACCGCTGCAAGAAAACTCATTTTCCGCACGCATATCAGTGCGGAAAATCGATTTTTCCGCACGGCTGTAGGAAAACATACAAACATACAGGTGAAGCTATTATAAGCGTGTTAAAAACTGGAACCAGGATGTTCACTTGCCCACTGAGCTTCGGCAACGAGTATGGGTGGTCACGTGGAACCCTGTCCGTGTGATAATTTCTGACTAGCAGGAAACAACGAAAAAGAATGAAGATGGCTTAAATGGCGAGAATATTGGATTGGAATTTTTAATATTTTATGACGATACGTTGAATTTCGATTTATCTTAGATAATAAGAGCCGCGGGACTGTAAACGCGTTGATTCATCTAAATTTTTGCCAAAAAATTAAAAATGATATACATACAGCCATACAAGAACATAGCCATACAAGAGCCATACAAGAACAAAACTTGTGTTCTTCCAACGACATTTTCTTTTCCTGCAGGTGCACCTGATGGTCTACCAATTCTTCGACGAACACAATCACATAAAATAGGTTCAAAATATCTTCTAAAACTATGAGGTTGATTTTCTAACGGATTTTGAATTGAATTTCAAAGGATTTGGTTGGTGCGCTGATTTCTGGGAAGCGCATCGAATCTTCTCGTGCCATATAGTACAGTAAATAGAGACAAATAAATCGCATTTACTAAAAAAAAAATACTTAATGGCTGAAATTTTGAGGGTGTGTTCGGGGGCATGTCCTGAGTCTAAAACTGAGTTTTCGTATTCGAGGGGGTGGGGGAAGATACTACCCCCTCTTTATGTAGGGTTGAGTTCGTTTTAATTCCTCATCTTCGGTGCTATTGCCCGTACCGTCAAGTCCGAGAGATCAAATTTGTGGGAAATAAAATTATCTATCTAATGATAATAAAATCAAGGTCATAGGACGATTACCTTAATCACAATGGCCGGTCAAATGTCAAAAGTGGGGGGTAGTTTTTGGTTTTTCGTGAATACCGTGAAACCGGTAGGTTTTTTCGCATACTGCTTGGATACCATTTCGAAGTACTTGAAATTACCTACAAAATGAGTGCTCAAACACTCATCTACTGTGAATAGTTTGCCGTCAATCCAACGACCAAGTTGACCGCGCGCACTTAGGAAGCGTCAGAGCAAAAAATGCCTAGAGACAATTTCGACGTATTTTTCCCCCCTCTATCCGATGAAAATTTCAATTTTTCAAAATTCGTGAAAATAAATGCAAAACGCGTATACCCGATTCTACGCCCTTTCTCAAAATTGGGAGATAGGGGCTAAAACCTTTCCTATATGTCGTAGAGAGCTGAAACTTGAAATTTAACCTTTTTTAGACCCCTTTTACCTACACTTTAAATTTCATCCAAATCGGCCCCAAAAAATTTTTTAGGAGCCCCCTAGGGGACTTTTTTTTCAAGATAGGGGTTTCTCGTATTTCAACTCGATCGGACCAGCGGTTCGGCCTCGACAAATTTTTGAAAATTAATTTTTACCATCGATGGGTGGGCTAAATACATCACTGCTTCGGGTTGAAGGCCCTTGGGACGTCATTTTTATATTGCAAAGGGGGTCCGTTCTCGAAATATTGCGTTTTTATGTTCCCCCCCCCCATTCGATAGAGGAACTTTTTCTCTACTTCCCCTGAAAATTTCATTCCCCCCCTCACCCGTTTGGGCTGTACAAGGGTCGAAAGTCAAAACTTTGACAGCCCACAGGGTTTCTCATGGGGGGGGGGGGGGATTTGTTTTGGCTCGACAAAATTAAAAGTTCTAAGTCCCCTGAAAATTTCACTTGGTCGTTGGATTGACAGCAAACTATTCACAGTAGATGAGTGTTTGAGCACTCATTTTGTAGGTAATTTCAAGTACTTCGAAATGGTATCTAAGCAGTATGCGAAAAAACCTACCTGTTTCACGGTATTCACGAAAAACCAAAAACTACCCCCCACGTTTGACCTTTGACCGGCCATTGTGATTCACCTAATCGTCCTATGACCTTGATTTTATTATCATTAGATAGATAATTTTATTTCCCACAAATTTGATCTGTCGGACTTGACGGTACGGGCAATAGCACCGAAGATAAGGAATTAAAACGAACTCAACCCTACATAAAGAGGGGGTAGTATCTTCCCCCACCCCCTCGAATACAAAAACTCAGTTTTAGACTCAGGACATGCCCCCGAACACACCCTCAAAATTTCAGCCATCAAGTATTTTTTTTTGTAAAATATCCCTATTTACTGTAGAACTTGAAATTGTATGGCGCCAAAATTTAAAATCAAGTATATGAATAAAATTAGTTTGGAAATTAAGCTATGCGCAAACAGCTATGAAATCCTAAAGAAAGAAAAGTGATCTCAGCAAGAAATGTTGTTTTTGATGAAACGAAAATGAAAAACAGGGATGTGGCACAAGATCAAAGATTGATCAACTATGACAATAACCGAAACGATAATGACAGTCAGGATGGTGATGATGATGGAAGTCAGGTACATGGGATTAATCACAAAGGGCAAGGAAATTCTATACAAGGTAATGACATTGAAAGAAATAAGCGACAAACATAAACCCCAAGTAAATTTAACGATTATGTATTAAATTCGGACTTGGCTTCAGACGATGATCAAGGACTCATGGCAGCATTATTTACAGAAAATCTTGAGTCAGAGACACCTCAGGCATACTCAGAAGCAGTCACACAAGGTCATGTTTGGGAAGAAGCTATTAAAAGTGAATTGGATGCTTTAAACACAAATAAAACGTGGGAGGTAGTAAACCGTCCGGACAATGTCAAAGTGATAGGCTCCAGATGGGTAGGTATTTTGTGAAAAATGGCGAAAAAGTGAAAAGACCGAGACTTGTGGCCCATGGGTATCAGCAAGGAGACTATAATAGCTGTGATGTATACTCACCTGTTGATTGTGCATTTCTTCATGGTGACTTACCTGAACTAGTTTTTATAGAAATACCAGAAGGAGTTGTGGTATGCCATATAAATAAGTATGTTTGTAAACTCAAAAAGGCTTTATATGGCTTACCTGAAGCACCTAATTGCTGGTATGAAAAATTGCACATACAATTACTTGATTTAGACTTTATAAGATCAGAACCCGATCAATGTTTATATTTTAACAATGATATTTATTTAATTGTGCATGTGGATGACCTAATGTTATTTTCAAGATCTCAAGAAAAATTTAATATTGAAATTTGAAATAAGAGATTTATCCTCCATCTACTCAAAATTATTTTTGTCTTAGATTTTTGAGTATAACAATAAAGAAATTAAATCATTATCTGTTTTTGAGTCAGAAAGATTTGATTGATAAAGTGGTGCTGGATAAATTTGGTATGACAAACTATAAGATTTCAAATGTACCAATACAACCAAAACTAAATTTGAAATTTTATAATTCAGAATATAAACAGTCGAACGAATCTGTGCTCGACTATGCTCAGTGGTTGTTTAGCTTGGGGTGGTCCTTGGTGTTGGTACAGTAAAGAGACGGCGCCATTAGTTTGTATAGATTATAAAAGAATAGCCAAACTAGACACTATTCGAATAATTACTTACTATTTTAAAAGATAAATTCAAAATCTGAAAAGGAAAATATAAATCCAATTGCTATCTGACATTCAACCCCTTCAAGAAAAATACAAGTTGTGGAATTCTAAAAACAATAATTTATTAACCAAATGCCGAACTGGTTGTCGAACAATTGTTCAGTATCCAAATTTAAAAAAAAAAAAATAATAATAATAAGCAGCTTTCCAAAAGCAAAACTTAATTTAAGTAGGCGTATAAAGATATTAAAATTTGAAAACAATTAAATAGATACCTACGATGAAATTTACCTAAGTATAAATATTGAAGTGACAATATAATTAACCTTTAATTTTTGACTCAAAGTCGATCAAATCAAAAAAAAAAAAAACAAATCAATAAATGCAGAAAGGTAATAAATAATCCCTAGGGAGTTATAAATGCCAAAGACAGGCTACATGAAATCAAGGATATCGGGGAGAGCTCTACCATCTTACCTGTAACAAAGAATATTATAGACTAACGTCTCTAGAAGACCCGTCCGCTAGCGAAAATATAAACCCGCGTGATGGCGCTGGTGTCCTAGTAAAATCCGTCGTTTCTGCGATTAAATTAATTTGAGGGGCCAAATGCACGCGTATTTGTTAGGCTGCGTTGCCAAGTTGTCTTTTGTATAACAAATTAAATGCCTGTGTTTTATATAGGTACTTGTTATGCATATACCTACTATAGAATAGGAATATTATTATAATTAAAAACAATATAATAAATAGGTAAATAGTTATGTATTTTTGTGTGTAGTAATTTTCTGGTACTAATAAATAGAGGTATAAAACACAACGGATTTTGCTGAAATTTAGCATACTTTTCAAGTTCAGGTGATTAGGTGATAATACATTTTAACCACTAATGTAAGGTGTAAATTATTGTCAAATGTGACAGGTGCAGATTTTTGAACCAATATTTCGCAACGGATTTTGCTGAAATTTTGCATTCACTTTAAGTTCGGGTGATTATACATTTTAGACCACTAATGACAGATGTCAACTGTCAAATGTGACAGATGTAGATTTGTGAACCATTTCTTCGCAACAGATTTTGCATACACTTTAAGTTCGGGTGATAAAACAATTTGGAATATTCAACAGCTATCGAATGTAATTTTTGACAGCTGTCAAAATATGACAGGTCGAGAGGTGGGCAGGTTGTCAGCATTACCCCCGTCTTTGAAAAGCTTTTTTCGACAAATAGACAAATTTCAAAAATAAATAACCCATAATTTTGCACACCGATTTTCAAAATTTGCACACTCTTTTGGGGAAAGTTGTATCGTATCAAAAATTTGCATAACCACCTCCCATTTTTAAAAAAATTGATAGACCCCTGTGCTACTGGTTACATTTAATTTTGGACAATTTTGCACACCTATATGCAAATTTTGCACACTTTTCTGAGAAAAGTTATGAGGTGTGATAAATGTGCACTTTTTTCCCCGTTTTTCTGAAACTTGAAAAATTCTTATGCTACTCGCCTCGGCTAATTTTGCACTCGCTTCCAGGGAAAGTTGATGGGTATCAAAAATTAACATTTTCACCCTCGTTTTTCAAAAAATTTAAATTTTTTTCAGCTATTCGGTTAACCTAATTTTGCACAATTTTGCATACCTATTTCAAATTTTGCACACTTCTAGGTGATGAATTTTCCCTTTATCTTTGGACATCGGGTTGTGAATAGATAATATCAATAACTTGCATTTTCCCCCCCGTTTTTCAAAAAATTAATATAACCTCAATGCTATTAGGTTCACCTAATTTTGCACAATTTTGCACAATTTTGCACAATTTTGCACACCTATTTTCAAATTTTGCACACTCTTCTGGGAAAAGTTATGAGGTGTAATAAATGTGCACTTTTTTCTCCGTTTAACTGAAACTTGAGAAAATTCTTATGCTACCTACTCGCTCCGGCTAATTTTGCACACCTTTTTTTTTAAATTTTACACATTCCTCTGGGAGTTAAATGTTATATTAAAAATTTGCACGTTTTCCCCTGTTTGTCAAAAAAATTGAAAAACTCTCGCTACTGGGTTCACTCAATTTTGCACGCCTATTTTCAACCCGAATTGAGTAACATAAGAATTTTTCATTTTCTCAAAAAACCGGCGGGAAAGTGCACATTTTGCAAAATTTGAAAATAGGTCTGTAAAGTTGTGCAAAATTGGGTGAACCCAGTAGCATAAAGATTTATCAACTTTTTGAAAAACGAGGGGGGGAGACAAGTATAGGATCTTTCAATTTTTCGACAAACAGGGGGGAAGTGCAAATTTTTAATGCCTTATAACTTTCCCCAAAAACGTGCGCAAAATTGTGCAAAATTAGCCAAAGCGAGTAGCATAAGATTTTTCAATTTTTCGACACACGGCGGGGATAGTGCAAATTTTCAATACCTCATATAGTTTTTTTTTTTTTAAGATAAAAGTCAAAATGACATTATGTTGGCAATGCAATGTAAAATTGTCAATGGTTTCAAATTTTTTATGTAGAAAAGGCTTGTGCTGCCAACATAGTTATTGAATTTTTGACTTGGGGAATTATTTAAAAAATAAAAACATACTTTAACTTTCCCCAGAAAAATGTGCAAAATTTGAAAATAGGCATGCGAAACTGTGCAAATTTAGGTGAACCGAGTAGCATATGAATTTTTCAAGTGTTAGACAAACAAGGGTGAACGGTCAAGTTTGCTCCCAGTTTAAAAAAAAATCCTGTGCAGTTCACACCCGGTAGAAGTGAAACCTTCATCGAACTGCATGCATTATACACATACTAACATACACATTGGCGTCCCCCCCCCCCTCCAAAAGACTTGAGAAAGAACGCAAATAACTATAGTTTAAAAAAACTAAAATACACGCTGGGGATCTTTGTTCCACATTTCTTATACATTGAGCACCCCACGCTTTTTTGACAATAATTCTAATATTTTTTACGCTGTGTCTAGTCTCCCGGCACCGGTATTCATACGAATCCCGGTTATGGCGCGTTTTAAATGACATCATCAACAATCACCGATAACTGTCGTGGATCCCGGCATAATTATTATTATGTTCATTGGTATTGGGGCAGATTTATTATGAAGAGTTAAAAAAGTAAAAAAAGTCGGGCGCGATAAGCTTTTATTAATAGAAAATAAAATTATGACTTTTTATTATATGTAGGTACAGGGTCATTTTGAAAGTTGGTTCAGCATTTGATCTTGTACAGCAACGCCATTCAGCAACATTACACAGGGTGCCAAAAATTAGAGGTTAATATTTTAGCTGCGGATTCTACATCTCAAATTAAGAGCAAAAATTCCTATGAACATGGGTCCAATAAGAGTACCCTATCGAGATACAGGCTGTTAAAAAAGGTATAGTCCTGAATAATAAATGAAAATAAACCATACTATTCCCTTTTTAAACCATTACTACGAAAAGTGGATTAAGGAAGTAGGTACTCACCACTCTCACAACAAAAAACAATTACAATTACAATTACCAATATCACAACAAAAAACAATAATACACAAAAGCTTTTCCGGATTAATCACAGCTTCAACTAGCATGAGAAACACCACTTTGAATTTTGAATCCAATAGCCGGGACCCACGATAAATCCCGGCGGTCGTTGATGGAGTCATCGAAAACACGTCATAACCGGGATTCGTATAAATACCGGTGCCGGGAGGCTAGACACAGCGTATTTTTTATTCATTAATATTTTCTGTTTATATAAGAAATTATTTTTCACTTTTTAGTTCAATTTACTATAAAAGCGTGTTTTTTAGTTTTTTCAAAATATATTTATTTTTCACTTTTTAGTTCGATGTATTATAAAAGCGTGTCAGCCCCAGAGATTTCCAGACTTTTCCAGACATTGTCCAGAATTATTCAGAGCTTTCCAGAGTTTTCCAGATTTCATCCAGATTTATCCAGACTTGTACAGACTGATCCAGATTCTGGAAAATGATCCCCAGGTCTTTTGGGACCTTTTCCAGAATTTTTCCTACCCTTTCAAGAAATTTCCAGGCCTTTTGCAGACGTTTCTAGAGATTTCCAGACATTATGCAGACTTATCCAGAGCTTTTCAGAGTTTTCTAGACTTTATCCAGATTAATCCAGACTTTATCCAGACTTGTTCAGACTAATCCGGATTCTGGAAAATGATCCCCAGCTCTTTTGGGACGTTTTCTAGAATTTTTCCAACCCTTTCCAGAAATTTCCAAGTTTTTTCCAGACGTTTCCAGACAATATCCAGACGTATCCAGAGTTTTACAGACTTTATCCAGATTTATCCAGACTTGTACAGACTGATCCGGATTCTGGAAAATGATCCCCAGGTCTTTTGGTACCTTTTTCAGAAGTTTTCCATCCCTTTCCAGAAATTTCCAATTTCTTTCCAGACGTTTCCAGAGATTTCCAGACAATAACCAGACTTATCCAGAGTTTTACAGACTTTATCCAGATTTATCCAGACCTTATCCAGACTTGTACAGACTGATCCGGATTCTGGAAAATGATCCCCAGGTCTTTTGGAATCCTTGGCAGAATTTTTCCGACCCTTTCCAGAAATTTCCAGGCTCTTTCCAGACGTTTCCAGAGATTTTCAGACTTTTCCAGACTTCATCCAGATTTATCCAGAATTGTTCCAGCTCACTTGGCTTGTTCCAGGTTCTTGTTGTGTGTTGTGTGTTAATATAAGCGTGTTAAAAAAGTGTTGCTATTTCGTTTCGTTTCATCGGGTCGCTTTTTCGTTTCATCGAGTTTCAAATCACTCCCAACTATTTATTCTAAAGAAGTTTTCACTTCAGAACTGCTCTAGTTTTCGTTGTGTTGTGTGGGTGTGCAATATTTTAGTCATAGTGTCCAAAATTATTACGGTTTATTTATTTTTGAAATTTGATTAATACGGGCGGAAACTTGACCAACCCCAAAATTTACTTGTTGGTAAATAAACCGATCTACTGGAAAAAAAATAATAATAATTCATATTTCGAAATTAAACATAAATTTCTAAGTGGCAAATTCGCCAAATATACTGAAAAAACCTAAAGAAAATGATAGAATAGCATCCATCTATGATATTCGTTGGTAAATTATAAAATATGTTAGAAAATATATGTTTAACTTCCTAATTCCTCTTGGCACGCGTCTGTCTCCCTATGCATGCAAAGCAAATATTTTACTCTAATAACTTCATTCAGAGAAGCGGATACGGACGCTGGCTCGCTGGCTGGACGCCGAATCAACAGCACTGACAACTCGGCAACAGTGGGCAATAGACTCGAGCCGGCGTCCACACCGGCAAAAGCCGGCGTCCATCGAGGTATCAAAAATAAGAATACGGACGAGACTTCTAGAGACGTTAGTCTATAATATTCTTTGCCTGTAATTAAAATTCAAAATATGTAAACATAAAACTTAACTTTAACTACCTATAGATTTTACATTGGTTTTCCTTGTAAAACTACCACCTTATTGATTTGAAATTAAAAGGTAAATTAACCCTTTAAAGGGTAATGAATCCACAATATATTATATTGATCAGTACTCGATATAAAGGAAATAAATTTATAATGATAATAATCCATACTTATTGGATACTATACTTTATTTTTTTCCAAGATAGATTTTGACATTGAAAACTTTGAAACATAAACAATAACGCATGACCCTGATTGGTCGCAAAATGAGGTGTTTCTGCAGGTTGATATCAGTTTTACAATAGCGGCCAATAAGTGGCATTAGCGGCATTGTTTATGTTTCAAAGTTGACAATGTCAAAATCTATCTTGGAAAAAAATAAAGTGTAGATAATGATAAAGAAAACAATAATAAAGGTAAATATCTGATTAGGATAATAATTAATTAATTAAATTAATAATTATATTAAACAGTAGTTAGCTATTTTAGCCAAATACCACTACACGGTAAACGAGTCGGTAATTGATTTTACAAAGATATTGATTGTAGTCTAAGAGCCCGCACATTTTTTCGACCTTTTTTCGACACGACGATTCGTGGTGAAAAGACGTACCCGAAATGATAACGGAGTCTCTTGAGATTTTGGCTCAGAAACCATAGTGTATGATCAGAAATTTAAAATTTTGCGTACTTTCAACTTTTTCCAAATGGGATGCCCTATATTTGATTCTATATTCTTGAAGAGTACAATTTTCCGATTTCAAAAATATATTGTTTGTCTATATTTGGTAATGCGTAACTTGGATGGTCTCGAACCTCGCAGAACTGTGGGCGATTTATCTCTCTTCTACAGGTACTATCACGGAAAATGCTCTAAAGAGTTGGCACGTATGATTCCACCGAAAATAGCACCTACCAGGCGAACCCGTCAAACAGATGGTAACCATGAATTTACTGTCAAATTAGAGGCACCAAGAACCTCATTATATCAGAATTCATATCTCTGGAGAACAGCATCGCTGTGGAATAAACTCCCTGCGACGGTTTTCCCTGCAGGTTACAACCTGAACCGTTTCAAGACCAACATACACCGACATTTCCGCGCACTTGCCGCTTCTCGAGCGTGATAGGACATTTCCTTGCGAGTGCGCATACCCGTAAAAAAAAAAAAAAATGCCGCCTCCAGCATATTTGGTTTTAAAAATTGTAGAAATACTATCCGACTGCCTTAGATTTTGTGAACCATTCTATCTGTCAAGGTGACAGCTGCAGGTAAATTATGAGGCACTGGGTTTCTCCGATACTATTTTTAAAATGTTTAGAGCCAAATATATTGGAGACGGCTCAACCAAACATAGAGAGACTATATATTTTTGGAATCGGAAAATTGGGCTCTTCAAGAATATAGAATTAAATATAGGGCATTCCATTTGAAAAAAGTTGAAAGTACGCAAAACTTTAAATTTCTGATGATACACTATGGCTTCTGAGGATGGATTCTAAAAAATTAGCTAAAACTGCATAACTTTTGTATTTACACCTATCATCTACCTGTAAAGGTAAAGGCTGCAGGTGGGGTGCAAAAATATACGGTGACGAAAAACGTAGTAAATTGCGTCAAACCACCCCATTTCTCGTCACGGTGCCAGGGGTTGCGGCAGGATAGGTCGTGGTTTTTTAAGCATACGCATTAAAAGGAACTTTTTGGCGTTGATTTCGTGCGTCGGTGACGAAAAAGGTATATGTTATAAAAAAACGGTCCATTTTTTAATTAAAAAAACATGCTTTCGGCAAAATCTCAAGAGGCGCCGTTATCATTTCGGGTACGTCTTTTCACCACGAATCGTTTACGTGTCATTCGAAATGTGGTTCGCTTCAAGGTCGAAAAAATGAGCGGGCTCTTAGACTATTAGCTAATAGAGCTAAACGATAGGGGTCAATAGAAAAAAGGTAATAATAAGTAACGGTAAGTAAGATTTACAAAGATAATAAGTAGCTAATTAAGCTAATCGATAGGCGGCGATAAAAAAAAAACAGATAATAATAAGTAACGGTAATTGAGATTTACAAAGATATTAACTAGCTAATCATAATCGATAGGGGCGATAAAGAAAAGGTAAGTTACGGTAATTAATATGGCACATTTAAAAGACCCATAGGTAAATAATTATACAAGCCTTGCCGGAATCCTTGGAAGTTTTCACAAATTTGAGATCTAGAAGTACCAA
This sequence comes from Ceutorhynchus assimilis, assembly GCA_917834065.1. Lineage (NCBI taxonomy): Eukaryota > Metazoa > Arthropoda > Insecta > Coleoptera > Curculionidae > Ceutorhynchus > Ceutorhynchus assimilis. The sequence continues at coordinate 20,668,237 of OU892279.1, forward strand.
ACTGGCTGGAGGCAACCAAATAATAGTTGGGGATCAACTTCTTACAGGACACCAACATTCCTTGAAAAGGGGGCCCAGATTTACTTTGAGATGCAGAACAGCATGGTCTCAAATTGATCAATTTTCACTTCGATAAGTGCAGTCACGGATTTTTTTGTCATGCCCAAAGTTGCCTGAATGAATTGAAGAAATATAAGGACTCATTCATCAGAGAGAAAAAGGGATTTACATACCTGAACGGCCGATAGTTAACCTCACTTTCAAAAATCTTCACAAAAATCACCAATCGGTTGATTTTCCAAGAAACTTTCTAGCTGACACAGTTAATCACTATTCTGGCTAGTCAATTTATGAAACTATGGGCTCGATGGCCAAAAATAAAGACAAAATTTTAAGATTTTTAAGATTTGAAAAATCTGGCTAGACGACCTTTTTCGGTCCCAAGACAAAAGAGAAAAGACCAAGTCAAAAGTACCCCAATTGGTTCTCTCTTTTCTTTCTTGGCCTGTCAAGCTTGTCGAAATTAGAAAAATAACAGCGCTTTCTCGGAAATAACCTTAATAACAGAATTTTCGGTATTAGGTTAGGAAAACTAGTCAGAAGAATCATAGATGTCGCTAGGTGTACGAAATAGTACTTTTAAATGAGTCCAAAATATATGAAAATAATTAAGAACAATAATTATATTGTTGTGACATTTCAAATGTTACAACCTTAAAGAGAACTTGTTGGATTCTTGATGTATATTATGCTAGGGACTGGACCTGATCTGAGTTATTGTGTTCAAAACTTTAGACAATTTCAGAACTGCTTTAGTCAGGAACATTGGACTTACCTCAAAAATGTTCTGAGATATCTAAAATCAACCAATACTTGCGGTCTTAAATATGAAAAATCAATAACACAAAACAAAGCAATTATCAGTGCTTTTGTAGATGCAGACTATGCTAACGACATCAATGATAGGAAAAGTATTTCAGGAGTTGGAATTAACCCTTAACTGTTCGCTAGATTTTATTTCACATAACTGGTCGCTTGGCGTACTTTGTACGCCACTCAAATAAAAATGTCTTTTCATAATCGGGAGGAATTTTGCTATCTTTAAAGTAATGTGGAATCCTCAGTAACTTCAAGTATTGATTTATTAACACATAAAATATTAGATATAATGTGTCACAAAAAAATAAAACGGCATTTTATTTATAGAAAATAAAAAAATAAGGAAAACCGAACAAACTTCATTTTCTAAAATCCTTTCGCTACACGGGTAAAGCAAAACCCATAAAACTAACATTTTCAATCCCAACCACATAAATGTTACATTTTAGGCGGAAACAGTATTATAAACCATTATAAAAATAAAAAACATAAACGGTCGCTTTGGCGAATTTTATACGCCAAACAGTACATTATTCAAAGCAGCGCCCTGCAGGGAAGCGAAATGGCAACCTACGGGATCGCCACTTTTCCAGTGCATACAAGACACCATGGTGGTAGGTTACATAGGCGATCACCTTCGGCCAATCGCTAGTTTCAGTATGTCACGTGTTTGAACTCGTTTGGCGTACTTTTTACGCCGGAGCGACCAATTAAGGGTTAAAATTTATAATAATTTGGTATTGTGGAAATCCAAGAAATAGTCAACTGTTTCCCTGAGTAGCTCAGAAGCAGAATATATTGCATTATCAAACTGTACAACTGAGTGTATTTTTCTTGGCCAATTACTTTCAGAAATTTTAATGCAAAATAAAATTAAGATAAATTATGTCTCAACTTCAGAGCAGATTGCAGACATATTTACTGAAGCACTACCGAATGTAAAAATTAAATATTTTAGAGATAGCCTAAATGTAACTACATGTAAAAAAAAGTGATTGTTTTGGTGGTAATTTTCAAATTTGTTTTTGTTTATTTTTATTGTTTATTTGATGTGGTATTTTGTATTTTGTAGGATTAAGAATATAAGAATTAAGGAGGTGTGTTGGTCAAAACAATTCATAAATTCATTCCAGTGCAGTTAGAACAGTAATATTCTTTTAACTTGTGAATACAGAACATAGCTCTTCTTCTCTTTAAATAGCTAGGATTATGACAATGCTTCTTCTTTCTACATATGTTAGAGTTTGAGGTTATGTTTTAGTTTTTTCAAGAATGTTGAATGGCATGTTGCATTCATGAACTCATTCTGTGTATATTTTTAATGATCTTCATATTAATAAAGAATTAATAAAACCATCAATTATTGTTATTTAACTGGGCGTAACTAACAATAGGTTCTACTCCTATAATACAACAATATACTATTTTTAGAAAAAAACTTAATAACAGCATGAAAATTGTTGAGATGGAAAGAAAATGTAGCGGAAGCAACGGAAAAATAAATTAAAGTTAATCCAAACTACGAGAGTGACATGGGGTGAACTTTTGGGGTGGAAAATGGTTTTTCAAAATCTATAGCGGAACTACATCTCCTGTCGGAAAAAGTTGAATATAAAAGTTGTAGGTAATAAAAAGATCTACAATTTTTGTATAAACCATTTTTTCACATAACCTAAAATTTTCAGCGAAAAATCGAAAAAAACTGTTTTTTCGTTTTTGATTCTATCTCCCACAATTATTTTTTTTTTTTTTTTTTTAATTTAGTGAAAACTTACCTTTTTATGCCCCAAACACGCTGTAGTTTTTTCAATTCAAAATACTTATTTTTACGTTCTATTTTGATTTTAAACCCAAAAAGAGGCTTCACTTTCACCCAAGTCCTGGAAAAAGTTATTAGAAAAAACACAGCGGTCTTTTTTTCATTGGAACGTCTACTTGAAGACGATGGCGGTTTTGAAGATTTCGAAGATCCACTAGAATCGAAAAATTTAATCGAGTCTGATAATGAAGTACATACATGCCATCAAAAAAGCAAAGACTTATGGACAATTGATTGTATGTCGTATGTCATAAACGTAAGCAGGTATTTTAAAAAAATCAAGTTTTTTCAGTTTTCCGCATTTTCTGCCAAATTATTCCATAGTAATGTTAATTTTTTTCTACACCATCTTAAAGTAGAGGTTTCAACGAACAAAAAGAGCACTGTGTTTTTTCTAAAAACTTTTTCCAGGACTTGGGCACTTTCGGGTAAAAATGAGGCCTCTTTTTAGGCTTAAAATCAAAATAAAATGTAGAAATAAATATTTAGAATCGAAAAAATTACAGCGTATTTGGGGCATGAAAAGGTAAGATTTCACTAAATTTCGTGGACCAAAAAAATAATTGTGGGAGAAGAAAAAACAGGTTTTTTTTGATTTTTTCATGCTGTTATTAATATTTCCTACGTCAGAGCTGTTCATCTTCAAGCGTTTAAATTTGATGCGAAAGAAGTTTGTAGATTCTTGCATGTAAATGGAGAACACAAATCTGACAATGTGTCAAAGTTAATTATATTCAGTGTTTGTATAGATGTTGGCTGATATAGAAACATAGGAAAAATTTGTCATCATGTGTCAAAGTCGACAGGTACACTTATTGTTGCTTCACAATTATTTTTACTTTTCGGCACTCAGTGCGGATAAGGCTTGTATCCGCACCGAGTGCGGAAAAGTGTAACTTTGAGAACGGTAATGCGTGCGGTAAAGTACTACTTTGCGCAAGCTCGTAGGAAAAGTTATTTTCAATATTTTTATATTTTTTAATAAAAAACAAAAATTAAAAATGCCATATTTTTATTGAATCTACCTATTTAAAACTAATCGCATAAATGCATTCTATGGAACTTAAACATTGCATTTTTTAATTTTTAAGCTCAAATTTCACCAGAAAGTTGAATTATGTTAAATATTTCACATCCGCCATTCTTTCTTTTAATCGTCAGATCTATTTCAACGAAGAAAATATGGCGAAATTATGCAATGTGTCCGATTAGAAACTATAGTGAAATTAATAAAATAATGCATGCACGTCATCGATGACGTCGAAATTATTGCCAATTGCAGTTTGAAAGAAATTTAAATTCGTTTTAAGCTCAGAGCGCTGTTTCCTTTTCATTAAACTCGAGTTATAAAGAGACAGCGCTGTCGGATCATTTAACCCAATCGGCCGATAAAATGGCATTTAGGTTGGCACTCGTGGGTGATGTTGCCAAATGTTCCCTTCTGCAAATCTTCAATTCTGAAGATGTGTTGTCAGTTTTTAACAAGTCGGGGATTGTGAGTTGGGATATTATTTAAGTATACTTGCTATTAATGTGTATCGATGAAATTTCGTTTTTTGGGTATTGGTGATTCTTATTAATTTATTGATAAAAATGTAACGTGAGTAAATGAAAATTTTTACTAGACATGGTATGTCAGAGTAAACCGAAGTTGGTGCGGCAACATTGCGACGTGCCTACGTCATACATTTTGATGAGGTGCATCCATTATTTAATTAATATCACTATAGTTGCTGATATGTATCCGTAATTTGGCCAAATTTATTCTATATCAACTAAAAAAAATCAATAGACACATTTTAGCCACATGTGACTAATTATAACCCAGTATTTGTCCAAATTACTCTATATGGACATACAGGCGCAATATAGGAACTTATCCGATACCTGAGACTGTCCTGTGGCTAAATTTTTCTCAAAATGGGTACAATTTGTAACCGGGCATATCTGTACCCAATATGTGCCGTATGTGTTCGGAAATATACACAATTGGTGACATTTCGAAAACTTCCCCACTCTAGTTTGGCATGTAATTAACCTTGTTTTCACAGTGTTTGTGTTTGAAATGTTTCACGTTTGTTTCGTATTCGAGTCTGAGTGTTAGGCAGGCGACACACCGGAGAAATGAGCTTCCTGGATACTGGATATTTGTTTTATTACCACACGACACATATATTCAAATGAGGCGGAGCACACTGGCGTTTCTGGAACTGGAGAACAGAAATTGTTTCGCCAGTGTGCTCTGCCTCATTTAAATGTATTGTGATAATGAAACAAATTTCCAGTTTCTTGCAGTTTCAAGAAACTTATTTCTCCAGTGTGTGAATCAGTAGCCAGAAGTACGGAAACAAGAGTTTTTTCAGTAGGAAACAGGCCGTTTCTATGACATTTTCCCAGTGTAAAACACTGTAGTGAAATAGTCACTTCAAAAAATTAGCATTGTCCATAATTTCTAGTATTATTGCTTTCGTCCCATTTTTGTTTTTTTTTCAATTTATTTCTAAGATACATACATTTTTTTTTATAATTTTTGGTTTAAGTACAACTTATCATAATAAAAGCATGCTCCCATAAATCTCACAATCCTAAAGACAAACGTCGCGCTAGGCATTTTTGTATAGTTATACAAGGGGTCCGTTAAGCTGCCCCCCCCCCCGCATTGATTTTTTTTCTTCAAAACGCTAGCACACAATCGTTAGAGCTAGCACAACCTAGCACAAGCTGTTGTAGAGCTAGCACAGTCATAGTAACAAAAATATATCCTAGTTAGTGCGGGCGGGCCAGGTTAACGCTAGCCCTCCGCATTGTTTCAAGGCGCCATAAAGCTAGCACAGCTTCTTTGGAGCTAGCACAGGCTAGCACAATAAAAAAGAATGCTAGCACAACTATTCGTTTTAAAATAATAAGGCACAAATGCGGGGGGGGGGGGGGGCAAGTTAACGTTTGGGATTTTTTGGGAGTTGGCCATGAAAACTGTTATGAAAACTTGGTAAATAGCTAGAACAACCTAGCACAACGATTTTCAGATCAATCAGAATTTTGGAACCGAAGTTATTCCCTAATTTATGCAGGGATGGGGAAAGTTAACGCTATTCCCTTCCTTGCCCGTTTTTAAGTCGCTTTAATGCTGGCACAGCTTCATTTGCGTTAGCACAGCCTAGTACAACAAAAAAGAATGCTGGTACAAGTAGGTATAGTCCAACACATACCATTTTAAAGTCACGTGATTTTTCTCTATCCTTGTTGAATACATCTCAAACAGCGGTGATAGTAAAATTGACAAAAAAATTGCTGTCTGATTATTGTTCATAAAATTCTTACCTGAAATAGAATCCGACACTGTCATCAATTAGTTTGTCAAAGTTATTTTAGAAAATGATACAACGAACAAACACAGCTAATAATTTTGACTATATTAACCTTTTTCCAACTCAAAAAGATTCAAATAGAAAACGGGTACCCAATTCAAGTTCAGAATGTATTACAAGGGGCAGCAGAAACGACAAAAGTGAGTCTCGCAGCAATTGCAAGTATTAAAATTCTCATCTGATTGGTCAATACTACTTCAGAAACGCTTTTGTAAAATGCTAGTGGGAACATATCTTAAAATTAAATAGTAATTAACCACAAGTAGCTTTTTGTAGGTGATATCAACGACATAATCAACGAACATACGTTTTTTGCCACCAATATCACGTTATAGCCTAGCACGTTCATTTTTCAATCAACCCAAAATTTAAATATAGAAATTATCCCCTAATTTATGCAGGGGTCGGGATAGACCTCTATCGCTTTACCATTTCTCGTCCGTTTTTAAGTTGCTTTATTTACTTTTTAATCAATCATTTACATACCTATAGTATTTTCAAAGTCAATTGGAACAAGGTAACAACTGGTGGCTGACTGGTCACTGATAATGTTCATAAGAAATGCACTGCCACTAGTCTGCCACCAGTTATACGATTTACTTTTACCTTGTTCAAATTGACTTTGGAAATACGGGGTGTCCCAATAGAAAGTGACCAATTTTAAATGCTTATGACTTATTTATGCATATAAGCCCTTGAAACCGGTCAGTTTCTATTGGGACACCCTGTACTATACCTACCTACTTTTTATTTGAAGAAATAATGGGAAGTTATTTTTGTTTTTTTAATTGAAAATGTACGTTTAGCTTTTTTTGATGGCAATTAAATTATTAACATTGAAAATGTTTATATTATCGCACGGGCACGTAGTATGGTGTACGAAATTCGAAATTCTTGTGTTGCATTTGTCCCATAGGTACGTCACAGAGACGGGGAAGGGATACGAAACGCTGCTGCTCGCAAGCAAGATTGAGCGGTGTTGCCGGATGATTTTTTTCAAAATTTTAAATGGTTAGTGAAAAGAAGAAGTAGGTAATAGTATATTATGCAATGAACGGTACGAACTGCCCCGAACGGTTCTAATTGCTCCGAAAAATTCAAAACTGCTCCGAATAATTCAGAACTGCTCGTAACAGTTCCAACTGCTCCAAACAGTTCAAATTCTTTCAAAGATTTCGAGATTTCAAACAGTTTAAACTGCTCCGAACAGTTTCAACGGCACCGAATCCAACAAAACGACCCAAACAGTTCAAACTACTCCGAACGGTTCATATATACTATTCATATACTATTACCTACTTCTTCTTTTCACTAACCATTGCCTAATATGGCATGCATACCATTTAAAATTTTAAAAAAATCATCCGGCAACACCGCTCAATCTTGCTTGCGAGCAGCGGCGTTTCGTATCCCTTCCCCGACTCTGTGACGTACCTATGGGACAAATGCAACACAAGAATTTCGAATTTCGTACCCCATACTACGTGCCCTTGCGATAATATAAACATTTTCAATGTTAATAATTTAATTGCCACCAAAAAAAGCTAAACGTACATTTTCAATTAAAAAAACAAAAATAACTTCTCATTATTTATTCAAATAAAAAGTAGTTAGGTATAGTACAGGGTATCCCAATAGAAACTGACCGGTTTCAAGGGCTTATATGCATAAATAAGTTATAAGCATTTAAAATTGGTCACTTTCTATTGGGACACCCCGTATTTCCAAAGTCAATTTGAACAAGGTAAAAGTAAATCGTATAACTGGTGGCAGACTAGTGGCAGTGCATATCTTATGAACATTATCAGTGACCAGTCAGCCACCAGTTGTTACCTTGTTCCAATTGACTTTGAAAATACTATAGGCATGTAAATGATTGATTAAAAAGTAAATAAAGCAACTTAAAAACGGACGAGAAAGGGTAAAGCGATAGAGGTCTATCCCGACCCCTGCATAAATTAGGGGATAATTTCTATATTTAAATTTCGGGTTGATTGAAAAATGAACGTGCTAGGCTATAGCGTTGCGCTGGCTACTAACTACGGTTCTATAACCGTTCTCATGACAAATCCCTAAAAGATCCCCGAAGGTTGAAAACCCCCCACGCCCCCAATTATGGCCTAATTATCATGAAAGTATACCTACTTGTACCAGCATTCTTTTTTGTTGTACTAGGCTGTGCTAACGCAAATAAAGCTGTGCCAGCATTAAAGCGACCTAAAAACGGGCAAGGAAGGGAATAGCGTTAACTTTCCCCACCTCTGCATAAATTAGGGAATAACTTCGGGAGCCTTGAAACAATGCGGGGGGGGCAAGCGTTTACCTGGCCCCCCTCCGCACTAACTAGGATATATTTTTGTTACCAGGGCCGGTTTAACCAAGGGTCTTTTGGGTGCAGTAGCACCAGGCGGCAAAATCTAAGGGGCGGCGCGCGAAGCGAGTACCGACCCTTAAAAATTTCAATGTACTCATCTTCTTTTTTATAACGTTTTTATTTCTTGAACCATAATACGAAAAGCAAAGCAAAAAGCTACAAGTTAGTTTAGGGAATACTACCCATACCTACGTATAGAAAAAATAAGTAAGTACAATTACGCCCGTCTCTATAGCCATGCCCAGCTCTACTTAAATTTCTGGAACCGTATCACTCGTGCGATAGCCGACAGCGATAACAGACAACAGTCAGCTCGCATCTCACTTATAGGGTTGCCAGATTTTCTAAATAGAAAAGCGAGAGGTAGTCCTTGGAAGGGAAAAATGTTTCGCCACGGGCGAAATTTTTTTGTGATGCCACACGGTTTCACAATAAGGTCTGTTCAAAATCCGCCAGAAAACCGTCCCAAGAACGGCTTCGGAACCACTCTGTATAAGAATTTCAGATTCTACGCACAAATTTTACGTTTTGCGCAGAATCATATATGACGGTAGAATGTAGTGAATGTACGGTTCCCTGCTGAGTTGGAACAAAGTTATACCTTTGCAGTACACTAGACTCAGACGTCCGAACGAGCTACGCTCTCAGTCTTGAGTAGTTCTGTCTTGAAATTGGAAACAAAGAGAGACAAATAATATCAAAGCGCACTCGCCTCTCGACGTTATTCGTAATGCACCCCGGTTGCGCTGTATTAGACTATCCAAAACACACAAATATGGCCGACAAGAGGCACACAAACATTTGACACAAACACAAACCATAACGTCATTAGGTTATGTCATTAATGATCATAATCAAATACTCATTTTCTATTGTGTGCGTCTCAATTTTTGTCCGTTTCTACCCAATTACGGAATCCCTATTGTTTGGGCAAGATTGCTCTACCTTCATTTCACTTGGACACCTAGGACCTACCCTTAAAATGTGAAAATTTTTATTTGTTGCAACTCCACCGTCCAGTGTTGTGCTACCTACTTCAAATAATGGATACAGGAGCATCTACAGAAATACGATGAAACAGGCAAGGAAGATTTTTACAATGAGAGGTTGGGCATCCGCATCCAATAAACAAAAAGAGTAACGACCTACGCGAAAAAAAAAAAGAAAAATACATATGTGGTTCCATTTTGAAAGCAGATAATATTAATTCATACTACTGTACGATTGCTCAGAAACTGAGTATCAAAAATAGAAAATCTTCTGGATGGCACGATATCTCAGTTAGGCTGTTGATGTGTTGGCGGATTCCATTATTAATTCTTTTCTTACCGGAAGTTTTCCCTCATTTTTGAAGCAATCTTGGGTAGTACCTTTGTTTAATAGGGGGGTGATAAGAATTTACCATCTTATTACCGGCCAATATCCTTACTGCCAACTTTGACTAAAATTTTAGAGTGGCTAATTAAGGTGGATGGTGAGCTTCCTTGATAGGCATAAATTGCTTTCTCTGTCTCTGTTTCAGCAGTCAAAAAACACTGATGATACCATATTTCATCTCCTGGATGAGCTGTATTAGAAGATAAATGACGAAGAAGTGGCCGCGGTAGTTTTTTGTGACCTGAAAAAAGCTTTCGATTGTGTCTGTCATGAAGTACTGCTTCTAGGGGTTCAGTTTTGCGAATATAGTATATTGAGAAGAACTTGGGTTACTTCATCCCCGCCCCCCCCCCCCCCCCCCAAAAGATCAATGTTCAAGTCGCCTATAATAAAGTGCGTATCAGTAATTATATCTTTCACCGTCTCCAAATAACCGTTTAAAGCGAAAACTAAGCTATTGGCATCTTGGGATGGAGGTTTGTATATAGCAGTTATTATAATTTTCTTTTGATCAGATGTTATTTCAACATGAAGAGCTTTGCATCCATCTAACAACACATTCCTAGCAGAGTAACTTAACTTATTATTTATATAAAAAATAACCCCATCATTTATATTGATATTTCCTTCATTGTATAACAAATCGTAGTTTTCTATGTAAAACTGTGCTTTATCAGACATCTTGAATGTTTCTGTTAAAATAATGCAATCGAGAGGGCTATCCAGTTCTGAAAGATTAACCAAAAGTTCATTTAAATTCTTATTTATGCTTCTAATATTCTTATGAAAAATTTTAAATAAGTTTGAATGCGTATTTTTATTTAAATGATTTATATAATCAGAAAATAATTCAAATTCTTTTGTATTTATAAATTCGTAATTAAAATCTCGGAAAAATTCATGGTTATCAATTTTCAATTATTTAAAGACAAAATTACTTACTAGACTCATTTTTCCTAGACTAAAAAAAAATTATCTATTTTTGGTTGCTGGATGATGTAGATCCAGACCGTAACTTCTTTTTTTCAACTTGTATCAAGTTTGCTGGAGCCTTGTTTCCTATCTTATTTTTGATTGTGTTTTTATTAGTATCGTCGTCTTGGTTACCTTTATGTTGTGCAGCTTTGATTTTTTCTTCAGTATGTATTTTAGTTTCTTCTGCCTTCAAAGGAACTTCAAATTCTGGTTCCTCAGTGATGTAGACTGTTGGAGTTGAGGGTGCACTATTATTTTGGCGGTTATTTTCGCACTCCATCAGAAGCAAGATATCCTCTTCACTCAAAATTTGGCCGTGGGAAGTATGTAGTTTTTCTCCTTTGATGTATGCTTTTTCGTCGGTGGTGGTTTTTAGTACGTTAAGATTGTCTTTATAACTTTAGGTTTTCGAGATGAATCTGGAGAAAAATTCTCATTTCTGGAGAACGTATAAAATCTGCAATATTGCTTCTTAATTTTATTACTTCTATGAGGGCGTTACAAGATTTTTGAAAATTTTAATCGGTAGGTACAATAATTCGATGTTTCTAAATTGTCATTGCTACGCCATTATGAGAACGATTCTACCGTCATATTTGAATATGCCTTAGTAATAATTTGAATAATATAATCTGGTGTTCAAGATTCTTTCAAGTGAATAATTTCGGGACTGTTGCAACCAACATAGCGTAAAAATTAGTAACAACTTTTCGACGTAAAAAGGCAAAATGCACCGTATAATATACGTATATATATATATATATATATATATATATATATATATATATATATATATATATATATATATATATTCGTATGTAACACTGTGCGAGAGGGTTTAATATTTCATAACGAAGTCGTGTGTCACTGTTGACGCTAAATAATGCACAAACACATATTTTAACCGGGGAAAATGTCGGAAAACTTCTGCAAACTTTGTTGCTGCCATATTGAAGCTTTTAAAGAGGTACCGAGTGTGATAATTTGAATTTTGTGTCAGGACTGTTACGTTTCAAGGAAAATTTTAGATTTTGGAATGGAAACACAAAAGCATTACGTTTACTTTGAAAGTGTATCGCAAAACTTTAAAAAGAATATTATCAACTAATAAAGAACAATTTTTAATTTTATAAGTTTTAAATCATACCATTATCGTGTTTCGAAAATAAGTACTATCCACTCTATTTAATTAGGTATGTTATTTTAAAAACAATTCAACATGCTAAATTAAAACGGAATAAAGCAATTCAATTAGTCAAAGAATCCAAGTGCTAATGGTCTTATTTTCTCAAAACACAAACAAAACCTAGATTCCAAGTTAAAGTAAGTACAAAATATCTTTAAATTCAAGTATTCGAAACGTTTTTGTTTCAAGTTTAAAATACATTTTCTCTCCATTATACTTTTTCTGTTGGAATTAAAATAGATATTTTGGGTTCAATTAGTGCTAGATGGGGCTTCTCAACTTCGTAACATTTCTTACACTAAGTATGTTATCGTTTGCTAACATAACTAAATTTATTTTTCAATTCTTTTAAGCGTTTACCTTAGTGGAGATTCAAATAGACTGCACAGCAAAGAATATAGAATGTGGAAGTACAATTTTTTCATAATGTTTTCTCTGTTGATGTTCCATCCAAAATGTGGCAGCTAACAGCAAACAAAACTGCAGCACCAAACGATTTGTTCAATAACTTGACAAAACATACAAAACTAAAGCTTAAACTAGCGAGCAATAATGGAAACTACCAGGTGATGATTTACAATGGCATAATTTGTACCTAACATCAGTTAGCAACGCGCGTGTTTGTAGTTCGGCTCTTCAAACACTGCCTTTTGCGTTTGACAATAAACAGTTTTACAATTGTTAATGGTTCAGGTCCTGATGCTAACGCAATCAATCGTCCGGTGATGCATGTAACGGCGTAAATGGAGTTGAAGTAAATTAGGTTAAAAAACGGGGAACTGGTGTTTCGGATTTACGGCACTAAGTATTTGAAATGTCGATAAATGATGATTTACGTTTCATTTTCTTTGATTCATGCTTGAGCTAACTGAATTTTTCTACTATAGGTATACTAACACAGCAGAATGTAGATAAAGAGTTTGCGCTCAGCGGATAAACATCATAAAGAGGAGTCGAATGTGTCACATGAAAGAGACACCTCGACAGATCTATCTTGCTCTGGTATCAATGTGGACAGGTTGATCGTTTAGTTTGTTTTTAATCAACAAAAAAAAATTCTCTATTACCTACAGGCACTAGGAGTTTATATTTTCTCCTCAAATAGTCCAATTAGGTACCTCATGGCTTTGGCTATTTGAAATCACACGGTTTTTTTTTTTTCAACCTGACAGAATATGTTGAAAACGAATTGAGAAATAACCAGTTCAGAATGGCAATTCAACTACCCGGGCCGCGTATTACCATTGTTTACTAATATACAGAGCAACTGTGCTCCGAAGCGCAGTAGTTAACCCACATAACAAAATTGCATCCTTAGAATGTAATAAGAATGTTTTTTTTTTTAGGAGGCATGTGCCTAGAATGTTCGCCAAAACCATTGCGAATGTCCTGAGAATGTTCTGAGAAAAGATTGTAGAAATACTGTTTGCAATACCCAAGAACTTCCTGAGAAATCCATTAGGATATTCCTAGAATATTCCTATGAGATTCTCAGTATATCCTGAAAAATATTCCTGTTTGATTTTAAAAATATGCTCGAAATGTACATTCTCATATTCAAAGAATGTTTCTATGACATTATAGTTATGTTCTCAAAAGAATATTATACCAATATGCTTGAAATATTCTTAGAATATATCTACATATTCTCAATATGCATCCTAGACATAACATTCTTGTTTGATTCTAAGTATATACTTGGAATGTTAATTTTCGCTTCCAAATAATGCTCCTTTCAGCCCTTTTATATCAAAGGCACTGAAAGAGTTGTTGGAAAACTTCTCTGGAAAACACAAGTGTTTATCCAAAGCTCCTTGTTATGCTCTCGTCGCAGAAAGCACGCCAATTGAGAGAAACAGTTTTCAAGGTGATTCAAACGTTAGGCAAGATGTAGATCTTTAATAGCGCGTGGCTCTCTCTCTTGGAAGTCCTACAAAGCAAGAGAAAAAAAATACAACTATAATATTCTTAGTAGGTTCTAGATAGAGCATTATTGTTTAATTGTTCAATTATGATTTTTGAGTAGGTACTTTAGATAATTAGGTGAACAATATGAAAATACTCTTATCATGGTTACCTACCTACATAAACTTGTCAGCACAACTTGGTAGGTATATTCTTAATACTTGATAGAGATATTAGCCCAAAGAACATTTTCTAGGGTACATTATAATAATGTTCATATGACAATATCCAAATAATGTTACATAAAGTAGGTTCTTAGCACAATCTTTCAGGTAGATGCATAGAAGCACCATTCCTAGTACATAAATAGAACGTTCAAAAATGAATATTTCAATCGAAACAATCTTAGAATATTCATTAAACATTCCTAAAAGAACATTCCAAAAAGCACTTTGAGGGAATATTCTGAGAATATGAATGTTCTTTCACTGTTATGTGGGAATGGATTTAGGAAATACGCGTATTTCAGATTGCCAATATTTACTGTGATTCAGCACATCGCCCAAACTATAATGTTATGAATCGCAGAAAATGTTGGCAATAATATAAACGCGTGTTGCTGATGGCCATTGCTTTCTGCATTAGAGCGCAGCCACACCTTGCGGCGACATCTTATCTTGTCATCTAGTTAATTTAGGGACTTCGACCTCGAAAGAGGAATTATTTTAACCTATGTTTTAGACAAGTGCTTTCAATTTTTTTTGCTATTTATCGTTAGTAGTAGTCTCGTTTGTATAATTTTCTGTTCCAATGGATTCAATGAATTATAAACATATTTTAACTGATATCTGTAGCTTTTCTAGTTCAAAACTACAACAGTTTCAATGTAATTCAACTGGAAACGGTTTTGATGCTTCTGTAAGGGTTAAGACACTACAGATCTCCATGAAGAGAATAGTGCTTGGTGTGATAGGTGGATTGCCGAGTTTAGTCGCAAGACTTGCACTAATTGGATTGTGGGTTATACTTATCCCTCTGCAAAAAGATATATTTATCGAAAAGTATTTAAATGTCAACATAACAGCTTTAACAAGGCTAAAAATAGGAAACGAAAAGACTTGGGAATGCGGGATAAAGAGTGCAATGCCACCATTGATATTCTTTTTAAGAAAATCAACAAGAATACGATCAAGAACGACGAACTGTTGAAAAGCGGATTTAATGTTTGTATCAGAGTAAGTAAATATTATAATTTCTTAGTACTGATTGATAGGTACCTTAGTAAACAAGTTCACTCCCGAACAATGAATTCCGGACAAGAATAATTCTAATCAATTTGATTGCCCTGTATCTTTTCCAATTATATGTTTTTTTTCCATGAAATTTTGTCCCAGTTTAGACTAATATTTTGGAACATTATCCTGAACATTAGCATTAAAATACCTACAAGCTATCATGATATTGGCAAACAGACTGTTTTTTGGTGCCTTATTGGCAAAATTGCAAGTTTTGCCAAACCTTCAATTCGCCGTTGGGCTTTGTTTGTTTTTAAGCCAGCACCAAAATCAAGAGCTAAGGTAGTTTGGAATGACGCAAGCTAACGTCTATGAAATTGTGAAAAAAAATATTTTTCTACAAACGTGTTAAAAATGCAATTTTGAACACCCCCTCGAAGCATTAAAAATGTTACTTTATTGCACTAGTGTTAAAAGTCTTTAAGGCACTAGTGTTAAAAATGAAACATCAAAATTTGAAAGCAAACGTCAAAAAAAGTTTTTATTTTTAATTATTTACATTAATATTAATGGTAAAATTTGAACAACTGAGGAAGCTCCATCGGCCGCCTCCTCTATATTTTTCAAGGGATTGATGCAACCCTCTTTTTCTTGTGTATTTTGTTGCATTTTTAGCAAAAAGCTTACTGACCACGATAGACCATACGACAGACTTTCAAGAAACTGACGAGACATTTCATTACCTGTAAAACAAGGTGCTGGTTGTTTGAATTTTTTGACAAATATATCAAATTCAATAATTTTACGTAGGAAAGATGCTTCCAATTTATTATTCATTTAAAAATCCAATTTGTCACTGGTTATTGCTTGTTATTGCCGTTTGTAGAAAAAATATTGTATGATATTTGTGTTAAAAGTATTTTTAAGGCAGTTATGTGAATTGCAGAATTCGCTTCGCTCATTCTACAAACTTTCACATGCGTGCCTTAAAAATGTACTTTTAACACTTATATCATAAATAACTATTTTGTAACTCAGTTACGAAATGGCATCTTTTTGGCATTGATTTTAGTTGGCAAAAGTGGTTCATTTTATCATAAACGTCAAAATGAGCCGTGTGTTCTAATACGGTGAAAGTGAGATCTCATTTCATCACTGAGTATTGAAATGGGATTTAGAGTGCGTTCACTTGTTAGTGTTAAAGTTAGTTTATGTTTTGAATTTTGAATATTTTGGATGAACTACAAAAAATCTTGTAAAGAACACGCCGCAAAATGGCTGTTTTTTTGTACACAATTAGTGCAAAAAACACGCTCATACAACTTGTTACATAAATAGCTATCCATCCTAATTTTAATCTAAATAAAGCAGGCATTATTTCATTTCACCTAAGTAATTTGAATTTGACATCAGAGAACTTTGACATAATACGACAATTGCAATTTGCAATAATCTATTGTCGCAACACAACAGTAGACATTATTAACAGATATACGCGAAAATTGGGGCGTTGATCATTTCAATTCAAGTACGACATATTTATGACAGTACGCGCTGATTTACATGACTTTAATTTTCGTAAATATATTACCCTACCATACAATTCAAATTCGGGAAAACGCCATTAGATGTAATCAGCGCATACACACTGCAGCAACAGCAACGATATTATAAATCGGTACAAACGCAAATAACATAACGTGCCATATGCAGCCTCGAAATTTTGCCGTGAAACGCCTATATTATAGAAGCTTTTAGGGAATATATGTGTTTATAGTTTGAGTTACCGATAAGTTATAAGTTTATTTCATACTGTGGCTTTATGGTCGTGCTGTTTCAATTTCATTCCAGCATAATTCATACTTCTAAGGCAAAAGACGCTGATGTTTTCATTTCACAAAGACTGACTATATGTTGTCTGTGGGCGAAAAGGTTCTTTCAACAAACAGTGAATAGCTGTGATTTCTGCCCCATAGGAGTCGTCTTTAGGGATTTTAATATTAATTTGCCAGACAGACAAGAAAGAGATAACAACATGCAGCCATCTTTGCCAATATTCCAAAATCAGTCATCAAAAAACTGGAAATACATTGTGTACAAAATGTCAGGGGAGTAAAGACAAAACTAAAGGATTCGATGTGCAATATTGTCACAACCCCTATATGTTTCGTCCTGGGACGTCACAACAGGGGCGTAACCTGGGGGCGTAGGTGGGGTTCAGGTAGAGAGAAACTCGCTTGGTATAGGTATAATAAGATATGGATTGAATAATAATAATATTACCCTAGTAAGACTATCATGACGTCTCTTCTACGGAGGGACGTACTACTTATAGGCCACTCTGTACACTTGACGTGACTGGAGTGAAGCTGGATTTGAGACAGGTCCAGAAGGGCGTTTCCCAATAAAGGTAGTTTGCACTGGACCTAGTCTGCTGCGTTCAATACTCCCCGAAGGGTATGGTTTGAGACAGGTCCAGAAGGGTGTTTCCCATTAAAGGTAGTTTGTACTGGGAGGAGACTTAGCTAGAGGGCCCTTTTTCCAATTGAGGTACTTTGCCCTAGCCTTAGTCTGCTGGTAATAGAATTCGGCGCCGTATTTATACCAAATAAATGCTGACTCGTCGACACACTTTAGTAAAATTGATGTACAGAGTGGTATTTACTTAAGTAGTTGACAATATTTTGGTAGAAAATTATGACATTATTTTCTCAACCGTAACATTCCTTGATGAAAACATATTAACTAGCGAAATTGGACTCCAAAGAAACTACACAATTTATCGATACGATAGATCTCTAAAAACAAACTCTGTAAAATTTCAAGGTGGAGGAGTTATCATTGCTGTCAAAAAGGATTTAAAATATAAGCTTCTGCCCTCGAATACTGATTCTTTAGAACAGTTGTTTGTTATGTTTACTATTAGATAATCCGCATCCTGCATTAGAGTTTGAAATTGGGGCAGTAAATACAGCTGACAGCTTGTCCTATGATAATTGGTTTTACAATTTTAAACAATGTAAGATAATTTGAACTTTCACAATAGCTGATTGGAATAACATACTAAAAGGCTTATTTGGTGGCGAATTTTGTGGCCCATTCTGATACGCTTCGTCCCTTCTTAAGTTATGACATCGTAGATGACGAAAATCGAACATTGTTACCAAATTAATAATTCGTACTGGCGCACAGAATGCGCCGCCCAAGGGTTAAATTGCTTCTTCCAAATTCTGGAGTCGGCTATTGCCTCGAACTTAAATAGCAAAAGCCTATATAAGTATTAGGTTTGACTACAAAAATTTTAACACGTGAAAATATGGCCCATTTTGAACAAACAAAGTTTAGCCATTTTAAAGGAAAATGCCTTTGAAGTTTTGCCTTTTTTTGACGAACATTTGAAAGATAAAGAAAATTTTATTGATTATGAGATGTAAAAAAATTATTTTCCTACGAGCGTGCGGAAAAGTTACTTTTCCGCACGATTTTTCGTTTTGAAAGTTGTACTTTTCCGCACGATTTTACTTTTCCGCACGATTTTACTTTTCCGCACGATTTTACTTTTCCGCACTATTTTTTTACTTTTCCGCACGATTTTTACTTTTACTGAAAAGTGTACCCATATTAAAGTTCGGGGGCCCCCTATTTGAGGGGCGGAGCCCCGCGGTGGCCCCCTATCTGGGGGGCATAGTCCCGCGGGGGCCCCATTTTTGAAGGACACCGTCCCGCGGGGCCCCTTTTCGGTGGGCGAAGCCCTGGGTGCTCCTTTTTGGGGGGGGGGCGAAGCTCCTTATTTGGGGGGCGGAGCCCCATATTTGGGGGCACAGCCCCGCAGGGCCCCCTATTTTGGGTGGCATAGCCCCGCGAAGGTAGGGAATCCTAACAATTTTTTTGGCCAATTTAGTTATAGGCCAAGGATCATGATAAAAAAATCCGGTTCCATTATTTTTTTGTGTATAAAAAAATCATGCGGAAAAGTAAAATCGTGCGGAAAAGTAAAATCGTGCTGAAAAGCTACTTTTCCGCACGATTTTTTTATTGCTAAAAATGAAGATATTTAGGATCAAATAAATGATTTATGTTATATATTATTTTATATTATGTGCTATTTTGTACCATCATTATAAAATCTTTGCGTATTGGAAAATTTTTTTTGATAAATAAGATGGACAAAAGCACTCGTAGGAAAAATATTGTACCTAACTCTTGCAGAAAATGTCTTTTCTACCCTCGACGGCTTGCCCGAACTCCGCTCCACGTCGTTCGTGCAACTGCCGTCTCGTGCGGAAAAGTACCACTTTCCGCACTTGTTAGGTAAATAACTATTTCATTTAATTATTCAGTAATTTAATTATTCATTTTTAGTCAAAAACAATTAAAAAACAAAATAACATGACAATGTTACTCGTATTTCGGTTTCTAACATCTGGCAACATAGCGCAAGAAAGAATGTTTCAGGTAGTTGAACGGATCATAACTGATTTTTCCTACGAGCGTACGGAAATAGCTCTTTTTCCGCACGCATTGGTCTGCGGAAAGAGTACTTTTTCCGCACTATTGTGGAAAATTTTTTCCGCACGCCGTCGCGTCCTGAATGAAGAAATACCTATATGATATGCAAACAATGGTGAATGGTTAATGTACAATTTTCAGCAGATCATAAATTTAGCCGAAGCAAATGTTAAAAAAATGTTGCAGATTCTATTGGATATTCAAAAAAAAAAAAACAATCAAACAGGATTTTTGACATGACATTTTGACATCAAAGTTCATTGACAAAGTAAAGAAAAATATTGCTAAGACATACGTTTTAAAAACCATAGCAATCTTTGATTTGTTTTCTTTTTTTTGTGAAGACCCGTTATCTTAGAAGTAATCACTAAAAGTAGATAGTAGAAACTTTGGGCAGGAGTCTGATGGTCAATACCATCATCATGTGCTTAATCGTCAGTTTGCATCAACGATAAATTTACAATCCGCTGAAAATTGTACCATTAAAGTTGTCAATAATAAATGAAAAATGTTGTTAATTACTCAATATAGATTCATATTTGTTTTTTATTGCCTGCTCGTAGGAAAAATTGTGTTCCTAACACTTGCGGATCCGAACTCCGCTTCGCGTCGTTCGGCTAACGACAATCGCGTGCGGAAAAATGATACTTTCCGCACTTGTTAGGAATATAACTATTTGATTTTTCAGTTACTTGAAGTATTGAACGCGCATATTGAATTATTTCTTTTAAAATCGAATTTTTACAAATATGCAGATAATGTCACCTTGAATGATCAAGACCAAATCTGCACAAAATATACAATATATGCGATTTCTTCAAGTTTAACGATAAAATGTTAAGAATGTGGATGGATTACCAATAGGTTCAGGCTTATCTCCGTTTTTGCCCGCAATTTTTATGGCAAACTTTGAAAAGAATCTTTTATTTATTTTGGAGAAGGTGAATGTGGATGCTACTTTAAAAAAAATTAAGAATTATACTACATAAAATATGGAAGGGTGAAAATTCTGAAACACACCTAAAAGAAATAATCTGCAGGCAGTAATTGATAACTCCGAAAAGGAAATAAATAAGGCACATAACTGAGCGTTTATTCCACACTGAAGTCAAAAATCAAGTGTTGAATAATTTTAAAATATAAAATCAATTGAATGAATTTTAAAAAGTGCCGTTTTTCAATAAAAATGAGTTACGTAATGAGCTCTCATTACATCACTGAGTGATTTAATGAGCACATTACATCACTAAGCACGATAATGCAACTCATAACGTAACTCAAACGGGCTAAAATGAGTTACGTAATAAGCTCTTACAGTGTAGGTCGTACATAAATTCGTTAACAGTTGCTGCCAGGAAATAAAATCAATAAAATCAACTTGTACCTGTATGAAATCGAAAGTTGGGTTGAATAACAATTAAATGTTCAAGAGATCTAATAGAAATCCTCAAATATATAAGTTATAGGACCCAGGGTTAAAAATTGATCAATTTTTCGACGATGTAGGTTCTTACTCAATAATTTCAAATTTAGACCATGTTGTCCAACCTTGACTTCTGTTCAGATTACTGATTAATTATTATTGATAAAATATATTATTTAAATATCGCGGTACTTAAAGTACCGCATCTTTTGTTAGTCCAGACCCTTTTTAAGATCATCAAAATGCTATCGCAGGTGAAGTCTAGATTGGGATGATTTTGGGCTTTAGAAAGTTGAAGAAATTCAACTGACGGAGAAACTTCTAGAATTCAGCAAACCCAGCTATTGTCAAAAAAGTGAGAAAGGCTAAGTCGAACCATTTGCAGATCTGCCGATTCGATATTTCGCATCTGCGAAGCGCTGTAGAGACTTCGACTCGAAATTTCTTTTGCCCGCCATCAGAAATGGGAAAATTTGGTTATAGGCTACATCAAAAGATTTAATTTCGAAATGTTTTAGTTGAAGATCTAACCAACTTGAGGTGGTGTGAATTCGATAGGTAACCTATGGGTAGGTACACCGTATTTGATCTAATTTGGGTTATCTCGGAATGCTGGACATCACTTCCAAATCAATTTGATAAAAGTTACTTTGAATATAACGTGAATAAAATTAGGCCAAACTATAAAAGTGAAATCAAAAATTCCGTCACATGAATCCCTACTCCGACCACTTAGGTGACGAGACCAGTATTCTAATATCTTGAGTAGGTACATACATACATTTTGAATCTATCTCATCTAATATAATCTAAATAAGATGTAGTTTCCGTTTCCATTAATTCTTCAATCTTATATTGGATATACGGGTGCCCACGAGATTACTTTCCGGCTGCCATTTTTTTATTTGTTTATCGATATCAACGAAACTTGCTAGGCTTGATATTCTAACGAAACGCCTTTTTTATGCATTTTTAATAAGTTTTCTTCCGGTTTCACCGAAAATTACTGAAACAGGATTTGAACCTGCGACCTCCGCATTGCTAGTACGACACTCTACCAACTGAGCTAACAAGCCCGCCTGGTAGAGATCGGCGAATACATGATCACTTCGTTCTCCTCCCACTCACTCCAAACGTTTTTTGTTGTTAGCTCAGTTGGTAGAGTGTCGTACTAGCAATGCGGAGGTCGCAGGTTCAAATCCTGCACAAACCCCAACTTTTTCAATTTTCCTTTGACTTTAATTTCCACAAATTTTCTTTGTAAAACTAGTTTCGGTACCTATAACCGACAAAAATTCTCCCTTTGTTCAAATAAAATAATGGCAGCCGGGAAGTGATCTCGTGAGCACCCGGTTTTTTTTCCTGAAATGTTTTGAAAAGCCATCCGGGACATCCAGCTCTCAAAAAATAGGTATTTTTATTCAAAAATTAATTTTTACAAAACAAGCCATATTAATTATTTTTTGACATTTGCTCTCAAAATTCGATGTTTCATTTTTAATCCGGGAGTACACGCGTGTCGGTCAAAAAGACCGACCATTGATAAAACTAGTAATTACGCCACTGGTACAAGGGTAGCAGTTTTGTCCATCCAGAAATGCCTTCTCCACTACCCATTGGCCAAAAATATTTTGGTTTTTGGTTGAAGTATAGTTCGTTGTTTTCATAGTCGGTGCTTTTGACTAGGCGCGTGAACCTATAAGTATCTAAAATATTTGTGTTCAAAAATGATTATGAATTCTAGTCCTATCTATCTCTCTATTGATTAGTAAACCTTCGTATGTTATGCCTTAGCGTTCAGAATACGTCTGGGATCGTCTCCGCGAAGAAAGCTAATAATTCATATAAACTTCTGGGCAGTCGGTCGATTTGACCGAACGCGTGTAATGACGTAAGTTTTTTGACGCGTGTAATGTAGGGTTAACACCAGAGCGATATAGTTATTTATGTATCAAGGGAATTATGCAGGTGTTAATACCCCAGGGCAACGTATGTGCCGTGGGTATTAACTCCTGATAATTCCCGTGGTACATAGATAATTTTATATCCTACTGAATTTACTGTATTCTGTCTATTTTTATAAAGGAATAAGCCATAAATCAAAATTTCTATTTTTTGTCAAAATGTTACCTATTCAAGGTAAAAGCGGGAGTTATAGAAATCCTTAACTCCCTTGGGAGTTATGATATCCTTAACTCCCTTCCTTAACTCCCTTGGGAGTTATGAAAATCCTTAACTCCCTTGGGAGTTAAGACCCTGTTTATGATTATCGTAACCAAGGTATTATATGGTTTTAATAGTTCAGTAGGATATAAAAGAATTTATGGCACCTGTGCGATAAAGTAAAATTTTTAATGCTACGGGGGGGAAGTTGAAAATTGCATTTTTAACACGTTTGTAGAAAAACATTTATTTTTATAACTGGCTACAATAAAACATGGGATTTTTTGTAAAAAAAAGCAGAAACACCAAGTGAAATAATAAAAATGCTAATAAAACTTTGACATCGGCTTGAAACTTCTTCAGCGAGTCGGGTGAGCTGAAGTTTAGTTTTTTAGAGGCTAAATTAATCTTTTTGTGACTACTTTACAGTTTCATAAGTCTAATATCAAATTTATTAATCTACTTGGAGGGTAGGGTAGTAATACTGGAAATTAAAATGTGTTAAACTTCTAATTATTAAAGTTTAATTAAAGATGCTCGCTAAAAATATGACGAAGCTACTTGGAGTTTATTGAAGAGGAATAATTTGAAACAAGATTGATGAAAAAATCAAAAATAAGTAATAACAAAACTGAAAGTCCCTTAGATATATATGTTGAAAATATGTTTCCAAATTAACTTTGTTGATGGAGTGAACGACCGGCAGCTCAAAAATGAAAATGATAATACGTCAGAGAATTAGAGATGTTCTATAATTCTATTGGTTGGCGGATTACTGGCCGATCAATGAAATTGCAGATTACGTTTTTATCCGTTAGATTGCATACCTGACATTTTATCAGAAGGTGAATAAACCAGCCCTTAATTGAAAAGCAAGTGCCAATTTTCGCTATATTCGCCTTTTTGACCGTATTCTGTAAGAAAAGAGAAAATATATACTTGCGCTGTCAATCGCGTATATGTTTCAAACTAAGTCATCTATCTATACACGGATTTTAAAAAATCCGCGGTTTTCTGTCTATCACCTATAATTTTTGTGTATTTTTGCTGAGTGTTTGATAAAAACCTACAAAATGGGCAAAATGAAAAAATAATGCGATTTAGTGATTAGGATTATTTATTTTTTTTGCGTAGAGTTATAGGTCAAAATTTTTTTCTATTTCATCCAAATTAAAAAGAGCTCTCACTGGGACTTGATTGGGGTTGGGTTGTTGCGAAATATCATTTGAAATTATAGCTATTACAACATTATGATCGAAATGAACAATAGTATATTACATACCGAGTAGGGAAGTGTTTCATTACTGTCGAGAGATTTATATAGTCAATCGAGACGCGAAGCGTCGAGATTGACTATTAATCTCGAGACAGAAATGAAAACTTTCCTCCGAGGTTTGTATACTATTTTATTTGCAAGCACACAATTAATTATGATTAGTCAATAAGTTTTTTTGATATTAAAAAAATAAAACAAACATGCCAAAATGTGTCATTCACTGCTTTGACGTTTTTACCTGACATGTTCTCATTGTTGCCAGCAAAGGTAAATAAATTAGAGTGAGGGAAATCGGTGAGGGAAGTCGAATAGGGAAATCGGTGAGGGAAATCGAAGAGGGAAGTGACACAGGTAAAGTGTCACTTCCAAATTTTTAAAAAGTCAGTAATGACAAGATTACATATATGATTGCAAATAAAATTAATTAAATGCGAATGTTTATTATTTTAAAGCATTACATTGTATTGTCATCATCGTACGTAGGTTCAGAGAAGTTTGTTCCCCATCCAGTGCTGTACCTGTAAATAGACCCGATACGAATATTACATATCCCGATACATATAATAAGTATCTTAGCTCATCCAAATCAACCTTGAGGCTTCCTTTATCATAGAGCTGCAATACAAATGCTTCCCCAGTATGTGCAATGTCCTTTCGGTTCGCTCGAGAATCATTAAATACGAATAGGTACCTACTGTCTTTCCTAACTCTTCATTGTCTAAACATTGGAAAGTTCGGGCCGATGTTGTGTCTCAGCCAGACATTAAATGTGCAAAAATTAGGACATGCTTCAGATTTCCCAGATTTTTTTGAATTTCCGAAATATTGTAATATTTGCTTGCAGCCTTTCCACTTCCAGGTTTTGACATAAAAACTTTTCGAAGATGTTCATTAGTTCTTGCAATTAATATTGTTGAATAATGTGCATCGGTAGCGACAACCGTGACAGAAGGCCTACTAGAAGACAATCCAAATGCTATTTCAGCGATTAGTGTGTCTGCATCAGCTTTAGCTTGGTGCACCATCATTTTGTCGTCTCGAAGTTTTTGTCCATACCATACCAACGTATCTGCAGCTGTGCTTTGTTTTCTGAGTTAGGAACAAATAAATGCATCCTTTGTAGTGACAATTGGTGAATGGTTTTCCACTTTTAATTGCACATTACCTGCACACCGGCACTTTTGTTCCTCAATTTTCATTTACGCAACGCATGGTGTTCCATAATTTTGCGTAATATATGATACATACGAATTACATACATGTTCATACGTTGCAGGCCGCGCAGGCCAATTCAGTACATCTACGAGCTATCCACGATCCAGAACATAAGATGTCTCCGAATCGGTGGTTGATGTGCAGGGAAAGAAATATTAAATTTTTTTAGCAAGTTTAGCCTTGTTGTCTTCCGAAATGAAATATCATCAGATAAACAGGGTGGTTTTGGTGTAAAATCATATTTAAAAGCTTTCTTTTTAAAGTCTTCGCTATTCATGACACGCTCTATTCTATTGAAGAGTTGTTGTGAATATACCTCTATGCGAGTATTCCGAATAACTATGCGGTGATTTAAAGCTTGAAAGGTCTAACTTTGTCTTTTCTCTTCAACTGTAACTCTTCAAAATACTGCCATTCACTTTTTTCATTGATTCCTTCCCAATCTCCAAAGCCCTATCGCAGTTAATGGAATCATCACCGAGTAATCCAGTGGACAAAGCAAGCGGGGGAAGCGCGGGGAGTTTTAGCATGTTATTTCAGATAAAAAATCGAACACGTATACCAATTTTTAGCTGGTTCGGAAAAATTTTGTGTTCACACTCCTAATAATCCTGGGCTATTCATGTTAACCCATTTTCGCGTTTTGTATGACTGACAAGCCCAGGTACGGCCACACCTTGTCAGCTGGTCTCCTTTAAGTTTCGCTGAATGCACCTTTGAACCATTCCATTCGGTTGCGCGTGCGTTGAAATTGATGTTATTTGCTCGAAATCTTCCAAGAATTACCAAAATAAATTCTACGGAGCGGTTCTTGGTGCCGTAAATAATACTAACAAATAGTATATTCTATAACCAGTGTGTGATAAGCGAAATTCTACACGAGAGGCTATACGAGTGAAAAAATTTGAATTCCATACATGTTTTAGACTATACTTTTCCTACGACTATCAACGGTAACAACCTGTGACATGAACTGTGAACGCATGTCACTTCACATTTTAAAACAATATGTCAAACGTCAAGATTGCTAAAGAGCGTTTTCTATTTTCCATCCTTTGTTTTTTCAAGTTGGCTGCAGGTTACAATATTTGGGCCGCACTTCTTGCTCTAGAAATTAATACAACCCGTCGATATCAGTGATTTTTTTGAATTTTATAGTATGTTGGAGGTTTTTCAGTATTTCTGCAGTTTATGTAGTACAGCTAGTGTAGAAATACGAACATGCGTATTTACTATATTTACACCAATAATTAATCCTAAACCTCTCATATTGTATAAACTATTTCCTATGCCCATCCAAAATTATACTATATATAATCATCGGTTTATAACGTTCTACGTCTTCCGATTCCCGATCTCCAACCATCTCTATCAATCCAGGCATCCTCCTCTAAGCCTATGTCTCTCATTTCTTCGTCCACTCCACTTCTCCAGCTTCTTCTTGGTCTGCCGCGTCTTCTTCTTCCCCCTGGCTTCCACTCAATAATTTGCTTGGGTATCGTTGTATTTGCCATTCTTTGTACATGTCCGAACCAAATCAGTTGTTTGTCCTTTATATCATCTACTATTGTGTGTTTTACGTCCATAATCTCCCTTATTCTCAGATTTGTTATCCTTTCCATTTTTGACCTGCCTGCCGATCCCCTCCAAAAGTCCATTTCAGTTGCTTCCAGCATTTTTGCGGTTCGGTTCTTTAGTGGCCAAACTTCTGAGCTATATGTGACTATGCTTTTGACTATGGTGTTGTATCTTCTAGTTTTGTTGGTTTTGTTGATATTTTGGTCCCACAGTACACCAGTTAGTAGGGATATTGCCTTGCGTCCTTGTATATTCCGATCTTTATTTGCTTCGTCTAGGGTTCCCTCATATGAGATTTTCATGCCCAAATATTTGTATTCAGTGCATTGTTTTATTTCTTGTCCGTTATTCAATTTGAGAGATTGCTGTTCGCCTCCTATGGTCATATACTCTGTTTTAGTTAGATTTACTTCCAAACCCCATTTCTCATATTCCTCTATCAGTTTTCGTGTCATGTACTCTAGGTCATCATAGTCCTGTGCAATTACTACTTGATCATCTGCAAAGCTTAAAGTATATAGATTGTATTCATTGAGCGGTATTCCCATGTGTCTGCATTTGTTTTTCCACTCCTTAAGCGCTTGTTCTAAATATATTTTGAAAAGTGTTGGTGATATGCACCATCCCTGTTTAAGTCCTTTAGTTGCTATAAAGCCTTTACTGATCATGTTTCCCTGTTTAATATTGGTTTTTGAATCACTATAGAGCGTTTTTACTGCCTTTATCAGTTCTAAATTGATATTGGTCTTTTCCAGTGCTTCCCAAAGCTTTTTTAGCGGAACATTGTCATATACTTTCTTTAGATCTACAAAGAGTAAAAAATTATACATTTAGTGTTAATTAAGTATCCTTACTTGTTACCTTCCACAGATACGTATAACAATGCTCTACAAAAATGTCCAAATATTGAAGACATTTATTTGTGCAAAATGGAACTATTGAAACAAGATGAGCCTTTTGTTCACCATATTGTATCTAGTGAACAACAATTATGCCCATTCACGAAAATTCAATACGAAGAATCAACAATGGAACAAATACCCAATAATCAAGTATTGGATATTCCTAAACGACATGTGGTAGCAATGCTGCAATGTAACCAGAAGAAATACATGCAAATATGCTGGAAAATGTTCAATGACAATTAAAAATGGAACATTTTTGGAAGACACGCATGAGAACTTCAACCTAGAACTCGAACTCCCCATCATCAACATTCCGGAACTTCCAGAGAATACCACAACTGTGAGACTAAAAGAAGTCGACCATGAAGCTCTTCAATCAGCGATTAAAGAAGCAAATAAATTGAAGACTGACCAATGGGTCAGTCTTCAATTAATTCTTTTATTAGTCCGAGAGCTGGCAGTAAAAACAACTACCTCATAGGTTACCAGAGGGAGGAATTGACATGTCGATACTACCTCACATGGTGATTCCAAAACCGTCCGTCTGCCGGGCGTAAGTGGTGGCTTTATTAGATTTATTTTTTTCTGAAAAGTCAAAAAAACGCCATCAACTACCTCATAGGTTACCACTTTTATTTTTGTGTCAAAACATTACCAAATATGTTACTAACCAAAGTTAAAAAAGAAAACCCTGGCAGACGGTCGCATTCAAATCGCAGAAGGGTTTAAATAGTCCAGTAAATGCGTGCTTAAAACTGCCTTTTTCGTAAAAAAACTGCGAATTTTTTTTTTCAACGGTTTTATATGTTTTTGAGAATGCTGAAACCGAATTTATGGTTTGCTGCCTTGTAGGAGTTCGGATTCATAGCCAAAAATGCAAAAAAACTTAATTTTTCGGCACTGTTTTCAGTTTTTGGCTTATATCTCAAAAACTCTATGGTTTTTGAAGATGAGCGTTCACTACAAATTTGAAGTAAATAAAATTTCCTACAAAATGCCCTAGTCGGCTTCGATTTTATGATAAGCGGTCTCCGCGCTAGTGCTCAGTGAAAAACAATGTTTTTTTGTATTTCCACAAAAACGTCTAAAACACCCACTTTCATCCTCCGCAACCCAAGAAATATAATATGTATGTTAATAGATCCTTTTATCACGTGCGAGTACATTAAATATCATAAAAAAGATGTCTGCCATATTTAATTTTCTCCTACAGGGTAATTCCATTAATTAGCCACCAACGAGTGCCCCTCATACCCTCAATTTTTTTAAATTTTTTAACTGTGACTTGACAAAGACCTGAGAAGTCCAAAAATCAATACTTTTTTTTTTCTTAATCCCCACCTTTTTCTTGAAGACCGTGCAAAATTTACCATAGTTAACTTTAAAAAATTGTAGTTCGTCTCCTAATCAAGTGATCGCCATCAAGCAAACTGCTAATTGTTAACAAGTCTTGTCTCTTTAAACCAACGAAAAAAAAATTAAGTATCGATACCGTTACGGGTCTCTGCCAATTACCTTAAAAATTCAATTTTTTTTGGAAATAACGTAACTTTATACATTCATATATTCTTAGGCCTACTGACAAAAAATTTTTTTTAACGTATTTTATTAACCAAGACCTTACTCTATATAAAGGCAATAAAACATTTCAAAATAATATCGGCTTACTGTTAAAAAAAATTATTTTGAAATTCATGTTTCCCAAAATATACTCTTTTTAGCCATTTCAGGAGTCAGGAAGGCCATGTTTGAGTGAGTCGATTTGAACCTAATTAGGGTAGTCATCACAGGCGCTTATTGGTCTCCAACAATCCTAAATAAAATTGGTATTAATACTTGAATAAGGTGACAAAATATAAATTGAACAATTAAGACACACTTTTCAAATTTTTTTTAATATAGAAATAATTATAAACATAAACAACACCTAACACAACAAAACAAAACATTAACTGAATTTAATTGAACTAAAATAAATATTAATTCGGAACTTTTACTTTAATTTAAAAAAAAAAGAGAAAAATAAAATGTTTTTCTGCGTTTGACAAGAAATGTCAGCATTTTTGACCGGTTGAAAGGTTGCAAAACTCAATATTCTGGTATTTTAATTAGGTTTCAATAGTTGCTAAGGAATCAATGAATAACAATACAGGAAAGACTTTTCCGGCCTAGGCCGGGAAAGTGATTCTCGTATTGCTGAATAATTGGAACTAAAAGACAAACATTTAACAGGTATTTAACCGATCGCAGAAAAAATAGTATGTGTATTTCGGTGAAAAAGCATATTCTCGGCCTTCGGTGTTTGCCGGCCTCGGCTACGCCTCGTCCGTCAACTCACACCGTCGGCCGAGAATGTGTCACTTTTCCACCTAAATACACAATATACTATTTTTATTTACTAATTTTAAAATGAAGAAACTTAGCTGACTCGGAAATTTTTCTGATTTCAATAATGTTATTATCAAGAGGAATAAAGGAATGAAATGTTCGGGTATTTTTTATGGTTAATGCAGATTGAAACCTACTTTCAAAGAACGGTTTTTCTGAATTAATTTCTTCTTGGATGACGAGTGAAAATGTTATAGTCTTAATTTTTTCAACGCAAAATTTGTAGATATCATTGATATTTAAAATCTGATTATTATTTTCTCGTTGTAAACTTGCTTTTCTTACTAAGCGTTTGACAGTTCCACCGATCCCATCACATGCACTCTTGCCATGTGATGTGGCATAGAAATGCCATTCGGCATCAATATCAAAATCTCGTTTATGGTTATATAGGTTTAGAAAATTTTTCTTATTTTTATACTGGCCACCACATCCATCTGTCATATAAATAAACTTCAACAACCTGGGATACTTTTGTTTAACGAGGGTGACAAAACGTTTTTGAAATATAGCAAATTCTAAGGTACTATGTGTTTTGGTATCACTCAATACACAAAAAGAGTCACATTGCAGCATGCCTGAAATATCTCGAAATATATATTACGAATGGGTGTAACGTAGCAGAAGATGAGTTCCAGTGAAAGCTCTGAACTTCATCCTGTACCACAAAAGCATAATTTTCCGCAAAATCACACATCACAATACATTCGTGTTCTGCCAAGTTCTTTTTTCTTGCTCGCAAAAAGTTACTTTGCTTTTTAGAGATGTAGTGATGGGGTTTCGTTTTCAGAACTTGTTCTTTGAAGTTTTTCATAAATTCTTCGTAATTTTCATTTAGGGTCTTCATTTGACATCTGAAATAAAAAACAAACTGGAACATTTTTTATTTAAAGATTCATGCTGCGAACAAACGTCACCTGTCGTTAGAGATCCATTGACTGTACTCTACAGATTCAGCTAATGGTTGTGACTCTTGAATTGTAGACAAGAAATCATCAATTCCTTTTTCATTGGGGCATTGTTCGCACTCTGACATCATACATTGCTCACAATTAATATCACACACCGCTGCTTTTATGTAATCCGCGTAATTTATTGTTCTCGAAATTACGTTGGAGGCTAACTTTAAATTTTGATGGTAGATACAAACACAGACAGTATGTGTACCCGAAGCACCTGCCAAGATACACCACTTGGGTCTCAACTCTGCAAACTTTGAAAACCCTATTTGTGCAGCTGGGTTCTGTTCTTTGAAAAATGTATAAATTTCTTTCAAATTTGAAAGAATTAACCTTTTTTGCATATGAATCCTATTTCCATTATCATCCTTCACTGAAACATATTCTTTAGCCCCTGGACAAGGTCGACTTATATCATTTTCCAAGTAGAATTGAATTATTTTTTCAGACATTTCCTTAGAAAGTGAATGTCTTCCTTGTTTGTTTTCATTTTTAATATAGGGTAGGATTCCATCATTTTTCATGGCTTGTCTTGCTGTTCTCACAGTATTTGGGGAAACATTTAGTTCTTTAGCTGTTCCTTCACGAGACCAAGACTTGGGCGCTATACTTATAAGATTAATTTTGTTTTTGTAATCCACCGTCGATATTTTCTTTTTGACTTCA
This sequence comes from Ceutorhynchus assimilis, assembly GCA_917834065.1. Lineage (NCBI taxonomy): Eukaryota > Metazoa > Arthropoda > Insecta > Coleoptera > Curculionidae > Ceutorhynchus > Ceutorhynchus assimilis. The sequence continues at coordinate 20,700,437 of OU892279.1, forward strand.
TCTATTAATTCAAAGTAATCTTGGTCCAGATTATCAACATTTTCTTTGTTTCGCTTCGCCAGGTAAATTGAAGGCCTCAATACATATCTTCTCAAAAGCTTTCGAGACTTCTAGAACCTTATTTTTTATCCAGCGTTTTACTGTTCCACGTTTAAGTTTTTTTGGCAAGCCTTCCAATTTAAGTGTAAAGCAAACATCGCCTATACTTCTTTTAAGTTCTTCTGTAAAGACAAAAGCACTATCCTCATTATCATTACCTTCAAATTCCTCTTCTATCATATCTACATCCATATAAATAGCTTCTTTATCTTCCTTCAATTTTTTAAAACAGTTTGTACAGATACTTTTTCCCGGAACTAATTTCAAGTGCGAATAAGTTTCACAAATTTCTAAATCCAAAACTCTTAATTATTTTTTAATTAAGGCCTTATGACTTTTAAATGGATCGCAGCAAGCTCCACCAAAACCCTTATTAAAATATTCTAAATACTTGAGTTTATGATACGTACAAATATCTGTTACAGTTTCCTCTAGTCTCCATTCTATTAAATCCTTTTCCTCCTTAGTATAAGACTCAATTTTGGAAAATCGGGAATAATTTTTTTTATGGCACTCTTCATGAACTAGTTTACCAACGGAACAATCCATTTTCGAACTATTCGACATCTTTGAATAATTCCTTTTACAAAATACCGTCAAAAATTACCGTCTATAGTGAAGTACTTAGACCTACTGTTTTGAAACTTCAACATTGCAAAGAAATGATCGCGACAGGGACGATATCATTTAAAAATTGTGTGTGAACATAGGATTTTATGTTTATGTTGAAGGACCTAAAAATAGGATCAATTTGTCAATTGAATATATTTATTTCGTTTTGGTTTATCTCCACTTTTTCGAGTATTTTATACACAGACTAGTGTGGCGTCTGGCTAATACTGTTTTGCTGGTACTTTCTTTTGAACCGGCCCTACGTGTACAGTGGGAATCATTGCAATTGGCACACACTATACCGGGTGCCCACGAGATTACTTTCCGGCTGCCATTTTTTTATTTGTTGATTGAAATCAATGAAACTTGGTTGGCTTGATATTCTAACGAAATGCCATTTTTGTGCATTCATGACAATTTTTCCTGACTTCCGGTTTGACCGGAAATTACCGAAACTTTTGATTCTCAAATGGCACACCCTGTATATTTTTTGTTTTATGGAATCTACAGATCGTTTTACGTCCTAATGTACCACTTTTAAATCGAACTTTGTCCAAATTCCGTTTTCAAATTAAATTTTAAGTAGAAAAAAAAATAACCTACATAATAAAACAAAAATATTTGAACGAAAATTAAGAAAAATGTCCTAGTGTATTATATCCTTGGATTCGCTTCAAAATACTGCATTTAGTAATGTTATGAAAGTGATATGTTCCTATTCTAGTTTTTGAGCTAGGGCAAAAATACTAAAATAATGAAGTTTACAGCCCTCTATCAAAAAAGTTTAAAAAGATAAAATTCAGTTTGTATTTTTCTGAAATTAAGTAAAGTATGTAGAGTCATTTTAGGATGATCATGGCACTCTAGTTGAAAAATTAAAATTTAATTTAGAAACAAAATTTGGACAAAACTTGTTTCAAAAATGGTGGATTGGGACGTAAAATGATCTGTAGAATCCGAAAAACAAAAAATCTACAGGGTGTGCCATTTAAAAATTAAAAGTTCCGGTCATTTCCGGTGAAACCGGAAGTCAACAAAACTTGTCAATAATGCATTGAAATGGCGTTTGGTTAGAATATCAACCCTACCAAGTTTCGTTGATATCGATAGACAAATAAAAAAATGGCAGCCGGAAAGTGATCTCGTGGGCACCCGGTATAAATATCTCTCGTAATGTGTCAAATATGACACACAGTAATAGCAAAATGCTGCACAAAATAGATTTATTGGTTAGAATTTTGACTCAATACGAGGGATTTTAAAGAGTGTGTGCCAATTGCAATGATTCCCACTGTACACCGATAACAACATATTAATACACTTCTACCGTAAAATATTACATCATAACTTTATTTACTTTTGGCTTAAATATGACATTCAATTTTATTCTCGAACATTTAATAATATACATCAACATTATTCCTCAATATTGGATCTTCTTGTTGGTTCTTCCACCTCTGGAGGATTCAGCAAACCATTGTTATTTGCAGCTCCTACAGACTCCGTAATATTGCCAAGAAAGGCAACTATTTCTTCTCTATACTGTTGGCGATTTGAAACCCGTCGTCCATGTATAAATGCGATTAAATTTTCTTCGGTCATTTGGCGCAAAGCTGGCCTAAAGTGCCTATCAAAAACGCCGATCATGTATTGCTCCATTTCGCTTCGTTCTGCAATGACATACCTGCCATTATTTTCCATTATAACAGAAGGATTTTCCTTATTACAAAGTAAACTAGTGATATGTCACTTTGTACGAAGAACTTTACCATGTAGTACCGACGATCGGTTATACCCAACTAGCGAGAGCAACTGGATTCCCATCCGAACATTAATTTCAAAACACAAGAAAAACTATTTACTATTTGTTTTTTCCCTTTTCTTTAAAATTAAAGTAAACGTTCAAAATTTTTTCTCTCTCGTCAATTAATTTCAGCCTAGAATTCAGCTTATGTTTTGCTGTGCATGTTGTGATACGTGTTGTTTATGTTTATAATAGTTTTTATTTTACAAAATTTGTGAAAAGTGTGTCTCAGTTCTTCAATTTATATTTTGTCACCTTATTCAAGTATTAATACCAAATTTGTTTAGGTTTAGTCAGGAGAGACATATGCGTTCACAGGACAACTAAAACAAAAATACACAACAATTTTATTTGTGATTATTAGAGACCAATAAGCGCCTGTGATGACTACCCTGATTAGGTTCAAATCGACTCACTCAAACATGGCCTTCCTGACTCCTGAAATGGCTAAAAAGAGTATATTTTGGAAAACATGAATTTCAAAATAAATTTTTTTTAACAGTAAGCCGATATTATTTTGAAATGTTTTAGTGCCTTTATATAGAGTAAGGTCTTGGTTAATAGAATACGTTAAAAAAAAACTGTTTGTCAGGTGCCCTAAGAATATATGAATGTATAAAGTTACGTTATTTCCAAAAAAAATTGAATTTTTAAAATAATTGGCAGAGACCCGTAACGGTATCGATATTTAATTTTTCTACTGACGTTTCATAATAGCAACTTTTCGATTGTCATTTTAGTTTTGAAACGACATTCTTTTAAGCACTCAGTGCGTAAAAGTGACTTTTAGGCACTCAGTGCGTAAAAGTGACTTTCAAGTGCGTAAAAGTAACTTTCAAGTGCGTAAAAGTAACTTTTAGGCACTAGTGCCTAAAAGTGTCATTCATTGTTCAGAAATAAAAAACACACTAAACACAGATTTAAATTTTGTTTTGTATTTATTATGAATATTAGTCACCATCATGAAGGGTGTCAAGCAAAAGCAGGTGACAAACATTGAAATAAAATTGTGTTTTTTATTATGAAACGCCAGTAGAAAAAATCTTGTATACAATACGTTACGAAACGAAGTCTTTTAGTCACTCGACGTGTTGTCCTACTCGGCTCTGCCTCGTTGGACAATTTTCACGTCGCGTGCCTAAAAGACGCTCATTTCGCAACTTATTGTATAAATAGCTATTTTTTTTCCGTTGGTTTAAAGAGACTAGACTTGTTAACAATTAGCAGTTTGCTTGATGGCGATCACTTGATTAGGAGAAGAACTAGAATTTTTTAAAGTTAACTCTGCATGATAAATTTTGCACGGTCTTCAAGAAAAAGGTGGGGAGTAAGAAAAAAAAAAGTATTGATTTTTGGACTTCTTTGTCAAGTCACAGTTAAAAAATGAAAAAAAATTGAGGGTATGAGGGGCACTCGTTGGTGGCTAATTAATGGAATTACCCTACCCAACTAGCATTTTGGTGCAATAGACTACCACTCAAGAAAAAGTTACCTAAATTTGTCAACTTTTAGTAATTATTTCCTTAAATAATGTTATTAAAGTAAAATATGTCTTCAAGCGTTGAGCTGGAATTCCAAAACTAGTAATGGTATACCTGATTATAGTCCTAGAAGACATTTGACTAGGAAGTTGAAACTATTGGTTCAAAACTACTAAATATTCACCTTCTAAAAACGCTTAAAGAATTCAGGTTTTCAAACCCAATTTAAGGGGTCATAACTTACTCAATATCAACCTAAAATAGGTACTCAAAGTTAGGTTTTTTTTTTGTCATCCTAGCAAGTAAAAATTATGCCATTTATTACCAAGAATAAATCCTTCCAAGTTATTTAGGTATATTGGTAAAAAATTGGTCAAAGTGTCTGCTAAATAGCCTTATTACAGACCTTGAGGTTAAAAGGATTTTTTTGGTAAATATTTGGTCTAATTTCAACTTTGTAACTGGACTTTAAAGAAAATAGTTCTAGTTCCAGAGACCTATAGGTATAAAAGTCTTAATTATGGTCAAAAATTACTTGCAAAAATGTTCTCAAAGTTAATGCTCCCAAAAATAGCTTTCAATGACAAATATTTCTCCCACTGCTATGTTTTCTTCTAAATTAGAATTTCTTGTGTTATAACCTATAACCTAAATAATATCTTCGCTGTGGTTGCGTTTCCTTAGTGTGTTCGTTCGCCCTTGTTAGTTTCAAGAACATGTCTAAAAAGTTGAAAACCAAAAGGACCAAGGCTTAAAGGAACACGTCACAGTACTATAGAGAAGCTAAAAATAATTCTGCCACTCAAAGACCTATATCACCGAAAAAGATTGTATCACCCCATACATTTCCAAATGTTCATTCAACAAAAAGTCAACAATTTCAACAAGTAGTGTTGATGATATTGGTGGTAATCAGAATGTTGATGCTGATTACATAAAATTGGCCTACGAAAATGAGGTTTAATAAGATTCAGCAGGGGCGCTTTCATTTACCTATGCATTATCGGTTATCGGATCTAGTTCCGGCTCCGGCCTTTATTTAAATTTACCTAAAAGTAATTTTTAGATCTTAAAATGGGTAAATTTAACCACAAAGTTAATAATGCACGTTTATCTGGACCTGCATTCTAGAAAATATATGCTATTGGTAAATAATTATGGGAAAAAGTCCCTATAGGTCGAAATTGTAAAAGTAGCCATTTTAATTCATCCACTATTATAAAAATCCAATCAAAAATATTCTATAATATGTTTGAAATATATCATTTTAGCCCTTCGAAAAGCAAGTAAATCAAATAAAAACACATTTCAGGGTATATGGTTAACAGCTTACTTCTAAAAACAAAGCAAATTTATTTTGAGGTTATGTGAGTATCAGAATATCAACAAAAATAGTTAATAAAATTCCTCGAAAACTCTTATTTCAAGGGCGCCTTAATTTTGTGGGAATATTTTGTCCACATTTCACGAAAAAGATCGCTCCGCATAGAATTTTTGTTTCACAGTGCTGGGTATACCTACTAACTACAATTGATTCCATTGAATCATTACCATACAGTATACGGAAGCCATTACTTCAACAAGTTTAACTAAAAGCAAGATTTAAACCTCAAACACCAGCAGTTATCATATTTATAACCAATAGGTTTCTATTATTTTGAAAAGAAAAAGACGGAGAGCGTGTTTTGGTGATTGTTGTTAGATTTAGGTCAGATTTATGTCATACCACAGGAATAAATGTATGCGGATTTACCACAAAATACCCGAAACAGTATTATATTTTCTTTTTGGTATTTTTGACCAATTGGTTATAAATACCTTATCAACCTAATATCGACTTCTAAATTAGTTCAGTTCTATTCCCCACTTTGGGAAAAAGGAAAACAAATGGAAGTAAATAATCCCTATTTGAAATTAGTCATGCAAAATTTTCGACCAGTTCAGTGGTCAAATGGAAGTAATTTTAACCTTGATTGTTTGTTGGGTACAGATTTTTATGAGAACCATTTTTCAAATAAATTACATTGCAAGCCATGTTTGATGAAAACATTAAGAAATTATATTTACAACTTATTCGGTAGTTACATTAAACTGGAAATAAAGCACAGGATTATCATTCCTTTGAGTGGGTCCTCCATCTGAAAAACAAAATAAGGCAGAAGATGAGTATACTATAGGTTTAGTTTTGGGTAGTCCGCTAGAAGGTCCAGGTAAAGGGTTTAAAGCAATCGAAGGTCCAGACAAAGAGTCAGTACCTGTGGAAGCTGAATACTAAATTGTGGCTATTCTTCCACTGAAAAAAATATTACCTACATTGAGAAGTGTAGTACTAAAAAAAAACTAAACTTCTGTTTCTATTTATTACTTATGTAGTTTTGGGTCGTCCACAAGAAGGTTCAGGTAAAGGGTTTTGGGCAATCGAAGGTCTGGACAAAGAGTCAGCAGCTGTGGAAGGTCCAGGCTGCATACTAAATTGTGGCTGTTCTTCCACTGAAAAAAATATTACCTACATTGAGAAGTGTAGTACAAAAAAAAAAACTAAGCGAAAATGCATGTAATGATGCGAAATATTATATAAATTAATATCTTCTGTATCTTTAGCCGCTTCAGGCAGTGAAACTGGAATTGGCTCATCCAGATCGCGTTCATCGCCAGCGATAACTTTTGAGGAAGTTGATGGCGTTTTTTTGACAAAATAATTGACACCGTCTGCTCCGAAATAGTGATCACTTCCAACGGCAGACCTTTACGATTTCAATTTAGTTAGGATCTTAGGCGGTTTTCAGGTACCCCATTTCACTTCTCTGGATCCAAGTAGTTTCCTATCCACTGCTGCACCTGATGAAAAAACCGTACACGTTCACATTGACACCGCTCGCGGTAGTGATGCCCAAAAATAATTTTAACATTATATTTCGAATGAACAAGTTCACACTGTGGCGGCGTGTCGCGCGGTGTTAACATGTTCATTTGAAATATAATGCTAAAATTATTTTTGGGCATCGCTACAGCGGCAACGCGCAACGCTCACCGCTCAAGCGGTGTCAATGTGAACGCGCACTTTTTTTAGGGCCTGTCTTTGAGCGGCAGCTTCAGGGGAAGGTGAGAAACTACTTGGATTCAGAAAAGTGGTGTTGGAAGTTGACAAGAAATGAGTTGTTCCCCATTACCACACCAAATCCACCGGCTCCCGAAAAACTTCTCCAGCTTATATCTTGCAAATGCAAGGCAGGTGCTGGTGCTGGTCAACGTGGGTGTAAGCAGACAGGACTGTTCTGCTCCACTCCAACATCGGCGATAGTTGTGATGCAGAAGGCGAACGCGATCTGATGAGCCAATCGGCTGAAGAGACAGAAGGTATTAATTTATATAGTATTTTGCATCATTACATGCATTTTCGCTTATTTTTCTCTAGTATTACACTTCTCAATGTAAGTAATATTTTTTCGATTGAAAGAGCAGCCACAATTTAGTATATTTAGCCTGAACCTCCCGCAGTTGCTGACTTTTTGTCTGGACCTTCGATTGCTTAAAACCCTTTACCTAGACCTTCTAGCGGACGATCCAAAACTAAACCTATAGTATACTCATCTTCTGCCTTATTTTGTTTTTCAGATGGAAGACCCACTCAAAGGAATGATGATCCTGTGCCTAATTTTCGAATGTAATACCACAAGAGGTTTCAGGATTACCGGATAATACTTTTACCTGCCACGAAACGCGTTACGCAGCAACACCACGACTCCGAAGGAGGCGTGGTGTTGTTGGTAATGCGTTGAGTGTCAGGTAAAAGTATTAGGTAATCCTGAAACATCGAGTGGTATTCAAAAGGTTACACAACGAACTAAACTTTGATACTTTATTAATTTTTTTTATGATGAATAGCATTTTGCCACCAAGCGCGATAATCCCAAAAGGCTTATCACTTTTTAAGCCTCTCGTGTCATATGGGAACAATGTACAATGAGTTGTATAATCAGTTTAATGTAACTACCGAATAAGTTGTAATATAATTTCTTAATGTTTTCATCAAACATGGCTTGCCATGTAACTTATTCGAAAAATGGTTTTCATAAAAGTCTTTATGAGAAAATTAAATATGACAGACATCTTTTTTATGATATATGTACTCGCACGCGATAAAAGACATATTATAGTATTTTTAATACCCATTTAGAATAACTCCATCCTTATTCCTCAAAATGAACGTCGATTACTAATACGTCAATTTCATGTACAAATAGGTAATTCCTAACCTAATTTTATTTGTGTGTTCATGAAGCGAAATACGTTTAGTCACTAGAACGACTGGTACTTCTAAATAGGTATTAAAAATTCAATATCATATTATATTTCTTCGGTTGCAGGGAATGAAAGTGGGTGTTTTAAATTTTTTTGTGAAAATATTTAAAAAAAAAAACATTGTTTTTCACTGAGCACTAGCGCGGAGACCGCTTATCATAAAATCGAAGACGACTAGTGCATTTTGTAGGAAATTTTCTTTACTTCAAATTTGTAGTGAACGCTTATCTTCAAAAAACGTATAGTTTGACTGAAAAAAGTGCTGAAAAATTCAGATTTTTTGCGTTTTTGGCTATGAAGCCGACCTCCTACAAGGCAGCAAACCATAAATTCGGTTTCAGCACCCTCAAAAATATATAAAACCGTCGAAAAAAAAAAAACGCAATTTTTTCACGAAAACGGCACTTTTAAGCACGCATTTACTGGACTATTTAAACCCGTCTGCGATTTGAATGCGACCGTCTGCCAGGGTTTTCTTTTTTAACTTTGGTTAGTAACATATTTGGTAATGTTTTGTCACAAACATAACAGTGGTAACCTATGAGGTAGTTGATGGTGTTTTTTTGACTTTTCAGGAAAAAATTAATCTAATAAAGCTTACGCGCGGCAGACGGACGGTTTTGAAATCACCATGTGAGGTAGTACCGACATGTCAATTCATCCCTCTGGTAACCTATGAGGTAGTTGTTTTTACTGCCAGCTCTCGGACTTTAATAAAAAGAGTTAAAATTTAAAACCAATAATGTGTCAACCTATATTATAATCATAGTATTAAGTTCTATTAGTAGTTAAGTTCAGAAGTTTAGGACAAGATTTCCATTTTAGACAGAGAAACTCATATGCTAAAAGAAATATTAGTGAAATGGTCCAAATAACTTTGAATAAAACTGTTAATTGTAGAACAGATACGCAGGGTTTGAGCATTCAATACAATTATCTTTTAAATCAATTTAAGGGTCTACAATCTAGTTGATAGCTAAAATAATGATAATAAGAATCGTAATTTCGAAAAGAATGTGTTGCCTGTATGCTCTTTTTACTGACAACGAAGAATGCGTAGAGTAGGTTTAGGTAGGTAATATACAGGGTATTCAATTTAAAATAAGAAAGTTGGAGGACGACCAGCTTTTTTGGAACACCCTATATATGCAAAGGTAAGTTTTTCAAAAAATTTAATTTCAACCATACATTTTTTATTTGGGACACTTTTTTCTAAAATGTCAAATAAAAAAAATAGAGGGGGGTGACATTTATAACCAATAACCCTGTACATAGGAAATTACCATGAGCTGTTGATAGAGGGCGGTACCTACTTTCGAGAAGCCTATCCAGAAAAAAATGATTTTCACAATGATCTCAAAGATATCAACATATCATTTTTAAAATTTTCTACTAGTAGAAGTAAAACACAAATCTACCGGGTGTTTTTCAAAATCCGCTCACCCCTATAACTTTTTTATTTTTCCAAATAAGCAAATGAAATTTGGTGTGTTTATTTATGACCCGGATGTGCATTATTTGACGTATTCAATTATTTAATATCATTTCCGGTTTCACTGGAAGTGACCAGAACTTTCTTATTTTAAATGAGACGCCAGGTATTTTTTCCTCATTTCAATAGAAAACTACATTATGAGTACAATGACACCTCACTTTTACTTTTTAAACTAGAGCACCATGAATTAGTTAAAATGCTTAATTTTGCTCCAAGGAACCTGGGAAAATTTGTTTTGATCTTATTTTGTATTTTAAATCCTCTACAGACTCATAAAAAAGTAGTAGAAGTGCATTTTTGTATTTATCTCAATTTTTTCAAATGGAAAGAGTGTGGCTCATTGCAATATTCCAAAAGAGCGTTTTCTAACGAGCAATAGGGAACTTGCACATTTTTTTTTTTTTTTATTTCAAAAATGTGTTCTACTACACTAAAGATATAGTCATTCCAAATATCAAGCATTAAAAATCAGCCGTTAATTTTTTATAAATATTTGAAGTTACGCTCGAAACATCGCCATTTGAAACGACCGATTAGTGTGACGTCACTCGGCAACAAAATTCCGTTGAATATCCTTGGTTGACAGTGACCTTCGAGCAGGTAGATTTAGATTATGCTTATGTTGTTATGTATGCCGTTTATGATAGATTTGACATTGACAACACCAGCAGCGCATGGCGTGGCAGTGGCGCGACCCGATTATTACTGCCTTGTGACGTCAGGACCCATAGAAATACGTTTTTGATCGCGTCATGAATTTCGAATTGTTTGGTATTTTCAATTGAAGATTTTGGACACCAGAGATAAGATATTATATTTTTTTCCTAATTGCATCATTTATTAGAATGATTATTATTATGTTCTATTATTTATTCCATATTTAATTTAATATGCAAGTTCCCTATTCAGTACCACACAATCGCTAGTTCATCACTCAAATACAGAATTTTCCTAGTATTCTAAATATTTTTGGAAAATTTCAGTTCAATATTTAAATAAACTAGCGATTGTGTGGTACTAAATTGTTCGTTAGAAAATGCTCTCTCGGAATATGCTAATGAGCCATACCCTTTCCATTTGAAAAAATTGATATAATTCCAAAAATGCGCTTCTACTAGCATTAAATGAGTCTGTTGAGGATATTAAATACAAAATAAGACCAAAAGAAATTTTCTCAGGTTCCTTGGAGCAAAATTAAGCATTTTACCTAATTCATGGCGCTCTAAATTGAAAAATAAAAATTTAAATAATTTGGAGATGAAATGTCAAAAACTGACAAATGAGGTGTCATTGTACTTGTAATGTAGTTTTCTATTGAAATAAGGGAAAATATACCTGGCATCTCATTTAAAATAAGAAAGTTACGGTCACTTCCGGTCAAATCGATAATAAATAATTGAATATGTCAAATAATGCACCTCCGGGTCATGAATAAACGCACCAAATTTCATTTGTTTATTTGGGAAAATAAAAAAGTTATAGGGGTGAGCGGGTTTTGAAAAACACCCGGTATATATTCCTCGGTAAAGAAAGTCATTACATTTCCTAGCGCATCTGTGAGCAGCACAGGCAGTACTTACCCCCAAAGTAAGTCCAGTATTGAAGCGGATGTCGCTGACACGTACTCGTACTAATAATAATGCCACACTCCTCCAGGACTGCCAGCGGGTGTGAAATATTGCATAAATATTATTCGGGAACCTACACACACGTCCATCTTTGTGTGCCTGCATCCTTGGTTACCCATGGATGCATCACCCAAACAAAAAAGTTTTGATATGTCGTTATAGCGACTCATATGAAAGTTCCAAGAAAACTCGAACGTCGCAGAACTATTTTGCAAATCCATATTTCAGACATTTAAGAAATTCTGGAATGGTATCATGGCTCATCATCATTGTCGTCTCGCATTCTATAAAATATAAAACATCGCCGATCAAAAAAAGCTGTGGGACGTAAAAAGTGCCCCATGTATTTGATGACAAATTTATCAGCATGGCTGCCTTATCTAGAGCAGCGCAGACGTAGGAGTAGGAAACGTAGAAATAGTATTTTTGGTTATCTGCACATGGTCATTGGGACCTTAATCTCTTATTTCGTTTATTTGACGTTCTTTGATAGCTTCATCTATGGTTCGCTCATGCGAGATTTTCCGACTTAATTCGTTTTCTTTTCAAAAGTTTCCAAATAATTAGTCTCATTTTTTGCTTTTAGACACTAAAGATTTTAGTATTCGAATCTGCAACACGAAAAATTATTGAGGTCTAAAGTTTTCGTCCTTCTTCCGGCTAATTTGCATCTCTATTTTACCTTTTTGGTACTTGAACTGTGTAAATCTCTCAGCCTACTGATCGGAGTTTGATTGTTACTGTAATGAATATTTATTATCCATTTATACTTTTGTGAACTGTAGCTGTAGTTATCAATTTTTCCGATCTAACCAATTTGAAAAAAAAAAAAAGTTTTATTTAGGGACAGGGAATATTATTTTAAATGAAATTTTCATAAAGAATTCGCGTTTCACGTATGACGCACTGTCCGCCCAAGTTAAGAATATCGGGTAAAAGAATGTGAAGAATTTAGGTTCATAGAAAACATAGTTGTCAAGTACACTCACTACAAAAAAATAATTGTTAACAAATGAATTATTAAACGCCTCATTTTTTTCTAGTGAGTGTACGTGACAACTATGTTTTCAATGAACTTAAATTCTTCAAATTTTTTTACCCGGTGTTCTTAACTTGGGCGGACAGTATGTATTCCAATAACGAGTCTTAGTTTACAAATTATCTTATATTTGCCATGTTTATAGTTTAGGTATTCCCTCTCAAATCGCGAATTAACACGCCCTTAAAATAAATAAGACGCATCTGTCAAAGCAAACAGGCATTAAATCTTTAATTGTGTAGAAGATACGATTTGCGTTTCGGGGGTGCTTTTGTTTTCACGTGATGAGTAAAATTGCGAACATAAACCAAAATGCGGGGTGGAAATCTAATTTTGCGCAATCATAAAATACAAAAGCAAAACATTTAACTCAAGTGTGTTGTTGTGAAATATAGGGATTATTTTTACGTTTGAGTTATGATTCCGGGATAGAATAATAAATTCTCTAATTCCTTTTCTTTTTTTTTCATTAATGACGATAAAACTAGCTAGCTATGAAAATAAAGATTATTTTTAAATAGCCTACCAGCCAGCGTCAAACAAGGTAAACCGCTAATTTTCCGCAGAGGGTCGTTAAAAAGTTAGCTTTCTAGAAGCCACATCGGGCGAAGTTCCTTTTTCACGGTTTAAATTAGCTACTCGTTTCTTCTTCAAGAAACAAACTTTTCCGGCCTTCTTATTGTCCCTTGCCTAATTAGCGCTGTTTGAGAAAAGTTTTTGGATTAATTTTCTCCGCTTTTCCATCCATAGACGCGTTTCGACCTATATCAGGTCTCATCAGTATGGCTAGGAAAAGCGAAGAAAACCAATCCAATTTTTCGCCTAAAGGCAAATGCAAGAAATTCGAAGAGCGAATCTTGATCTTAACGCCATCTAGGACACGATAATCAACACTACACGCAATTTTGCTGTGCAAAATGGTGAACGTTCCAAAGGCAGACCAAAATTCAGTTCGTTTGGGTTTCACATAGGTCGAAACGCGTCTATGGATGGAAAAGCGGAGAAAATTAATCCAAAAACTTTTCTCAAACAGTGGTACTTTTGGGTGAAACCCAAACGAACTGAATTTTGGTCTGCCTTTGGAACGTTCACCATTTTGCACAGCAAAATTGCGTGTAGTGTTGATTATCGTGTCCTAGATGGCGTTAAGATCAAGATTCGCTCTTCGAATTTCTTGCATTTGCCTTTAGGCGAAAAATTGGATTGGTTTTCTTCGCTTTTCCTAGCCATACTGATGAGACCTGATATAGGTCGAAACGCGTCTATGGATGGAAAAGCGGAGAAAATTAATCCAAAAACTTTTCTCAAACAGTGGTACTTCTGGGTGAAACCCAAACGAACTGAATTTTGGTCTGCCTTTGGAACGTTCACCATTTTGCACAGCAAAATTGCGTCTAGTGTTGATTATCGTGTCCTAGATGGCGTTAAGATCAAGATTCGCTCTTCGAATTTCTTGCATTTGCCTTTAGGCGAAAAATTGGATTGGTTTTCTTCGCTTTTCCTAGCCATACTGATGAGACCTGATATAGGTCGAAACGCGTCTATGGATGGAAAAGCGGAGAAAATTAATCCAAAAACTTTTCTCAAATAATGTTTAAAGTTAGGTAATATTTCATGTTACATTTTAAAAAAATAATTGTATTTTCCCACACCTACAATGCACATATTATATTAGAAATAAAGTGAAGTGTTTGTACTTTCTATTGACTTTTTTAAAAAATATCAACTGATGGCTACAAGATGCCCAATATAACATTAATACCTTTTGTCAGTTTGTAGTTTACAAAGTTTTATATTTCATTAGATTATCACAAATTTTCTCAAGGGCACGAGCTTTTCTTTCTTCAATTATTAAGCGTTTTTCTTTGATTTCAAGCATCTTGTTGTGGTAGCGTCTTTTTTCATTTTCTGCACCTTCCATGATTTCTAATTTTCGCTTCAAATACTCCTCTTTTATTTCTAATTTTTGTTTTGCTGTTTCACTAAGCAATTCTGCTGCAGAAGCAGCTACCTGCAACTTTTTGGCAGACGAAACTGTGTGCTTCTTTACTGAAATAAAAACAAATAACCATAAGTGGTAAGCAATTTATTTCTTAAATCACCAGAGAATTATTCATTCCCAAAAATCGTAAAAAAATCTATATGACAGCAATAATTATTTGCCCTCGACTAAAATAGAAAAAAAAATCTAAGTGAAAAATGAAAAATACCTGAAGTTGGAATAAACAAAGATCCATGTTCCACTGTTCCTTTCTTTGGTAGAATATTTTCTGTTTCCTGTGTATTTTTAATACCAGGCGTCGGCATTACGTCCAACACTGTAAGCATAATATTAGATTTTGCTTGGAATATTTAAAATTTATATTTTAGTAGTCGATGCCTACCTATTATTTCTTCAACGCTATCGTTCCCTTTTGCCATATTATATTCATAATAATCATGATCCATAATTTCATAATTATTATTCACCAGCTGAGGCTGAGGTATATCAACAATGGGTGAGACAGGTTTAACCGAGGCTTTAGTATTTGATTCAATAGCATTTTTGAAATCCTGGAAAACATTTTAGGTAGTTAACCAATAGGAAGCATTAAGGTATTTTTTATTATACAAATTGCACTCAACATACATTTAATAAATTAAATAATCTTATTACACATACTTATAATTGTAATTTTTATTGAAATATCGAAAAAAGTTGAAGTGTAAAAATAGTTAAGCTTTCAGAATGAGTACCTACCTAAACCATTACTTATTATTAATAATAATAATTTAATACGTACAAAGTGTACAATGGATACTTGAACGGAGGAGTGTCCATTCACGGCCAAATTGCTTATCAGACTTAATATATCCTCTTCATTCTGTTTTAATTTAGTAGGTAAAGGAGGTCCTCCGCCTGTACCATTAGCATGTCTTTTGATGACGGCTTGCTTAGATTTCACTTTGCATCTCATATCTTGCCAAGTCTAAAATCATAGTGGTTATTACCCCACTTGTATCACCACATAAATGTTTCGCAATAAACATACCTAGGTTTCTAAACGTAAGTAGGCCTATTTAATCAGTAATTAATTAGGTACTTACTTTTCTCCATTGCATCCAACTTTTCTTGCCATCGGCAATTCCATTTAATGTGGTTGCAATGTTTATCCATTCCTTTTGGCCATCTTTCTTAGAAAAACTTGAGGAAAACCGACCACTACACAACGCTGGTCGGTCTTGCATCAAAGCGAACAGTTTAGTCTTTTGGTCCGCGGACACATAACCGGCACGTTTCTCCTTTATTTTATTTAAATTCATAGATACTAAGTTAATTAATTAAAATTATCCGCAGAAAATAAACTCAAATACCCGGCAAATAGCCAAAAGTCAAAACAGAAAACAGCTGACAAAACAAGGAAGGCCCACGCCATGTATATTTATCATGTGACTTAAATACCATTAAGCTTTTGGTTACAATCGTGACACAAGCTACGACATCCCTCACAACACTCGAAACCGTCCAACTTTTATCGCATTCGGTTCGGGAATAGCATATCGAACGAGAAGAATATCGCATGCGAAATTTTCGCGATGCTAATATCGCGTTCGAAATTTATCGGACAAACTCAAACATAGGGTTCCAGGCGATCAGCAGGGTCACATGAAATCAAGGAAATAACCCGTCAGGTAAAAACGTCAAAACAGTACATGACAGATCTTGGCATGTTTGATTTATTTTTTTAACTATAATAGTTATTTATGTATCAAGGGTACTAAGTAGATGATTATGCCCTGAGGGCGACAGTCTTACAAAGCCGAGGGCCTCTGGCCCGAGGGTTCGTAAGTCGCCTGAGGGTGCATACAAAATTTTATGTCATACCAGTTGGTTGTGAATAATAAATACCTGGGAAAAAAGTTTCACTTCGCAATTGTCATCAGTGTGCAGAATCATCATTTTTTGACAAAAATAATATGTTTATAAGCGTAAATTTATATTTTGTTAATAAAGAATAAGTTAATTGAAAACTGTTTTTTGCGTCTTTATACAGGCTGTCCCTGGGAAAACGGTCCACCCCGATTTTTTGGATTTGAAATGAAAATCGGGAAAAACGTTCGGACACGCCGATTTTTGATTTGAGGGTGAAATATTTTTCAGTTTTTTTCATCCCCGTAGCTTCAATCCCTTAGGTAGGGGGAGAACAACCCCCCAAACTTGAATAGGTGATAAGGGTCGTGTCACACCTCTTTTCAAAGGTCTCATTGAGTTCTTTATGGCCCTAGAATTTCGTCTTATTATTTTCATCCGACATACACAATTTACAATTCACGTGTTCACATGATTAATAATAATAATGAAAAACTTCAATTTCAAGTATTTTTATTAGGGGGAGGTAAGTATCGCTTTTACTCCCACTAAAACAATAGTCTATTTTAGGCGACTGTCACAAAAAGATTAGTTTTACGGATTCAATATCATCCCTAAAGTATATCTTTTTTGGCCGCATTTACTTTACGGCCGCATTCACTTCACGGCCGCATTTGCTTTATTACTTTACGGCCGCTTTTACTTCACGGCCGCTTTTACTTCACGGCCGCTTTTACTTTACGGCCGCTACTTTGGTGAAAATAGACAATTTTTTCTATAATCACACTCTCTTTATCCTAGTTTTTGTTATTAATAATTGTGTATCTACCTATCTTTGCTGGATTATTTATTTGATCAATAAAGTTTAAAGCTACTGTTGAATTTTATTCTTTTTTCAAGAACAAACACTCGCCTAAAAAATTTTGTGTGCACCTCGGCCGAATGATCTTTTTTGGCCTCACCTGAAATTTGCTTGACCTCGGCTGCGCCTCGGCCGCAAATTTCTGATTCGGCCAAAAAAGATCAACTTTACGGCCTTGGTACACAAATAACTATTTTCAAGATTTTGACAAGCTGTCATTTCGTAACGGATGAAAATGATAAGACGAAAATCTAAGGCCATAAATAACTCGATGAGACCTTTAAAAAGAGGTAGGACAGGACCCCTATCCCCTATTCAAATTTGGGGGGTTGTTCCACCCCAGCTAGGGGGTTAAAACTACGGGAGTTAAAAAAAACTGAAAAATGGTTCCCCTCAAATCAAAAATCGACGTGTCCGAGCGTTTTTCCAGATTCTCATTCCAAATCCAATAAATCGAGATGGACTGTTTTCCGTGGGACACCCTGTATAAAAGAATTGAATACATTTTCTGAAATAAATGCTCCAAAAAAATTGTTTTGTTTTTTTTCCGAGCGGGCGGGGGGCGCTGCGTTTTTGTAGCACCGGGCGGCAAACTACCTTAAACTGACACTGTAGGTACATACATAGGTAATCTTAGAGCAGGTAAAGCGCTGTCCTACGGACATAAGGAGTAGGAACGCGCCATTCTGCTTATGAAACTAAAGTGAAGCCAAGTTTTTGGCAGGTGTTTGGCACCAAAATACAGGTAAAGCATTGAATTGCCATAACCGCCATTTTTTGTGGGCCAAAATACCTGGAAAAAAACGGCTTCATTTTCCAAATCCAGGTTACTACTCCTTTACCTTTACCTGCTCTAAGTAGGTAACGCTAGTTAGGTTCATTGGTTAAGGACAATAAGGGCAGTTACAAGTGTAACGTTTTCAATTTCTTGGCTAATAAGCTACCTTGTTTTGCCATACTGGATATGATTCCATATAGAGCTACAATGAAATAAATGAATAAACAACTATCTTTTTTGTGCCCAGATTTTGTTACCTTGAGTACTGCCTTCTATAAGAAGTTTTTTTTGGTTCAGGTTTGCAAGTTTGGTTAATTGATCTGGGAAGGTTTGATTCAGTACGGCAGGGCCCGCTGTTATTGATTAGAATCTTAGGAAAAGGAGTTAGTACCATTACCATAATAATAATTGTTGTTTTTTTGTACTCTTTGACTTTTCATTTCCATCATGTCATTGAACAGCTGTTTTGTCTAGGCGTTTTCTTTAGACCTGTTCTACCTTTTGATATATGTTCTAATAGGCACTTTTCAACATTCACCAGTCATTTTTTACACAACCGATTCTCAGTTCGTACTTTTGGGGTGAAACTGAACACGTCCTTTTCTATAATTTTCTTCAATGTCAAAATTGGAAGTTTGACAGATGAAAGTCTTCTTCCGAAATCTAAATTCTAAATGAAGAATCTGCCCTTTTGATCTGCGACCTCACGCTGAGTAGTCGTCCGGTCTCGGGCCTCGGCCCTAATTATTTTTGGGGCGAGACTTTTTGGAATTTTGTTCCAGGGAGCTCAAGTTTTAGACTAATTTCTTGCTGATAATTGTCTAGAGTCGTCCCTTGGTCATTTTTGGATTCTGTTTCGGTAAGTTTGAGATTTTCTTCAGGAAATATTAACCTACAACACGTGTTCCATTTTTTTTTTAATAGGACTGTTCCGAGCAGCATTTGGAAGTTTGAGACTTCACCTTTGGTCTAGAGTATCCCTCAATTTGAGGTAAGATTATTTCTAATATTTGGGGCTCGATTTGTTTTTTATACGAACATCGTTATAGGGTCCTAGTCTCAGGCTATATTTGGACAATCCTAGTCTCAGGCTATAGTTGGACAATCCTAGTCTCAGGCTATAGTTGGACAATCCTACTCTTAGGCTATCGTTGGACAATCCTAGTCTCAGGCTATAGTTGGACAATCCTAGTCTCAGACTATAATTGGACAGTTGCTAAGCTGTATTTAGAGAGATTCTAGACTGGATCTAGATTGCTCTCAGTTAGGGCTTTGGTAGCCATTCTTCAGCAACTCTCTTGGTGCCACTCTGGCAGAACCACGTCGAATTCTACGTTGAATGGATACAACGTGGATAGGACTCATGACTCACTTACCATACCTTAGCCTATCTATAGTGAGACCAAACCTGTAGATAATCTCACTTTGGAAACTTCTGGATTTTCACATACATTTCACTTGTATACATGTAAGTTGCACCTTTACTATTTAGGCAAATCTTATATAAATCATCTGACACCGAATTACGCCGGTAAGTGCCCCTTAAATAAAATTCTAGAATTTTACCCTGAGATTGCCCTAACAATAACTTTCATCTTTCTGTGTTTAATTTGCCTGTTGGTAAAGTGTAACCCATACTGTAGTTTTCTTATCACTCACAAGTGTAAATACCAAAAGGTTTTTAGTCATGTTCACTTGAAATTCATATTTATATATGTGTTATTTACATTAATTTTTTTATAATCAAATATTTATAAATTGGTACAAGCCATAATGATGTCCTGGCTATCCCTATTCATTATTGTTATTATTTTTTAATAAAGAAGCCAGATACATTATTGTACCTAATTAGTTGTTTTATTGATAAGCTCTCCAATTGCACAGGTTTTGTTTATAACATCATTAAGTTATCTTCCTAGTTAAGTCACAATTAACTTGGTGGCGCCCAAAGGTAAGATGTATACAAGGAACCCATAGACCCATGGCCTCCGAACTGAAGCTGACTAGCCGTAGCAGTATAATTAGGCAATTGCCAAAATAAGTACGTTATACAAGAAGTAATGACGTACATTTAACAATAGCTTGATGGAATATTTAAATCGTAAATAAAATTATAAAAGAGGTCCTTTTTCACAATCCAAAATCGTTATTAACCTAACAAGTTTGGAAAGTGATACCTACTTTTCTGCAAATGATGGAAGTTGCACGAATGACAACAAAAAGCAGAATTCGGGCAAGCCTTTAAGTTCAGGAAAGACACTTTCCGCATGTGTTAGGTAGAAAGTTTGTGTAGTCATACATAATATAATGCTCATTCAAAGTTATAAGAAACTGATTTCGCCTGGATGATAGAGTAAATATTTTTGATAATAGTCTATACCCTTTACCACTTTAAGCAAAGACAACGCGAACAACTTCTCGTCCAATGTAGGCTTTTGGTTCTGAGTACGGACTTGTCTTAAAATAAAGCTGTATATCAATGGATTGACGTAGTCTACGAGCCTTTGAAATTTGGTTGATGATGCATGTTATTTATTCAGCAGCAGAAACTTTGGATTTAAATGACGACAACCTTTTACTTATTCTTCCTAACTTATTGCTAGATTCTATAACTTTGGAAAAAAGATATTTTTTTCTCGGGGATAGGAATTTTTGCCTAGTGACGTTAATGTTCATTAAAATTTGGCATCGTCTCTCATGACCTGCAAAAAAATAAATAGATCAAGATTGGAGACGAGCTTTTCGCACATTTAGCGTCTAATTTTTTTAGCATTCGACTGCAAGTTTTAGTAATTAGTAGTCTTTTGTAGTAGTAGTCCTACTTGAGTTGTGATTTTTTAAAATTCAAATACCTACTCCTAACTGGGTGGTTATTCATTAAGCAAGCAATAACACTTACCAATAAAAGTTTTAAGAGACAAAGATGGTGACTTTTTCATGTTTGCAAATGTGATAGTTCCACTTGGTGTAGCAATGTCTGCCCGAATTGCAGAAGGTTCAGTAGATAAAAATTGACAACGTGAAGGGCCTGGTTGATCTAAAACAGAAATTTCTTTAAGAATGATTGATTCTAACAAAAAAGTTTGGGAACACGCATTTCAGAATATTGTGTACCTGTATGTAACCAGGAATATTTTAATTATTGTGTCTCTGATAAAGGAATAAACATAAAAAGAAAGAAATGAATATTATGTTTACCTATGTCAATCATAGTTGCGAAACTAATTTCTGAAGACGTCTTAGGACTCTTACGAGTTTAAACTGTGTCGATCTCAATTTTTTTGCCATTTTGGTGATTGTGGCTCATCAATTAACGACTCCTCACTGTTTTTGATAATTGGGGCTAAAATTAAAATTAATTTTAATGTTTGTGACCTATCGCTCCGTTAAACCCGAATTCTAACACGTTGTCGGTAATCAGAACTATGGGGAGGAGTGGGTGAAAATGTAAGTACGTCTTCTCACATATTATCCATTCACAATCCAATGTCCACAGGTACAGGTAAAATTTATCATCTTTCAATGCTATTTGATAGGGAAAGGTGATAAATTTACCTGTACCTGTGGACATCGGATTGTGAATAGGATATATATCTAGTATTAACTTACCTTCAGGCAGATACAGCAAAAGCGCAGCATTCCATGTGAGTCCTCGTCTGGCTTTTGAATTGCCAACAATAAATTCTCGAGGAAAATTTTTTGAACACACTTTATAATTATTATAAGCCTTCTCGACACTGAGGCTATTTAGCAAAGGATTGCGAACTTTTATCAGGCATTGTTTCATTTTTTCGGCATCTTTTGGAAACCGGAAATAGCTGCTGTATTTGTCGTCGCACCCCAGACCACAGCATTTCTGGTGCTTTTCAATTGACAAACTGGGAGAAGATATTTTGAGATAATGATTATTGATAATTGATAGGTAATTGATAATTCTAAATGTTAGGAGAAGTTCAAAATTTAAATTTTAACGACTGGAAATGACAAAATAAACTTCAAATCTTGGTGCACGGCCCGGCAGAAAAAGAAAACATTGATAGGTCGATTGAAGCGCCATCTAGAAAATGGAGGTGAAAGCTGAAACGACTAGACTGACGACTCTCATAAGACTTAATTTTCTAGTTTTGTGATCATAACTAATGGTGTGCTTGCAAATAAAATAGTATACAAACCTCGGAGGAAAGTTTTCATTTCTGTCTCGAGATTAATAGTCAATCTCGACGCTTCGCGTCTCGATTGACTATAGAAATCTCTCAACAGTAACGAAATACTTCCCTACGCGATATGTAATATATAATATACTATTTCTACGAACTTTCACGCCTTTGAATGTGTATAATTTTATTTAAAGTGAAACAACGGCAAAACAGAATTGTAGATTGTAGATTTCGGGGAAGTCGTTTCGGCTTTTCAGCCGCTCAGCACTGCTACCTTTGCAGATTTTTTGTGCGTGACTCTACACCATAATTTGTCTCCAGGAAGCATAGACTTCTGCCGAAGGAAGCGATTTTCCTGGGTGTCAGTTGGCCCACTTCTTCTGGTGACAGTGTTGCCCCCTCGAGGAATTTGAGCCTCTTGCAGAATTGGGCTGGACATTCGCAGAGCAGGTGCTCTGCGGTTTCTATTGCGTCTGAGCAGAATCTGCAGAGATCGTCTTCCGCTCTGCCCATTAACCTTAAATGGTATTTTACTGGGCAGTGTCCTGTGAGCAGTCCCACCACCAATCTGATGTCTGGTCTGCTCATGTTTAGGAGCTGTTCAGCTTTTTTTGCTGAAAGGGTAATAAACCTTTTTGACTGTCTGAGTCCCGGTGTGTGCCTCCAATATGATGACAGTTGGTCTTTCTCCTATTTGTTGAGTTCTTCCATGATGTGGCTTTTCATTAAGCCACAGTAGGGCTCTGAGGTCTTATTTTCGAATATTTTCGCATACGAATTTTGATAAAATTTCGAATGCTCCCCATCTAATTTACATTGCTGTCAGTCAAATTCCGTGTACGAAAAGTACTTGAGTGGTTTCGAAAATCGCACCCCTGGTCCATGGTATGGTGTTGAGGATCCTTCCTTTGCGAGGCCATCTGCTTCTTCGTTTCCTTCTATGCCTCGATGACCAAGCAGCCACATCAGCGTTACCTGGTTGTGTGTCGCTAGTGTTTTTGGGGTCTGTTCACACTCCCAGACTAGTTTTGACGTGCATTTGGAAGCCCTTAAGGCTTTTAAGGCAACTTGGCTGTCCGATAGTATGAAGATGTGTTCTCTTTTGAGGCTTTGGCTAAGACACTCTTGTGCACATATATCTATGGCAAGCAGTTCGGCGTAAAATATTGTAAGATGTTTACCCAATGCCTTGGAGAGCTTGAAGTAGGGCCGGAAATGCCCAGACCAGCTCCTTACATTAGCTTGGATCCATCTGTGTACCACAGAGATGCATTGTCTGCTTGTGGTAGATCTTTATTCTCCCATGATTGGCGGTCGTTTATTACCACTGCGAAGTCCAATCTGACCATCATGTGGTCACTTGGTTTGCTGTCATTCTCCAGTTTCATTAGATCAAGGTTTCTCAGATGTCCCCTCAGATCGCCAGGCTTGAACTTGTCTATTTGGAATAGCCTGTGAGCGCTGGATATTGCCTCCTTTTTCACACATAGGTGAAGTGGGGGCATGTTGAGTAGCGTCTCTAGGGCTGCGGTGGGGCAAGTTGATATTGCTCCCGTTATTCCTAGACATATCAGCCTTTGCACCTTTCTTAGCTTAATCTGAGCGGTGACTTGTTAGGTTTTGGGCCATACCACACCAATCAGGCGTATGTGACCATGAGCTTTATTATGGTTTGGTAGATCCAGAATACCATCTTTGGCTTTAGCCCCCATGTTTTGCCAACAAGTTTTCGGCATGACCAAATGGCTGATGTAGCTTGAGAGCATGTTTTCTCTAACTGTTTGTTCCAAGTGAGGGTTCGGTCCAGAGTGACCCCTAAGTACTTTACTTCGTTGGAAAATGTTTGTTGTGTACCGTTGGGGGTTGGGGGTTTCAAATTTAGCTTTCTTCTTCTTGTGAACGGGACAAGGATTGTTTTGTTTGCGTTTAGGGATAGTCCTTCGCCTTCGCTCCAATTTTTAACGATGTTTAGGGCACTTTGCATTCGGCTTGTCACTATACCTTCATGTTTGCCCTTGATTAAAATGGCTAGGTCATCTGCGTAACCTATGACCTGGTATCCAGCACTACTCAGTCTGGTAAGAATTTTGTCTACCACCAGTGTCCATAGTAGTGGAGAAAGAAGACCCCCTTGAGGACACCCTCTGACCGTGGCAAAACAGAATTAGTTATGAAACTGTTTCACTATGGACGTGACAGTGACGAGAAAGTTTAGAGGTGCATGGTTTGTAATTTGATTGGTTTGGGAGCATACGATTGCGTAACAAAATATTCTCAATTTTGGTATAAAAATGTCATATTCTCGCTCAATGAAGCTCATTCTTCAACGATTCTTAGTGTCATTTATTTTTCAGAGTATGTTTTGGTACCATCGTCACCAAAAGTAACTGGGACAGCATCATGTTAGCTCTTGTACTATTATACAGGGCGTCCCTATTGAAATTTAACTTCTCACATAAAAAATTAGCCCCGGACGCAGTCGGTGTGGATGACGTGCTGGCAAACTTGCCCAATAGGAGCAAAAGCCAAAAAAGAGAAAAAAATAAGAAGAAATCATTAACATAACCTTAAAAATTTTTGGTCGCAAAAAAACATCAAATATTTTTCACATCGTAGGGTAGGATGTGTCGACTTGAGATGATATAGTATGTCATCTTACCCTGAATTCCCTAAGTAAGTAAGAATTCTTCAAAAGTATGTTCTAGTTTCTTTTAAGGATGCCCGGCAACTATCAGAGAAAGTCTACGCCTAATTCATGGTCGAAGGAAGACATGAGGAAAGCTATTGAATGCGTCAGTGAAAACAAAATGGGGTGGTTAAAGGCGTTTAGAACATTCAATGTGCCGCAGGCCATAAAATGTGTTTTTTTTTAAGATATAAGTCAAAATGATATTATGTTGGTTATACAACTCACTGTACATTATTCCCATATGACACGAGAGGATTAATAAGTGATAATCCTTCCCATATGACACGAGAGGCTTAATAAGTGATAATCCTTTCGCACGGTAACTGGTGTTTTGACATTTTTTGACAAAAAATTTAAATTTTTGATTCATGAAATTATTAATTGAAAAAGAATTAAAGTTTAGTTCGTTGTATAACCTTTTGAATACCACTCGATGTTTCAGGCTTACCTAATACTTTTACCTGACACTCAACGCGTTACCAGCAACACCACTCCTCCTTCGGAGTCGTGGTGTTGCTGCGTAACGCGTTTCGTGACAGGTAAAAGTATTATCCGGTAATCCTGAAACCTCTTGTGGTATTACATTCGACAATACAATGTAAAATTGTTAAGGTACGGTTTGTTAGGATAGTACGCGACGCACAACTGACAATGTAAACGTCTTCATTGGTTCAGGTATGACGTACACCCGTTCCCTGACGTTAGCGTCAGATTTTTTTTTTTTATTGATATGCAGCTGGACGATGGAGGCCGCGAGGTAAACTTTGCTGCGAGGAAGAACATAATAAAGAATTCACTGGATCAGCTGATCAATTGCAGTCTTATCTTGAAGATGTTGCTGGACCTTCTTCGTCGACCACAGCATCCAAAAAATCCTGAAACACTCAATCTAGTTCAGCGTGAATGCCAAGTCATTGCTGGATCGTCTACCACCCAAGAGATTTTAAATGAGATTTCTCTACTTCCCAAATCAGTGTCTACGGGGCAAGCAACAAACAAGAACAGGAAAATCACTGGCTCTCAGGTTCTGATAGGCTTATTTCACTCTTTTCATGGACGAACTTAAAAACCAAGTTCAAAATAAAAAGGTGAAAGAAAATCGCAAGAGTGTGGCCGTATCAGACGTGCCGTTGCCGATTCCGTTAGCCGTTGCCGTAGCGGTTGCAATCACACTAGACACCGTTCCGTTACTGATTACTGGTCGGTTGAAATGTTTATAACGTCAAAATGTCGCAACTAACTTATTCAAAATACAGCGCTGAACGTCGTCGGAAAGCTTCTTCTGCGTTGCTGTGTTAATTCATTATATTGGAAGAAGAGGCAAGAGAAAGATCCAAACCAAAATCGGTTTGGATGCAGCCCTATTTACTTCGCCGCGGTGCAAGAGGTATGCATCGAAACCTTTTTTTGGAATTAGCTCTAGAAGATCCTATGAGATTTCGAAGGTAATGTAAAAAAAACTTTCGTTTGCCCAGTTCTAGCATTGATGTTCTTCAACATAAACAACGACTGTTTCAGGTGCTTACGAATGGACACCGCAGCTTTTGAGTTGATGTTGGAGAAGGCGACTCCAATTATACAAAAAAAGGACACAGTCATGCGAAAATGTATTCCAGCGGCCGATAGGCTTTCAATTACCTTGAGATATTTAGCCACTGGTAGCACGTAGCACAGTTATAACCGATTCAGTCTAGATACCTAATACTTGATTTTTTTTAGGGGAATCTCAAGAATCCTTGTCCTTCCGAACTAGACAAAGCACAATTCCGGGCATTATTAAAGAAGTATGTTGCGCGATTTCAACAGTACTCCGCAATGAATATGCTCGAATGCCTCAGTCGGAAGAAGAGTGGAGAGTTATTGCTTATGATTATGGACAAAGGTGGAATTTTTTTAACTGCATAGGTGCTATGGATGGAAAGCATGTTAAAATAGATCCACCCTTGTCTTCAGGTTCACTTTATTTCAACTACAAGGGAAATTTTAGTATTGTTCTTCTGGCTCTGGTTGATGCACAATTGAGATTTATATTTTTTGACATCGGGACAAATGGACGGATCAGTGACACTGGTGTATGGAATAAATGTACGTTCGAGCATAAATTAGAAAGCAACTCACTACATATACCTGCTCCTCAACTACTTCCCAGGAGCCAGAATATGCTTCTTTTTGTTATAGTGGGTGATGAGGGTTTTCCTCTTACGAACACTTTACTTATTCCCTATCCAGGGCAACAATGCCGCGACAGAGTCGATAGAAAAAATTTCAACTATAGGTGTGTACATGTAGCAAATGTATAGCTATGTTACCAATACCGCGAGTGTTGTCGCTTTTAGATTGTCTAGAGCCAGGCGATGTTCAGAAAATGGTTTTGGGGTTCTAGGAGCCAGGTTCCAAAGGACCCCTCACTTTTCTAATGCAAAATGGCTTTCGGCCAATTTTTTTTAAAAGGCGAAACATTCTGTTGACATTTCGAACAGGTGGCAAGCACTAAAACCACCTATATTCTCATCAGCTAACTAGCCACATTCATCCCTCAAAATGCCAGACAAAAAAAAATGACTCCACTAAACAGGCCCTATCTCACGGTCTATAACCCCCCTCGGCCGCTTCCGTAACTCCAAAGACCACCGCACGCCACTGTTTTAAACCGATGTTCTGTATCTTGAAAACAAACGGCCAGATTTTCACAAAACTTTGACATTTTTTATGTATCGATAGCCGAAGAAAAATGACGCAATAAAGTGTTTAGACGGTGTAGCATAACAATTGAATATCAAAACAAAAGACGGTTTCTGTCACTTGCGTCGAATATCAACAAACATTGACACTTGAAAATATTCAAATATTGCTTTTTCTGATTATTTTAATTTAATAATGGCTTTTCAAATCGTTTGTTGATTCGTTGTTACACATGTAATGGGAATTTTAATCGTCAGCAAATGGCTATTCTGTACGATGCCAATAATGAACCAAAAATGGAACTTGCACGAGATAGGCGCCAGCGTGAAGGATTTCCAGAGCAGGACATTGAAATGCAATCACGGATTTGCCTCAATTGCAACAGATCCATAATAAATGAACTTGAGCAAATACAGCATGATCCCCGTTGCGTAAGAATTAACGTTTTAAAGCAAACGCGTAGACAAAGTTGCTTAATCTGCGATGCGATAGAGAATCTTCATAGGTTGTCTGTTTCTTCAAGAGCAAAGATCTATATAGCTCAAAATATATATGTTCCAAATGGGGCAAGATCTTGTGCACAACATTTAGATAACAATGGATATATGCTACCTTTTTTGATGCCAACTTTAAGATATATTCACCGTGCGTATTTGATTCCGGGAGAAGACTTGCAAGTGTTCTTAGAAGAACTACGCATATTGGCAGCCAGATCTAGCAGATGGTTTTATGATGAAAATTCATTATCCGATGAGGATTTCCAAGACATATCAGGCCTTACCAAAGAACAATATCAGCATCTTTTCACATTTTGCAATCCGGTTCTGGACAATGGTCAGCACAGGTAAAAATAATTATAAATACCTACTTATTTGATTAGCAAAACTTTTGAGGTACTTATTTAATGGAATCAACACAATCTATTTCAAAGACCTAAATACTACTAGGTGCATCTTTTAAACAATTCCTATTTTTACTTTTTTTATATTTTTCTTTTAGGAATATTTCAAGAAAAGACTTAATTGCTTATTTATGCAAAATGAGACATGGGTTATCGGATGACGTTCTCCGAATTATATTTGAGTACCGAAGCTCACAACAGGTTAGTATGGCAATAACAAATGTCAGGAAATCATTAATGGAGAACTTTGTTCCACAAAATATTGGACTTACCGCGGTAACAAGAGAAAACTATATCCGTCAACATGTGACTGAATTCTCTAATATATTATACAATCCAGAACCACTTAATCCAAAGGCAATCGCATACATAGATGGCACTTACTTTTCTATGGAAAAGACCTCCAACTTTAGAACTTTACGCCATTCGTTTTCGGTTCACAAACATAAACATCTCATCAAACCTACCCTAATTGTAGCTCCTGATGGATATATCCTGGACATTATTAATCCATATTTTTCTGATGGATTAAATAATGATGCGGCAATATTAAATACAGAGATACAAAGAGAAGGGAATCTGTTGCGTGAATGGTTTGAAGAAGACGATATATTTGTTGTCGACAGAGGGTATCGGGATTCTATTCCAATCTTACAAGAACTTGGTATTGACTACAAAATGCCCAGTTTGTTACCTCATGGTCAGAGACAGTTAACAACTGAGGAAGCAAATGACTCCCGTCTAATAACTAAGACTCGGTGGATTGTGGAGTCGAGGAACGGTCACCTAAAGTCAGTTTTTAAATTCTTGGCACAGGGGATTTCTATTGTCCATGCATCACATTTAGGAGATTATTTGAAAATTGCTGGAGCCCTACTAAATCGATACCATCCTTCAATTGATATGATTGAAGCAAATGCCGAACTTGCAAATAATATTCTAAGAAGAAGACAACAAATTAATCAGCTTCAAATAAGAGCCGAGGCGGAAAATTGGCATTTACGACGTGCTCAGTGGGCGCCCGTTAATATTGCCGTTGTTCCTAATTTTCCTCATTTACAATTAAATTATCTTCAAGACCTCATCGTGGGAACATACCAAATAAAACTCGCTCCTTCATATGTACAGGACTCTATTCTTCAAAATCCACAACGTAATGAATTTCAATTAAATACCTTGGTCAATGAACCATCACTGTTGCATTTAAGGATTTTTTCTAGATTTAGGAATGCGACTCGTTACCAACTTTGGATATCTTTCGAAAATAATTTGGAAAATCCAATAAGTGGATACTACTGCACATGTAAAAGTGGTGCACGAACGTTGGGAAGCTGTGCGCATGTAGCCAGTTTCATTTGGTACATGGGATATGCAAGACATCACGAAGAGATTCGATATCCGTCGACAGCTCTATTAGAGATTGTTCTAGATGTTGCCAATAGAAATAACTAGCAAAATTATATTCCTACGGTTTCATGTGCCTATATACATTTAAGTACAAAGAAATCGGCCCACTGCTAACTTTTGACTTCAACTTTTTTTTTTTTTGAAAACCATTCATAGGATTATTATTAAAATACATAATTTCAACTCATATTAGATGATATTGAATTGTTTTTCAAATGGTATATTCCTTTTTTTAATCTCATGAATGGTTTCTAAACAAAAAATAGTTGAAGTCAAAACTTAGCAGTGGGCCGATTTCTATGCACGCAAGTTTACATATTTAGCTAGATGTTAGTTACGTTTATTTTTCTGGTTTAGTTTTTTTTAGGCTTACTATCATGTTGACAATTTAGTTCATAGCCTGAGGATTTTTGCCTACTCAACTCCTATTTAGATATATTTTAGTTAGGATGGTAGAATAAAATACATAGTTTAATTATTATTGATACACAGGATGGCACAAAATATATTTAAGTAACGGTAATCATTAAAAATAAATCTGCAAGTAGCGCCCTCTACATATTTGGACAAAATTCATATCGGATATGTTATCCTCACCTGAATTCATCCAAAATGCTTAGAAAGTTTTCATGTTAAATAACAAATTCGAAAATTAAATTGATAATTTAACACCCTGTAACTTTTTGGTTGTTAACTAAGGGCCAAATTTATAGTCGTTCCTTGGGTCTTCCTTGAAGGTCGTGAGTTTAGAATGGACACTTGCACCTATTTGACAAGTTTGTCATGTCAATTCTAAACGTTCAAGGCCTCCTTAAGGTCTGAGGAAACCTCAAGGAGCGACTATAAATTCGGCCCTAAGGTATGTATGGCTCAAAGGGCTATCTTGGTCTTTAGTTTTTGTAGTCCAGAGATTTCCCCGTAATTTCAAACACCCCGTATTAAAAATCATTACGGTCTGGAACTATGCGTACTTCTTAGTTTGGAGACCATTATACCTCATACACTGAGAAAAAAAATAGGCTGTTATAACTAAAAATTTAGTAAATGTAACTAGAAGCGTGGATAGCATAGAGGACAGGTCAAAAATTTAGTTGCAACGGCAAATATGAATTAGTTCGTACGACATACGACTTTCGAGGTTATATCAACTAATATTTTAGTTAGCCGCAAACATTTATTCTTAACCTGAAAACTTGTTGCAGCAACTATTATTTCATAGTTGTCCGGAGTTATTCAAGCTATAATTTTGTATTGGTGTAACCAGTATAATTAACAATGATAACTCATTTTCTTAGTTGACTTTGCCTTCTTGCTTAGCAGTGGCAACTAAAAAGTATTTGTTATAATAGCATGGAAACTAGTTATACCAGCAATAATTTTTGGTTTACCAAAAAATATCGAAATTCAACAATTTATAACTACCACAATAACATTAAGGTGAATATTGTATTTATTCAAATAAATTGCTGAAGTCGCATATTTTTTTGTAACCTTAAAATTCTTGCAAAAAATACCTACGATGTCGTTTTTTTTTGAATTTTAAGTTTATAAAAAATATGCGAATTCAGCCATTCGTAATTAAATAAACACAATATTCATCCTAAGGTTATTGTGGTAGTTACAAATTGTTGAATTTCCATATTTTTAAGTAAAATCAATAGAAATATAAAAATACAAACATATTGTTTTTAATAATTATTTTTATTCCAAAATATAGTAGTACATCTGAGTATGAGGATAAACAGAAAATAAATTCTTAATGTAAACAATTTTCTAAGAGAAAAAACATGTATAATGTTGATATTAACTCGCGATTCAACTTCATAAATCAGTTTCTTATACTAACTAGTCAACTATAAACATGTGGCAAGTGGTTTCTATTGTCAATTATTATTTTTTTAATACACTGAATTCACAGTACACGCGCACATCACCAAACACGACGTTTTCTGCGTTTTCCCGAACTCCGAAATCGACAATCGAATTCTGAGCATCAATTGACCGTTTGAGGGGACAGACTGAATACACGCAGGCGACTCGTGGCCAAGTACGGAGACAAAAACAAGATCGGCACTGGTGGGGAAATGAGCGCTTCATTCTATTGGTCCGTACAATTAACTAAGAAATACTAGTTGTGAGAACTAGGTTGCTGCAACTGGTTTTTTAGTATTAATAGGTACATATTTTGGTTATTTTTTATTTAACCAGCTTAATTAGTAATCACAACATGTTGTAACAACCAAAATTATAGTTAGCTATGTTTTAACATCAATTTTTAGTACTTAGAACTGATTATGTCAGTTAAGATGATTTCCAAGGTACAACTAATTTGAAATGGCTTCAATAATAAAAACAGAGTGGTCGTGATAACTATTTTTCTAGTAATGACTACTATAAAAATTCAACCCACGTACTTAGTTAACGCGTTTTTCTCAGTGTAATACCCATTATTATGTTACATCGTCAGAACACTTTATTGCGTCATTTTTCTTTGGCTATCGATACATGAAAAATATCACAGTTTTGTGAAAATCTGGCCGTTTGTTTTCAAGGTACAGAACATCGGTTTAAAACAGTGGCGTGCGGTGGTCTTTGGAAATACGGAAGCGGCCGAGGGGGGTTATAGACCGTGAGATAGGGCCTGTTTAGTGGAGTCATTTTTTTTTGTCTGGCATTTTGAGGGATGAATGTGGCTAGTTAGCTGATGAGAATATAGGTGGTTTTAGTGCTTGCCACCTGTTCGAAATTTCAACAGAATGATTCGCCGGAAAACTCGACTTCGAGCTGGGATTACCGTCTGGCGATTTTTCAGCGATATTTACACAACAAAACCTTTCATTCTCTCGATTACCAGACAAAAAGTAAACGCGGAAGGTTCTTTTCTTTTCAGTTGAAAGTTGACACTCATCCCCACTTTTTCAGCTATTGAAAAGCATCTAGTATTTTTTATGGGTGAATTATTTATCAATGTCAATCTTTTATTTAGAAGCCAACAAATTTGAGATCATTAAAAAAAATTCCTCATGTAAATCAATTTTTTTCTTCTGCAAATTTTCGAACAGATGGCAAGCACTAAAACCACCTATATTCTCATCAGCTAACTAGCCACATTCATCCCTCAAAATGACAGACAAAAAAAAAATTACTCCACTAAACAGGCCCTATCTCACGGTCTATTACAGGGGGGGGGTTTCCCCCCCTGTCGTGTAATGCGCCGCAGTCGGAAATTTTCACAGATTTCAAGGTCATTTACTTTTCTAGAAATATGCATATAGGTACATTTGTAATTTTGCAACCGGTTAACCATTCATATTTCTCATAAAATCCAACGTGAAAATGCCTCGTGAATTTCTTTGCCGACTTCTCCACTTTCGTTTCTAATTTAATAGGATCCATTATCCTACCCGAAATAATAATGTCCCTTTTCTCTCCAAAGTTTCGACTAGAATAGTATATTGTTGTATTAGGAGTAGAAGCTTTACTTTTTTGTGCTGAAGCAGTAGGTTTGCGAGCCGAACGTAGTGAGGCTTGCAATACTGCTGAAGTACAAAAACGTGCTTCTACTCCGTATGCAACATGCTATTTTTTCTTCAAACGAATGGTGGTAAAGCGTGGACTGTATTCTTTATCGAAAACACTGGTTCAATTCTTCGATATAAATTTATTAAGAAATACTTTAAAATTACAATAAACGGAAGAATAAAATAAAAGGCATGTCGACTTTGACATAACATGAACCAGTCTATTTTCTCAGGTTATTCTGGCAACCAGGTTTAGAACAATTACCTGCCAGGATATCACCATTGTCCAAAAAATATAAAAAACATAATTTTCTGCTTTTGAAGTAAGTAGGTACTAAACATGCCGCCGACCTTGAAATATAGAAATATTTCAACATAATAAATAGTTACAAGGGATGCAATAAAAAGTTATACAATCTAACTTAAAAAAAATGGAATAAATAAAATAAAATAAAAACAAAGTTTGAAATTAATGTGAATTAATTGTTCACTTCATTGTTTATGGGTAGTGGACACACCTTATTTATTGCACGCTTAGCACAAGTTCCGTCACTAAACTGTACACTCACGACTCGTGATACTTTATCAGTTCCAGGAGAAAGTCTATTCACACGTGCTAGCTTCCAACGTAAAGGTGGTAAATTGTCATCCTTAATAATTACCAAGTCTCCCACTTCAATAGTTCTTGATCCTGCGTGATTCCATTTCTGTCTATTTTGCAATTCTGAAATGTATTCCTTATACCAACGATTCCAGAAATGCAGTGTCATTTTTTGAAGACGTTGATATTTATTTAAGCGGTTTTCTTTAATTTCTGTAACATCAGGATCGGGAAGTGAAACTAATGATCTTCCTATCAAAAAATAACCAGGTGTCAATGGTGTGACATCATCAGGACTTGATGATAAAGGGCTCAAAGGTCTGGAATTGAGCACGGCTTCGATTTGCACTAGTACTGTTGTTAGGTCTTCGTAGTCTAAGTAAGTATTCCCGACCACGCGTTTCAAAATTCCTTTGAAACTTTTGACCCCTGATTCCCAAATTCCACCCATATGTGGCGCCCGTGGTGGAATAAAATGCCATTTTATTCCATCATTGGCTAAACTGTGTTGAACCTCACTAGAGTTGGATTTTAAAAATTTTTGAATTTCGCAATTTGCACCAGTGAAATTGGTTCCATTGTCGGAAAAGATGTTCAAAGGTTTACCTCTTCTTGCTATAAAACGTCGCAAGGTAGACAAAAACGCTTCAGTACTTAAATTTGTGACCAATTCTAAATGTATGGCTTTGGTTGATATACAAACGAAGATACAAACGTAAGCTTTAGTTAATTTATAACCGCGCGTTTTTCTATCCTTTAAGAGGAAAAAACCAGCATAGTCGCATCCAGTATTAGTAAATGGCGTACATTGATTAAGTCTTTCAGAAGGCAAATTACCCATCAAATAATTACATGGTTTTGGTCTTGTTTTAAAACAAACAATGCATTTATGTGTAATTTGTCTAGCCAAGTTTCTACCAGAAATAGGCCAAAAATGCTCACGTATGGAATACAAAAGTTGCTGCGGGCCGCAGTGCATCAAACGCCAATGTTCCTTTATCATTATTAGTTCTGTTAATTTATGTTTATTGTGCAAAATTGTTGGGTGTTTTTTTGAAAATGGAATATTAGCCTTTTGTATCCTACCTCCAACTCGAATTATATCACCATGCAAGAAAGGATTTAAAGATAATAAATTGCTTGTGGTATTGATTGGTCTATTATTTTTAAAATCATTAAGTTCGACTCTGAAAGATTGAAGTTGAGCAATTTTAATTAAATTGGTTAGAGCGTCGTTGATTTCTTCAGGATCCAATGCATCTACAATACGCTCAGATTTTTTGTGTTTTAAATTAAACACAAAAAGACGACAATACGCAACTACACGCTGTAATTTTGTCAAGTTAGAATATTTATAAAAAATATCCCAGTCATTTTTAGCTACTGCTAAGTTAACATGAATTTTCTCCTCTGGAATATTTTGATCAACATCAATTATCTCATAATTTGGCCAACTAGATGTATCATACTTCAACCATAGAGGCCCTTCAAACCAAAAATTATTATCAATTAAAGCTTCAGCGGATGTACCTCTAGAAATTAAATCAGCTGGATTATCATGAGACCTAACATGAAACCAGTTCTCAATGTTGGTTTTTTCTTGTATATAGCTTACTCTATTACAAACAAAAGTTTTCCAGCGATCAGGAGAACCTTTGATCCAGCACAACGCGATGGTCGAATTACTCCAATAATAACATCTGTCAAAACTCATCTTTAAAGATGCTTTAATTTTATTAGCCAGTTTACAAGCTAAAACAGCACCTGCCAATTCCAGCCTAGGAATCGTTACCGTACGAACAGGGGCTACTTTACTTTTGGCTGCAATCAGTTTGCATGAAAATTTTGAATTATCAATTTGACAACGAATATATGCACATGTTCCATATGCCTTTTCGGAGGCATCTGAAAACATATGTAATTCGATGCAAATAGGGTTTTTAACAAAGACATATCTGGGAATTTTCATTTTATTAATATTAACTAAATCTTTGCAAAATATAATCCAATTATCGAGCAAATCACCTAAGATTTTTTCATCCCAAGAAAGTTTATTTTTCCAAAGAGTTTGCATTATTATTTTTGCACGAACTATAACTGGCCCTAGTAAACCTAATATATCAAATATTTTACCAATAAATGACAGTATTGATCTTTTTGTGACATTTTTAAATTCTGAAAATTCTTGTACTTTATATTCGATATTATCATTGTGAGCATTCCAATAAATTCCTAAGGTTTTATTGTTATCATTCTCCCCTAACTGCAAAATACTCGCTTCTAAGGATGTGTCAATTTCGAACTTATGAAACAAATCTGGTCTATTAGTTAAATATTTACGTAATTCAAAACCTGCACTCAAAAGTATTTTGCTTACATCTTCCTGGATTTGTATCAATTCAGTCTCAGAATCTGAAC
The DNA here is from genome assembly GCA_917834065.1 of Ceutorhynchus assimilis. Taxonomy (NCBI): domain Eukaryota; kingdom Metazoa; phylum Arthropoda; class Insecta; order Coleoptera; family Curculionidae; genus Ceutorhynchus; species Ceutorhynchus assimilis. The sequence continues at coordinate 20,736,763 of OU892279.1, forward strand.
CGGTAAGCAAGTCATCTATATAAAAGCTATTTTTTATGACATTACTAGCGATGGGGTATTGTTTTTCGTTATCTAATGCAAGTTGTAATAAACATCGTGTGGCGAGAAAAGGGGATGAAGCTAGTCCGTATGTTATTACATTTAATTCATAACATTTAACCTTTTCCGATTCTTTATTTCTCCAAAGTATACGTTGGAAACGTCTATCAGATTTATCAATGATCACCTGTCTATACATTTTTGAAATGTCTGCATTCAACACATAGGGATGTTTTCTAAAATTTAAAATAATATTTAGCAAATCATTTTGAATTGTTGGCCCTGAATATTGAATATCGTTTATAGATAGGCCGCTATCTGTACGCGCAGAACCATTAAAAACTACACGTAAACGTGTCGTAAGACTAGTGGTTTTTACAACAGCATGATGACTTAAATAATATGCCTGATTATATCCATCAGCGAGCTCTTCAATATTTTCATTTAACAAAGACATATGTCCCAATTTTTCATATTCAGATATAAAATCATCATACTGTTGTTTAAGATCACTATTCTTTAAAAGACGTTGCTCTAAAGAATAAAAACATTTTAAAGCATATTTCTTCGAATTGCCCAATTGGCCTTTATTCTCATTAAATGGAATTTTAACAATAAAACGCCCATCTGCACTTCGTGTATAATTATCCATAAAATGTGTCTCACAAAAATCGTCGACTTTGGGAATGTTGTCGCACTGTTCAATTTCCCAAAAACGAACAAGATTTTCGTTTATTTTATTATCAATAGATAAGCAAGAATGCACTTTATTATTAATCAGTGAGGAATGATTTATTTCACCCGCTAAAATCCAACCTAACCTAGTCGATTGTAAAAATAAATGATTGTCTAGTTTGGTTTACTTCATTAAAAGAATCTCGTGGAATAACTCGACACCGCAAAGCATGTCAATATCCTTTTTAATATTAAGCTCTGGGTCAGCAAGAACAATATTTGGCGGAATGTTTATTAGGCTAGAATCGAAACTACACACTGGCAATGACTGTGTTATCTTAGGTAATATTAAACAAGAAATATTTTTCGAAAATTTGCCATGACAGGACTTTATTCGCAGATATGTTTTGTAGTTGGTAAAAGTCGATTCATTGTTCCCTACACCCGTAATCTTGATGTCTACGACTCTTTGTTTTGGTAATTCGAGCTTGTTGAAAAAACTTTCAGTTAAGAAATTAGATTGAGAACCTGCATCAAGCAGAACGCGAGCTTTAAAAACTTTATTTTCTTTATTTTCAATCAAAACTTCCGCGGTAGATAAAAGTACGTACCTATTTTCCTTTCCTAGCAAAGCTACAGTTCCAGCATCCCTGACTGGCTCTACAGTCGGCTTCTGGGGCACACTTTCTTGCTCCTGCACTTTGCCATCAATACTGGAATTATCACGTCGTTCCTCGGACCTAGTATATTGACCACCGACCACGATACCTAAATTTCCATCAGTGTGCAATAATGAGTTAATGTGTCGTGAACATTTTTTACAAGGAAGCTTTGAACAATCCTGTACTTTATGATTAGGATTGAGACAATTTAAACACAACTGTAATCTCGCGACCTCTTTATTTCTTTTTTTAATATTAAACTTTAAAAAAGAATTACATTTGAAAATGGAATGTTTAGTATTTTTACAATAAAAACAAGCAAATTTTTCACTTTCTTGTCTTGCTGACACATACGAACCAATGAGCGGCGGCCTGCCCTTACCTTGACCAATTCTTATCGGTTTGATATTTTCACCCTTAGCAACCTCTATTTTCTCTAATAGTTCACATTTTTCTTTCAAAAAATCATTGACATTTTGCAAATTGGGAAGTTCACCTTGATATTTGTAGGCTTCCCAATCCCTTCTGGTTCGATTATCAAATTTACTAGTCAATAAATAAATTATTAAAATTGACCATTGGTCTGTATCTTGTCCTAAAGATTGTAGACTTCGTACATTTTTAGTAAAAGAATCAAAAAGTTGCCTCAATTCAATATACGATTCCCTGGTTACAGCTGGTGCATCAAACAATGCTTTTGCATAATTAAATATTATAAGCTTATTATTTTCATATCTTTGTGTCAGTAATGACCAAGCCATATCATAATTTTGAGCGGTTACTGGAATAGATTCTATCATTTGTGCAGGTTCACCCTCAAGGTGAGCTCGTAAATAATAGAATTTTTGCACTGAATCGAGAGAAGCGTTTTTGTCTATCATGGATAAAAATGCATCGCGAAATTCCAACCATTTATTATAAGAACCAGAAAATTTGGGTAGTTTCATTTCGGGAAGTTTAATAGAAAAAGTACAACCTTGAACATTTTGCTTTTTGGAAACCTGAGAATGAATACTACGATTACTTCCAGCTGAAGAGTTTGTGCCTTTCACCTTAAATTGTTCTTCAAAATCGGAAATCATAACGTTAGCCTTAGCTGTAGCTTCGTAATAATCATTCTCAAAAGTAGTAAGTTCTTCACTCTCCTTTGCAAGTTCACTGGGTGGTACGAGCAACTCAATTTCATTATGAATTTCGGAAAATTCATTATACAATGGCTGAACTTTGTCTAGTCTGACATTAATTTGTGAAATAGTGAATTTATCGAGATTTTCTGGGTCAAGATTACAAAGGAATTTTTGGAATCTTGTCAAACCAGCCTTTAATTGGCCTCTTTTTTGCTTTAATTTACTTAATTCTTCAGACATTTTGCTATTAATTACGCAAAATCAAAAATAATTATTGACAATTAAAAAAAACGAACCGTGTCAGGTCAGTTTTGTAATGTCATGCAAATCGATGAAAATGGAACAGACTCACTGTGATTGATTCCGACCTGACTGTCACCTGGCGTAATGGTTCTGGTGGTTTCAGGTAAACATCTAATTTCTCCTTCAATTTCTGGGAAATATCTTCCAAACCATCAAATCCGTCTCGTTGGGACCAAAAAATATGGTAAAGCGTGGACTGTATTCTTTATCGAAAACACTGGTTCAATTCTTCGATATAAATTTATTAAGAAATACTTTAAAATTACAATAAACGGAAGAATAAAATAAAAGGCATGTCGACTTTGACATAACATGAACCAGTCTATTTTCTCAGGTTATTCTGGCAACCAGGTTTAGAACAATTACCTGCCAGGATATCACCATTGTCCAAAAAATATAAAAAACATAATTTTCTGCTTTTGAAGTAAGTAGGTACTAAACAAATGGAGTAAGCTCGGGGGTAACTGGATGGTTAGGCGACAGTAAAAGTACGAGCGGCACTAAAAGTACTTTTGCTGCCGCTCCAGGATTTTTTCTCCAAACGTCAAAAAAACGTCACTTTTTTAACCCCTGTCAAGATGTCAGAAATCTGATTTCTATGCTGCGAGGCAAATCCAGCGGGTTAACACCTGTCGAGGTGGTAGAAGTTTAATTTATATGCTGCTTGGCAACCCCAGCGGCAGCAAAAGTACTTTTAGTGCCGCTCGTACTTTTACTGCCGCTCAACCATTCACTTGCCCCCAAGCTTACCCCATTAGTTTGGAGAAAAAATAGCGTGTTGCATACGGAGTAGAAGCACTTTTTTGTGCTTCAGCAGTATTGCAAGTCAGATCGCAAATCTACTGCTTCAGCACAAAAAAGTAAAGCTTCTACTCCTAATACAACAATATACTATTTCTATTAAACAGTACACAATACAAACACAGTCTAACTTGTTATTGGGGACCGGCACGGGCACAGTAGATGTAGATGGCACCTCCATTGCAAAAAAAAAATAAACAACCACGAAAAACCTCAGAAAATTCAATGAAAAATACAGCACTATGATTTCACGAAATGCCGGCATCGGATTTTCAATACAAATCGAAATAAAATAAGTGGAAAGCGGCGGAACGAGCGCTGCCTTGGCCACTGAATTTGCGCGTTTTCGCTCGCCGGCCTCGCGTATGGAGCCAAAGGGTCAATAACCCCTTCAAAGCGAACTGCAGCGATTTCCATACGCGCTTCCAAGCATGGGCCGGGGCTGGCCGGCCGGGCTCGGGCTCGACGCGTTGCTACAAAAATTGGTTGCGTTTACGTTTTCGCAATGAGCTTTTAGTACATTTACGTTATGTTTCAGAGAAAATAATTACTAAATTATTGTCAATTGCTATGCATTATAAATTAATAAATAGTATTTTTTTAATTTTTTTATCTCCAAAAAGTTTAGGGAAGCGGTGCTTCCCCCGCAACCATGGACCGCACGCCCCTGGTTTAAAATGATGGGCGGTAATTTTGCATACTTTTGAAATGTAATAAAATAAACCTCTATATAAATATTTTGGTTCGCCGTGTATAAAAAATGAATTCCATATTTAAAATACCATACTGTAAGCAAAATTCTCATATAATAATTTTATCAAAAAAGTAGGGGTTTTATTTATAATAGGCTATTGTTAAGATTATAGGAAAATTATTAAAATTCCCCTTTGTCCAACTTTGAGCACCGATATCTCGAAAACTGGACATAGAATCGAATCGGGCCTTTGGAGACATTTGTTCAGAACATCAAGGACTACAACATACTAAATTTTTAAAAAAATTGGCCGAAAGCCATTTTGCATAAGAAAAGTGAGGGGTCCTTTACAGATCGCCCATGCGATATGATCCGGATGACGCCGTCAAAATAGTGTTCGCCACAATTTGTCTACATAACTGGTTAAGGACAGAGGTTGTAGGGCGAGATATGTACGCTCCAGCTGACTTTCTAGACTTGGACGACGAAATGGAAGGTCTGGTGCGACCTGGGCAATGGAGAGAGGAGCAGCCCCATGGGATGGTTAACTGGGCACGACAGGGTGGCAATCGTTATCCACGAGCAGCCCTCGAACTGCGAGACCAGTGGTGTGACTATTTCAATGGAATAGGCGCGGTGCCATGGCAAGGAAGAATGGTACTCTGAAGTAAAAATGAATATTAATGAAAACTGATAGAAAATTATTTTTCCATTAATAAAGCTTTTATTCAACAAACTTGTTTTATTTCAATAATAATCTGGATCCAGTAAAATTTGCATTATTTTTAGTTCGCACGTATTTCGTTTGGGCAGATCCATTAGACGCAGCTTGGCGCCTATGTACTGTCCAAAATATCCACAAGCATCCTCTTGTGAATTGGTTGGTGGTTGAGCAGCCATTGATTTCATCACTTTCAAAGCTTCACCAGCAAGTGATTCCTTTGGTCTTTTAGTTCCTCTTTTACCAAACAGCGGCGAAGTTGATGCGGGGCGCAGATTCGAATTTTTTGGCACAGAAAACTGATTCGCGGGTGCTGATACTCTTCTACCACTATGGGCCTCGACCGATCTGATTGTGGGAAAATGTGTTGATGCTTGTGAGACTGGGGAAAATGCGGGCGGAGACAGTAGGGACGAATCGCTTGTAGCATTGACGTTTTCATAGGATGTCTCATTATCAGGCGAAATAGGGCAAGTACACGATCTGACAGTTTGACACTATTGACAATCGCCTTGAGGTAAAACAAAGATATAATTTACGGTGTTTTTTAAGTTTTTAGTTAGATTTTTTTAAATAAATAGGTACCTTCTCTGTGCTCCAGAGGTTTCTTAGCTGTGCCTAGAGTTTGTTTAGTTGTTAATTGTGGCAGTATAGCGCAAGGGATACAATATCCTTCCATAGGTTTCCATCAATTTTAAATAACAATGGGAGGTTTGATTTGTTATCTCAAGAAAGAAGAGAAAAATTGATTTATGTTGTTAAAAGAGAAGATCTGACAGAAAAATAGATTGAATATAGAGTAACTATACTTATATATTTGTTCTTGTGCCACTTGGTTTGTTGGAAAAAACCCTAATTTAATCCATTATAGAAAAACCTAGCAAACTTTTAGATGAAAGGCCACATAGACTGGAACACAAACACTCCGCTCTAACTTTTTTGAAACAAAATAACACCAAAACTTGTGAAAAAGCTGTGAAAACCGCATAAAACATAACCGGCCTAATCTAAACGAATGTAAATAAATGATTTGTTTTACCTCAGGGGCCGTATTCTTGATTTCTGGGAGGAGAACTTGCTCGGGAAGTGGACGTGGTTTACCTCAAAAAGGTACATGTCATATTCTTGAAAATGGGACTGTGAAGTGAAAGTTCCCGGGAATTCTGAAGTTCCCATCCTCTTACCCAAGAGAAAACGAATTCCCGTCAGGGTTTCTAACCTCAAGACTTGACGTTGTTTTCAAGCTTGACGTTTTCGTTTTCTCCTTTCAAATTCAAGGTTTCTTCGTTTTTGTATGCGTTGTGTCTTTTCATTAAAATGAATGTGGATGTGGATTATTTTATTGAGATTATCTTGTATAACATACCTAACATAATCCAAGAAGACATGAAAAATGCTTCAGAAGCAAAGGAAATAGAATGGGATGTTCTGCCATTTCCATTGGCCAGAAATTCGTGAAATTTTTTAGAGTAAGCAAAAATGTATGCCACGAAATAGTGGATATGGTTACTCCCGTATGTTACCGCTCCAAAGCGAGTCTCGGCTTTAACCAAAACTACAAAAGTAGGTAGGTATGCATAGAACACAGTATTCCAGAAGTTGATGAGCCACATGAAGTTCAGGAGCAGGAATACGGAATTTATTAATTTATGCTGCAGAAAATTATGCGCAATTTTCCCTCATGTATAAAAAATCTCATGAGGAATGCAGTTTTCGAACACTTACAGCGATGATGTTCATAGGGTAGTTAAAAATAAATATATTATCAAACCCAAATGCCTTTCAGCTTTCAAAGTTTTGAAAAATAGACAATAATAAATATCAAACGTGGGGTTAGATATTGGGTTAGATAATTTCATCTTCCTTTTTTCGCTTGAAACACGTTTTTGTTAGTTTGATTGACACTCTGATAGGCGGCAACATTGCGAGCGTTTGTGGGTATTCAAGAATACGACCTCTTAGCTCCCGGGAGCGAAAGTGAACTAGCTTTCCTGGGAACGTTCCCAAGAACACTCCCTTCCCGGGCAGTCAAGAATACGGGGCCTGGGCGACTGTCAAACTCATTTGTGACGTCACATGGACATGCCCTATTGTAAAGAACGACTGAAACGGCAAAATTGTGACACACTTAAATATACTTCATATAATTATGATGATTCACCTGCAGCGTTGTGTCATAATAAATTCCAATTGGAGTCTCCAATGTAGTTTCTGTCTGCAGATCCTCGTCTAAATTGGACAGGCTATCGCTTTGAGCTACTGATTTCAATAAAAATAGAAGAACCTTATAAAAAGCCCATTTTGGAGTGTATATATCATCCGGACTTTTCCCGCTACACCTCTGCTTCGACTGTCGTACTTTCCGATGATTTTCCTTAAAAGTGTCCTTCATATTCAAAAACCTTTTCTTAACAATATCACCTGAATATATATTTGTGATTGCAAAAACATGTAAAATTCGGCCCCAAAGAGGCAGCCACTTTAGTCCAATGCCCATCTTTCAAGTCGGAGCGTCTATAATCTTTTGAGGATACGTCCCATAAAATCGGTCGATTTTGTACATCAAAAATTAATTTATATTCAATGTCCGTAGTCCATAAATTCAATTTGGGATCGAGGCATCACAAACACTTTAACTGTTATAACTTAGGGGAAACACCGGAGAAGCGATAAATTGTTAAACTGAAAAGTGACGTTTAGACACATGTCACATGGTGTTCATAAAGCGCTTTCATTGGCTACGGTTCAGAACGGCCTCGTAAAATTTAGACTCAAACCTAAACATACAACGGCAAGCGCAACCAGTAGCAGGTACATTTTGATTGGTCGAATTCCCAATCGTAATCGTTGATAGCATTTGATAGTAATCGGCAACGGCACGTCTGATACGGCCTTTAGAGCTCTAAAGCAGGTGAAGCGTAATATCTTCCAGGATAACTCAGATACCGAACCTGACTTTATTCAGGACGCTAATGATGGGGATGATTCCGATTCTACATATCCTTATTGTAACGAATTATTTAGTAAATCAAGGCCAAGAGAGCAATGGGTATGTTGCCAATTATGTAAGCGATGTCTCTATGTGCTGGAACTGCACCAAGAACTAATATGTTCCAATGTGAATTGTGCACCGATAATTAGGTATGTCAACTTAGACTGCCGTCATGATGCTGTTCTCTTATTTTTTTCATCATAGGTTTCCAATAACGTCATTTTTTTTCTGTTGCCTTCTTAAATAAACGTTTTGAATGTATAACCTGAGATTTATTTATTATCACCTTTGAATTTTCAAATATTTGCCCCAAAACAAAAAGTTTTTCATCTTAAACACAATTCCTTTTTTCTACTTCAAAGACGCTACTGACATCAAAGTGAATAGACCGTAGGCCCAATGCCAAAAAAAGCAACGTTTGTATAACCTATGCCCTCTGAGGTTTTGGTAATTATGCATATGCTCGTCAACGTACAAGCAAAATTAGCTAGGGACCGCGGACTTGCGCTGAAGAAGTTAATTGTTAAGGAAAGAAACGATTTTTGGAATGATATTATAACAGGAATCGAGCATACCAATCGATATTTATGAATAGAAATCGGAAAACGATCGGCATACGGTGCATATGGGATCTAATTGTCGGCGTCCGCCCTTAAAATTCCTCATTTTTTGGATGATAGAGCCGATCCTTAGATATATCCCACGGATGCCGATCATTTTCCGATGGATTTTTGTTCATAGTTCAATGAGTTATGAGCTTTTATTGATTCTGGTCACTGCCAGATTACACAATATGTGTGGTTTTGCTGTATATATACCCGAATTCTCAATCATTGGATAGTGCGCTAATTTTGCGTAAACTTTGGTTTTGCTTTGTCTCTCTTTGAAGAGATGGAGCCAAATGTTATAATAGGTTTGTTCTTATTTCATTGTTGGCAAATCTTGCAAACCTCTTGGCTGTTTCTCTGAGTTGATATGCTTACGCACGTAAATATTAATAGTTGGGAATCTGACGCCTCCTAGGAAGCCTTTTAAAGATGCTCTATACAAGTCGCGAACATCCACCTAAAAAACATGAAATCCTATGTAAAATGACCTGCCGAATTCGAATTTCTTGTTCGCCCTTTGATCCGGAATTGCGAAATGTGTCAAAACATGACATTTTTGAAAAAACTGAAAATTTCCATTGAAATAATTTTTTATGAAAATTAGTGCATAACTTTGTTAATTGATGTCCGATTGTTATGAATTTTGGATATGATATTTTTCAGTACTTCCCTGACATAGTTTCATAACAATAAAAAACATAGAACGTTACATAAAAGCTACGTAATTTTTTTTTTTTTGCCAGATGACACAAAATATCGTCATTTTGCAGCGTTAAATGGTGAGTCGAGAAAACTTTTTTATCTGTAGAGATAGATACCAAGTATAAGCGAGAAAAATGTTGCCAATGGAGTAAAGAAACTTTTTAACTAAAACTTTTTTTCCATACGACGTTTAGTTTGGGCTGTATTATTTTTTAAAAACCGAAGAAAATTGAATTGCCGCATCTCAACTCTCGGCATTGCCGGTGAGCGCGGTCTCAGGACACGGTGCAGCGGACAAGCGATCAGTGTGTCAAAGAGAGTTAACACCACAGGCTTGTTCATATGTGTATGAAAGATAACGCGACGACACCGACGGCAGAAGCGTTCCTTTTGAATTTAATTTTGTTTTTCTCCCGCTTATGTTTGTTATTGTAAAAGACATGAAGTACCTACCTATCATAAGTCAAAATATCGATTTCAACGAGTGTATTTTGTGTCAATCAAGTAATTAGGAAACGGTACAGAGTGTCACAAAAGAAGCCATACCTACATTTCCTGTTTCAAGCATATATTGTCATTGAGAAAGGCGATCGTTATTCCATAGCTCTTACGGCCAATTTCATGATCAACTTAAAGTAAACTTTCCATTTGAAGTTGAAAAACCCTATCCTGTCTATTTAGCTAAAGTAACTTTTAATTCTCTATTATGAAATTGGCCGTTAGATACTATGCTGACAAAAAAGAACTGTTTTTATCATTAAATCCTGTTTATCACCCTGAATTCTAAATGTAGACGAGCTTATACCAGGAAAGCCTACAAGAAAAGACCTGAACCAGAAGAAGGTGCTTCAAAATGTACTAGTAAGCGAATTAAATCCTCTTATTCAAAGATTTGCATAATATGCAATAAAATTCGCGATAGTAGGGGTTTGAGAAGACTTAAGCAAATACTGACATTTGATAAGCAAAATGAAATATGGAACATGGCAAAAACAACCATCAATTTTTGCATTGAATTCAAGGATTTGGTAATAATTGTATTTACATGATTGCTCACGAATGTGCATATCAATCGTATCATAGTCTGTGTTTCTTGAAACTATTCCAAAAATCAAAATCAGAAGTAAATTTCCTACAAGAATCTGAAGTACTTTCGTTTGGAACTATTTTTATTAAAATTCAATCTTATATAGAAAATGCCCTATTTATAGGAAATAGGGTCTTCACAATAGAAATCATCCTACATAGGGAAGCAAGGAAGCAAAGTTATGGAACGTTGAGTGAACTGCACAATATCCATCGTCAGAAGAGATTATCAATAACCTGCAAAGTCTTTTTAAGAGAACAATTATGGTTGTTCTCCGAGATGGAAAACTTTCAAGTTATCTTTGCTCTACTAAAGTAATTATCAATAAATAAGACGCTGCAAGGAATTCAAGTTCCTCAAATTCTGACGCTGACGCCACATTTTTCAATGAAGGCCATTCTCCTTATAAACTACAATCAAATGTTTAATATTTAGGGGCGGATTATTGCAAATTGTGTGCAGCAAGACACTTTGACAATTACTGAAGAATGTGCATCCTAATATCATACCAAAGTCATTATACAACCTTTTTCGTGGATACTTACTGAGAACTAGTGAAAAAGAAGTAAATTTTGCCAAGATTGAAAAGTTCTGTTGGAAGAAAAGCTTGAAGAAAAGGTTTTGAATATTTGTCAAGATTTTTTATTTGTATTAATTGGAATGAAAACACCAAAACATGTGGAATTAGCCGTTTACTACAAAATTTTGAATTGAGCCTGATGCTTTGTTTTAAAAAAGAAATCTTGTTGCTATTATTTTTTTACTGACATTAATTGGATTCCCTAGAAATAGATTCCATATTTGGAAATAAATACATATTATATGGAATTTTTAAACCTTTTATGTGACATTTTTTTTTTTTTTTCCTTTGTTGCCAGTGTTTGTCTGAGAGAAAATGCATTGTGAAATAAATATTTTGATTGGGTAATGATAATATTGTTTTTTATACTTGTAAAAAAAATTATTATTAATATTTTTCCTATTCATATTGTTTCCCAACCCAACCAAACCCATAAATCCCCCATTCCCCTATACTCCCTACAATACAGGGTGTCCCAGCCGAGAGTGACCCATTTTAAATGCTTATAACTTTTAAACCAGGTGAGATAGCTACCTGCGGTTTGTGCCATTCGATTTCTCTTGGTCTAAAGTTTTTTCCAGTGGGTTTCAAATTTTTTTGAAACTTATACAGGGCGAGTAAAAAAAAATCCGTTTTTCAACATCGGAATTCTCCACTATTTCTAATGGTACACCTTGTATATCACAACGTCTAAAAAAATATTAATGTTTAAGGTTTCCATGTACCAATAGACATCGTCCCTAAAAATACAGACCATTTTCATTGATGAACCAACAATAACAGAAACTGTATACACTGATATGTTCTTTTTCCCATAGTTGAGACAGGAGGTTATCTTGAATGATATCTATTTTCTGCAGGATGATGCCCCCACCTCATTATTCATTAATAGCAAGGGAATCACTAGATGTGACATTTGGGGAAAGACGGATAAGGAGAGCTGGCCGCTGGCCTATAGAATAGACACCTTACTCTCTTGACTTGAGAGTTCTAGACTTTTTTTTCTGGCGTTATGTCAAGGAAAGATGCAGTAATACTTTGCTAAAATAGCCTGGAAGATCTTAAGTGGAACATTTGTAATGTCATTGAAGCGATTTTCCAGGAAATGTTACACAATTCATTCAACCATTTATTGATCCACAAATGCCTGGAACAGAATGGCTAACATATACATATAGGTACTTACAAACATAAGGTTGAAGCTTTGAAAATAGGTGTTTGCAAAAATACCTAGATTTCGAATTTGATTTTTTTACGGCTAAAACTTCAAGTTTTAGGGACGATGTCTATTGTTACATGGATACCTTAAACATTAATCTATTTTTTGACGTTGCGATATACAGAGCGTTCCATTGAAAATAGTGAAGAATTTCGGAATTTTTAATCTCGCCCTGTATAAGTTTAAAAAAAAATTGAAACCTACTAGAAAAAACTTTAGACCAAGAGAAATCGAATGGCACAAACCGCAGGTAGCTAGCTCACCTTGTTTAAAAGTTATAAGCATTTAAAATGGGTCACTCCCGGCTGGGACACCCTGTATTATAACAATATCGTAATGCGTGTCTTTGTTGCACGTATGAAGAAAGCTGTGGTGTTACCTCTCTCTGACACACTGATTCGCTGCACCGCGTCCTAAGATCGCGCTCACCGGCAATGCCGAGAGTTGAGATGCGGCAATTCAATTTTCTTCGGTTTTTAAAAAATAATACAGCCCAAACTAAACGTCGCATGGAAAAAAAGTTTTAGTAAAAAAGTTTCTTTACTCCATTGGCAACATTTTTCTCGCTTATACTTGGTATCTATCTCTACAGATAAAAAAAGTTTTCTCGACTCACCATTTAACGCTGCAAAATGACGATATTTTGTGTCATCTGGCAAAAAAAAAATTACGTAGCTTTTATGTAACGTTCTATGTTTTTTATTGTTATGAAACTATGTCAGGGAAGTACTGAAAAATATCATATCCAAAATTCATAACAATCGGACATCAATTAACAAAGTTATGCACTAATTTTCAAAAAAAAATATTTCAATGGAAATTTTCAGTTTTTTCAAAAATGTCATATTTTGACACATTTCGCAATTCCGGATCAAAGGGCGAACAAGAAATTCGAATCCGGCAGGTCATTTTACATAGGATTTCATGTTTTTCAGGTGGATGTTCGCGACTTGTATAGAGGTGGTCGAATTCAGCACCTCAGATTCCCGACTATAATATTTTAAAGGTATTTTGAAAAATAAAAATTTGTAAATAGGATTATTATTGAAACTTTTACCGTAGCAAGTCAAAATTTTGAATTTAAGTGATATTTTATTTTGAAAATGCTACAGAAATAACGCCGATTTCCAGATCCAAAGCGAACAGATTGAATAAAAGGCCATTGAAGAAGAAGCACTGAGCGATTATACAAAGGTATTACGTAGTTGCATTTGAGGTGCATCTTGTCATATACGACTTTTTTATGCGTTGCCTATTTCTGATCGTCTTCCCCTTTAAAGACATCCCTAAAAATTTTATTAACGATAAAAATGTATAGATAAACGGGTAAAATGGCCATGTCGGGTATAAACAGGCTCTCGTAAAAATTGTGCGCTTTTTTCTACATAACGACCAGAAAACAATAAAAAAGTTTGATGCTTACGGAACATTGTTTTATACCTAAATTTAATTTCCTTCTGTGATTGGAGCTTAGACCACTATAATGCTTTATTGGTATATTACCGATAAAATTCTCCACTATTGTCGAATGAAAATAATCCTTTCATTAAGGGTCTCGTTGAAATACCATTTTTATTATATTGAAATTAATCGGTCATTGTGAAAGAGACTTTGGTGAAAGCTTATTTCCAAGATAGAATGTTTAATTGACAGCAGTTGTAGAACTTTTTTTGAATTATAATTCTCCTACATTTAATAGGTCAAATTAAATTTTAATTGCACCGACAGAAAAAGGATGAATGCAGTTTCCGTGTCATTTCTGGCAAGGCCCTATAACCTTTAGTTAGTTAGTTCAAATAAATTCAACCGTGCACAAGTAGTAGAAGGTCCTTTTTCTTCATTATTACGACTGAATGCGATTCCGGCATTAATTAGTCAAAGAAAGATAAAAACGAAAAAGTTTTTCGCTAGACTTACAGAACGGGTAGTTAATTTTAATGAAGGAAAAGGAAGTATACCGACGCCGGTTTTATAAACTTACTATGTTATTGCACTAGAGAAAAAGTTTTAACTTTACATGGCAAAGAATAGCAAGCATTTTTTAATCTAGTTTCGATTAAGGATTTTTTAATACCAATAAAGATAAAAAGAAAATACAAAAGTTCAGCTAACGGAGATGTATTTTGAGTAACAAAGCGTCCGAAAACGCCACAACCAATTATTATTCAAACTAGTGCGAAATTGTTCTTGAACATGGAACATGACATAAGCAAATTGCAAAAGACGCGAAAGGTAATAAGTGCAGATATTTAACAGACCATCTTCTTTGTCTTTGTAAAGCCTTTCGAAATTATTATGATGTATTTTATTGTTTTCGATTGTCATCCAGTTAATTTAAATATAAATCTATAGCAAAAAAAGGACTTTGAACCACGCAAGAGGTCTCGAAATAAAAAAGCATTAACACTAACCAAGCTTCACTTTTTTTCTTATTCCTGACTTCACCTAGGGAAAAACCGGTCTATTTTTCAGGGAGACGCTACACCGATGATGTACTAATTTAGGCAAAAGTATAAAATATTACTTAGTTAATATTGTGAGTAAACATTTGGCTACGCCTAATGAGCAAGTTTGGACATATAGTTTGTTCTACGTTACGGTTTCATTTATTTTAAAATTGAAGCCTTGCTCCACCCCAAACCTTATATATGTTCAGCACATTTGTAAAAGCGAACGAATGTGCAGCCATGCAAAGGTAATGAAAAAGGAATGTGTTTACCTACATTCTGCTGCTGGGATGCTAGCTTTTAGCTAATATGGCGTTGGTTGAAAAACGATTATGCCACATTCGCAAACCTGTGCCTGTGTAAATGTGAAATTAGGGTTGGGATATTTTTTTTTTATATAGTGGAGATTTTAGTGTCTGTGATAAACTAACTGGACTTTATCAAAACTAGTGCAACGCTTCCTCCGCTCATCGGTTGGGGCTCAGCACCAAAGTACCTAAACAGCTTATAAACTTGACTTTGCCGGACACTAGTTTTCGGGCATATCTCTTTTCGGTCGGGTCGTCGGTGTTGTAAAAACTCGACGACTTCTGTATTCGTCTATAAGTTTGTGTTAAGTGTCAGTGAGTGTTTAGTAGCTTCCACACTGGTGAAATGATGCCATATTTTGTGTAGTTTGTCACGATAAATTGATCATTTACGTAACATGTTCCATTTCTTCTAATTTTATAAAGTTGTATTTTTGTCATTTCAGAATCAGCAAAATAATAATTCATAACTTAAGTAATTCAAAAGTATCTACAAAATTTAATTAATTCCATATAATATCAGTACTGCCATCTATCCATTATGAGCATAAAAATGCAAATATCTGTTATTAAAAGAAGGTACTGCCATCTAGTACCTAATAAATTTATTTTTTTTAAATATGATTTTTTTTATTTTTCATTCACAGTCATTCGTATTTTCATTTAAAGAAATTATATTTATCTCACTTTTAGCAAATAGATATATTTCTGTCTTTCTCTAACGTCTGATTCTGAAATAATTATTTTTGGCTTATTGACCTAATTAATTAGTGGTTTTCTGTTGTCAACATAACCTTAATTTAAATTATTGTGTGTTTTTATCTATTCCCTTTTAATCAACGGGGTTTTTCATTGATAAAGTACGCACGGTCTTTTGTGTGTGTTGAGTGTTGTCTTCTGATTGGTCGATGGTTACTACGCAGTTAAGTATTAAAAAAAACACCAGATTGGTTTCCTGCAGGGTTTTCGTTCTAAAACGGTCTCTTCCCTGGCAGAACCACTAAACAGGCGAGTTGATTTCATTTTTTAAATTTTTTTTCTTCAGATTTCTAGATTTTCCCTTAATATTTTTTAATTTATTTTACCATCAGTGTTTACTATCATATCACTGTTGAGTTTTCACCCGATAAATCTTATGTTATCTACCTTTGAAATATAAATATAATATTTTAATTTTTTAATCTTATTGTGTGCCTCCATTTTGTGATTGGTGATCCCACGTTTTTCTGAGGTGAGTCAATTCAGAGTTTTGGCTAATAAATAGGTACTGCTGCTCTGGTTTTCAGAATCAATTGTTAGTGTGGGATTATTGGACCATTTGCTCTAAGTAGAGTCGGTGCAAACCAAACTTGTGAGTCCATCCCTATCAACATTCTACTGAATCCAGGCAGAGACCTGTATAGCCATTTATTGTTTAACTCTCTCATTTTCTTCTCGAGAAGGAGAGTGCTAAAAAAAGGTGTAATTTTTAAAATAGAAATCCGTATAGGTCATAAAATTATTTAAACAATTTTAGTTAAAACATCTCAAGAACATTTCTTATTTTTTCTATATTCGTCTCCCAATAATTATTATAAAATTGACAAAATCGTGGGTTGGGGAGTGGCAAATAACACAAATTTATTCTTTGCGACGTTTCGTAACTATATATTGTTACTTTTTCAAGCACTAAAATAAATGGAAACAAAGAACATGTCATACATAAATAAATTAACCATTACAACATCATACCTGAATAATTAGTGTTTCTGTGCACACATTAATAAACCATTTCCATGGGTAATCCAGGAAGTTTTAAACATTTTCACACACGCAAGCTAGAACTTTTGTTTTTCTTTTTTTTTTTGGTACGTATTGCTATCACGTTTATCACGGAACCACTAATCTGGCCTTGGTTCCGGTGGTACCTGCTAGGTACCTACCATATGAGCATAAAACATTTTTTGTGCAGCAACAATAACTTCTTTTAATTTTTAAGAGTCCTATAAACCGCTGATAAATTCCTGGTAATGTTGCTTATACTAAAAGGCACTATTGCTTATTAAGTGTGCACAGGCCCACCAACCACCATTGTTTAGTATTTATTGCTGGTTAAAAAAAAAAAAAAAAAAACACACACACACACACAAGAACAACCATTGGACATTTACGTTAACAAAAAAGACAAAATTCAATTATAATCGTAGTTGTGTAACTAGCGTAATTATTCATTATTATTGTATTCAGAGTATTTTTTCAAAATATTTGTATAAATTACACTTAGTCCTTGTGTGTCCGACCTTAAATTAATAGTGTTATTCAAGTTAATATGAATCATTTCGCCTATATTTCGTTTGAACCAGTTGCTCTCCTTATCCACAATTTCAGTGTTTTGAAATTCAAAGTGATGGCCAGTTTCAAAACGGTGTGACGCTAATGCAGTTTTTTCTGTTTTTGCTTGATTGTGGTTTTTACAATCATTTTTGTGCTGATTTAGTCTAGAAGCCAAATATTGCTTGGTTTGGCCGACGTAAAACTGACCACAGGAACATGGAATTTTGTAAATGACATTGGAATGTTTCTCTAGGGGTGTAGGGTCCTTTAGTTTTGTATATAAATGAGCTGTTGTTTTGGTATTATAGAAAGCTAGTTTAGTATTGGTTCTGTCTATGCAATTATTAATTTTTTGGGACAGACCATTGATGAAAGGAAATTTGTAGTATTTGACATCAGGTTTGGGTGTGGCATTAGCGTCGTTCAGTTTGTTGTGGAAACAATGTATACATTGGTTAACAAATGAGGAAGGGTAGTTGTTTAGTTTTAAAATTGTTCTGATTTTCCTTAAATTCTCATCATTGAATGATGGATGACTGAGTTTGTAGGCCCTGTGTAGTAGGCCAGTGATGGTACTTATTTTGTGTGAGGTTGGATTGTTGGAGAAATAATTTAGGATTCTTCCTGAACTAGTTGGTTTGCTGTACCATTTAGTGAAGATTGTTCCGTCATCATTTCTGATGACTTCGGTATCAAGAAAAGAGATTCTGTTGTTAGTTTCGGCTTCGAGGGTAAATTGAATTTTTGGGTGGTAGGTGTTAAAATATTCAAGAATAACATTACAGCCATTTTCAGGAATGGCTGTGAGTGAATCATCAACATATAAATAAAAGAAAGGTAATTTGAATGGAAGTTTGTTTAAAATGGTTGTTGTTAGATCATTCATTACTATGTTTGCAAGTGTGGGGCTCAACGGGTTTCCCATAGCGCTGCCATCCAATTGTATGTATGTGACATTTTTGAAGGTAAAGTAACTGGATTCAAAACAAAAGGCTATCATATCTAGAAAGAGGCTTTTTGGTATAGTTGTATAGGCAGATATATAACTCCAATTCTTCGATATTATTTCAAAAGTAAGTTGTTTTGGTATATTAGTAAATAAGGATACAACATCGAGCGATATTAGTCTATAGTTAGGAGGTAGCACAATTTCTTTTAAATTTTCAACGAATTCAAATGAATTTTTCACATTAAAATGGTATGTAGTGGTTAAGGGAAGTAACATTTCATGTATAAAGGAGGCTAGGTTGTAACATGGCGTGTTTATACAGCTAACGATAGGTCTTAAACTAAAAGTCTGTTTGTGAGTTTTTCTCAACCCATAGATTTTTGGTGGCACTGAGTTGTGAATTTTCATTTTCTTTTCTTGTCTGTCACTTATATGTTCTTTTTCTTTTAGTATTTTGACAAAGCCGTTGGCCTTATCTTGGTATTTTCTTGTTGGATCCCTGCTAGTACTTTTGTAGACTTCAGTGTCGCTCAACATTTCAAGTAGCTTGTCTTCGTATGCATCCTTTTCCATGATGACAGTCGCATTCCCCTTGTCAGATCTCCCCACCATAAGGTCACCATTGTTTTTTAGGAAGGACTCGGTGATTTTTACGTCGTTGTTGAGTTTCTTGAATGACTTGGGAAACTGATAATTGTTGTAAAAATTGGTCAAGACGTTTGTGGTTTTGGCTCTAGTTTCATTTCTCTTTTCTTCACTCATTGGTTGGTTGGTAATGTAGTATTCTAAGTCTTTAATTATGGTCGGTATGGGAATCTCTGAAGGTAAGAGTGGTAACCCAAATTTTGGGCCCAAAGCTAGAACCCTTTCCACTTGTTCCGGAAAATCACCGAGTCCTTCCTAAAAAACAATGGTGACCTTATGGTGGGGAGATCTGACAAGGGGAATGCGACTGTCATCATGGAAAAGGATGCATACGAAGACAAGCTACTTGAAATGTTGAGCGACACTGAAGTCTACAAAAGTACTAGCAGGGATCCAACAAGAAAATACCAAGATAAGGCCAACGGCTTTGTCAAAATACTAAAAGAAAAAGAACATATAAGTGACAGACAAGAAAAGAAAATGAAAATTCACAACTCAGTGCCACCAAAAATCTATGGGTTGAGAAAAACTCACAAACAGACTTTTAGTTTAAGACCTATCGTTAGCTGTATAAACACGCCATGTTACAACCTAGCCTCCTTTATACATGAAATGTTACTTCCCTTAACCACTACATACCATTTTAATGTGAAAAATTCATTTGAATTCGTTGAAAATTTAAAAGAAATTGTGCTACCTCCTAACTATAGACTAATATCGCTCGATGTTGTATCCTTATTTACTAATATACCAAAACAACTTACTTTTGAAATAATATCGAAGAATTGGAGTTATATATCTGCCTATACAACTATACCAAAAAGCCTCTTTCTAGATATGATAGCCTTTTGTTTTGAATCCAGTTACTTTACCTTCAAAAATGTCACATACATACAATTGGATGGCAGCGCTATGGGAAACCCGTTGAGCCCCACACTTGCAAACATAGTAATGAATGATCTAACAACAACCATTTTAAACAAACTTCCATTCAAATTACCTTTCTTTTATTTATATGTTGATGATTCACTCACAGCCATTCCTGAAAATGGCTGTAATGTTATTCTTGAATATTTTAACACCTACCACCCAAAAATTCAATTTACCCTCGAAGCCGAAACTAACAACAGAATCTCTTTTCTTGATACCGAAGTCATCAGAAATGATGACGGAACAATCTTCACTAAATGGTACAGCAAACCAACTAGTTCAGGAAGAATCCTAAATTATTTCTCCAACAATCCAACCTCACACAAAATAAGTACCATCACTGGCCTACTACACAGGGCCTACAAACTCAGTCATCCATCATTCAATGATGAGAATTTAAGGAAAATCAGAACAATTTTAAAACTAAACAACTACCCTTCCTCATTTGTTAACCAATGTATACATTGTTTCCACAACAAACTGAACGACGCTAATGCCACACCCAAACCTGATGTCAAATACTACAAATTTCCTTTCATCAATGGTCTGTCCCAAAAAATTAATAATTGCATAGACAGAACCAATACTAAACTAGCTTTCTATAATACCAAAACAACAGCTCATTTATATACAAAACTAAAGGACCCTACACCCCTAGAGAAACATTCCAATGTCATTTACAAAATTCCATGTTCCTGTGGTCAGTTTTACGTCGGCCAAACCAAGCAATATTTGGCTTCTAGACTAAATCAGCACAAAAATGATTGTAAAAACCACAATCAAGCAAAAACAGAAAAAACTGCATTAGCGTCACACCGTTTTGAAACTGGCCATCACTTTGAATTTCAAAACACTGAAATTGTGGATAAGGAGAGCAACTGGTTCAAACGAAATATAGGCGAAATGATTCATATTAACTTGAATAACACTATTAATTTAAGGTCGGACACACAAGGACTAAGTGTAATTTATACAAATATTTTGAAAAAATACTCTGAATACAATAATAATGAATAATTACGCTAGTTACACAACTACGATTATAATTGAATTTTGTCTTTTTTGTTAACGTAAATGTCCAATGGTTGTTCTTGTGTGTGTGTGTTTTTTTTTTTTTTTTAACCAGCAATATAGCTATTTATGTACCAAGGGGATTATAATCTTGAAATCCCCGTGGTGCATACAATGCTTTATTTTCTACTCAACACAATGTTTTTTCATCAATTTGTTATTAACAAAATCAGTTAAACTTGTGTGACAGAATATTGTTTTGTATTTTGACATGTACCTGTACCTGTGACCTGTACCTGTACCTGCGACCTGTACATAGAAACAAAATAAATTAATATATCTATAAACATCTCATAAGGCAAGGCAACGGTGGTGGTCCTGTGGGTTAACGCGCTGGACTACATGGAAACATTGATGGTAGACCGGGTTCGAATCCTGGCTAGACCGAAAATTATTTTCGGTCAGACATTTAGTGGCTGCCTAGGGTAAAGTGCAAATTAATAGAACAACAACAACAAAAACACCTTAAGGTATTATAAGCGGGCGTTATAGATCATAACGCCCGCAAAAGCGGGCGTTATGGATCAGGTTGTTATAGGTGTGTTAACGTATTTCGTTTCCTAGGTATTATGGATCTATAATAGTAAAGTAGAAAATAAAATACTAAAGAATGGTGGTTGGTGGGCCTGTGCACACTTAATAAGCAATAGTGCCTTTTAGTATAAGCAACATTACCAGGAATTTATCAGCGGTTTATAGGACTCTTAAAAATTAAAAGAAGTTATTGTTGCTGCACAAAAAATGTTTTATGCTCATATGGTAGGTACCTAGCAGGTACCACCGGAACCAAGGCCAGATTAGTGGTTCCGTGATAAACGTGATAGCAATACGTACCAAAAAAAAAGAAAAACAAAAGTTCTAGCTTGCGTGTATGAAAATGTTTAAAACTTCCTGGATTACCCATGGAAATGGTTTATTAATGTGTGCACAGAAACACTAATTATTCAGGTATGATGTTGTAATGGTAAATTTATTTATGTATGACATGTTCTTTGTTTCCATTTATTTTAGTGCTTGAAAAAGTAACAATATATAGTTACGAAACGTCGCAAAGAATAAATTTGTGTTATTTGCCACTCCCCAACCCACGATTTTGTCAATTTCATCTCAAGAACTTTGACAATTCCTGGACTTTAATTAATTTCACTCTCACTTTTATCTTGCGGTACCTATTATTTTTTTATTTTTTTTTAATTTAATTTCACCCTTTCGAGCCCATACTCTACACTGCAACCTTTATAGGCTTTTTGTATTTCATTTGTATGGGCTCTACTCCTTCCCATTCATACTTCTCATTCATACTTGGAGATCCGATGATTGGCGGCAGCGCGGGCGACTTACCGTCCCGTACTATTGCGGTCACCCATCTAATCTCCAACCCGACACCACGTTACCTGGCTTGAGTAGGCCGTCTCTCACGTCCTTGATCAAGAACCAACGTGCCGGTCTTAAGTTAAGGTACCTACTACTTATGGTACCTATAGTAGGTACCTTAACTTAAAAAGAAAGATTTATCAATTTGGGGAAAATCTAGAAAATTATTTTGTTTATCTTGTTCAATTTTTCTTACATTCTTTTTATCTAAATTTTGCCTGTTTAGTGCGACTGCTAGGAAAGCAGCACTCTGCTCAATTATAAAGAGCATCTATCTTTAATCTTGCTGTATACTTACCTAATTATTACGGGTTTATTATTTTATTACTATTTTTTTTGAATTATTTAATTGTTTTTTTTTTATTTTAAAATATTTTTCCAATTTACAATAGTTGCTCATACTTACCTGATTCGGTTGAAAGAGAGTGTCTGTACAACAATAGTTTTAATAATAAACTAATTTCAATTTAAATCTTCTTTGCAAGACACTTGCTTTTTGACAGAATTCAGGGATTTAATATCCCAAATCTTGGTGAACCTGATGCTGCCTTATTCTTTTCTGGGTACCTACTCGACACAAAGATCTCTATTTAGAGTCTGGATCAGCTGAAGTGACGTGACACTAGCAATCTATCCTCTTTCCTGGATACAGGAAACAACACGAAGAGCTCCAGTTCACGGAAGTGAAACCCCAACATCCATTGAAGAGCTCCGGATTGGAAAGTTACATATTGTGTCAGATTCACCAGAACAACCAAACTGTTAATTATTGTTTGTTGGAATTTGAGTGGTTTTATTTGCACATAAATGGGCTACACGTTATCTTTATTTTTGAATTCCACGACCCTATAGGTTTTCTTGTCTTAAAGTACAAATAACTAAATTTATTTGTAACAAGTTGTAAGTTTTTGACAGAACGCGAGTCAAAAGCGAGGGTTTTTTCAATCCGCAGAAAAAATTTGGGCATTCTTTATTACCTAAGTATAGCCTTACGTCATTATCTTCTGACTGGTTAATCGATTAGGAAACCAGCAATAACATCAAAAAGCTGAGTAGATTTATCTGGCTGTCTTGTTGTTTTTGGCAATTTTGTGGAACTTCATGGTTTATTTTATTTTTATTGCTAATAAAAAAAAAAGGAATTCAGCAATATTCAGTCGGTATTAAGGAGATTCTAGTTTCTTGTCGGTCGCCTTATTTCTTATTTTGAGTTGAATTTAATGTCACGTTGTCCCGAAAACTGACGCATTGACAAATTTTAATGAAATAGAATAGGCATGAACAAAACTAACTGGACGACAGTTGAGGAATACTTTACTCGCATAGGTAACCGATGTTAACGCATAACAGTGAAAACCAAGCAATACTCACGAATAAAAGAGAGCTATATGTCCTGATGCAACAAATCCAGTATTTTTTTAAGGCTCGATCGTGCTGAAAAAATCGAAAAATTAATTTTTACTAAACATCTCATTATAATAGGCTAGGATGTTATTAATGAGCGATGTACCCTTTACTGTAACACTGAAAATTTCTCTGGATAAAATTCTAAGTTAAATCTTTGGTACCTTGAAATTGACAAATTGAATTAGATCACATCTCTTTATTTGTTTTATTCAAAATATAATAGATATATGTCACAGCCTGAATTTTCCTTCTTGCATATAAGCTTGAAAACACAAAAGTTCTAAACATGGACTTATATGACACCATGTAGGGGTATGCATTGTTCTTTCTTACATACAGATACCTCAAAAATATTTTTTGTATTCCCTCTATAAGATCAATATTTGTGTTTGCTGTTGGTGACCATACAATACATGCATAATCCACATGGGGCCTCACAAGTGCATTGTATAATCTTACAACAGTATTCATCTGAACATCC
Organism: Ceutorhynchus assimilis; assembly: GCA_917834065.1. Lineage (NCBI taxonomy): Eukaryota > Metazoa > Arthropoda > Insecta > Coleoptera > Curculionidae > Ceutorhynchus > Ceutorhynchus assimilis. The sequence goes on from OU892279.1 coordinate 20,760,898, forward strand.
CTACTGTTACGTATTACAAATACCAGTGCTCGAAAAGTCTTAGCTATTTACACCGGTGTTCCTTAAAAACAAACTAAGTTAGGTAGAGGCTAAGCTTAAGGTGAACCTTAAGAGGGAGTTGTTTTGCACCATACAAATCTTAGCTAAGAATTGAAAGCCATTGGCAACAGCGCAAATATGCGTATTTCAAGGCAGAAATGAAGGGGAGGTACCTATTTTAAAGCAAGGAATTTATCCGTTAACCTATCTTTCCGATTAAAATATAAATATTTTCGTTAATTTCGTCTTTTCTTTCATAAGTAATATAAATATATGGATATTATTTTGAATAGGTATATTTTTGGCATTCCCGTGCAAAATTCTGTAGAAATTACTTGACTCAATGTTGATATTATGTTGTCAACACAATGTAAAATTGTCAATGCTTTCAATTTTTTTATGTAGAAAAGGATTATGTTGCCAACATAGTTACTAAATTTTTGACTTGGGGAATTATCTTAAAAAAAAAAAAAAACTTTAGGTAGTTTTTTATACAGTGGCTAAATAAACCTATACATACAGTGGCGACAATAGAGGTCCCGCCGCCATTTTGTTCCCAAACTCTTGTTACTTTTAAATATTAATTTATAGGATTAAATGGACATCTATCATAAAAAATTGAAATCGACTTATTTGATGAATGATGACTATTATTAGGTATATCAAATACGTTGATTTCCATGTTTTATGATGGATGTTCACCCAAATCCCATATGTTCATATTTGAAATAAGCAATAGGTGGCAAAAAGATGGCTGCGTTTCCAATATAAATATATGGGATTTTAGAACCAATCAAAAATAAGACAGCAATTGTCGCCACTATGTGGGTAATAGAGTCACTGTAGTTTTTTATAACTAAAGTTCAATTATCCTCCAAAATTTAGTGGTCCAAGTTGGCATTTTGCTGTAAAAGTAATAAACCATAAACGCGCAAAAATAAAAGCATTAATAAATAACTAAATAACAGTAACAACCATAAAAAAAAACTTCGGAAAACTGGGAGGGGAAAGGTGCTCCTTGTGTTCAATTTGGCAGTGGAAAAATTAGAATACCCCACATTGTTTTTGCTATGAAAAAAAAAAATATATATATTTTTGTTGTTGCTTTAAACATGCAGTCTTCCGAGAAAAGGCTCTTGGAACCTTGGATAAATCAAATACAGAATCATCGATAATCGAAGTCAACCACAGTTCTGTCAAAAAAAAGAAAAGAAAACAAAAAAAGAAGGATAGAATCCAACTAAGCGGAGAAAATCTGGGGCTTAACTTAATTAGACTTGAGATGGACCCTAAACAGCGGTGCAAAGCAAAATCGTAGTTTAAGTTCCACTTAAGACTAAGGCTGACCTTAAGTTGTAGCGGTGCAAATAGCAGTTAGGTACCTACTGGTTATCCAGGTGTAATATTTGTTAAATTTCAGATTCATCTCAAAGTTAACGCCAAGATCCTTCAATGACATCCAACTGCTCTTTGTTCTCTAATGCTTGCGATGAATGGTCCGTAAATATACTCATATTTGAAATAGGCCCCTTGCATCAAATTTTTTTATTGCTGATTTCGACAGTCCATAAAAAATAAGTCAACAGGTGTTTTTTCTTTTTCTTGTTAGTTAAAAATTGACAGAGATACAACGCTATGAAATATGCCTATGACGTCACTTATCATATAAATTAGTGAAGTCGCACATGCTCAGTATATCTATATATACAAAACTCAATATTTTTATAACTTTCGAAATAATCATATTTAGACAAAATAAAAAAACACGTATCGATTTTTTTTTCGATTTCCTACAGTTTGCAATAAACAATAATCAATTTAATTTTCCATGCGAGTACCTATCCTATTGTTAACCTATCATGAACATTCCATGTTGGTTCGTTTTTATTCTATGCTTAACATGTTCAGAAATATCACTATACAAGATACATTCAAAAAATTTTGATAATGTATTTAATAGACTTATAGGACGATAATTTTCAATGTCATTTTTTTCCGCTTTCATGAATAGGGGAAACTATGGCTGTTTTCAAGTCGGTTGGAAAACATTTTTTTCTACAATTGACAAGAAATGTCAGCATTTTTGACCGGTTGACAGGTCGCAAAACTCAATATTCTGGATTTTATTTATGTACTTCAATAGTTGCTAAGGAATCAATGAATAACAATGCGGGAATCACTTTTCCGGCCTAGGCCGGGAAAGTGATTCTCGTACTGCTGAATTGGAACAAGAAGACAAACATTTAACAGATATTTGACCGATCGCAGAAAAAATAGTATGTGTATCTCGGTGGAAAAGCGCATTCTCGGCCTTCGGTGTTTGCCGGCCTCGGCTACGCCTCGCCTGTCAACTTACACCGTCGGCCGAGAATGTGTCACTTTTCCACCTAAATACACAATATACTATTGTAGGCTGTTTTTAACTGTTAGTCTAGGGATGATAATAAAACTCGAGGCTTGGATTCTAATTATTAATTTAATGTAAAGTGATTAATATCGAATACGAAGAAAATAAATGAAAGTTCTAAACAGTGGCGGCCAGTGGCAACCTAGTGTGGTTGTGCGCTCTTGGAAAATTTTTTGGAGGTGCCACGTCCTGTTTTACATTTATTTTGTGTTGATTTTTTTTCTTTTTACTTTAGGAAAAATTATCGAAAACAAAGACATATCTATTTAAATGAGGCTTGAATGTTTGTATTCTAGCCATAATACATAATTGATATTGAAATTTATAATTTAAAAAAAAAAAAACGCGAACAACAAAGTTGTCAAACCGCCAAAATGGTGAAAAAACATCGAAATATTCTCGATTGAGTGGAAACAACATTGGAAGTGTGTATTCAAATAGCGCACGGCGCATCCCTTTCATCGGGCGACTTACCGTATATTCCCGATCAATCGCACAGCGAGAAAACACATTTACCCAGAGCGCCGAACGATTCCACACCGACCACCCGGACCACCAGCATAACCAAGCGGGAGAAAAAAATATACAAGACAGGCGCAGGGCGCGCTTTCGTTCCGTTCGTGCGAATTTAAAAATAGAAAAATGAGTAGATATTTATCCTAATTTAGAAAATTGGGTAAGTATTTTTTAATTGAAGTTTCTTTTCTTTCCAAAATTTTAATTTTATTTTCTTGCTTGGTTTTTGGAGGCAGTGCGCGCGCACGAGCGCACTTATTGAGAAGCCGCCCCTGGTTCTAAATACCAGAGTATCGAAACAAACAATTATTGTTTAACAGCTAAAGCACTTGGTGGACACTGAGACAAAGACAAATACTCAAATAGTCAAATACTCAACTAAATAGACACACTAGGCTCGAACAATAATTAACAAATAACTAAAATAACCTCGGCTATTGTTATTTTAGTTTTTGACACTGCCGTCACAGCTTTCGTCTTCGGGAACAACACGGCTGTTGTTCCCTTTCAACAAATCACACGGCTGTTACCTTTAATAATTTAAACAATCACACACTGCGTCTCAGTGATTAGGTGGTAAACTAAATACTCGTCTTTAAGCGACAACGGAGCGTCTCACCCTTGCCGTCGTACCTAGCTTACTGCCTTTATGGATTTTCTGTGACCTACTTTGAGCTTTGGGTTGGTACCCAAAGCTTTGGGTACCAAAACATGTTCTATCTTGAAAATTGCCGGCGCCTATCTGTCGGCATCACACAAAAGCATTGCTTACGGCTTGAAGATAAGAAAAAGAATATATTGTAATAAGAAGTTAACAAGAACGAAAAAATTATATTCTTATTATTAAACCTAAATTCTTATAGCTAAAATCTAAATACTACACTATTGTTTAATGGCGAATTTAAAAATATATACCAAAGGTAAATCCACACAGCCCTTAGAATTATATGATGGGATTTTATAAATGCCCGTGGACCTCTTAGATGTTAAATCCTTTATGCTCTTTTAACCTCTATTATTTCAGTTATCTCTGAAAAATTGAAATTGCCGTACCCATTGCCTTCGTGATCACAACCAGAGCCGTTGGATGTCGCATACCCAGACCCAAAGTAATCTGCAAATGCATTTGCATTTACTATGCTTGCTAGATCACTGAAGTTCTCATCACCTAACCTCATTTCCGCTTGCATTCCACTTTGATTTTTTCTAGACTGGGCAAACGCCCAAAAACTGCGGGAGTCATTATTAATGTTACTTTCCAGCGATATCTTGAAGAGTTATACTACTCAGCTGTGCTTTGAGTTCTGATGGATAGCCTCAAGAAAACATACTCTAGATGTTCATCTTATTTGTTGGCACTACCTCTAATTACACAAAGGTGCAATCGGGTTTTTCTGTATTTTATAAATTAAATCTGTGGAAAACGAAACGGGAAACTTGGCGCGGCTTGTGACCTCTCCCACCAGTATCTTTGGAATAGATGCATCTTCATCTGTAAATATTCTCATAAAATTGACCTACAGCAGAGTTGACATCTCTGGCTGCAAGTAAATCGGACCAGCTACACTGTTTCAGCATTTCATACAGCAACTTAGGTAGGGACGTATTCTGCATAAATTTTAGCATTAGTGTTTTTAACTGATAAATATTGTCGTATATCGCCAGAAATATAAAATATGTTTTTTTGGAAGATAAAGGGGTAGTCTGCAGGTCGTTAAGTAGCTAACAAATAGAGAGTCCGCAACAATAGGTATCATTGTCTTGAGTAAAAGTTCCTATGTCCGTTATGTATTCTTAGTAAGCTCTATCTTGTATCCAAATTATCTGTAGACTACCCGTTTGTAGTGTCAAACAATAAATAAATTCAGTTTCAAAATTTTGTAATTGGCTCTAGTTTTGGTTCACATTCCCTCACAACCTCCAGGTCCGACAATGACAATATTCTGTACAGTGAGGGACTTTCAATTTTTATCGAATTTAAAAGCGTATTCACACCGTCACTGTACAGGATGAGCTAATTTGGACACTTTTAATAGGAAATGGAACCTCATAATAAAACTCAAATTTCATGAAATCTTCATTGAAGGAAACAGCAAATTACAGATCAAAGACCCCATGTATCCGACAAGGCTCAGCAGCAGTAACTCGATATAACAACCTAATTTCGATTAAATTCGATTGCTAAAAGCTAAGCAATATGTTATATTAGTTGTAGGAAATTAGATGGTAGAATTACGGTATCCGCTAAAATAAACAGTACCTACCGAAATCTAGAGCTCTGAGTAATTGCGCTAGTTCCAATTTACATTGTTCTCTCGTAATAGATATTAATTTTCATTGGAGAGTTTTTTAAAAACACAATTTTTTTAGGAAGGAGACTTAATTGGTGCAGTCTGTAGTATAATGGAAGAGTCCTTGATAGTCCTCGTCATTCGTGCACGATTATTATGGACTAGTGAACCGTATTGCGAAAGAAACTTTAGAGTTCTCCGATGAAGTTTAGTGTCTAAGTGACTTTTAGAGATTTTAGTGTTACTGACTACTGACGATTTATTGAGCGGTGATGATATGCCATTTTCGCGTCCCTTATTTGTGTCTAGGGAACTCAAATGCGAGTATATATCTGAAATTATAATGGAATATTTAGTGACGTATAATGTGCTGTTTAGATTTCTTTAATAACTCAAGTCATTTATTGCACGTCATCGACGGTTCACAACACGCCCTATGTTATCGAACGCCCCATGTTATCGAACGCCCCTCAAAAAATAGACAAATGAATATAACCCAACATTTTAATGACAGTTTCGGTCTGGAAGATTCGATTCCAGTATCATCCAGTTTCACACACTCAGCGCAACAAGTTCCGTGTCAATGCACTTCCTCCACGTGGTTAAAAAACCAACACTGTTAATTGCTATAATTAATTTAATCGGAACATTGTACTCTTCGTCTTTGTTGATCCGTTTGTTTGCGGTAGTAAAAGTGTTTTGAGTTGGAATTAAAACGATTAAAAACTAACCGCGTTCGAGTTTTATTAAAACCACCCAAGGTCTATCTGGTCCACTCTATCGAAGGAACTCTAAAATCCCCACATAATTTCTGGTCTCTTCTCACGGATTGTTGACTTGCAACCGATTAAAATCGATAGACAAAGTGGTTTTAAGAAACAATTTGGATACTTTTGGCGTTGAAAATAGTACTTGTGTGCATTGACTCGTGAAAACAAAAAAGTGAACTCTCAGTAATCCAGTCTCCGCCCCATTGTAGCAGACTGCAGGATCGCAGTCCTCGCGCTACGCCCCAGTGGCCTCGCGGCTCTAGTTTTGTGGCCCAATCCCGTGGTCTTGCAAATTGGAAATTGAAGATTACGGCACTCTGCCGCCTGGATTTCAAGGAAAATTTAAGGTCAGATCTTTCAATTTTATTTATGATGATTATGGAAAGTCGTTCACTACAGTACTTCAAGAATTTCATCACACTGTGACTATTGGTTTTTTTGTAGTGGTTTGTGCGTTTGTTTTGGTGTTCCATAGAATATTTTTGCACTCTCTGTGGCAAATACTTATTTGCAATTTAACTGACATTAATTTAAAGTAGGAAGGAATAATATAGACTCTTTTCCACAACTTTTTTATAAGATTCTTACAATCTTTCTCGTTTTTCAAAAACAAAAAATTTCTTATTTCATTTAAAGCTAAAGCGTAAATACCTATTTTTTCAATTTAAAATGTCTGAATTAGGAATTGATGTAGAAAGCCTCAAACGCAAAAGAGGCAGGCAAAAGGCTGTGATAACAAGAATTGAAAACTTTGTTCGACAAAATGTTGATGTTGCAAATATTGATGTTAATGATTTTGTTGTAAGGGAAGTGCAATTACACAAAGCTTATGCGTCATATCTAGAAGTACAAGATGATATTGAAGATGTTGACGAAACTCAATCTGCTGACAGAGATGAATTTGAAGGTAGATATTTCAATCTTGCGGCAAAGTTAAAATCTTTAATTCAAAGGTTTTCTCAGGTATCAATTAACTCGCCCACCCCACAACTTCTAGCCACACCACCTCTAGCCTTGCCTAATGGCCCACCAATTAACCCTCATTCAATTCAAGTTAAGCTTCCTAGTTTAAATGTACCTACTTTTACAGGTAATTTCAAGGATTGGCCCGCTTTTAAAGATATTTTCTCTGCACTAATAGATTCAAATCAGAATCTCTCCCCTGTGCAAAAACTAATGTATTTGAAATCTGCTTTGAAAGGTGAACCATTGGACCTTGTGAATAGTTTGTTAATGACCAACGAAAATTATGCAGTAGCAAACGAAATGTTGAACAAGCGATACGACAAAAAACTTTTGATTACTAATTCATTGTTGCAGGGTCTATTGGACGTCCCACATATTTCCAAAAATAATTGCACAGCCTTGAGGCAATTCATAACTCAGGTTAACAAAAATCTAAAGTCGTTAGAAGCACTACAAGTTGATATCGAGAATTGGGATTTGCTTTTAATTTATATTTTCTCTAAACATTTAGATGCTACAACAAGGCAAGACTTTGAACTAGAGCGAGAAACAGACGATTTGCCTACATTGGACGAATTTAGGGATTTTTTAGAAAGAAAGTGCTCATCGTTAGAATCACTAACAGATAATTTCAATACTGAAAATAAGTATTCTCAAAAAGGTTCACGAGTTCATGTCGCTCAAGAAACTGATACAAATAAATATATAGGTTGTTTTTATTGTAAATTCAAAAACTATAAGATTTATAAATGCTCTAAATTTTTGAAAATGCTTGCTTCTCAAAGAAAACAGTTTGCTATGCAGAATAAATTATGTTTTAACTGCCTCGGTAATAGGCACAATATGTCTCAGTGTCCCTCGTCAAATTGCAGGATTTGTTCTGCAAGACACCACTCTCTGTTGCACGAAACTCGAGAGAGTGGAAGTACAATGCATCAAGTGCATGAGCCTTCACCCAAACCACCTGGTAATAATGTACAACCGAGTGTACAACCCAGTGCACAACCCAGAAATCCCCATAGTAGGCCTCACTCTCAGGATGCAAATAAACATGTTGTAGTAGAGCACGCTGCGCTAGAGCTCTCTCAGGATAACGTCTCAGAAGACAATAATCCAAGCTCATGTCATTTGTCTCAAAGCTATTCTCAAATATTGCTTTCTACAGCAAAGGTGTTATTAGTTTCAGAAAATGGAACCAAAGTGCTTGCACGTGCGCTATTGGACTCCGCATCTCATACGACTTTTATCACTTCACATATGTTAGCATCGCCCTCGGTTAAAATTCATCTACCAATTTCAGGAATAGGTAGCACTAGAACACAAGTGACTCACTCTGTGAAAGTGAATATTTTGTCTCGACACGAAAAGTTTTCTCTCTTTGCTCATTGTGCCATATTGGACAGAATTACGTCTGTGATTCCTCATGTCAGAGTGGACACAAGTAAATTGCCCTTGCCTCAAAACTTAAGGTTGGCTGATGAAGAATTTCATATTCCCGCACCTATAGATTTGTTAATAGGAGCAGATCTATATTATGAAATTATTACACCTGGTATTATTACTCTTGGCAAAAATCTGCCTACTATCCAAAATTCCCGATTAGGTTGGGTAATAGGTGGTCCAGTTCCCAGCGAAAACGGAGCGATGAATTCTCTTGTGAGCGTCTCTTTGTTTTGTTCTAGTCCTTCATTGGAAGAGCTTCTACCCAAATTTTGGAACTTAGAGGAGTACCCTCATAAAAGGTTTGTTTCTCCAGAAGATAAAAAATGTGAAAGTATCTTTCAGGAAACCACTAAACGATTGTCTGACGGTAGGTTCCAAGTGAATTTGCCTTTTCAGGATGAAGGTGCCTCTGGACTCCTTGGTGATTCTTTCATGTTGGCTCGACAACGATTCTTTTCGCTTGAAAAAAGATTCCGTAAAGATAACGATTTATTCTTGCGTTATAAGGCCTTCATCGACGAATACCTGCTATTAAATCATGCGAAATATGTTTCCTTGAATGCATCTTCTAGTCCAATGCCGTATTTTCTTCCACACCATTGTGTAATTAAGGAGTCAAGCTCAACCACTAAAATTCGCGTGGTGTTTGACGGTTCGATGAAGACCACGAACGGCTTGTCTCTGAATGATGTAATGTTGAAGGGCCCCACAGTGCAACCTGACCTGGTTGATATTCTATGCAGATTCCGCACTTTTAAGTATGTTCTCACCACTGACATCAAGAAAATGTACCGTCAGGTACAAATCAACCCCGCCCAATTGCACTTACAAAACATCTTGTGGAGAGACAACCCTGATGAAGATTTGAGGTGTATCCAATTGCAAACCGTGACTTATGGGACAAAAGCGGCACAATATTTGGCAACAAGGTGTTTAGTTCAGTTAGCTCAAGACAATGCCCCCTCTTTTCCTCTTGCTTCGGATACCACTTTAAATCAATGTTATGTTGATGATATTTTGTCAGGCGCCAACTCTCAAGATGACTTGAAGAGACTCCGCACGGAACTCACTCTTATGTTGGAACAAGGTGGTTTTCATTTGCACAAATGGTGTTTCAATGAGCCCTCGATGTATACTAGTGCTGACACTAGGGTTGATTCAGATGAAGTTTCGCTAAGGGAACCTCTGAGCAAGGTACTGGGTATTGCTTGGAATTCTGTTGACGATTCCTTCAAGATAACTTGCTCGGTGCCCGATGATTCTGCTATTACAAAGCGTCAAGTCCTTTCCCAACTATCCCAAATGTTCGATCCGTTAGGTTTGATTAGTCCTATAGTCATCTTGGCTAAAATCATCATGCAACAGCTATGGTTAAAAAGGTTGGATTGGGATGATCCCCTGAGCTCAGATCTACTTGATGTTTGGAAACGGTTTTCAAACGGACTGAAGGATCTGCCCAACATATCCGTGCCAAGATGGTTACACACCTCAAGCGACATTTTGGATTTCGAATTGCAGGGGTTTTCGGACGCAAGTCTTTCAGCATATGGAGCTGCAATTTATTTACGTGTTATCTATAAGGATGGTTCCGTTTTTTCTCGTCTCATTTGCTCGAAATCAAGGGTAGCTCCCTTAAAGACAGTCTCAGTTGCTCGCCTTGAACTTTGCGGAGCTGTTTTATTGGCTAAACTTGTTCACAGAATGAAATCAGTCTTCTCTTACTCATTTTCAAAAATTGCGCTTTGGACTGATTCTGAAATTGTTCTCAGCTGGTTGAATGACACTCCATCTAGATGGACAGTTTTTATTGCAAATCGAGTCTCAGAGATTCACGAACTCAGCTCAATTTCTCAATGGCGTCACATCGACTCCAAATCCAATCCTGCAGACTTGATTTCTCGAGGTACAGACTCATCCACATTACTCAGCAGCGATTTGTGGTGGCATGGCCCATCCTTTTTGTCTGACCCTAACTTTATTGTTCAAAATGCGCCCTCTTTCTCTGAAATACGATCTCCTCCTGAACAAAGAACGGTCTCATATGTCGCAATACCTAAATTTTCTCTAAACTTTAAAAGATTCTCGAAATTAACAAGATTGCAGAGAACAATAGCCTTCGTTTTAAACGTCCTGTCTTCCGAGGAAGTTCAGTGGAAGTTTATTCCGCCTTCAAGCCCTCACTGGGAGGCAGGCATAAAATCAACCAAATTTCATCTGCGGAGAATTATTGGTAAAACAATATTAACATTCGAGCAATTGACTACGGTCTTAGCTCAAATAGAAAGCATTCTCAACTCTCGACCTCTATGTCCTGCTTCAGCTGACTCGTCTGACCTCACATGCCTTACACCTGGTCACTTTATAATAGGTCAACCTCTTACATCTTTTCCTGAAAAGGATGTGTCTTCAGTCCCTGACAATCGACTTTCGTTTTGGGAACAATGTTCCAAAATTAGGTCACTTTTTTGGAAGAGATATTCTACAGAATATCTGAACAGGTTACAACATAAGCCCAAATGGATCAAACCCGCATCCAATTTAAAGGTCGACATGATGGTGTTACTGAAAGAAGATAACACACCCCCTCTGGACTGGATGCTGGGTCGGATTCAGAGGGTAATGACTGGTCCAGATGGCAAGGTTAGAGTGGCCGAGGTGAGAACACAAACCGGCTGTTTTGTTAGGCCTATTACAAAATTGGCTCCCTTGCCTTTTGATTAAGTTGAAGGCGAGACTTCAACTGGGGGGGAGGATGTTTAGATTTCTTTAATAACTCAAGTCATTTATTGCACGTCATCGACGGTTCACAACACGCCCTATGTTATCGAACGCCCCATGTTATCGAACGCCCCTCAAAAAATAGACAAATGAATATAACCCAACAATTTAATGACAGTTTCGGTCTGGAAGATTCGATTCCAGTATCATCCAGTTTCACACACTCAGCGCAACAAGTTCCGTGTCAATGCACTTCCTCCACGTGGTTAAAAAACCAACACTGTTAATTGCTATAATTAATTTAATCGTAACATTGTACTGTTCGTCTTTGTTGATCCGTTTGTTTGCGGTAGTAAAAGTGTTTTGAGTTGGAATTAAAACGATTAAAAACTAACCGCGTTGGAGTTTTATTAAAACCACCCAAGGTCTATCTGGTCCACTCTATCGAAGGAACTCTAAAATCCCCACATGTGCTATGTGTGCTATAATACTCAAATTACGGACGCTGGTGATTAGGACATTGGTACCATAAAATTGAGAGAAATACTTGGCAAAACTATTGAAAATTTTCAATCCAGAATCACTAGAGTTTCCATTGTAATAAAGTTTGCTGGGGATATCGCGGATGCCTCTTCAGGAACTAACATAGTTCCAAAATTGTTTGGGGTTTGTTATTAAGGAATTTTCTGTGAGAGTGATAAAAGTTTGATTGGCTTCAGCCAGCAATTTCTTGCAAATTATGAAATTAGGCACAATTCAGCAAACCTACAATAATCGCGCTGAAGACTGAAGACCCGATATTTTTTGAGCTTTTTTTTATTATGTAATGTCATGTGGAAACCATCTCTGTGGAATCTACCTCCTAAAGGGTATATACAGTTCAATTGCCGAATAAATAGCATTAGAAAATATATTATCATATTATCCAGACAAACATGCATGAGTATTCTATGCTTCTCAAGTAACCACTAATTAAATCTAAATTCGACGACTTGAAATCTCTATAGTAACAAAAACGAGATCAATTCATCAGAGTTGAAGCACACTTCAATTTTCAGGGGTGGGTAATTATCATCCAGGGGTACAAGGCAACCGTCAGCTTTACAGACCACGCAGGTTTCGTTTTGAAAAAGCATCAAGTAATAAAGAGTTGAGTTGGGAATAGTGTTGCAGGTATTTCTTGTTCTTGTCTTGTTCTTGTATGCAAGTACAAGACGAGGCGTGGATTCGCAAGAAATATACTAGACAAGAAACTAATGAACAAGAACAAGATTTCTTGTGCAAGAAAGTGCCAAGAAGCGTGACTTCTTTCATAATTTATTTTAAATAATATTAATTTAGGTACCTAATAAATATTTGCTAAAAAGTACACAATTACTCATACTCGCATAACATTATTTATTGTAAATAAATAAAAAAATTAACAAAAAACAGCTATTTATGCAACAAATGTGTAAGTAAAGTGGACCTTTTTTTCACAAGGCGAGTACGACAATCACCATTTCACCAAGGTTCATACTTGACCTTGAAAATTGAAAAAAAAGGGGTTGTCGTAGATTAATTCATATGACACATTCAATTTTTTTGACAAATTAAAATGAATGACTTCTGGTTTAAGAACCGACGAACGTTTTTGACGTCATTGATTTGTTTCAGTCAATTTTTATTTGTTAAACAAGAAAGGCAAATGCTGGTGGCAAGTACAAACCCTGGTGAAACAAACTTTACCTACCTAGGTAGAGGAGTTGGTCATTATATACCGAGCGCTTTTATAAACCAAGGTGCGAAGCGTTGAGGTTTATAATGCGTAAGGTAGGTATACATAATATTCTGACTTTCTCTACCGAGGAATATACATATAGAGTTTCTTTTACTACTGCTAGTAGAAATCAAAAAATAGGTTTGAAATCTGTGCTCAAATTATTTTTTCTTGTCGAAATTGTTGCCCTCTATCAACAGATTATGGTTATTTTCTATGATGTATATACAGGAACCTGTTTTTTTTTTTTTAATTGACAGTTTGAAATTGAAATTGAACCAATAGAAACCTGATACGTAATAACAATATCCTTACGTCATGACGTCATTTTCATTATTGACCTAGATTTGTTTTCATTATTTTCATAATTAACCTAGGGAGAGAAATTTAATTTTTTCCTAGAAAAATAGAATGAATAATGACTATTTCTCAGATTAGTAGTAAAAAAAGTACCTTGCATACAAAAATATTTCTACTATCAACAAAATATGTGTAAAAAAAATGAGTTTAGACATATACTTTATACGCACTAGCGCATAAAGTATTTTCACTTTACGCTCTAGTGCGTGAAGTAATTTACTAGAAAAAAACTAAATTGACAGTGTCGACATCTGTTATTGATATTACTTTACGTGTGAAGTGAATTACTGTACACACTACTGCGTGAAGGGAAATTTTACGTCTTTTGAATAGTGCGTGAAGTGAATATTTTACGCACGATAGTAATTTTTTTTACAGTTTTGGTACATAAATAGGACGTTTCATTAAACAAGCAGTTACAAAAATTTTCAAAAGATTCTCATTCTAGTAAAGCACAACAAACAAAAAACATGCTATCTCAACAAAATTTGTAAAAAATGGTGTGTAATCAAGACCACACGACAGAAGTAAAAACTTCAATCTTCAATTAGGCGAGAATAATAATGAAATCGACTCAAGCCGACTGTACCCGAATGAGCGTTACATAGCCGAGCATGACGATTCAGTTTCATTCATTACCCACAGAAAAGTGTGCTGAACGCGACTAAATAAATTTTCACTTCAAAAATATTTCTTGAAGTTCGAATTAAATGACTAAACTTTCAAAAATCAAACATTTGTATTAAACGTTTAGTTTCGTCGAATAATCTTCTGATGTAATCTTCTAAGGTAATAAAAAAAACGTTCGAGTTTTTTCAAAGAAGTTTATATTTTGAAACTTAACTTGCTCTATGAAAAGGGACTATAACCAATCTAAAATCTATGTAGGAACTTTTTATGAAGCAAGAACAAGAAATAGCAAGAGTCTTGCAGCAAGAACAAGAAATAGGCTTGCAGGAAATTTGCAAGAACAAGAAATTGGAAATTTCTTGTCTTGCTTAGAAAGACAAGACAAGAAATAGCCGAACAAGACAAGATTTCTTGCGACCTGCAACACTAGTTGGAAATGAAAAAATCTCTTATCATGTTGAGTTGGAATAAATTTTGGAAGGCACACATGTGGGATACTACCGCCAATGAATCTGCTTTATTAGGGGTTGCAGAAGGCACAGATCTGACAACCGAACCTGAAGCATTGTTGTCCCATTATGCATGAAGGAGGTTGAAAATACCAATAATTCTAACTTTAGCATTAGGGTGCTCGTCAGTTAGCATGTCTCACTGAACGAAACATGAGCAGCGGAAGGGTACCGATAGAGGATGTGGGCACTAGGTAAAATAAGGGATTTCTTTCCCGCTTCGATAAGGACAAAAACATCTCCTATATTTTCCTCCACAAAAAGTTACCTGCTTCTGATGGATCTGTGGACCACGATTAAAACTCCACCGCCTCTATTAGAAACGCTAGTTTGGAGATATCTATCTCTTCTGTAGATCCTGTAATCCTGCATAAACAATTCAGCATCATTGAAGGATTCATCAAGCCAGATTTAAACAAATGCGATGACTTTATAGTGGCACCCTGGGAGAGACTCCGAAAGATAAATCAGCTTGGTGAGGAGGCCTCTGATATTTTCGAAGTAAATGGAGAATTGCTAATATTTTGAAATTAGATCCTTTGCCAGTTTTCAAGTTTTTCCACCAATCGCATGGTCACGCTTTTACCGCACGCACATAATCTCTCACTTATTTAATTAGCTCTCTCTCACGCATTCCCATTTATTCTTTCACAGCGTTAATTAAGGGGTTTCCTGTAAATATTTTCCAGTAATACAGAGTGTGATATTTTGTTAAATTTATCTACTGTTGTTGATTTTTTTCTCCAAACCAAGGTTTTCAGAAAATTTCACAAAACAAGCGTCTGTGGCCTATGGATTACCGCTTCTCCACTGTAACAAGCTACCTGGTGCACGTGGGCCCCCAACCACTTTAATCCTGAGGGTGGCGCTCGAGGCAAACCGTTAGATAAACCGACTTACACTGAACCCGGGCCGATTACGCAACAAAAGCGCCTTACAAGTGGGTACCTCACTTGATCACATTTTCCACAAAAACAAAAAAGAGGACACTTGAAATTTCTTTTTTTTGTATTTTTTTACTGTATAAAGGGATGACTAATCCCTTTTTTTTGAATAAACGGTAATTTTTTATAAGTGTGTAAAGTGAACCATGCTTTACGCATACAAATTTTTTTCTACTACCAATCAAATATAGGTAAAAAAATAAATTTAGACAAATTCTTTACGCACTAGTGCGTGAAGTATTTTCACTTTACGCACTAGTGCGTGAAGTTTTTTACCAGAAAAATAGTAATTTGACAGGTCGACATCTGTCATTGACATTACTTTACGCACTACTGTGTGAAGTGAACTACTTTACGCACTAGTGCGTGAAGACAAATTTTACGTCTTCTGAATAGTGCGTAAAGTGAGTACCTTACGCACGGTAGTAGAAAAAAATATTTTTGTGTATGAAGTCACCATTTAAAGCTTGTGAAATGATATTTATAAAGAAATAAATACGTGTATCAAATCACCTTGACCCAAGGAGTGACTTGATACACCAACATTTTCTTTTTCTTAGCCTAAACTAAAATTTGTAACGTTATGGCACTTTGACTATATAAACTAGAGATCGAGACTAAACTTTTGAGGGGTATATGAACTTCCTATCTATTCCAAAACTACAAGCAATATAATTTTAAAAATGTATCAAGTTTGACGGTACTTCCCACATAACAAAATTGCATCCTTAGAATGTACTAAGAATGTTTTTTTTTAGGAGGAATGTGCCTAGAATGTTCGCCAAAACCATTGCGAATGTCCTGAGAATGTTCTGAGAAAAGATTGTAGAAATACTGTTTGCAATACCCAAGAACTTCCTGGGAAATCCATAAGGATATTCCTAGAATATACCTATGAGATTCTCAGTACATCCTGAAAAGAATATTCCTTTTTGATTTTAAAAATATGCTCGAAATGTATATTCTCATATTCAAAGAAAGTTTCTATGACACTATAGTTAGGTTCTCAAAAGAATATTATACCAATATACTTGAAATATTCTTAGAATATATCTACATATATCATTCTCAATATGCATCCTAGACATAACATTCTTGTTTGATTCTAAGGATATACTTGGAATGTGAATTTTCTTTTCCAAATAATGCTCCTTCCAGTCCTTTTATATTAAAGGCAGTGAAAGAATTGTGGGAAAATTTCTCTGGAAAACACAAGTGTTTAACCAAAGCTCCTGTTTCGAGATTGTTATGCTCTCTCGAAGCACGCCAACTGAGAGAAACAAGTTCCAAGGTGATTCAAACGCGAGGTAAGACGTAGATGTTTAATAGCGCGTGGCTCCCTCTCTTGGAAGTCCTACAAAGCAAAAGAAAAAGAATATACCTATAATATTCTTAGTAGGTTCTAGATAGAGCATTATTGTTTAATTGTTCAATTAAGTTTTTGAGTAGGTACTTTAGATAATTAGGTGAACAATATGGAAATATTCTTATCATGGGTACCTACCTACATAAACTTCTCAGTACAACTTGGTAGGTATATTCTTAATACTTGATAGGGATATTAGCCGAAGGAAAATTTTTTAGGGTACATTATAATAATGTTCGTATGAGAATATTCAAATAATGTTATATAAAGTAGGTTCTTAGCATAATCTTTCAGGTAGGTGCATAGAAGCAACATTCCTAGTACATAAATATAACGTTCAAAAACGAATATTTCAATCGAAACAATCTTAGAATATTCATTAAACATTCCTAAAAGAACATTCGAAAAAGCACTTTTAGGGAATATTCTGAGAATATGAATGTTCTTTCACTGTTATGTGGGTTCAGCTATCAACTCATCCATAACAAGGTTAGGCCCATAGCTGACCCATCTAATTCTTGATAAAATACATTAAATATAAAATAACTGCTATTCAATAAAAATTCTATTAGAGTAACGTCGGGTGATAAGGCCGGGCAGGTCATCCTGTTCAAAATGCCATAGAATGAATATTTCATAAATATTGTTAACCTGGCCTTATCACCCGATAGTACCTTATAGGTATCACAAAAGAAGTCCCGTGGTATCGTATAAGGCAATATGAATCGCCATCTCCTTTTAATGATATCTATAGTACCAAAGTTTTTGGAATGTTAGTGAATGCGGTCACCCCAGTAAGTTACATCTGAAGAGATCAAAACCTATAAAACGTAATGTTTTTTATATTCTCTTCCATATTTCTTATATTTTTTATGCCCATTCTCAAATATTTTTAAAAAGGAAAAAATTTGTTTTTGTTTATGTTGATTTTGTTGGTAACGGTGTGTATGTTTACTACATGAAAGGGGCTACACAATTAATTTTATTGTGTTGTGTTTATTTTTTATTTTTTTATTATGTTTTTTGAAAAATAAAGTACGAGATACAGTAACACTAAAGAGTGATAACTTGAGGTTTAACAGAATGGTAGCCATCATGGTGACTTTGGATCATCTTTCAGGAAAAATCTCTTCCGTCACTAACTGGGCCTCTATCTTTCCCTGCTTTGTTATTCAAAACTCAATCAATCATACACAAAATCTTGAACATTTTAGATCCAAATTTGCTAGTCGAAGGAAATGAATTAGTAGATTGGGCAAGTTCTGTTTTAAAATGATGATTCTGCATTCAAACCGAAAAATGTATAATGTATGAATATACTGAACATTTAATCTATTTTTTTTATTCCAATTATTGTAATTTATGTAACGCGTCAGGATTTTCCGGTACCTAAATACATCAATTTCCAGGCTTAATAAATAAAGTTTTTAATGGGCTATCTTGACTAGGTAGGTATACGCATCTAAAAATTAATTAAACCCCTAGAGTATCGCTCAAGTCGACAGGTTTTACAGCAATATAATACTTTAATGCCTAGATATACGTTTAAGCCGTTTCAATGGTAAATTGGAGACAATAAAAAGTAAATTCGTTTTTTGAGTTGTTTTTATTTTTGTTTAATTGTCTTTGCTGCTCTCTGGGGCCCAATACTTTGCTCAGGTCTCGATAACAGCCAATTATTTCCATCCGCTATTGATTTTCCCAGCTATCCGTAACTCTGAAAGTTATCATTGAGCTTTAATCGAGAAGACTACCTACCTGTTTGTACCTGCAATGAAGGTACCCAATTAATCTACACATAAAAATGTTCAATTATGGTAGGCTTGTTCCAAACTTGTTTTATTTTGATTTCAAAGTCCAAACAGCGAAATTTCTCATTATATTGTAAAAAGCAAGATCGTCTGGCACATATTTTATGTAGTGAAATCTACTCGGACAAAATTATTTAATAAATTTCCCAAAAAGTTAAATCCCTACAGCCACTTTTGGGGCCAATGTCTTTTAAAACTGGCTTTAAAGCCACGCTCTAGTTGTGCAGTCACAGTAATATCCATTTTGTGCACTGGCACTGACCAAAATACAGTTCGAGAATAAAGTTGGTCGGAAAACGTCATTTTGGCTGGGATTCTATAGGATTTGCCCTTAGAAAATTGATGCCCATTTTATTAGAGAGAAGACCAAAGTTTTAACGAGCCAGTATACAGAGAATATTCACTTGTTTCAACTGCCTCGGTAAGTCTGATTTTTTTAACTTTTAAATTACTTGGTTAAGATAAATGGACATTTATATAGAAATATCACACTCCTACTGTCCATCTGAGTAGTGTCCTATCCCTTTGTAGTTGACTAGCTTAAATTGCCTATACAATGGAAGCCCATAACTGCCCAACTCCATTAAGAACGCTCTGTTCCCTTTAATGCCGACATTAAATGGGAATAGGAATTTACATAATAGTTTTGTCTAAGGTATATTAGTAGCAGAGTACATCTATAACTTTATCAGACGTTTACAATCACATCAACATTCGATTATTTGATAGAGAAATGATTGTTCTTGTTCCAAACTGATATGTAATTAAATCTTGCAATGGAAACGTTATTTTTAATTTTTTCATATACAATTGGCGTATCGTTGAAGTCATAGAGAGTGAGTCGTCGCCCATATACCTGAAAAGACCTTTGATTGCTTTACTTTCGAATTAGACAACATGATGGAAACAGGACACAAGTTAATTTATTATAAAATAAATGCAATAATACGGAATCTAAGGGGTTGCCAATAATACATAAGTAAAATAATAAAGGACTTTGCGCCTTTTCTCGCAGTGAGCTCTCTTGCCACAGAGAGGATGATCTCGATTCACCTGATCACAATGTAATTTGGGTAAAAATTACTTCTATTACTTTATTTTCCAACAAACCGCTTACTGCAGTCACTTCCACATGCCTCACCAGAGAACAGATTTTGAGGATGTCGGGACGAAACCTTTCTATCAAGCCCTCAGTATTTCTTCTTGATGGGGTGACCGCATCCAATAACTTATCTCAGCATGACCATGCATCTTCGATAGCCAAAACCGCTTCTCAAAAATCAGGTTTTCTGTTTCATGTAAAAAGCTTCTTTACTCCTGAACAACGTCTTCTTCTTTATAAGGCTCAAATCAGACCATGTATGGAATGATGTTCCCACATCTGGAGCAATACTCCCAAACATTCGTTGGCTCTACCCGTTCTCTGCCGTGTGAAACGAGTTCTGTAAAAACAGGCCGCTTCAGTCATTATGACCGAAAAATTAATCGATTCTATTTTTACTTCCAGAGTGCCATCGATCCCAAGCTGTACAGGGTATTTGATTATATTTGAGCTCATACCTACTGTCCGTCGTTTTTAATCTGACACTTTCCGTATCAGGAGGGAGGGGGTGGAGCATATGGCAAAAATAGGTGTGACCATTGGCGTTCTAATCTAGGGAGCCGCCAACACACATTTCTTGGACTTTACAGCCTTTACTATTTAAGATAGAAAAAAATTTAAATACAAAACTTGACAGTTTTTTTTGTATATTTTCTTTTAACGTTATCAAAAGAAATAAAATCGCATCGGGAAATGGAAAAACATCGACAACTTCAACTTTTTTAATCGAACACCCTGTATATTATGCGATAAAATGAAAGAGCCTTCCTGATTCAAAATAATAGTTATTTATGATATAAGTGTTAAAAGTACATTTTTAAGGCACGCATGTGAAAGTTTGCAGAATGAGCGAAGCGAATTCTGCAATTCACATAAGTGCTTTAAAATACTTTTAACACAAATATCATACAATATTTTTTCTACAAACGGCAATAAAAAGCAATAACCACTAACAAATTGGATTTTTAAATGAATAATAAATTGGAAGCATCTTTCCTATATAAAATTCTTGAATTTGACATTTGTCAAAAAATCCATAATGCCAGCACCTTGTTTTACAGGTAACGAAATGTCTTGTCAGTTTCTTGAAAGTATGTCGTGGTCATGAATGCTTTTTGCTAAAAATGCAACAAAATACAGAAGAAAAAGAGAGTTGCATCGATCCTTCGAAAAATATAGATGAGGCGGCCAATCGGGCTACCTCAGTTGTTCAAATTTCACCATTATTATCAATGTAAATAACTGAAAATACAAACTTTTTTTGACGTCCGCTCTCAAAATTTGATGTTTCACTTTTAACACTAGTGCTATAAAGACTTTATGGCACTAGTGCGATAAAGTAACATTTTTAATGCTTCGGGGCGGTGTTAAAAATTGCATTTTTAACACGTTTGTAGAAAAAGGTATATATACAGGGTATTCCACGGTGGATGGCGTATTAGACGTTTATGGAGAACTAAAAAACGGATCATTTTGAAAAATTGGCAACCGGGAGAAACGACCATAATCTACACTTTAAACAGATTTTTGTTTATGCGGTGTTGCCGCTTCTACTCTTAACCAGTGGCAACATCGCTATTTTAAATGAAACACCCTATAGGTGATTGCATATTTGGATTTTACGTAAAATTCTGAGCAGTTTCATGTGATATACCCTTTACCTAAGTTCAACTGTTTTGGAAATATTGACAGTTGAAAATTGACTTTTTGCAACTTTGACAGGCTGTAAAACCTAAACGGTTGATTCCGTTTTCCCTCTTTCAGTTGACTGTAGAGAATCTGTCGTGGAAGACGTGTTTCGTGAATGCGGGCGAGGTGACCTGTCAAGCGAAGTTGGTGTTTGATGATGAGGGCTTCCATGCTAGTTGTGTTGGCCTCCTCTAAAACACTAATGTTCGTTCGTCGGTCTTGCCATTTAATCCGTAGGATCCTACTTAGGCATCACTGGTGGTATTTTGCTAGGCTTTTATGTGTCTGTTCTGTAGGTAGTCCTTGTTTCTCAGCCATATGTAAGTATTGGTATTACAACTGCAGTGTAGACGCGAAGTTTGATCTCAGCGCTGATGTCGTAATTGTTGCAGACTCTCTCTAGAAGTCGCCCGAACGCCGCGCTAGCACACTTTAAGCAATGTTGGATTTTCGCGTCAATGGTTGCATTCGATGACAGATGGCTCCCGGGTAGTGTCTTACGTTCTGCAATGTTTTCTCTACACTACGTATAAATAAGTTATTCCACTCAATGAATACCTGAATACCGAATTTCTCCCAAAAATAGTTGAATTTAACACCAACACAAAATATAATTTCCGGATAATTTACGATATACTGTCGATAAAATGGAGTGCGGGTGTGTTTAATGAATTCTATACGTTAGCATGACGAATAGGTCCATATCAAAGCTATAAAATTCATTAAATTGATGAGTAAAGTTCGTAAGTTATGAACTTTCATTAAATCACTAACACATACTTCAAGCTGATGAAACATATTCATTAATTAATGAACTCTTGGTCATTGATTCGATGCATAACTTCATTGAAACAATAAAGAAATTTTCATAAGCATGATGAACAATTTTTTTGGGATAAGAAATAATCGTCAGTACAAAGAATGTGGTTTATGAACGATTATTCATTGAATAAAGGTATAGAATCAATGTACTTCAAAGAAAGTTCTTTATACTGATGTAAGTACGAACGCACTGGAAAAAAAAGGTACACAAATACATATAACGAAAAAGTGCATTGCGCCAGTGAATCTTGTCATTAATATTGAGCCGGTGAACGAATTTGTTAATATTATGAAAAGCTGTTCATTAAATAGATGAAAAAAAGGAAGTTGCTACTTTAACGTTTTTAATTTTGATGTATAGAATTCGTTGCCTAAGTGAAATAACTTCTTCAATATAATGTACAGATAACATATTTATTTCTAAAAAATCCTCATAAAAAGTGAAATCAAGGATTGGCCACCTTACAAGGCCATCGAATCGTGTTTTTTTTTGTTCAAAAGTAGTAGTTGTACTGACTTGATGACGGCTTATTCGAAACAGATTAAGAGTCAAGATGATAGTATCGACGACATCGATAATTGAACTTCGAAATGCGGATGATAGCGTCGTGGTGGCTAATAAAGAGAAATATCTTCAACTTTACCAAGACGCACCAACAGCCGGATACTTATCCCCAAATATTACTATGAATGAGCATTTTTGCAGAACGTAGAACACTACCCATACCTTGGGAGCCATCTGTCAGCGAATGCAACCATTGACGCGGAAATCCATCATCGCTTGAAGTGTGCCAGCGCGGCGTTCGAGCGACTTCTAGATAGAGTCTTCAGCAATCACGACATCATCGCTGAGACCAAGCTTCTCGTCTACAATGCAGTCTGCAACACTTACTCATGGCTGCGAAACATGGACCACCTACAGAAGATACATAAAAAGCCTAGAAAAACACCGCCAGCGCTGCCTACAAAAGTAAATTGCAGGACTGACGAACGAACATTAGTGTTTTAGAGGAGGCCAAAACAACTAGCATGGATCACCATCAAGCACCAGCTTAGATGGAAATGTCCACCTCGTCCAAATGCCCGAAACACGTCTGCCACGACAGATTCTCTACAGTCAGCTGAAAGAGGGATATCGAAATCAGGGAGGACAACAAAACCGCTACAAGGATATTCTTAGGGAAAATATGGTACTCACATATGGCCGCAAAACATGAACCACCTACAGAAGACACATAAAAAACCTAGAAAAATACCACCAGCGCTCCCTAAGAAGGTGAATGGCAGGGCCGATGAACAAACATTAGTATTTTAGAGGAAGGCGAAACAACTAGCATAGAAGCCCTCGTTATTAAGCACCAACTTCGCTGGACAGGTCACCTCGTCCGCATGCCCGAAACATGTCTTCCACCACGACAGATCCTCTACAGTCGACTGAAAGAGGGAAGTCGAGACCAGGGAGGAGAGAGAACAGAGGAAGAGACAATGCTGCCAGAGGCTGGGTGTGCCAAGACTGTGGGAAAGTGTGCGGCTCCATAATTGGTTTATATAGCCATCAGAAAACGTACAATCGACGATACTAAGAATATAATAAACGATAATCAGAAATAGTTAGTAGTTAGTAGTAGTAGTAGTAGTAGTAGTAGTAGTAGTAGTAGTAGTAGTAGTAGTAGTAGTAGTAGTAGTACCCAAGTAGCAGATAATATTGGGTAAACCCCGTTTTTTAGAAGACATCTACAAGATGTCTCGAATGTCTTATCCCAACATCTTTGAGACATCTTTAATACATCTTTGTGCTATCTGGGTTATGGGGACACTGTATTAGGAATACAGCTCTTGTCATGCAACCAATATCTATTGTAGGCAGTATAAGTAAACGGATGCGATGTAGCATAAGTTCAATAATCAAGTACCTACCTTTAATAGTATTCAAGACGGTTAAAAAAACGGATTCCCATAGTTCGTCCGGATCAATTTCAACCAATCCAGGGTTAGGATAATGAAGATTTATCTAGAAGAAAAAAAACACAAAGCCAATATTTATTAATTTTTGTGACTAAATCAACGCAGTACCAATATTGGGGCAACGTTGGTTTTATCTGTGTGGAAACAATATTTAAAAATAATCTTGTACCAATATTGTTTTCATAGAATAATTAAGTTTTCAGTAATTTGAATATTACCTCAAAATTTTCCACTACAATATTGATTCATGAAATATTGGCCAAATACTACATTTCATATTATCAAAACGATATTGTAATATAATATTAATTCAATATTAGCATTCAATTTTTTATTGATATTTAAATTCACTTTGAAAACTTTGTACGGCCAATATTTATTTTCAATTTTTTTACAATAATGATACTTTTTGAAAACCCCAATGTAAGGCCAATATTTACATTTTATCTATCTTAAACCTAACCGTGCTGATGAGCTGTGATACAGCGAAACGCGTCCACGGATGGTCCGGCAGAGAGATAACACTTCGCAATCGGCCTTATGATTGGTTAAGCCAAGGTTTTCATACGTCTTTGGGCCAATATTGGTAAATTTAATTGGCTCTATATTGCATAAACAATAGGTGATTGATTTAATATTGATTATTTTTTCTGGACCAACATTTGGTTACGTTATTGTACCAATATTGGTATTTGTTTTTGGGTAAATATTGACATACGTTCTTGGACAAATATTGCAAATTGTTCACATCTTTTATTGGGCCAACATAGAAAATCTGACTTGGGCAAATAAATCTCAGGTATTGGCTCAACATGGGAGTGCTACTTGGCTAGTAGTAGGAAAAGGACCAAATTGAAGAGATTCAAGGCATACTGAACAGTCTCATCTGGAAATAAATTGAGAAGTTAAATTATCTTTATTGTGTATTATAGTTTTTATAATACTTGTAAATAAGTAAATAGTGTATGCGCACGAACAAGAGAAAAAGGGGGTCAGTACTAATTCGGCCGGGCTACGAAAACGACAGTTCGCACGGTGATTTTCGCGTGTACCGGTTCCGTTCTTCGGTTGTGCCAGACTTCGGCCTTTGGGCAAATACGTAATCGTAACAGTGCGGCTATAGACTATACTGTGACTAATTTAGTGTATTGGACAATGAACATTCAAGCATTGGATAATAATTCCTAGTACGTAAGTCGATATATAAAAGTGGCGACGAGGATATTCAAACCTATGTGCGTTAGAGTGAGAAAACTATACTTCGTTCTTCGTAAAATACTGCTCCTTCTACTCCATTCTCTCACCTCCAGTTCAAATTTCCTTAGACTTGACATTAAATTTATTCAAAAGTTTATTTGCTTTAAAAATATTCATACAAAAAAAGGGAAAAAATAAACATTCCGACATTCCAAAACTTGTTTCTGCGATTATTTACGTTAGTGGTAATAGAGACTCCAATAAAATAAATTTATATTTCTTTATTTATTTCAACATAAAGAAAAAAAGACAATGCCGAAAGAGTCCGCCGAAGCTTCTGTTTCTACAGTTAATTCGCATATTTTTCAAGTCAGACCTCCAGAATTTGATCCAGAAGTATTTGAATTTTCTACATGGTTCATTAAATTTGAAAATTTTTTGGTTTTGAGCTCAATTACTAATGAAGATTTGAGACGTGCTTTATTGATTGATTCATTGGGAACAAGACCATTTCATACTTTAGTATCATTATGTTTGCCAAAATCCCCAAAAGAGTATACATTTCAGCAACTTATTGATAAATTAGATGCAAACTATGGTCGGGTGACTTTTATTTCTACAGAAAGATTTAAATTCTTTTCAAACAGACAATCAAATGGACAAGCTGAACGTTACGTTCAATCTTTTAAGTCTGCAGTCAAGAAAATTTGCTTAACCGCATCTGGAGATAAAGTTGTGGATCATGTCAAAAACTATTTGTTCAAATACAGAAGTACCACTCACGCAGCAACCAAAGCTTCACCCAGTGAATTGTTTCTTGGAAGGCAAATACGAACTACGTTGGATCTGGTTAAACCAACCATTAATAAAAAAACGGAATTTCCCGCTAGTAGATTTAAAATTGGAGAAACGGTTTGGGTGAAAATGTTCAAAAACCTAAACACATATTCTTGGGAAAAGGGAGCTATTTTAGAACAAATAGCAACCAACGTATGAAAAATTGAAGTTAATGACAAAGAAGTCAAAAGACATTCAAATCAGATAAAATACTACAAGGGATCGAATAATGGTAGTGAGGAGGAAATAGAATTGGAACTGCCAGTGAGAGGTTCCAAAACGGGTTCTCCTGTAAGAAATAACAGACGGTCCTTGCCAATTGCTCTTCGTAAACCTAAAAGGAATTGTGGACCTCCTCAAAGGCTAGGTTATCAGCCAGAGGAAGAGGGGGAAGAAGAAGAAGAGTAAAAAAAAAAAAAAAATAATAATAATTTACTCATCATGTACATAGTAGCGTAGTTTAGTTCATATGGAATATTCTTAATTCTTTCTAACTGGGGTGAAGGAGTATTGTGTATTATAGTTTTTATAATACTTGTAAATAAGTAAATAGTGTATGCGCACGAACAAGAGAAAAAGGGGGTCAGTACTAATTCGGCCGGGCTACGAAAACGACAGTTCGCACGGTGATTTTCGCGTGTACCGGTTCCGTTCTTCGGTTGTGCCAGACTTCGGCCTTTGGGCAAATACGTAATCGTAACAGTGCGGCTATAGACTATACTGTGACTAATTTAGTGTATTGGACAATGAACATTCAAGCATTTGGATAATAATTCCTAGTACGTAAGTCGATATATAAAAATCTTCATTTTGCCGATAGTATCGTTGTAGTGGCCAAAAAATACTCAATAATGAGGCAAAAAAATTTGGGTTGATAATAGCTCCAACAAAAAGCCAGTTTATGCTATATCTTCTCCTAAACGATGAAATACCAATTGAAGAAAAAGCATAGATTAGGTTTATAGATGTAAATGTTCATAGTATTCATAGTAGGCACTCACTCGCTAACGACTATTATTGGAATCTTGGCAACATCAATATCTGTGCGTTCTTCGATGGCTGAATAAGCCTATTCCGGACCCACGATTTCTCTCACATTGATTGCACACCCAACCAGCGGTACCCAGTCGCTGTTTTTTTGTTTGTTTATAACATTTTTTATAGCATGTGCATTGTTCATGTATTTAGCAAAAATCGTTTCATGTGCTGTCTTTTGTCCTGGGATTTTGATTTTTGGTATTCAGAGCGTACATAGGAGTATTATTGTATCCACTAATATTTTCTTACCCTGACGAGCGAATATCTTGGCAAAAATATTTAAAAAATCAAACCAGAGATATTGGCTCAAAATAAGAACTATAGCTGAGTAGTCTCCCGAAACCGTGGACCTCAGTACCTGCCGGGGATGGGCTAACTAACCAAAAACTCTTCAGTATTGAATATAGGTAGTGTTAATTGAATGTAGTGTGTGGAATTAAAGTTTTAACACAAGGACAGAGACGGTACCTAATTTAAACTTTTATTGAATTATAAATTTATTGACTTAAATTATTATTGATTATTGAATTAATGAGTAACAATTATTATTGAAATGGCACAGTATGTCTTGATTTTTGAACATGTTAGATCGAGGGTTTTTCTGCCGATCTCTTTCCCCTCGAGAATTTCAGGTCGAGAACGGTACGATTTACTTTAATAATAAAGTAGACGTTTCACAAATTTTTCGTTTATTTTACATATCACAACTTCCCTTAAATTTCCCTAGTTTTGCTATGTCGGACGCATGTCAAGTAAGTAAAATTGAGTAAGTTTACACAACGTAAGTCCTATTTGTTTTTCATTTTGTTTTTCAGAAGGTTTGTTAAGAGAAGAGATAATAAAAATTCTCACCGTTCAATCTTGCTGAACGAAGCCGGGTATGGTATACTACAATTCAGAAAAGTTTGTTTAGTAGACGGCTATTTCGAAAAAAAAAGCAGGTCTCAAGTATGCTCGACGCTATGCGACTGGACAGTATACGAGTGAAAAACATTCTATCCATCGATAAAATATTTCATATGATTTCAAATACTAAGGCAATGAATCGTGATATAGGCTGCTAATACAAGGTTTAAGCGCAAACACGTTACACGCAAAACTAAATAGTATAGGCATTATTTTTCCAATGGGGTTGAACCTTGAAACTTTATTAAGGATCATGGATCGAAATGTCATTGTGATTTTTTTTTTTTTTTTTTTCAAACAAAAACGAATTTGTACGTAGAGCTAACAAACCTGCCGTCATTATTATATTTGCACATTTTTGCGTTAAACATTCAAAATAGCAGAAAATATAGCCATGCTAATATAAATTCCAATAAATGTTGGTAAATTAAAGCGCTATTCATATCGTGCGGCAGTAAAACAAATACGTGTTTTAATATCATTTTGTTTTTGAGAGCTGCTCGTTATTTATGCACAATTAATTATCGTGTCATTTTCATTCTGTCGTTACTGGATTTTATAATTTAATTAATTTAGGCGAAATTACCATTTGTTCGGCGAAAAAAAATAAATAAATAATTGTAATTTCCAAATACGCTATTGTTCACAAATTAAACAGTTATTTCACCACTTTCGAAATTTCCAACTAATGAATACATTTTACGAACAACGAGTTTATGGGGTAGTATACAAGTGTTTTTTAACTACTGCGTAGTGATATAATCGATATATCAAAATATTAAGTGTAATCAGTTGCTTTGTAATAGCCGCAATACACTGGAAATTTTTCCTTCTCAGCCCCACCCCTAAATTCAAACGTTGAGGTTAGAGATCGTTGAAAACAATGTGCCTGCTATGACAATGTCACAGTAGGTACATTATTTACACCATGCATGTGCAACTCTTGTGGCACAATTTGTATCGCTAAAAGCTTGCGACTACAGAAGGCAGAAGCGCTGTCATCTAATGCCGTTGTCAGATTTATACATAAAAAGTACAGGTTATTGTTTATTTGCTTTTAAAAGCTTCCAACAATGGAAAGAAAAATCGTGTAGCTCGCTAACGTATAATTGCCAGTAGTACGATTTAAAATAACATTTCTTTTTCAAAACGAATATCCCATGCTTTTGAAATATGGCAGCGTCGCTTCAATTTCAGGTACTTTTTTTATCATATTTTGACAAATTTTGACAGTTTCCGTTTTCATTCAATAATTTGAATGAGATTGGAAGTTTTCTGCGTTCAAAGCAAAATGGTTTTATCTTGTTGGGTGGCAATGTGTGAAAACCGAGGGAACAGAGTGAAAATGAATCGAATTCCAAAAAATGATGAGCAGGTATAAAAAAAAAACAAGCTTCAGATTTTATTGGCGTAGCATCATCCTTGGAAATTTGACAGGTTGACCCTCGTATAATAATGACATTTGATGACAAAGGATTTTTTAAATTTCAAGGTTATGAATCAGAAAGCCGAGTTGCCAGCATGTGTAAAATATCTGAGAAGATTCAGTTCCAAAATATTTTTCCTAATTAGTTAAAAAAAAAATGGGGGATAAATCCAACATAACCATTACCATAAGCTTAACAGCATAAATATGTTTTCGCAGTAACTTTTTTCTCGGGTTTGGTCCAACAAAAATATTGGCTGCTGATTGTAAAAAGTGGCTCTACATCTATATTTAAACTATACCTACCCCAAATATAATATATCTGGTAGTTGGGCTTCAATTATTATTCCCTGAAGAACATCTGGTTTGTTTTTCTCGAAAAAGCCGTAACATTCTATTATTTCCATTATTTTTTCTAGTGACTTTTTCACTAGAGTGTTTTACACTGGCAAAATGTCATAGGAACGGCCGGTTTCCTATTTACAGAACTCCTACATGTTCCTACCTGGACAAAACCAACATAATGATTTTTCAGCGACAAAATTTTGTGTGGTTAGAGTAGAAAACTAGTGAGTTTGACAAGTGTCACCTAAAAGGAAAATTAATTTTTCAAATGAAAATTTGGCTTGTTTTTCTTGTGAAATAGTCCAGCCGAATACCACTCAAGAAAAAATTATGTAGGCAAAATTATTCTCTTGGTTTTATTCAAGTTTGTTGCTTTTTGGTAATTTCGCTCATGAAATTTTTGACAAAATTGCCAAGCAACAAACTTTCATACCAGTCGAAAATTTTGTCGTAGGTAATACCATAAGAGCTCAGATTTAGCCGGATATTTTTTGGCTTGGTCTCGAATACTTACTTTTAGGAAATTAAACGAGAGCTGTTCCGACAAAATCACGAGAGCGCAGCTCGAGTGATTTTGTGGAACAGATCGAGATAAATTGCATGAAAGTAAGTATGAGAGAGCAAGCAAAAAAAATATCCTGCTCAAAATCTGAGCTCGAATGGTATTTAGTACGGTTATACAACTCGGTGTACATTATTCCCATATGACACGAGAGGCTTAATAAGTGATAAGCCTTTTGGGATTATCGCGCTTGGTGGCAATATTGTTCATTTGCTATTAATAATAATAAAAATCAATAAAGTATTAAACTTTAGTTCGTTTTATAACCTTTTGAATACCAGTCGATGTTTCAGGATTACCTAATACTTTTACCTGACACTCAACGCGTTACCAGCAACACCACTCCTCCTTCGGAGTCGTGGTGTTGCTGCGTAACGCGTTTCGTGACAGGTAAAAGTATTATCCGGTAATCCGGAAACCTCTTGTGGTATTACATTCGACAATTCCACGAATGCATAATCAAAATAAAATATGGAAATACTTTTTAAAATGAACAGTTATTGAAGGTACAATTAGAATAAATATTTTGCCCCTTAAAATTTGACTCTACAGAAAGAGAAGAAGACTCTGAGTTCTCAGGAATTGAATTTTCTATTTCGCTATAAATTCATCTTTAATTGTCCCAAATCGCTGCACGTTGAAAATATTTTTAATTTTATTTAAAAATACACTTTTAATAAGCTAAAATGATAGAACTTGTGAATTTTTGTGACAATTATTTGACAGATGATTCAAAAACCAATTTTATATGCAATTGTTACTACGGTAACGATTGCATCAACAGAAAATTTATCCGATTTTTTTATCCAGTTATATTTTCTCTTCCTTCCTATTTATCCGCTAGCAAACTACGATTTTAGACATTTCAAATGGGATTATTTATACATGAGTGGAATTGTCGTAGGTAATACCATAAGAGCTCAGATTTAGCCGGATATTTTTTGGCTTGGTCTCGAATACTTACTTTCAGGAAATTTAACGAGAGCTGTTCCGACAAAATCACGAGAGCGCAGCTCGAGTGATTTTATTGAACAGATCGAGATAAATTGCATGAAAGTAAGTATGAGAGAGCAAGCAAAAAAATATCCTGCTCAAAATCTGAGCTCGAATGGTATTTAGTACGGCAATTCCACGAATGTAAAATCAAAACAAAATATTTATTTATCTCAGATAACAAAACACTTTTAATAAGCTAAAATCGGGGCTAAATTGATTGAATTTGTGAATTTTTGTGACAATTATTTGACAGATGATTCAAAAACCAATTTAATATGCAATTTTTACTATGGTAACGATTGCATCAACAGAAAATTTATCCGATTTTTTTATCCAGCTATATTTTCTCTTCCTTCCTATTTATCCGCTAGCAAACTACAATTTTTGACAGTTTAAATGGGATTATTTATACATGAGTGGAATTGCCAGCAAAATTTTTTCTCTTGTGGTATTATACAGGGTGTTCCGAAACTATTGTGCCAAAAATTAAGGGATGATAGATCGCGCAAAAATAAACGTTTTTCACTTATAAACACATAGGCGCATGCGCTTTGGTTATGTGATAATAGAACATTACAGGTCGCGCTGTGGTAGCCACCTTACACACAAAGAAACGTGTTTGAAGCAGAAACTTTGTTATCAAATGATGCAAAACCCAAGGAATGCTTGCAGTATTTACTAAAAACAATGATTCACAGCAAAAGATGCTCAAAGCTACGACCACCCACCTCTATACGTGCGTGAGAGCGCCGTAGCATAGCCTCCTGAACACGTTGCAAAATTCATGGTGTTACGAGAATTTCAGCAGCTGCTGCAACAATCCTTCCTACTAACTTCCTCTAGCTGTTTCAACTGGAGTGTCGTAAACAAGAGCTTTCATATGACCCCATAAAAAAAAAAAGTCGCTTTCCGTCAGGTCTGGTGAGTGGTGAACGTGGAGTCCATGCCCCCTTAACAATCACTCTTTCCAGATGTTTCGTTGAGATGTTCTTTTAAGGCTAACAAGTAATGTGGTGGTGGTCTGTCGTGTTGGTACCCTATGTTTTGTCGGGCATACAAGGAAACAGTTTCGGGAAGGGTTTCCTGCAGAAATCTACTCGATATTTCTGCTAAAACGCTGTTACACATGCATTGAGGCGAGTGCTCGTAGTTTTGAGCATTTTTTGATGTGAATCATTATTTTAAATAAATACTACAAGCATTCTTTGGGTTCTGTATTATTCAATAACACAGGTTCTGCTTATTGAAACATATTTTTCCCTGTGCAAGGTGGCTACCACAGTGCGGACTGTAATGTGCTATTATCACCTAACCAAAGCGCATGCGCCTATGGGTTTATAAGTAAAAAACGTTTATTTTGGTGAGATCTATCATTCCTCAATTTTTGGCACAATAGTTTCGGAACACCCTGTATATGAAATTATTTTGGGCATCTTCAATATGGAATAAATTTGACAATGCCTAATTTTAAAAAATGTCAATTGCAGGTATTTAAAATAGTTAGGTTTCGTTTATCTATTGCACCATTGAAAAATATATTGATAAATGTCTCAAAATTTGATTGGCCAGATAGGCCACAGAATTTTAATACCGCGATACTTACGAAATTATGTGAAACACACTCAAAACTGCCTGGAATTTGATATATAATGTCATTATTATACGAGGGTCAACCTGCCAAATATCCAAGGATGATGCTACGCCAATAAAAGCTGAAAAGCAATTGGTTCCTCAGAGTAACACTACATAAATAGAGAGGGCAAGTCATTCATAAAATCGTTTGGTTTCTGCGGCCACATGAAGTGGGGATAGGATTGCGGACAATGCGGGCCAATTACAAACAAAACCCGTTTGACATTTCTTACTATGAATACTAGAGCGCATTCGCGATTATGGTCGGGTTTGCTCTGGCAATATTTGCATCCTTCTTTATCTGGTTATCTTAACAAAGATAAAACGATTCAGGTGGGCGTTCCCAGACGAATACATCCAGGTTCCGAGATTTTAGGCAGTGTTGCCATTTTCAGCTAGAACAAATTCTTATTCAAATTTTATTGTGATAATAGATTATTATTTTATTTACTAATTATTCCTATTCAATTTTGGAAAGCACCGCGATATTTTGTGTTATAATTGTATATACATACCTATCTAGGTTTTTATATTTACAATATATTTTTTTCAATTTCCAATTCCATTTTCCCTGCAACTTGGATAATTTATAAATATGGCACATCTACAGTAAGTGTCCGCAAGTGAGCTTAGAATGGGAGTCAATGTTTTGGGCATCTTTTAATCATAATAAACCTATCTATTTCATGTGTTAATCTGAGGTTGGTTCAGACAAAGTTTACGTTCAGACTAATTATAGAATATGCGATCTTCATTTTGACGATACTAGGCGTAATGAGAAGTACATTTTTAATATAAAATCTTATTCATTGTACCTATTATTGGTTGGATTGATATCATACTCTAGTTAATAAAGTATTAAAGTGATTCAAAACTTTATTTTTGTATTTAATATATGGAATAATAATTAGTACCTATGTAATTCGCTGTGGTAACTCGTCGGTATGTGATCATGTTTATTATAATTTTAATTCCACTAGAAACATATCAAATTGATTTAGTGCTAGTGGCAACAAAAAAATGATAAACGGATCCTAAAAAAGAACATTTAACAGGAATGGAGATAACGGCTGGATGCTAATTTCACGTTTTTCTTAGATAGCGGGTAAATCAGCCAAACAATTTTTTCAAAATAATTCTTTATTAGATACCAAGCTTTAGGTACTATTTCGTACCTTCTTCAGGGCTGGAAAATTATATAAGTTAAATGTATAAAATTACAAAATTACTACTTAGGTACATGTATTTGAATAATTCGTCGTTACCCAGCCGGCAAGGGTACGTCATATTGACGTCCTTATATGGTGATAATTCGTCAGACTCGTCACCTGACCAAAAACTGACGACATATTGACGTGTGATAAATGCCGTTCCAATGACGTGCTTCGAGACGTGCTTTTTATCACGTAATATTGACGCGTTTTTCTGGTGATAAATGTAATACACATTGACGTCAATATATATCACGTAATATTCACGTATTTTTCTTGTGGTTCAGTGAACCTGGTTTTTTGAATTAGTTTTTTTTTTTTTTGTTTCAATAACGTGTTTTGAATGTAATTCTAGAATTCCTAGGGTTGTGCCGTGTATACTGTATTCTATAGTGAATAGGAGACAAAGTGATGATACAAATCATTATTTTTTTCGCATTTGTAACTACTCACGAAAATTTTGATCGAATCAAATGCGAATAATACCCCTACCCTCGCATTTTTTCGATGTCCTGTTTTTTAATTTTTACTACAGCAAAACTTTAATGCGTTTGAAAACACATCTTTGACTAAAAATTAAATGGAAAACTCCCATAGTTCATACTCATAGTTCCATCTCTGACTTTCAAATAGTATAGAAATAAACAGTAGAAACTGTGGAACGGCCAGAAAGGGGAAGTATTTGATTTGTTTTTGTGTTTGGTCAACGGTTTGGTGAATGCGGCAATTACTGTATTCCTTTTATACATCGAGTGACACCGAACAAACACCGAACGAGGAACGTTCAAGCTTCTGACATTGCATTGAGCAGCTCCGAGTAACACAACGGGAAAAAGGAATAGAGTAAATACAAATACACTCACTCCTATATCTTTTTTGTTTTGAAATTCTAGCATTGGTAAAGTATTAGTAAGGGACAACAATAAATATTGCATCGCCGCGTGGGGAAATGAATATGCTATTCAGCGAATTCTATTGGTAGAACCAGTGCAGAAAAATGTTTTTTTATCTCTTTCTTATACAAGCTGGTAGAAAAGACACGAACACACTCAGTGCGCACTAACCCTTCCAATAAAATTCGCTACTGTGTGACTGTTGACGTGTTGACGTTGATTGTTGTGAGCAATGAACTATAACCAAAAACTGGAATGCTAACACATAAGGACGAACTTGAAGCCTAGTGCGGCTGCTGCGGAGGGGGTTACTTGTTTTTGTCGCACTCATTATGTTAAATGGCGAAAATTGCTTCCAACACGCATTCCAATTGATGAAACCTGTGAAGGGAAATATGACAAAACTTTCGAAAACGTCATATGTCAGCGAGCAACAGAAAAAAACAACATTCCCCCTTGTGGCATCTGTCTTTCATGGCTTCATTTTTGGCAGATATGGCAATGTGTGCGCATTCCAGTTATTAGCTATTAGACTATCCAAAACACGTGACACAAATATGGCCGACAAGAGGCACACAAACATTTGACACAAACACAAACTATAACGTCATTAGGTTATGTCTCATTATTGATCATAATCAAATAGTCATTTTCTATTGTGTGCGTCTCAATTTTTGGCCGTTTCTACCCAATTACGGAATCCCTATTGTTTGGGCAAGATTGCTCTACCTACATTTCACTTGGACACCCAGGATCTACCCTTAAAATGTGAAAATATTTATTTGTTGCAACTCCACCGTCCAGTGTTGTGCTACCTACTTTAAATAATGGATACAGGAGCATCTACAGAAAGACGATGAAACAGGCAAGGAAGATTTATTACAATGAGAGGTTGGGCATCCGCATCCAATAAACAAAAAGAGTAACGACCAACGCGAAAAAAAAAAAAGAAATATACATATGTGCTTCCAATTTGAAAGCAGATAATATTAATTCATGCTACTGTACGATTGCTCAGAAACTGAGTATCAAAAATAGAAAATCTTCTGGATGGGACGATATCTCAGTTAGGCTGTTGATGTGTTGGCGGATTCCATTATTAATTCTTTTCTTACCGGAAGCTTTCCCTCATTTTTGAAGCAATCTTGGGTAGTACCTTTGTTTAATAGGGGGGTGATAAGAATTTACCATCTTATTACCGGCCAATATCCTTACTGGCAACGTAGACTAAAATTGTAGAGTGGCTAATTAAGGTGGATGGTGAGCTTCCTTGATAGACATAAATTGCTTTCTCTGTCTCTGTTTCAGCAGTCAAAAAACACTGATGATGCCATATTTCATCTCCTGGATGAGCTGTATTAGAAGATAAATGACGAAGAAGTGGCCGCAGTAGTTTTTTGTGACCTGAAAAAAACGTTCGATTGTGTCTGTCATGAAGTACTGCTTCTAGGGGTGCAGTACTTCAGAGGGGTTGGATATCACTGCAGGAGTGCTCTAGGGATCTGTTCTAACATTAATAAAAATACGAGTAAAAAGAACGAGTATCAAAACGCAAATGAACAATGAGCACTATTTTTTTGAAAAAAATTTCATGACACATTGAATGACACATAAAAAAAGGGTTTGTGTGCCTCTTGGCGGCCATTTTAATTCAAGTTTGACAGCATCTTGGATAGTTCAATAGTTCATTGGTTGTGAGAGAGTTTGTTAAGGTTATGTTGTGGTTGTAGCATGGCGTGGTCGTGTTTCATTTGGTTTTCCCTCGCTTTTTGCTTTCTCATTTCCCTCCAAGTTTCCCTCATTTCTTTTTCACGCAAGTATCGTGTCGGATTAATAATTCTTGATTTATTTTTCGGTTTTAATTTCTCTTCAGAATCAGCCTGTATCCAAGTGAAACGCCTCTATATGAATGTGAGTTTTATTCACGTGTTTGTCGTGTTTGTGTTGAGACTAATAACAATCACCAACCGTAAGTATATGTATTTTATTTTAATATACCTTATTAAACATTATTATTATTGCTTGTTCACCTAAGGGCCAAATTATGGACCAACTGGTAAGTGTCTGGTTGTTACCTAACCTAGCAAGTACTTCCTATTCTCTAGTGCATAAAAAGTACCTGTTAGGTAACAACCAGATGTTTACCAGTCAGTCCATAATTTGGCCCTTAATATGATTTTGTTTGACCTTTAATAGTTCAGTTCAATTATAGGTAGGTAATCTAATCGAGTAGGTAATAATAGGCCTGCCCGCACAGCAACCATTGCACAAATCAGTAAGAGCAAATTTTATTGGTTGAAATAACCAGTCAGAAAACTAGTTTCATCCAATGGAATTCACTCTTGACTGGTTTGTGATTTCTGTGCGAACCTACCTGATACATTCCCTCCGAGATTCCCTCAGTTTGAGACATTCACTTTTTTAATTTGAGAAATTCAGAGTTTGACGAGTTCAGGGTGGAGCAAAAAGACTTAAAATGGTTTAAAGGAAAGGGATTTGTAGCTGTTTGAGAAAAAAAAAAAAAAAAAAAAAAAATGAGAAAGGTGGCACAAAATATTATTTTCCATACCTATCTATAATGAATGAATAGGGTAATGATGTCTTAAAATTCTTTTGTGGTCTGCAACAACAAATTCTTACCTCAAAATGGCCCTGGATTTATTTCAAAAATCAAATGATACATATACAGAATTTCTATTGTTAATTTTGATTTTGGTTCATTTAAGGGCCAATTCGACAATTCAGATATATCTTTAATATAAGCTACACCTCGGGCTACACCTAGAATTAAAGTTCATTTTAGAACTCAAAAATAAAGTTTTTATGCTATTAGGCAATTCAAACCACGTGACATTCAAGATGGCGTGGCGGCCACACATGGGCCAAAAAACACCAAAAAAATTTCTTTTTTCTGTCCGAATTAATAGTTCAGGTACCTAGTCAACAAATACTTTATTAAATAATGAAAATCAAAGTTGTAAGCAAAACTGTATGCAAAATAATTTAGAATACGCATATAAACATATTCAAAACAAACTTGCTTGGCCGCCACGTCACATTGAATTTTCCTTTTTGACAGATGGATTGAATTGCCTAATTTAAAATACGCATAAAAACATATTCAAAATAAACTTGCTTGGCCGCCATGCCATATTGAATTTTCCTTTTTGACAGATGGATTGAATTGCCTAATTATCCATTCACAATCCGATGTCCACTGGTACCGGTAAAATTTATCACCTTTCAATGCTATTTGATAGGGAAAGGTGATAAATGTACCTGCACCTGTGGATATCGGTTTGTGAACAGGATATAGGTATACCTCAGGATATACTTGAATTGTCGAACCGGCCCTTATTAGACAATTCGTTATGGACTAATCAAGACCTGCCTGCGAGCATTAAGATTGGATTTTTGTAGTTATTTCCGGAGGGTCCCATTTTTTGGAGATAATTTAATTTAAAATTTAATGGCATACACAAGGGAATACAGTACATTATGCACTCATACTTTTCTACATAGGGGATGAAAATTTAACAAGCTTTTTTTTTACCCATGTTACTTTTAAAGCCACACTTGACAATTTCTGAGATGGGACTTTGATAAGACAAATTGATTTTGTTTTTCTTTTTGTGTAGTGGTCCTGGTGGCATTTAAAATAAAATATAAGCCGTTAAGCACTAAAATGGCTTAGGTGGGAGTGGAATTTTTAGAAAATGGTGCACCTGTAGGATTGGTTCACTCTTCCTGGCTCACCCCTCTAAAGAAAGAAGCTTTTTGGCCACCTTACAAAACATCCAATGCTTTCAATAAAGCCCTTACAACTGCTGAACAACCAGATCAAAGTAGTTGGAAACTTTTCCCCATAAAACGTTTGTTTTTTGAATGTGGTAGGTAACACTTTTATTATTTCTAAATTGTACCTACTTGATTATAATTTGAATCACGTAGGTATAATTTTTGTTTAACTCTCGGTTTATCTCTTCCCAATACATTTATAGAGTTGACTTTTGTACTAATAGATCCTGAGGTAGGGACTGTATAGTGGAGTCATTTTTTTTTTCTTCTGGTACTTTGAGGGCTGATTGTGACTAGTTAGTTGATAAGAATATGAGTGGTTTCAATGCTCCCCGTTCAAAAATTTCCAGAATATTTTTCGTGGAAAACTCAATTTTGAACTGTGTGAATTATTTATCAATGCCATTCTTTTATTCAAAACCGAGACAATTTAAGATCAAGAAAAAAATGCTTCATGTGAATGAAAATTTCCAAACGGGGAGCAGGCATTAAAGTCATATTCTCATCAACCACATTCAGCCCACAAAATGCCAGACCAAAAAAAAAAATTACTTAACTAAACAGTCCCCTTGACAGTCCCTATCTCACGGTCTATAAGTTGTATGAACTATAAACAACTACAGTCTTCAGTGTCAAGTTAAGTTGCTAAGTAGGTATTGTTACTTTTGCTTGTTTCTTAGAAAGTATTTTTTTCTCAAACTTTTTTTTCGTATCAAATATGCCAAAATTTTTATTAACCCTTTGCAGCCCAAATTATTTTTTTGCTCGATAAATTTTTTTTTCGGTTCAATTTTGTTGTAGGTACTCCATTTAGACAAAAAATTGTGAAAATATTTTTTTTACATTTTTAACAAACAAAATAGAATGATGACTCCATATGGAGTCAGTGGGCAATATTCAAGTACTATCAAAATTTTTACAATTTATTTCAATTCAAAACAAAATCTTGTTTTCAACAATTTGAACCTAATAATAATTAAAAATAAACAAATTGCACAATTTTACTTTGTATGAAAAAGTCTGAAACAATTTTTGTCCTTCGTCAAACATAGAGCAACATGACATTTTGAACATTGAACTCTACTATATGCCTTGATACACTCGCGACATCTTTTCTTGGGTTCAATATGTATTGGCCAATGGTTGGTGTTATCAAATCGTATGTCATCAATGGGAATAAATGTCACTTTCCTTTTTTTAGGGGGCTCAGGAGTTTGATTGGCACTACATGACGGAGAGCCTCTAGGTGTAGATGATGAAGGTCTGCCTCTTTTCCTGATTATGGGGTCTTGATATATCAGAGCATGTGCAATTTCGGACCTAAATGCTAGTAATCGTTTGAATTTTATATTCTTCTGATCACAGTGTCTTCTGTAGAGCAACCAAGCGTTTACAATACACATGTCTATCAAATGATATATTATACGCAAATAATATCTTCTGACAACAAATCTAATTCGATACAGGGCAACCAGCATGTCGTTTAGATCTACACCTCCCATATTTGTATTGTATTCTTTGATGATTGCTGGCCGATCGACTTCAACGTACTTTTTGTCAGCAACAGACCATCTTTGAATTCTTTGCACAGGTTCAATTCCCTGGTAAGTTGACGCGACGTGCACTGGTTTATTGTCATACCATTTGGCAACTATAATATTTTGGTCTGCATCCCTTTTGTAATCAAACGAACCTCGGCCTCTTCGTTTCAAGTCTTTATCTGACTCAAACAGACAGCCAGGCATTCGTGCGATTCTTACGGTTCCTGTAGCTAGAAATCCCAATTCTTTCAGGTGACATAAAAGATCATATGAGGTAA
Organism: Ceutorhynchus assimilis; assembly: GCA_917834065.1. Taxonomy (NCBI): domain Eukaryota; kingdom Metazoa; phylum Arthropoda; class Insecta; order Coleoptera; family Curculionidae; genus Ceutorhynchus; species Ceutorhynchus assimilis. The sequence goes on from OU892279.1 coordinate 20,801,665, forward strand.
ACCAATTATCCATAAAAATCTTGAAGTTTTTGTTTCTTGGCAAATCTTTACACAGCCAGACAACAATATCGCCACTGATACCCAGAGAGCTTTCATTTTTTATGGTACCCTTGCCCACATAAACTCCAAAATCATATATAAATCCACTGCTTCCTGCTCTTGCGAACATTTTTATTCCCCACTTGTGAGGTTTGTTTTTCACATATTGTTTTAGAGAACTGCGGCCTTTGAAAGGAATCATAATTTCATCAACCGAGTTGAACTCTTCCGATTCAATCTTGGAAAAATTTGTTCACACATTTTCAAGAAAAGGACGGACTTTGAATAGTTTATCATAGCCTTCTTGGTCTCTGGTCTTCATTTTGGTGTTGTCGTTGAAGTGCATATTATTTCTCAATTTATCGAAGCGGTTCCTGGACATCACATCTGCTATTGGCGGATATTTCGTTTCTCTTGCCCAATACATTCTGTAACTTGGCATTTTTATAATGCCACTCAAAATTTGCATCCCAAGAAACTGCGAAATTTCTGAGACATTGGTATTCAGGGAGTTACCATTTTTTTGCAAAGAATAAATATTGGTTTGTTCCGCTATGTTTCTCAGCATATCGTCATCTAAGAATAGTTTGAAGTAGTCCAATGGAGACATGATATCACCCTCTAGAATACTGTGATTCACATCGCATTGGGTTGCAGTTTGGCATATGTTTTTTTTTCTCCCACACGGGCTTAGTTTTTCTTTTTGCAACGCTTTTTTTCTTTTGGATAGAAAATAGTGTTGCCAACGGAATGTCATCCTCTTCGTCAAATGATTGCTCCAGCTCTTCTACTTCAAAATGGGTATCATTCTCCGTTGTCTGTATTGCTGGCTCTGATTCAGGGTCAAGAATTTGTTGCAACCTCAGAAGTTCATCATTTTCACCCTCATCAAAATCATCATCACTGTCCGTCAACAAGTCTGTCTCCGATTCGTCACCTTCCATCAACAACAGCAACCTTTTTTCCTCCGATTTTGTCAATCCCGTACACATTATCTGTAAAAACGCAGGAATATTATTATTTACCTGTGTGGCCCACTGACGCCAAATCGAATCATCAGAAAAAAGCCCGGGAAAACATAGGAAAAACAATTGAAAATTCAAATTTATTGGGGAATCATGTTGCTAGATGAACTAAGTGTTGATTAATATTTTTCTGATATCAAAAATTTCGAACTTACCTTTTACAAAAAATCACAAACTTCACCAAAAAGGCCTAAAAAATATAATCACGTCCAAATAAAACAAACTAATTTTAGTGGTTTGATTTTAAGCCTAAATTTGAACATTAGCACAAATGGTGCCATCTATACACATATAGATTAACAACTGGCCACATATGATTATAGTTTGACATGTAGATTTCTGTACACACTCCGCGGAATTTAATTATGCCATATGGCATCAGTGGACCGGAAAGGGTTAAATCATGTACAAGGTGATCTATTATAAATGTCATCTCGTCCTAACCATAGATAAGGGATACAAAACTCTCTCGAACCTATAATATAGATAGGCAACTCAATACAAACATTTTGTTCCTGATTATAGCGCCCTCTCGCGTGTGTAGTCAGTAACTTGAGAGCGCCGGAAGCGCTCCTTTTTAAATTTATTTTTCTTTTCTTTAGGATCCGTTTATCATTTTTCATTGCCACTAGCCCTAAACAATTTAATATGTTTCTAGTGGAAATAAAATTATGATAAACAGTCTCTTGATCACATACTGAAGAGTTACATACTAATTAATCCATGTATTAAATACAAAAATAACAATTTTGAATTACTTTATTGACTACAGTATGAATATCAATCCAATCAATAATAGGCACCTGCAATGAATGAGGTTTTTTGATTGCCAAAGTTTTGCAGGGATGAAATGAGCACCTGAATAGAAAGAAAAGTTACAGTGGTAAAATAACAGGAGGTAAAATCCCGATTTCGGTATAATGTAGGGATTGAAACATACCTGCTCATCATTTTTGGGAATTCGATGCGTTTTTACTCTGTTCCCTCGGCTTTCACACAGTGCCACACAACAAGATAAAACCATTTTGATTTGAACGGAGAAAATGTTCAATCTCTGATTCGAATTATTGAATAAAAACGAAATATGTCAAAATTTGTCAAAATATGATGAAAGTAAAAGTCACAGATTAGTTAAAGTGGAGCGACGCTGCCACATGTCAAAAGCATGGGATATTTGTTTTGAAAAAGAAATATAATAGACCGATCTCCTATTACCTGGACTGCGCGCGTCGCTTGTAGGCTGCAGGTGAGCGTCCAATGAGAAGCAAGTTTGTGACAGTGTTGCATCATATTCTTATTCAGGGCCCAGTTCAGAATGAATCGTTCCTTCTTTCTTTGTAACGTGGAATTTGACAAAGAGCAAACTAATACTTTACATATTACTTGCACTCACCGCAGTTTCGTTTAAGGTTATGTTAGATTATACTTGACATATTCCTTTGCAATTTCATTGAGCGATGTTGCCGGATGAAACATTTATCAAAATTGAAGTGCAAACGATGTTCATCCACTTTAAAGCTCTTCTTTTGTCTGATTTAAGGCGTTGTAAAACACTTGACACTATATCACTTCTTTAATGTTATAATATTCGATTTGTATTGTCTACATTTGTTCTGCAACAATACAATCTGGCTACACTGCAGCCTACGAGTTGCGCGCGCATGTCATCTTTTATTGCTTTCCAACTTGTATTTATTACAATTAAGTTCCCTTTTTCTAATCATGCGAGAGAGGTCTATTTCAAATAGAAGATTTCATTATGAATGACTTTGGCAGAAAGTCGACAAACAAAGTCGCATAACCTATAAATAGCATTGCCAATGTTATTAATTTTTTTAATTTTTTTTTCAATTTTTGGCTTAAATTTAATAATTATGGCAGTTTTGGAAGAACGTGATATGTTTTATCGAGAGGCGATGAAGCGATGTGTGTTTGGTGATTGTAAAAGTGATAGTCGAACGAGTTCCATTAAATTAACGACCCCATATTTGCCTCCACTGGAGTTTAAGGTAACACAGCATCTTGTCAAATCTACGTTTTCATAAGTATTCGGTGCATTCGCTATGGCTTCTTTGGTTGCAAAACGTTTGATAAAATTAACAAAAAGTGATGTGACAGGTGCTGTGTTACCTAAAACTCCAGCAGAGGCAAATGGGGTCGTTAATTTAATGGAACTCGTTCGACTATCACTTTTACAATCACCAAACACACATCGCTTCATCGCCTCTCGATAAAACATATCACGTTCTCCCAAAACTGCCATAATTATTAAGTTTAAGCCCAAAATTGAAAAAAAAATTAATAACATTGACAATGCTATTTATAGGTTATGTGACTTTGTTTGTCGACTTTCTGCCAAAGTCATTCATAATGAAATCTTCTATTGTCCTATTGGCAATTATATGTTAGCGAAATTACAACTCTGGCCAATTTTAGGCTTAATCAAAAATATTCCTTGTAGTGAACCTTTTACAGTAGCAGTTTTTTTGTGGCAAAAGTAAACCCAAGCCTTTAAACGATTTTTTAAAATCGTTCATAGAAGAGTTGAATACTCTGCTCCAAAATGGATTTGTTAATGGGTCAAATCAATATTTTGATGTAAAATTGCATAGTTTTGTTTGTAATGCTCCTGCACGAGCTTACCTTAAGTGCACGAAATCACACACAGGTTATTGTTCTTGTGATAAGTGCACAGTTCATGGAGAATACTATATGAATAAAGTTGTTTTAGATAGCTTAGCATCGCAAAGACGCACTGATGAATCATTTCGGCAGCAACTTGATGAAGAACACCACATCGGTCAAACTCCATTAGCTGCATTATCGATAAATTTGATTGAATGTTTTCCAACCGACTAGATGCATAATATTTGCCTGGGAATTGTTAGAAAATTAATTAATACATGGGTTGGTGGTCCTCTCAAGGTTAGATTGCCAAATCAAAAAGTCAAAGCAATATCCAAACGTCTGCTTGATTTAAAATATATGATACCTCTGGAGTTTAACCGAAAGCCTCGATCTCTCGATGAGCTACCGAATTGGAAAGCCACTGAGTTTAGAACATTACTAGTCTATGTAGGTCCTTTGGTGTTAAAAGATATTTTAGACATTGCTGTCTATGAAAATTTCCTTGCATTTCACTCGATCTCCATATTATTATCCGAAAAACATATTAAACAATTTGGAGTTCCATTTGTAAGAAACATAATACATATTTTTATACAACATTTAAAAGCCCTTTATGGTTTGGAGTTTATTATTTACAATGTTCACTTGTTATCTCATATTTGTGATGATGTAGAATTATATGGCGCTCTTGACAACTTCTCAGCTTTTCCTTTTGAAAATTACTTAGGGCAATTGAAATCTTTAATAAAACCTCCAACAAATCCTCTACAGCAGATTCATCGTCGGCTTGTTGAAAGAGGTTCATTCCTTTCAAATAAAATTTCTCATTCTGATCATCTAGTTCTTCTTCTAGAACATTCACGTGGTCCATTACTAATTTTTTTAACCAACATTACATGTCATAAACAGTTCAATAAAGTTATTTTCCACAATACAACTTTGTCAGTAATCACTCACACTAAGGCAGACTGCTATTGCTTATACGAAAATGGAAATAAAGTTATTGAAATAGATAATATTTTTAAAGCAATTGACGATAAAATGTATCTCATGGGTAAAGAATTTCTTGGCTATTCCGATTTTATATTCGTACCCATGTCCATCTAGCGAATTGAAAATATTTATTGTTAAGAACTTATCACAGCTCAAAGTCTGGTCGATCACTGAGGTTGTTGGTAAATGTATTGTTTTGCCATACCATGACACAAGTTTTGTGTCGATCCCCATTGTACATAGTATATAATTTAATAATAAATAAGTATTATGATTTCTTGAAGGTATGTACAGGGTTATCCAACAAAAGTGCTTTTTATCTTATATAGGTATAGGTAAATTAAGGAAAAGCAAAATTTGATCTAATATTGGACACATTTTCAATATAATAATTAAAAATAATAAGTAGTAATAAGCAAGACTAGACGGGAACTTACCCCTCTTACCAGCTTCAAACGATGAATGGGTCATTGCATTTAAATTAAGCAAGAAATGTATCATTTTTTGCTATATATACTATGTATATAAGGTAAAAAGCACTTTCGTTGGTTGGATAACCCTGTAGGAGTATGTACTTTATTGAAGTGTTAATTTTTATTATCAATTATTTTTAATGCCTTGGATATGGAATTGTAGTGTCTTTTGTGTATCTAATACCAAACAGGATTTATCACAATTTTTTTAAATTTTTGTTGGAGTATATGCAAAAGGGCAGTGTTGCCGTTTCTTGGAAAAAAGTGTCAACATTTTTATTTCAAATAGAATATCCTGTAAATTATTTTTCTGATTTTTCACAAAATCCTAAAAACAATCATTTAGTATGTAGGATTTATGCTACCTTTTCCTTTTTTTGAATTAATGACAGGTGAAAATTTACGCTAGGGCGATTCATACTGTAGGTAAAGTCATGATCTATCTGATCACGGTCCGGTAACAGTTGGATCAAGTATCAAGGCATGTGTTCTAAATTACACATTCACATTGTAAGTGTGATTTGACCCTGCTGTTCAATGTGAATAGTGTAATTTAAAACACTTGTAATGATATTTGATCTGACTGTGACCAGACAGTGATCAGACTGTGAGCTGACCTTTAGTATTAGCCTTTAATCAGCTTTACCAAGTTTGAAACTTAAGCGCCGGCTGAAAATGAAAAAAAAAGTTAAGTTTCACCAGTCAATATTTCAAAAGTAATAAGATATAGGATATCCTTTCACTAATTAGGTTTTGTTTATGATTAGACTTGTTTAATACGGCCTACAGAATATTTATGTTGTTTTTTTTTTAATATGTTTAATACGGCCTACAGAATATTTATATTGTTTTTTTTTACATATATTTTTCTCAAAAGTGATATAGTGTTGGTTCATTTTCGTTACAGGTCAAATAAATTTGAAAAAACAAGGATTTATAGAAAATATATCAGGTAAATATGACGTCATTTATAAAATAGATATTACGTGAATGGAACGTTATTAATACGTCAATATCACGTTAAATAACTCGTAAAATTGACCTCAAATAACACGTACAAATGACGTACCAACATTCGTCCCAGACATTAGGAAGTCATTTTCACGTCATAATTAAGTCATTTAGCTCGTCATTTCTCGTCACTTGATGACCAGTATTTAACGTCATATTCACGTGCTTGTTACTTGGGAATTTCTCAAATTTTACAAGCGTATATGATAAACGCCTTTAAGGAAGATGCATATTTCTTGTTTCAAAATATACGTCATAAGAAAAAAGTGTATAACTCAGAAACTACTAGCAGTTCATATGCGCCAATTAGAGGGCGTATAAATTTGATGTTTTGCGACATAAATTCCCTGAAAATGAAAAATCGTCTATTTCTCATATAGGTCTCTTTGTCAAATTAACGACGAATTATTTAATATAGAAATAGCATAAATATAAAGTTTGTATAAAGAATATAAAATTATTTAACAATGTAAAAATTAAAAAAAAAAAAAATATAATGAAATCATTATATTTATCCAATGTGATTGATGAAAATACTTCCAAAAAATTAAAAATGTATAATTCTATTTGCAAAAATTTTTATGGATTACCAAAAATCAATAAACCTAATATTTCATCAAGGCCTATAATATCTTGTATTGATGCTCCCAATACAAAAATAACTGATTTTCATATAATAAAACAAATAATTATTACATAAATGATTCTTTGGAATTTGCAAAATTTATTAACAATAAAATTATTCCTGAACGACACTTAACATTGGGTTAACATAACAAATAATTGTAAAAAAAAATTCATTGAATCTATAAAATTTATTTTCAACTCAAACTATTTTTCTTTCAATAATAATTTTTATAAACAAATTTTTGGAACACCAATGGTTAATTCTATATCACCAATTGTTGCACAGTATGTAATGGATGATTTGATTGATGTGATGTTTTTTTTTTTTTTTAATTTGTAGATTATATAATTTGTTGCATACCTTATGATAAAACCGATGAAATATATAATAGGTGTATTTAATAATTATAACCAACATTTAAAATTTTCCATGGAAATAGAAAGCAACATCACAATCCCTTTTTGGACACATTAATAATTAAACAAAATAATACATTAACAACAGATTGGTACATAAAACCAACAAACTCACAATGTTATCTAAATTTTCAGTCTTACCATAGTAATCAGATGAAAGTTAATTTAATATCAGGAATGAAAAATAGAATTCAAAAATTAGTACATTCAACATTATATCATAATAATCTCATAAATATGAAAAATATACTTTTAGATAATTTATATCCTCAACAATTTTTAAATGAAATTATTTTTAATAATAATAATAGGTATAATAATATTATCATTAATGATCAAGAAGAAAACAATAAAAACACACACCTGATTTTGTTGACATATTTTGAACGGGCATTAGCGGCATTTGCCGCCAAGGTCATAATGCGAATGCGGGCGCTGACATTATATGACAAATTTCCTTTTTTTGTTCCTGACGGATCTAGCATTGTATGCCGTCGATTTATCGTATATTTAGTGTTACGGTGCCGTATTGGAAACCCAAAAATATATATTTAGAATGGATAGTATAATTAACGTCCCCGAAACCACCCAAGACACAGGTTAACACATGCAGCATATCAAGGTGTCTTTCTGAGCGCACACCAAAATTTTTGGTGCCGTTTTTGACATAGTGGCTATGACGGCAAATGCCGCGGTTGTCACTGAATGTGATAATATAAACAATAATATTCTATATGGACATAAAAGTGACATCAGATTAAATAAAGACTCATCAGCTATTAGTGAACATTCTTTTATAACAGAACACAATATAAATTTCAATGATGCTAAAATGTTACATCAACAAAAAAATTTAAACAAAAGACTTTTCCTTGAAATGGTTGAAATTAATAAAGAAAAAAATTCAATGAATAAAAAACAGATATTCAAGATTTAAGTTCCATATATTCATACTCGTATTCATATATCTTAACAATTAAAAAAATAAACCAGTAATTACAACCTTTACCTTATAGACTGTGAGATAGGGGCTGTTTAGTGGAGTCATTTTTTTTTGTCTGGCATTTTGAGGGCTGAATGTGGCTACTAAGCTGATGAGGATATGGGTGATTTTAATGCCGGCCTCCCGTTCGAAAATTTGCAGAAGAAAAAAATTGATTTACATGAAGATTTTTTTTTAATGATCGCAAATTTTCTAGCTTTTAAATAAAAGATTGACATTGATAAATAATTCACCCATGAAAAATATCAGATGCTTTTCAATAGCTGAAAAAATGGGGATGGGTGTCAACTTCCAAGAGAAAAAAAAAGAACCTTCCGCGTTTACTTTTTGTCTGGCAATCGAGAGAATGAAAGGTTTTGTTGTGAAAATAACGCTGAAAAATCGCCAGACGGTAATCACAGTTCGAAATCGAGTTTTCCGGCGAAACAATCTGTGGACATTTCGAACAGGAGGCAGGCAATAAAATCACTTATATTCTCATCAGCTAACTAGTCACATTCATCCCTCAAAATGCCAGACAAAAAAAAATGACTCCACTAAACAGGCCCTATCTCAGGGTCTATTACCCATTAAAAACCAGAAATGAAAAACTTAGAATTAAACCTAGATAGCATACAAAATTTATTTCAACAAAATACTTTGTTTTAACAATTTTTTTTTTTAAACTTTACATTGTTAAGTAATTTTTAATTCTTTATACAAACTTTATATTTATGTTATTTCTATTTTAAATAATTCAAATAAATCCATACCTAAATTTTCCCATGTGTAGCGAACATTATGGGGGACATAGTCCAGGGGCCGCGGACCTTTTTTCCAAATCATTAATAACAAGCTAGTTTTTTCAATGCAGCTTCATTTCACCTAGACGCTCAACTTTTTTCTCTTCGAAAATTGCGAAAACAGGTAGCTAACATACTGCGCAGGTGTAAAACATGTCGATTTGGTGACTATGAAAATTTAATTAATAACAGTTAGTTTTTCAGCTTAATGTTGAGATAATTTTATGAATAATTTGAAACAACATTTGTCCGACAAAATAAAGGGTTTGGTCTACGATGCCCCCCCCCAAACATGTAGCAATTACGTTGCATAAAAAATGATTAATAACAAGTTGATTTTTTCAATGTAGGTTGGTAAATATTATTACAATTAAATGGTCACACTGTCCTACAAATAAACAGGTAGCTATTTTCAGTCCTACACTCAAAAGTTGTCGATTTCACGATTTAACTTTTTTCATTAATAACCGGCTAAATCTTCGTGAGTATCTTCATTTTGATAAGACGCCCAAATTTTCTGTTGCTAAAATTCCAAAAACAGGTAGCTAACAGAGTGCGCAGGTGGAAAACATGTCTATTTGGTGATCATACAAATGTAAATAATAACAGTTAATTTTGTAGCTGAATGTTGAGATAGTTTCATAAATAATATGAAACAACATTTGTCCGACAAAATAAATGGTTTGATCTAGGCTGTCTCCCTTCTCAAACCTGTAGCAGATACGTTACATAAAAAATGATTTATATCCAGTTGATTTTTTTAATGTAGCTTAGTAAATATTACTACAATTTAATGGTTACACTGTCCTACAAATAAAGAGGTATATTTCTCCAGTCCTACACTCAAAAGTTGTCGACTTCACGGTAATACTTTATTCATCAATCACCGAACACCGGCTTAATCTTCTCGAGCATCTTCGTATTGATAATACGCCTAACTTTTCTATTGCGAAAAGTTGCAGAAGTAGTAGCTACTAGAGTGAGCACAAGTAAAATACCTTGATTAGGTGATTATACAAACAGTTAACAGTTAATTTTTCAGGTGAATAATGAGATAATTTTATAAATAATTCGAAATTCGATTTGAGCCACAAAATAAATGGTTTGGTCTTCAGTGTCCCCTTTCTCAAAAACGTAGCAATTACTGGCTCATAAAAAACGATTTATAACAAGTTGATTTTTTTACTGTAGTTTGGTAAATATAACTACCTACAATTGAATGGTCACATTGTCCTAAAGAGGTAAGATTTCTCAGCCCTACATTCGAGAATTTCGAAAATAGCCTTATGCATATTATACGTAAATATGTACAGGGCTTTCATTTCAAAACTTACCACCCACGTTATCTGCGTAAAGAGACAGATTTCTGGAAAAAAAGATTAAATTCAAGAATTTTACCTTTTGTATTTTGAAAAATATAATTATTAAAATATTTGATTTTTGATATTATTTGAAATGAACATACCTATCTCTTTTATTTTTGAGCTGTCGAGAAAATATTATTTGGAAAACTCCTGTATTTTTTTAAGTTCCACGTTATTTAAAAAGAAAAACTCTAACTTAGAAAACACATAACACATATACTGTTATAGAGGCATCTGTATACGTACATATGTACATACAGGGGCTTTCATTTCGAAATTTGCCACCCACGTTATCTGCCTAAAGAGACAGATTTCTGGAAATCGCCGGAATATGTCAACAAATTAACTCACCCCCTCAATTTTGTTGACATGTTTCGGCGATTTCTAGAAATCTGTCTATTTACGCAGATAACGTGAGTCGCAAGTTTTGAAATGAAAGCCCTGTACATATTTACGTATAATATGCATAAGGCTATTTCCGAAATTCTCGAATGTAGGGCTGAGAAATCTTTCCTCTTTAGGATAATGTGACCATTCAATTGTAGTTATATTTACCAAACTACAGTAAAAAAAGCAACTGGTTATAAATCGTTTTTTATGAGCCAGTAATTGCTTAATTTTTGAGAAAGGGGACACTGCAGACCAAACCATTAATTTTGTGGCTCAAAACGAATTTCGAATTATTTATGAAATTATCTCATTATTCACCTGAAAAATTAACTGTTAACTGTTAATAATTACATTTGCATAATCACCTAATCAAGGTATTTTACATGTGCTCACTAATGCTCACTTTAGTAGCTACTTCTTTTGAAACTTTTCGCAATAGAAAAGTTAGGCGTATTATCAATACGAAGATGCTCGAGAAGATTTAGCCGGTGATTGATGAATAAAGTATTACCGTGAAGTCGACAACTTTTGAGTGTAGGACTGGAGAAATGTACCTCTTTATTTGTAGGACAGTGTAACTATTTAATTGTAGTAATATTTACTAAGCTACATTAAAAAAATCAACTGGTTATAAATTATTTTTTTATGTAACGTATCTGCTACAGGTTTGAGAAGGGAGACAGCCTAGATCAAACCATTTATTTTGTCGGACAAATGTTGTTTCATATTATTTATGAAACTATCTCAACATTCAGCTATCAAAATGAAGACACTCACGAAGATTTAGCCGGTTATTAATGAAAAAAGTTAAATCGTGAAATCGACAACTTTTGAGTGTAAGACTGAAAATAGCTACCTGTTTATTTGTAGGACAGTGTGACCATTTAATTGTAATAATATTTACCAACCTACATTGAAAAAATCAACTTGTTATTAATCATTTTTTATGCAACGTAATTGCTACATGTTTGAGGGGGGGGACATCGTAGACCAAACCCTTTATTTTGTCGGACAAATGTTGTTTCAAATTATTCATAAAATTATCTCAACATTTAGCTGAAAAACTAACTGTTATTAATTAAATTTTCATAGTCACCAAATCGACATGTTTTACACCTGCGCAGTATGTTAGCTACCTGTTTTCGCAATTTTCGAAGAGAAAAAAGTTGGGCGTCTCGGTGAAATGAAGCTGTATGGAAAAAACTAGCTTGTTATTAATGATTTGGAAAAAAGGTCCTCGGCCCCCGGACAAACACTGTATAAAATGTATCGGGTCTTGAAAAAAAAAACAATCAAAGATTGCTATGGTTTTTTAAACGTATTTCTTAGCAATATTTGTCTTTAATTTTGTCAATGAACTTTACTGTCAAAATGTCATGTCAAAAATCCTGACCAATAACGAAACAGTAATGCGACGTCCGATTTCGTAATCAAAGCAATCTTCGATTGTTTTTTTTTTCAAGACCTGATACTATCCATATACATACTTATAAAGTTTTAAATTTACACCACAAACTGATATTTGTTTCGCAAGAAAATATAATTACCTATGTAGAATTCAAGACGGTTTAAAAACAAAAAACTGGTAACAGTTTAGGACGACAGTTTTAAATGTTCTTTCTTATGGCAGCAATGTCAGGAGCTATCAGCGAATTGGCACCACATTTAGCAATCGCTGTTCTGATAATTTTGGCAGGCTTCTCAGATATGTCCTCTTCGAATTTCCTTAAGCATACCTACATTGTTCACCTCCTGTCTTTCAAGCTTTCCTGGATTGGCTTTATGATTATATAGCAAGTTTCTTCTTGTTATGGTGAGGTCATCAAAGCCTATTGTTAACACTTTTGGAAAACATATTCGTGTTTCTTTGGATGTGCCGCCAAAATACCTCTTCCCTTTTTAGCTCTTTCTGTTTAATTGGGTTATATCTTTGACGTAAAGCCATTTTGAACAGAAACAAAAAAGAAATATTCGCAGAAGAAGGGTGTCTCATTAAAGGGGGTGTGCGCCAAAAATTAAAGTTTTAGTGTAAAAAAATCTAAGAATAACTGTTCAAACCTCGTTATTCTACGATAAACCATCGCTGAGATATACCGCTTTAAAGTGTGGACGACGCTCTCGTGACGTCACGAGAACTTCGTCCAGCCGCGCTCCGCATTGTTAATTTGATTGTTCCCGGCACGCCTGAGTGGTTTTTGTTTAGATTATTGCAGGTAACACAGGAAAAACATATGTAAATTTAATTAACTCCACTTTCTAGTGCGTCGCTTGAGCTTTCGTGACGTCATAGGGTGAGATGCGGTACCTTCATAGAGCCATATCTGCGGTATTATTTGTCATAGAGGGGTGCGGATTTCACTGTTATTCTTAGATTTTTTTTCTCTTTTTTTTTTGAGATGAGGTTGTTTTTTTGGGTCACACTCCCTTTAACAGTATTAGTTAATATTGTATAAGGTACCTATGATAATAAAACTATATATTGAGCTAAATAGGTAATTTATTTGAATTAATTAATACTGCCAAAATTGAAATACATTTTCTGAAAAAATTCACACTAAACACAACATAGACAACAAATATGGCGAATGTCAAGAGTCAGCTAAGCGGGGCGACACCTATGAAATAATTCAACTTGGGAAGGTGTCGCTAGTGACAGAGTGGGAGTGAGAGAATCCTGTCAATTAAATGCATGACTCCTATTGGCCACCAAAGTTTCGCTTGCGAGAATACATAGTTCTGAGATCGAGGCTTTACGATACGGTATCCATATTTCTTATAAAATAATATTTTGACCCTCCGATTACCCCAGGTACAAACATAATTTGGCATCGAAAATTTCAAACAAGGACTACTCTGGCCGTGACTACTACTTCATTCATAATAAGAAATTAATTTGCACTTTATTATCATTTATTGGCCATAAACAAGAGCCGAAACCCAGCACTAGGTTGGTAGGGGGACGGGAACGGAGTACCAAGTAATAATTATGGAACCAAGTAATAATTATGGAACATTTATTGAATTGGTAAACTAGGTCAAGAAAGATAAGTGTTCTCTAAAATTGATAAGTGAACTGGGCCTATGTTCCTTCAGGTAAATTGGGCGAAAACAGGTTTTACGAAAAATTACCATAAAAGCATTTTTTATTTTTTCATTTTATAGCTACAGTACAGGAATCCTGATCGTATAAACATTAGTATATTGTGTATTTAGGTGGAAAATTGACACATTCTCGGCCGACGGTGTAAGTTGACGGGCGAGCCGTAGCCGAGGCGGGCAAACACCGAAGGTCGAGAATGTGCTTTTCCACCGAAATACACATAGGTACTCTTTTTTCTGCGATCGGTTAAATATCTGTTAAATATTTGTCTTTTTGTTCTAATTGTTCAGCAATACAAGAATCACTTTCCCGGCCTAAGCCGCTTCTAATTTAGCTTTAACAGTTTCATCCTTAACTTTTTTAGATAGGTATAATAATATGTAAAATTTGTAATTTAACATATATGTACAGGGTGACAATTTGAAAACGAGCAATCGGGAATATCTCTTAAATAAAAAATACTATCAGGAAGATCTCAAATACGTATCGGGAGATTGGAGGGGGAACCAAAATGAGCCACTTTTTGAATCACCCCGCCTCACCCCTTAGGGGCTAACTACCCTAACCTATTTTTTTTCAAAATACGAACTTACCTTGTGATGCACATCGTTCGATAGCTCGTTGCTATCCCTTTACAGTCATATAGCAAAATCTTAAATAGGACGATTGGTTTTTAAGATATCGGTGTTCAAAAGTGAGCATATTTTGAAAACTAGTAATTTTGACTCTCTATTAGACAAAAGAATTCTGTCATAAAAGTATCAAATACACATCGGGGAACCAAACTTGTTTATTGCCTAACCCCCACCCCTCTTGTTTTGTGGGCTACCTGCTCCTAATAATTTTTCTAAAATGAGAACCTGCCCCGTGTGATAGCTCCCTTGAAAGGTTTTTTATTCGTCTTTAGAGACGTGCAGAAGCAGATAGAATTACGATAATCGCATTATTTGGTTTCGCCAATGTGTATTCGAAACTTTTGTGGCAAAATTTTTTTGTCTATGAGATAGTCAACATTACTAGTTTTCACACTCCCCCGATACGTATTTAAGATCTTCCTGATAGTATTTTTTGTCTAAGAGATATTCCCGATTGCTCGTTTCCAAATTGTCACCCTGTATACCAATTTGACATTCTTGTATTTTTTCAAGAAAAATGTAAATTGATGGATGTATTGACTAAAAGGAATTGTTAAATTAAGCATTAAGCGACTGGCAACAAGGGAAGTGAGGCATTTTCCCATATATTTGTTTCTAATAAATAATCACATTATTTTTCGAGATTTTCATTTTGCCGGTTGTATGACATTAAATCAAAGTTAAAACAGTCTTCTACTTAACTTGGGCTTAGATAAACTAACCCAAAAGTATTTTGAAGCCAATTAACGATTCAAGTTTCTGATTTTATATATTCAGAAGTTGTACCATGATTGATGCAAGTGAATTCGGCAATCGTTGATTTCAACACTAGGGCAAACACAAAGTAGGTGTGGATACCTTTTTTAAAATCCAGAAAAAAATTCTTGGGTTTTAGGTTACATCTTATCTATGCAAAACAAGTTCTGTAAGCTTGAATAGTTTTGCTAGGTAACAAGCAGAGCACTAATGGAACATAGTGGCCTTTCTGTAGTCCGTGACTTGTAAAGCAATGCGAAAAAAACTTGGTAAAAAGTGAAAATGTGCCATCCATATACAATAGATCAATTTTAGTGAATATGCTAATGTTACTTTCACATGTAAATACAATAATATTAGTTTCCGGCTCGTCAATAAACAAAAAATCCATATCTTTGGTTGTTAATCTTGATTTATAGTAGGTACTTTTCCCACAGCTTTATGTACTACTTCCATATTTTTTGGTAGCGGTCCCGGTAGAAATTTTCGGCGACAGTTATAAATGTTTTCCTCATTTAACTGACATCGGCTGCAACCGTTGTTTTGCTCTTCGTTCTCATGCGTTTGAAATAATTTTCTGGTTCAATTTTTGTTCATCTGTCTCCTGATTGTGAACGCAATAGTTCCTTGCCAGCAAATTATTAGGGCCTTCGGTATAAACTCTTCATACTCCAACCTTTTCTGATTTAGTACATATCTATAAATTTTCACCACTTTTTAAAACTGTGACTTCCGAATATGTAAAATGCTCAAAGAGAAGCAAATGCCTTCCACGTCCACTTTTCATAACGGTCAACAAAAAAATCTTAACAAATTGTAGCGCTACTTTGGTTTTTTGGTAAGAAAGCGGTCGGTTCGGGTTTTTCGGAAAAGTATGGCGCCACCTTTAGTATTATAGTGATTAAGGGCCCACGTCCTCCAGGTAGCGTGTTACAGTGGAGACGAAAAACCAGAGGTCAATATGCGCATCCCCAAAACTAAGCACACAATCCAACTAACAACGTGTTAATATCATGTATGTGGCGGGAAATATCGGGAATAAGATTTTGGATAAGAAACGGTATCGGAAAAACCAGCCGGTACCGGTGAATATCTCAGGGAATCTTTTACTGGGCTACCTTACTCCTACCATCGTCAGCTCGTTTTACATGCGCGAACTATGAAACCGAGTAGAGTGTAGGTGTGAAGAAAAGAGAAGGACTGCATTCGGAATCAGTTCGGTCGGAGACGTCCCCACCAATCCCCTACGGGGAGGATAGAGCCCCAACGCTATTCAATCCGCAGTCCAGGACATGACATAAGTATGGGAATGTAACCAAGAGAGATACCCCGTAATCGGTCCGGCAGACACTCTCTTGGCACGTCATGGAAAGATTAGAGCGTCCCCCGTATTCGGTCCGGCAGCAAATCCGTGCAATCCATGTTTCCAATAAATATGTCAAAGAAAGAAGTGTCAGAAATATACCTGCCCTCTTACTATTTTTTCCCCTCTATAAAATTGTTGACGGCTTCGCGGCGGGCTGAAGGAAGCGGAGGACGGCGCAGGCGATATCGAAATACCTTGGCTGGTGGCTGGTTTGGTCGCTGCTGGTGTCTGAAATAGAACAGATTCCCTGTTGTTGTTTTTTTTTTGTTTGGGTAGAATTTTTTATAGACATCTTATTCCCGAAGAGCAAGGTAGTGTGAAACTCTTCCGAGAGACTACTCACCAAACCACCACGTTTCGCGACCTTTTCGGGCGTAGGCCCCGGGGGGGTTAAGCCTTCTCAGGGTAGGATATTTCGGATAAACAGGACTGAGTCCTTAAATAACCGCTTATCGTGTCTTCGTGGAGAATAGTGTTGAAGCTCATACACTGCTCGCCGTGGGGTGTATTGCATGTCACTATGCCTACTATATCGTAGCGTACGGACATAAGGCATGTTGGCTGTGGGGAGGAGAATGGGTTCTGGGAAAGAAACACAAAATTGTTACTATGAGGCTCGATTTAATTTTTGGATTGTATATTCCGGGAGCCGTGAGTAACTAGCGTTAAACCATGGTCTGTCACAGCGCGGCAAAATAAATAGGCGGAAACCCTGGTACCGACATCAATAGGTTCGCGCAAGCAATGTGGGTACAGTGTGGATCGCGCGTCGTACTTAACCGGCGCGGCCAGAGACGAAGACGCGCGATCGTGGGTGACGGCAGGTGGTTGCAACCCCTCTCAGAATCCACTTACACCCCAGGGCGAGACTCGTAAAACACGGTTGGTTGAACTCGCGCTAATTTCCAATTGATACCAGAGCGACCAGGATGCACGGAAAATTTAGTAACCGTTACAAAATATTGATGAATTCAAATATATACTTTCCTGAATAGGGCTACCATAAAGTATTTTTTCCATTCCTTTCTTCAGTATAAGGGGTATTAAGCACGTGACCGATCAATACAGTAAAAGAGGCAGATGATCTGTTGAATTTTCCGACATTTCTTATATAGGTGGATAGAGCATACCTAAAAAAAAAAAACGTATTTTCGCTAGCTTAGATCAGTCGGTTTAATTCAATGCCGGTAGGATTATTTATCATCAGAGTACCTTATCTAACTGGTTGAAGTAGATACAAAGAGAAAATCAACAAAAATTGCGTTTAGCATAATAAAATTATGTAAGTAATTTCAGTCAAAAGTTGAATTGAGGGACCCAGTGTAATATTTGTTCCCTATCTAAGCAAAAGTTCTCAGATATCAAGATCTGGAAGCTTTGGAATCCAAATTTCTGAATAAAGACAGAACTTAAGCATCGTAGCGATCTTGCTATAACACATTAGCCTCTCTATTAGGAGAAGTTATGCCGTTCAATATTCCGGACTAGTGTCTTAGAGAGGCGATTTCCCATTTTCGACTCAATTTTATTTGTTTTGCTGAACTGGACTAATTTACTCTATATGTTGCGTGGAAAAGCTGTATTACGTAGCTAGTAGCTACTTTTCCAAACTTAAACGCAAAACTATAAAACTTTCTCTAGTAATGCCGATCGATTAATTAGGCCAGGAAAGAGAGGTTGAACCTCGCAAACTCGACGCAAGTTCTGTTTTATTTTTTTTTCCGGTAGGACACGGGATGCTTATTATGGGTCTAACTTTTTCCAACAAAATTTCACCCTGGAACATCCCCTTTCATCCCCCCAAAAGTTCTTTTTTTTACAAAAAAAAACTTCAAGAGTAAATTAAAGAGGTCTAAATTCTCTACAATTTATCCAGTGACAGCATATGTCTATCACCTACCCTTTAGCCGGGGTGGCGCTCGAAATTTAACTGACCTTGAAAAAAGATGTTTTGGATTTTTTTTTTTACTGAACAGTAAAGCGAATCCACCACAAACTATACAGCAAATACTCATAAATAATGGCCGATTTTTTGATATATGATTTATTTAAAAACAGTTACCCATTTAAGATATACAGAGTGTTGAAATTTAAACAACCCCCTTTCATATCATCTGAAGGGCTAATGCTAGGCGGTTCAAATTTTCAGGGATTATGGATGTGGGAATGATATTAAAAAATTCGTATAATGCACCCCTATTTTCTTCCTGGAACACCCCCAAAAAAAAATTAAATTTGAACAAAAAAAATAATATTTTTCCCATTTTTTCGCACACAATGCCCTCCATGAAAATGGTTCACATACTTTTTTGTGCCCGCCTATGATACACATACATAGACACCGAAGTCATTTTTCTAGTACAACCCCTGTAGTCGACAGAAAAAATAAGGGGGGTGAAAAAAAAAAAAAAAATCATTTTTTATCCACATAGGTCTGTAAGCGTACTGAATAAGCTTTCCAAAAATATATATACTCAATGCAACCTCCCCCCGGAAACTACCCCTACCCGTTATGGAAGTTTTCGGAACCACTCTTTCGCGATTATTTTGTTACCTATGCATCGTATGGAAAGAAAATTGATACGAACTTGAGACCACCATTTTCTCTACAAAAGGGGTCCTATGCATTTTTTGTATTTGCAATCGTTACGTCACAGTGGCGTCCCAAAGCTTAGCAATTATATAGCGGATTACAGTTTCAGTCGATTATCTCGTCACCTATATATTTTGTCGCTACAATTAATTTGCTAAAGTGAAGGTCAGATATTTATCTACAAATTATGCCCGATGTATTTTTTACGTTCTTGTCACCTTTTAGCCACAACGGTAGCCCAAAGTTCAGAAAACGGCACGCAAATTTCATTTTTGCGCTTTTTTTGTCAATGATCTGCGTTATCAAGCCCTATATAGTTAATTTATTATAACAGTATTAAGTATAGGTATCGATTATTATATGTCATGCAGTTTAAGTCCTATGTACCAACCAATAAAGTACTAGTGCAGATAAAACTTTTTTCTAAAATATATACATATTATCGTTTATTCTAAGATTCAACCGATGCCTATTTAATAAAGAAACGCAGGTATTTAGCAAGTACACAGGAAACGGTCTGTATTGTTGTACGTATGTATATATGTAGCTTGTTTGGGTTTGAAAAAAGGACGGTTCTAAAACGGTTGAAAACAATCGCAAACAATCAATAAACAAAATGATAACGGCTCGGCTATCACAAATTTCAATAATAAACTATGCGTTGGTTTTGAATCTTCTCTGTTCCCTAAGTAAACGGAAGAAGCAGTGGCGCTTTAGTTCAGTACGAAAACTACGAGCCTATCATGGCGTTATTTTGTTTTATTTGTGAAGAAACTTTAGAAACCGGTGTGTTGTGCACCGTTAAGGAGAAAGGTGTAGATACACTGCGTCAGTGTAGCATTAAACGAAATGATGGAAAACAAACTAATTTGGAAGGTGTGACGTCAATAGTAGTTCATTTGCCATGTCGGAAGGCATATGTTAATGAACGATGTATTGCTGCACACTTGCGGAAAATGGAAACCGGAGGCACAGTTTCTGGTCCGTCTACGCGTTCATCGGACACATTTGCATTTCATAGCCATTGCTGTTTGTGTGGGGAAGAGATAACGGCTGAGTTTCTTGAAAGGCAGAAACGCGGAAACCCTCGTGAACGCATTAATGTGTACAAGGTGCGTAAGCCCACTTGGAGAGACAGAATTTTAAACATGGCGCGCCTTCGCGGGGATGAATGGGACAGGGCAATTATTTCACGCATTGATGCATCAGCCGATTTATTACTTCTACAGGCAAGCTATCATGACAAATGTTTATCCCAATTATCTTCGACGGCACCACGTGAGCCTATCAAACGAGCAGCAAGTAAAGATGAAATTGATACTGCTATGCAGTATATTTATACCTACGTGGAGCAAAATTCAGACGAATGTCAATTTAACCTGTGCGACCTAATAAGGGAATTTCAAGGTGATTACCGGCCGGATGTGAGAACTATGCAAGCACGGCTACAAAAAAAATATGGTGACGATATTTTAATTGTGCTGAGATTGGGGCAATCGCCAGTTGTATGTTTCCGCAATACAGGGTACACCATCATATCGGATACATGGTACCGGCAACGGAAACCGAATTTGACAGAAGACCGTCGCCGAATAGTAGAGTCAGCTGCAAAAATCGTCCTTGAAGACATTCGCTGTAAAGCCTACGAACTGGATAATTACCCCCAATCGGATAATTTTCTGCAAGATGTGAGGAACGATATTCCAGAGAGTGTGTTTCTGGACACGGTGGTTAGGCAGAAAAAGAAGGGTGATGTTCAGAAGTGGAAGAACGAAAGTACGGCGCTAGCCCATTGCATAATTGCGGCTGCCAGACTACAGTCATTTTTGTCTCCCCTGCTAATAGGCGTCGCGTCAATGATTTATAAGACGTATGCATCGCGACGATTAATTGATGTTCTTGCTGCCCTTGGATTTTGTGCAACTTATAACGAAGTGAAACGTTTTGAAGTGTCAGCGGCGATGCGTCCTGAACCACAGATTGAACATAATGCCTTCTGTCAATTTGTGTATGACAATGCTGATTTCAATACGCAGACATTAGATGGCTATAATACCTTCCATGCCATGGGCGGTATACAATGTGTGACACCGGCAACTGCTCTACCACCGGATACTATCATTCCTCGCCTAACTAATTTGCCTGCTGCAATAGTGGTGGGAGAATTCGGCGACATACCGTTGCAAGCTTACCAACATGGAAAAGAACCTGGATTACAATCCCTACATGTCATGAATTTGGATATTTTACATCCTATGGACGACACAATTATGCCCTCCTCAGCAGAGTTAATGTGGTTGTTCGGCAAATGGTCAGACCGGGACAACATACCAGGTTGGAGTAGGTTCATGGCAACGGTAGCAGAGGACATGCCTTACGATGAATCAGTGGTATTGTGCTTACCTTTCTTGAATGCTCCGCCTAGTGATTTCGACACTATTTTCACTGCATTACTATCTGCTTCTGGAAAATGTCAGGCTCTCGGCCAGCAGACCTGCTTCGGAACGTTCGACCTCCCGCTTTACATGAAAGCGCGCGAAATTATCGCCGCATCTAGCGAGGATCCACGTTTACAGCGAGTGGTGCCACGTCTAGGAGGTTTTCATCTCCTAATGTCCTATAGGATATGTAATGTCAGGAAGCGGTTTAAAAGAGCTGTTAAACAACATCTACGCTCTGAATTCTCTCGAAAAGATCATGTCGGGACACGCCTATTCCCGCGCATTACGGGCACACATGCTAACACATGAAGCACTTATTAAAACAGTGATGCCCGCGATTGATTTTGAACATGAGGAAATTATTGCTCTACAATCTATTCTTGCGAACCCTGATCGTTCCGTGATTAATTCTGTAGAGTCGGAAGAGGCTTTTGAAATATTATACAGAAGAGTTTAAAATCAATTACGTCAGTTTTAAGAGCGTGGTGCAACTGCAAAATTATGGGTGCAATATTGCGAAATGGTTACCCTCATTAAATTATTCGTTGAGGCTGAGCGCAGTGGCAATTGGCAGCTCCATTTGGAAACTATTCACAAAATGATTCCTTTTTTTTGCTAGTGGTCACTTTCCCTATGGAAAAGCAAGTCAAATATACTTGCAGGACATGTATCTTTTGCATAATACAATGACACCTACTGAATATGAAAAATTCACTACCAATGGTAGATTTACCATTCGTCGTTCAATTAAGTTTTGGTGTGGCACGTGGACCGACATGGTCATTGAACAATCACTTATGCGCACGATGAAAATTAGTGGCGGCCTTTCGCATGGACGTGGTGTTCAGGAGAGTGTTCTTAAGAGGTGGACATTGGGTGCGGTTTATTTACACAACGTGTGTAATGGAATCGAACAATTCTGTAACGTTGCAATGACAACGGTGGAACAACATGTACAACTCAGATCAGCGCGAGTTCAGAGAGACAACGCGGACATCGCAAAGCTGCTCACATGGTTTGAAGAACATCCTCCCTTCCCCAATCTATCAAATTTAATGTCCTTGGGTACAGGAGTAGTCGGCGACAATACGATCAACTGCCATGTGGCACGACAACGTGGCTTGGCAATTATGGATACACTTATTGGAAAAGATTTCCAGTCGATGAAGTGTAAGCGTTCTGATCGCGTACGGCCCTTGGGTATTATGAATACAGCCATTCGGGTAGTGGGAGAAGACGTCCCAATTGACCCTCTGTTGCCATTCCAACGCATCAGCATAGCTAAAAAATGTGAAGAAGAATTGCAGTATTTTCTGACATTTGAACTGGCGGATGGTGGGTTTCTATTGCATAGAGTTATTTGGCCACGAGGTGAAACCTTCGCATCACTTTGTAGAAGCTACGTCAATTATGTCCAAACAAACTATGGTGGAAACGCTGTTATCGTTTTCGATGGGTATCCTACCAATGCTGCGGAGCGAAGTATCAAATATGCGGAGCGTTATCGCCGTTCGCGGAAACACGGCTGCACAGAAGTCCTATTCGTCGAAAGCATTGCCCAAGAGAAATTTCTTGCCAACGACGGCAATAAACAACGACTCATTGTAATGTTAACAGAGAAGCTAAAAGCGGCCAACTTTACAGTCAAACAAGTCGCTGAAGATGCCGATTCACTGATCGTAAACACCGCAATCAGTGTGGGCGAAGACGTTGACCTGCTAGTTCTACTCACTGCTCACGCAACTTCGGGAAACGTTTTCCTATTGAAGCCTAGTCGAGGAAAAACCCCGCAAGCCCTATACTCTATTGATAGTTTAAAAGACCGTATTGTCGCGGACAATATATTATTTCTTCATGCGTTCAGTGGTTGTGACACCACTTCCGCGTTCTTTAAATATGGCAAACTGAAATTTTACAATTTACTGCGCAAACAACCTGCACTCTGTGAGCAGCTGCTTGCATTTAAACAGCCAAATGCCCAGCCGGACACCATCGCTCGCATCGCCGAATGCGTCATTTTGCGACTGTATGGTTATACCGGCAAAGAAGATATCACATTAAATACCTACCGACATCAATGTTTCAGAGCGGCTGCATACAAAAGACGATTCAACATCGCCTCGCTTCCGCCCACAGAAGCTGGAGCACGTCAACATGCCCTAAGAACATATATACAAGTTCAACAATGGTATGGTTATAAGTGCAATCCAGTGGAATGGGGATGGAAGCAAGGCAATGACGGCCTTCAACCTCTATCAACATTACAGCCACCAGCCCCTCAAAACTTATTAAAACTCATTTCCTGCAGATGTAAAACAGGCTGCAGTCGTGCATGTGGGTGCCGGAAAGCTGGGTTTAAATGCTCAAATATTTGCACCAATTGCCATTCCAGCTGCACCAACATGCCTGAGCCAACTACAACTGGTGAGGACGACGACGACGACGACGACGACGACGACGACGACGACGACGACGAGCAGAAGAAGAAGAAGAAGAAGAAGAAGAAGAAGAAGAAGAAGAAGAAGAAGAAGAAGAAGAAGAAGAAGAAGAAGAAGAAGAAGAAGAAGAAGAAGAAGAAGAAGAAGAAGAAGAAGAAGAAGAAGAAGAAGAAGAAGAAGAAGAAGAAGAAGAAGAAGAAGAAGAAGAAGAAGAAGAAGAAGAAGAAGAAGAAGAAGAAGAAGAAGAAGAAGAAGAAGAAGAAGAAGAAGAAGAAGAAGAAGAAAATTAAAGAGCAGATTGAGCAGATACTATACAGTTACGTGAAATAGGCCTACTGGGGACACCACAATAAAAAAAACGCGCCAAGTACTCTACCTCAAGGGTGGTGTGGAAACGTCGCCACTGTACTTTACTGATTGGACCATAGGACTTAAATTCCATGAAATTTAATTGATACATATTGAGTACTGTTATAATAAATTAACTATATAGGCCCTAATAACATATGGGCCGATCATTGGCAAAAAAGCCCCCAAAAATGGAATTTGCGTGTCGTTTTCTGAAATTTGGGCTACCGTTGTGGCTAAAAGGTGACAAGAACGTAAAAAATACATAGGGCATAATTTGTAGATAAATATCTGACCTTCACTTTAGCAAATTAATTGTAGCGACAAAATATATAGGTGAGTAGATAATCGACTGAAACTGTAATCCGCTATATAATAGGGTAGTGGACAATTTTTTGAAATATTTTTTTATTAATCTCCATAACAAGATAAATAGTAGTTGATGATTCTTTGATTTTAGAAAACAAAAATATACCTAGAAAAAAATAAACAAATTTGTACTTATTTTAAACGCTATAATTTACCGCCCGGAAATTACGTCATAGCTTTTATGTTTTATGGTGTCAAGGCATTCCGACATTAATAAGAGTGGGCGAGAACGCAGTCAGTGCGTCCTTATATTTTACATGCTTCTAGAAAAAGATGCAGATAAGCTCAGTGCGCATTGATTGGCAAATGGAAATCTCTCAAAAAGTGGGGTTAAGTTGAGGGTGCGCCCGACAGACGCTGATATATCTCTCTTTTTTCCACTAATGAGTAAGTGTGTGTCGAATATAGGACGAAGGTTTGATTCATTTCATACTCAAATACAGCAGCTATGACGTAGAATCAAGGCGAGAAATATTTTCGTTTAAATAGTGCGTCCCAAAACTGTACTTTTACGATCGTTTTAAACAAAGTTAGCAATTTTTTCTGAAATTTCTTTCAATAGGAGTTTTCATCTACTCCATAGATGAACAATAGATCATCGATTTCATTGAAATTATACCTTGTCCACTACCCTATTGCTAAGCTTTGGGACGCCACTGTGACGTAACGATTGCAAATACAAAAAATGCATAGGACCCCTTTTGTAGAGAAAATGGTGGTCTCAAGTTCGTATCAATTTTCTTTCCATGCGATGCATAGGTAACGAAATAATCGCGAAAGAGTGATTCCGAAAACTTCCATAACGGGTAGGGGTAGTTTCCGGGGGGATGTTGCATTGAGTATATATATTTTTGGAAAGCTTATTCAGTACGCTTACAGACCTATGTGGATAAAAAATCATTTTTTTGTTTTTTTTTTTTTCACCCCCCTTATTTTTTCTGTCGACTACAGGGGTTGTACTAGAAAAATGACTTTAGTGTCTATGTATGTGTATCATAGGCGGGCACAAAATAGTATGTGATCCATTTTCATGGAGGGCATTGTGTGCGAGAAAATGGGTTTTTTTTTTTTTTTCAAATTTAATTTTTTTTGGGGGTGTTCCAGGAAAAAAATAGGGGTGCATTATACGAATTTTTTAATATCATTCCCACATCCATAATCCCTGAAAATTTGAACCGCCTAGCTTTAGCCCTTCAGATGATATGAAAGGGGGTTGTTTGAATTTCAACACCCTGTATATCTTAAATGGGTAACTCTGTTTTTAAATAAAACATATATCAAAAAATCTGTCAATTATTTATGAGTATTTGCTGTATGGTTTGTGGTGGATTCGCTTTACCGTTCAGTGAAAAAAAAAAAATCCAAAACATCTTTTTTCAAGGTCAGTCAACTTTAGAGCGCTACTCCGGCTAAAGGGTAGGTAAATTGTAGAGAATTTAGACCTCTAATTTACTCTTGAAGATTTTTTCTGTAAAACGTAGCGGGAGCGCTACGTTTTGGAAAATCCAAGAAAAAAAGAACCTTTAGGGGGATGGAAGGGGATGTTCCAGGGTGAAATTTTGTTGGAAAAAGTTAGACCCATAATAAGCATCCCGTGTCCTACCGGAGAAAAAAATAAAACAGAACTTGTGTCGAGTTTGCGAGGTTCAACCCCTCTTTCCTGGCCTAAATTGCCGGCTAGATTATCCCTTCAACGCCAATCTTATCGAGAATAATCTTCACAAGATTGGCTCAGTTAATTTGACATACAGGTTGCAGGCTATATCTCTGTTATTTTATAGCTGTTATATAGAAATAAATTAAAATTAAATTAAAAGAAACAAAGCACATAGCAAAAATTTTAAAAAATACTTTATTAAGTAGATAAAAAACGACTTTTATAAAATAGAATAACATAGTTCTTTTGTTTGTTTTACAACTACAACACAAAATTAGTAAATTAGATCAATTCATCTCACGTATATTGCATTTTATTTTCTGTGTTGCACACACGTTGGTTTTTTTCTATTTTTATTTTTATGACGCTCCACTGATGCGGCAAATTAAAAACGCTCTCGATGCGCTAATGAAGCTCAAAAATAATTACTCAGTATAAATTTGGACAAATATAAACTCGTACAGTTATGGTAGGTAATGAATATTTTATTTCCATTAAATTAATTGTTAACTGAAAAATGCAAATTAAAATACGGCGCCTTCTTCAGACGGAATGAAAATTTTGAATCGATAGTCAGGAACAGAAACTAAGCGTTGGATATGTGAGATTTTGCATATTTTTATCTTTTTTCAAAAAAAAAAATGCCCCAAAAATGGTAGGTAACAATACTATCGGGAACTCAGATTCACACATAAAATAGATAGGTTTATTATGATTGCAAACTGCTCCAAACATTGAATCCAATTCTAAGATCATTTGCGGACATTCACTGCAGATCTGCCATATTTATAAATTGTCCCAAATTGCAGGGAAAATGATATTTAAAATTACCTAGAAATTAAAAAAAAAAAAATTTAATATAAAAACCTAGATAAGTACCTACATATACAATTATAACATAATGCATCGCGGTGGTTTTCAAAATTAAATAGGAATAGTTATTATATAAAAAATTAATCTATTATCACAATAAAAGGACCCGGCATACTTCTTATGGAATTTCTGACCGCGGTCAGATTTAACCAAATTTTAGTAAGTTATAGATCTCACCTTTCTGATCAATTACTACCATTGGGACAACTTGATCCTATGACTAGTTTTTGAGATACAGGTAGTTTAATGTCCAAGAAATGTCCAACACATTCTGGCCATGGTCCGAATATAACCAACCGTTAACCAAAGTAACCGAATCGGTTGACAGATGGTTACTGAAAATTCCGGTTACTTGGGGAACGCAAATATGAAATAAAAAATTATTGACAGAAAATACAGATAAAATCAACAGAACCGACATCCGATGGCCGGTAGCTATTTTTACATTTGGTTAACCAGATTTCAGGAAACTGAGGTCCAAAAGTAACCACTTTTTTAGGAACCAGAGTAATTTGATTACTTTTGGACCGCGAAACCAGAACCCTGGTTATATTCGGACCACAGCCTTTATATGCATTTACATCTACCTGTCACCTAATAATATACCAGGATGAACAGGTATCGTCACGTTCAGGTGACAGGTAGATATAATGCATATAAAATGTGTTCATTTCTTGGATAATAAGCTACCTGTATCTCAGAAACTAGTCATAGGATTAAGTTGTACCCATGGTAGTTATTGATCAGAAAGGTGAGATCTATAACATACTAAAATTTGGTTAAATTTGACCGCGGTCAGAAATCCCATAAGAAGTGTGCGGGGTCCTTTGAATAAGAATTTATGCTAGCTGAAAATGGCAACACTGCCTAGTCCGCATTGTCCGCGATCTTATCCCCACTCCATGGCTGTTTTCGATTCGCTTTGGTCCGTCATCAACGCAAACTAAATTAGAACCAACCCTTTTCGATTGCAAACCGGTGACGTGACAGGCATCGCTTGGTCCATCTAAATTCGAACCAACTTCGCGAGTTGGTTCCAATTTTGGTTTGAATTTCGGTTTGTTTTATAACCTTTAAACATGGCGTCTAAGCTGTCAACCAACTTCTGTCATATCCGAACCAACCAGGCCGAACCTGGTTGCGAATTGAAAACGTCCCATGTATTGATCGTCGATTTTTATCTGATACTTTCCGTATGAGGAGCGAGGGGGTGAAGTATATGGAAAAAACAGGTGTGACGTCAAGTGACCATTGGCGTTTTAATGTAGGGTGCCACCAGCTCACATTCCTTTCGAGTATCAGATTCTCGATCAGATTAAAATCGACGGACTTTAGTTCATTCATAAATCCACTATTGGCATTTAGAATTGCAGAAATCAAGCGTTTTTATGAATGAATTGCCCTCTCTATTTATCTAGTCTTACTCTGAGATCGGGAAAACCTACTATCAGATTTTATGAACGATTCTACCTAAATTTAAGAAGAAACTATCGACAAAGCACGAACAGCTGTTCCGGTGACGGCTGGCTTGAAGCTTTGATCGCGCTGTTGATAGTTGTGACCAAATGTATTGCGCCGTGAGAAAAAAAATTGAAACTTAAAAAAAAAATTAAATTGTATATAATAATATTTCAAAAAGAAAAAAGGTTATAAACTCTTGAATTCCTAAGTAAATATTTTTTAACTATTTGTCTAAGAATTTTGCCAACATTTTAGATTTAAATATACAGGGTGTCCCAATAGAAAGTGACCGATTTTTAATGTTTATAACTTCTAAACCAGGTGTGCTAGCTACCTGCGATTTGCACCATTCGACTTCTCTTGGTCTAAAGTTTTTTTCAGTTAGTTGCAAATTTTTTTCACACCTATACAGGGCGAGTAAAAAAATGCCGTTTTTCAACATTGAAATTCTCTACTACTTTTATTGAAACACCATGTATGTTGCAACGCCAAAATTAAGAGTCGTGTACAAGGTATTGATGTACCAATAAACATCGGGCATGGAACTTGAAGTTTTAGCCCTAAAAAATTGAAATAGAAATCGGGCCCAAAAATAAGTGCATTTTTTTAGGTTCAAAAAAGGCCAACGTTTATTGGCAAATGAATACCTTGTTCACGACTCTTAATTTTGGCGTTGCAACATACAGGGTGTTCCATTAAAAATAGTGGAGAATTTCGATGTTGAAAAACAGCACTTTTTTACTCGCCCTGTATAGGTGTGTAAAAAATTTGCAACTGACTGAAAAAAGACTTTAGGCCAAGAAAAGTCGAATGGCGCAAATCGCAGGTAGCTAGCACACCTGGTTTAAAAGTTATAAGCATTTAAAATCGGTCACTTTCCATTTGTTAGTGTCGTAATGAATTGCAAAATCACCGGACAACAGAATGACGAAATCCCAATGGTCGCAGAGAATTTCTTGTGTTGCACTTTACACTGCACTAACGCCACTAGCCTGTGGCAGTGGCACGTGACACTTGTGGCAGTAGTACATGGCAAATTTCGGCACACGAGAGCCCAAGTAGCAACTACACGTTAGAAAACGTTTATGAAACGTTGGTTTCAGGTCCTGAACGTGTATCAACGTTCTCGACTCTGGGATAACGTTACATGACGTAACGTTGTGTCAACGTCATTAAGTTTAACGTTTTATAAACGTTGTTATTGAGACGTTAGTATATGTAACGTCGAATTAACGTTTTTTTCGAGACGTTGTTGGTATCAGAACGGTGTTTATTTTGAATCAGGAAAATATAAAAAAAAAAAACATTAATATTCTATAGGTTTAATTTCCAAGTGTCGTATCCTGCACTAATTATATTTAGCGTTGTTTCCTAACAAAAAATATTAAGCCTATTTTGAAATTCCCGCGCCCGCAGAGGTGTAATCGAATTTTCGCGGCACACCTACAGTGTTGCCACTTTATTATAATTGTAACAGCTGTTACTTTTTGAAGATGTTCATTCCCTTATTAGAATTTAATAATATTTAATTTTATAATTTTTGATAACCAGCATTTTTTCTCTATTAGTTCATGCTTCATATATATTATGTAATTAAATTTGTCAGGAAAAAAATATCACCCTTTGTTACCACGGATTATCTTTCATGAAATTCATCTGGCAACACTGTACAACAACGTTCCCTTCATTTTCGTTTGTGGCGTCAGGTGGCGTCTTACTTGTACTTCATACTCGGCTCGTCGTTTGCTATGGTCGTTTGGTTTTTGGTTTCGTTGTGGTGTCTTGTAGTCTTGTATTTGTGTGGTGTGCTGCCTTTAATGACCCTTGCTTTGTGTTGATAATCAGAAAAGTCAGATAGTTTACCTGATAACTTATTAGAAGTCTAATAAACCGGGAAGAGAATGTTTTATTGTGTAAATAAATTTACGCTATAGGTCGAGCAAAAATATTATTATTGCTCATTTAATATGTTAGGGAATAGACCAAATATGTGAGTAGATTGTTTTTTTCAGGTTTAAAATTAAAAAAATATTTGAAAGTCATTATGTTATTTCTACATTTTTAAAAATAAAAATAAATGTTTTTTTGTACTCATGTTTTTATTTCTCTAGATTTCCCTCATCTTACCTACAATCAACGTTAGTTTTACCTAAGTTTACAACGTCATCTAACATTAAAATAACGTTCGTGAATGTCAATTAACGTTTTGAAACAACGTTTAATTAACGTTTATTATTAACGTTACTTCAACGATGACATTGTTACGTTAAGAGGACGTTTTGATAACATGATTTATAACGTAAATTGACGTAAAAAATAACGTTAAACAAACGTCATTTTGCTACCTGGGAGACGAGAGAGAAGAAAGATATAACGTAGAGAGGCGGAGAAAGACAGCGAATGATAATGACAGCCGACGAACGATTGACACAAACCAAGTGAGAGAGCGTGACTCACGGCGAGTTTTTGTGACCCCAAGTAAGAATAAATAGGTAATGCGCATATTACTTCGCAGCGTGACGTGACGCAGTTTTGGTCCTGCGGAACGCAGTGTATTTGCCGCACTGGCAGTTTTTCTCGTAGAGTCACAGTGCGTGTTCTGAATGTTTCGAAAATTAATTGAGGCCGTGCGGATTCGACAAGTTTTGCGAACAAAACTAAAAACTGAAAAGCAGCAGTTGTCATTTTATCTGCACTATGGGTCGGCCTGCAAATTGAATACTGTCATTGTATTTGCGCGGTTACTCTTGTCAAGCGCCGATGCCCTTGTGACGTCAATACAGATGCGCGTTTATCTTTTGTGTAGCCTTTTTATACTCCGACTCATTCGCTATACATGCGATTTTTTTTATGTTTTAATAAAGTTGGGAAAATTAGGAATGTCCCCCCCCCAAACCAGAGGCCTTCGCTACGTCCCTGGGCAACTATTATTTAATAAACATAATTACAATTTTTTTAAAATTTCTAACAGAAAACGCACTAAATTAACAATTAACTCAACTGAACATAAAATAAAAATTCTACATATCTTCTTTCTCGCTCCATACATTTCATCGTCCTGGAATTGATTTCTCTTTGGACATTTCGCAGCATACTTTGGCTGATAGCATGTACACAATCCCTTATACACTGTTCCAAATGTGCGACGTCTCTGAATGGCCTGTCTCGTTAAACTTTGTTTTTTAAATAACCCCATAAGAAAAAGTCCAAAGGTGTTAGGTCGGGGGATCTAGCAGGCCAATGATTTACTGAATAGCGACCTATCCAATGCTCACCAAATTTGTTTTCCAACCACCTTCTCACTTCTCGAGTCGAATGAATTGATGCACCGTCTTGTTGAAAATAAAGTTTAGCTCGTTTTGCCAGTGGCATGCCATCCAAAAATTGGGATAATTCAGTGTCCAAAAAAGTATAGTAGCTTTCGGCATTAAGATTCTCTCTAAAGAAAAATGGACCCACAATTTGACAATTCCAAATTCCACACCATACATTAACCTTGAATTTGTATTGGTCTATGTTTGCCACCACAAAATGAGGATTTTCGTTGGCCCACCATCGACAGTTTTGTGACCTCACTGTGCCATTTGATGTAAAAGTCGATTCGTCCAAGAATAAGACATTGTTCGTAAAATTTGGATTATCCTCAATTATTATTCCTTGATACCAAGCGCAAAAATCGAATCGAACGTCATAATCTCTATCCTTTAGAACTTGAATAAATTTAGGTTTGTACGGGTGAAACTTATTGCTTTTTAGAATACGGCCAACAGAAGTTGAAGAAATATTAGTGTTTTTAGAAATTTGCGCTATGGATGCATGAGGATTTTCAGCAACGCTCAGGAGCACTTCAAGACTGTTTTCTTCATTACCCACAGTTTTTTCATGAGGCACCTTAAATTTATTTTCAACGGAACCAGTTTCCTTATTCCTTATTCTTGCTACAGTTGTAAAGTGTACGTTTTTGCCAGGATGTCTTTGGTTAAAAAATATTGGCAGCATCTCTTGAACTTTTATAATTTTCTCCGCAAATCAAACCAACTCTATCTTTTCTTCACGTGAAAGTGTAGGAGGCATTTTTGGTAAAAATAACTTGTGCAAATGTGTAAATAGGCAAAATATAAATGCAAATGGTACTAAATAAATAAAACGAAAACGCAAAATTACGGATCATATGTCAAAATTACAATACATCAGTTTTTCCAAGGCCTACTTAGTTCTTTCAAAATGTAATTAGTTGTGGTGCCATCTGTTGAGAAGAATACGCACTAGATCACAATGTCCAAAAAGAAATTAATTCCAGGACGGTGAAATGTATGGAACGAGATGGAAGACATGTGGGAATTTGATTTTATGTTCATTTAAGTTAATTTAGTGCGTTTTCTAATAGAAATGTAGAAAAAAATTGTAATTATGTTTATTAAATGATAGCTGCCTAATAATTATGTTAATTGTAGTTAAGTAACGTGTTTAGAACTAAATAGGTATTTAATAAAAAAATCTCAATAATGGTTCTTTTCGATTGTGGCATCAACAGTAAATTATTGGAGATCTCACAAACTATCAAGATACAGGGTATTGCTACAGAAAAGTTTCATGTGCTAGTCGAATATTTTAATTTAATTCTCTTGGAGTGATTCCAATCTCTTGATTTAAGTTTGTTTTACCAATACACATTAAATATTGAGGTACTTGAACTATTTTAATAATAAAAACTGTATAATATTATTTGACAAGAGATCCATGATCAAAAACAAGTTATTTCCTGTTTTTTGTTGCTTTTTCTCCAAATTTTGTAGACAGCCCTAAAATGTCATTCTAATCACTTTTTTCAAATATCTTTTTTCGAAACTTTGCCATCCAACCCCACTTTTCGCGTTTCCATATCTAAATTTTCAAATTTCCGCCACAACGGTGATCACGTGACCAATGTCAAAATGTACTTTTAGGTTATGGGACATGCAGGATCGATCTCACATAAGAAAAAATTCCATATCCTACAAATAAAAAATTTCCCCATATGTAGCGAACATTATGGGGGACACTGTATAGGTTATATTATTATACAGTGAGCACGTAAAGGTTGGAATAAAATCTATAAAGTATACAGGGTGGATATTTTTCAAAAAACCTCGGACACATCGATTATTGATTTCATTTGCCGTTTTTTTGATGATAATACCATATTTACAGGGTGACCCAAAAACAAGTTATGACAGCTACCTTTATTTTTTTAAATGGAAACACCAATTTTTTATTTCATTTTCAAATTATACGTTAAATTCTGAACATATTTCATGTATCATGTCCTATACCTATCTTCAACTATTTCGGAAATATTGACAGTTGAAAATTGACTTTTTTGCAAATTTGACACGCTGTAGAACCTAAACGGTTAATTTTAGAGCAAAACTGATCATTCTTGTCTTCGTTTTTCATAAACTATCATTTGACACCAACCTTGAATTTAATCCATGATTAAAAATTCCGCTTAAATTATTAATCTTTGGTTAAATTCAAAGTTAGTGTCAAATGATAGCTTATTGGAATCCAAGATAAGAATGTAAAATCGGTTTTGCTCTAAAATTAACCGTTTAGGTTCTACAGCGTGTCAAAGTTGCAAAAAAAGTCAATTTTCAACTGTCAATATTTCCGAAACAGTTGAAGATAGGTATAGGACATGATACATGAAATAGGTTCAGAATTTAACGAAGAATTTGAAAATGAAATAAAACAGTGGGTCTCTAATCAATAGAGACATGAAACTTTCAAATATTACCTGCGTAAGTCATGCCTTAGCGTTCAGGTTACGTTGAGAAAAAAGTGTACAAGCACTATAATTCCTAGAATTCATAATTATTACAAAGGGAATTATATTATGCAGTACAGTTACCGTATTATCGTCAGCCAAAAGTACTCCCAATATCAGAAAATGCCAATTTTGAATACAAATATTTCAGATACTCAGGTTCACGCGCCTAATCAAAAGCACCGACTATGAAAACAACGAACCCTTCTTCAACCAGAAACCAAAATATCTTTGGGCCAATGGGTAGTCGAAAACCTGCATCAGGCATTCCTGGATGGACAAAACTGTCACCCTTGTACCAGTGGCGTAATTACTGATTTTATCAGTGGTCGGTCCTTTTGACCGGCACGCGTGTACTCCCGGGCTAAAATAGGCAATTTCTAATAATTATTAAAGGGATTTTATCTAATAAATCTTCAAGTTTCCTCTGTCAAAATTATTCTCAAAAAATATGGGGCCTAAAACCCCGTTCCCTAGAATTCCCATCCAGCAATTGAAACAAGCGTTCCTGAAAATTTCCATTTTCTATTAGGTGAAAATTTTCTATAGACCAATATCTTCTATTGTTCTGCCCGTATTACATCTTTGTATTTTTCCGTGTATTTATCCATGTATCCAAGATTATTTTGTTTTCCATAATGCTGATTTATGTTGCGTTTGGAGTTTTTCGGTTGTCACCCTGAACTTCATGGATAATTACACGGAAAAATACACAGATGTAATACGGGCATTCCGGTTAAAAACGCCTAAATTTGTGAAGCGACATTATCTATTTAATCAATTTTATAAGGTAAATGGTGATCTTCTTGGTATTTTTCTACCAGTTGCAGTAATTGACTCTTCGTCCATGATCAACCTCTCAATGGTGTTGGTGTAATTAATATTTGTGAGAGCGGTATTTATGTTGATGTGAAACTTTCAAAAAAGAATTCTTAGATATTTGGCACTTAGTAGCAATTTCTCTAGTTGAATCATTTATATCAAAATTATCTTCGGCGCCTTCATTAGGGTCATTAGGCATTTTCTCGACCAATTTTGGGAAGTAATGCCACGTTGGATGTCTTCGCTACGGGTATTTCTTTCTGCATACATTCAGGCAGCTTTTATAGCATTTTGCCGGCTTTCTCCAAAAATCAGAAAAATACATATTAACTTTTCGCTTCTTGCATAATTTACCTTGCTTGATAAAAAATTAGTTTATCAGTATTGTTTGTAGGTATTCTACAATAATTATTGATGCCCTTTAAATTAAATGATAAAATTGTTAGGCAATATTTTCTTCTATTTGCAACCATGTAATGTTGACATTGCTGACTTTTTAGAAATTTGAAAGTGTCACATTACCTCCTCTACTGCCCTCTTCGATTTCCCTCACAGATTTCCTTCACTCAAATGAATTTTCTTTTTTATTCACCTTTGGTGGCACCAATGAGAAAATGTTACGTAAAAATGTCGAAACAATAAAAGACACATTTTGGCATCAGGTTGACTGACATCCGCGGCATTTGACGTCACACTTCCATTGTAAGAAACGACACCAAAATTATAGGTGACAGTTAAAAATTGCACCTTGATATATTTGCCAATTTTCAAGATAAAATAACCTAATTTGTACCAAAAGTGGTCTTTTAATCAGTACTTTCAACATAAATCATAAAAATGTCAGCGTCATATGACGTCATGTCCTATTAAAAACCATCTTGTACGTAAGTTGTGATTTGCGGGAAATACCGCTCTTTCTTTTTAATTAAATGAATAGTTTCTCGATCAGTTAAATCAAATATTGCATTAAAGGAACAAAAGAAAGATAACAATAATTGTTATTTAAATTATAACAGAGCAGCCTTTGAGCATGACAGGCATCAACACACTCATTGCATAGTGGGCGATTTCCAATACATAGATTGCATGGTCAGGGGGTTTTTCTTTCTGTTTTTCCTGCGAATTTATCAAACACTACCAAAAACAGCAAAAACAGTACCCAAACACAAAAAAATACGCGCCAAATTGCGCCACAATACTCATTATTGCACAAAATTATTGCTTCTCTTGCCTTCTGGAAAAATAAATTTACTATCCATTTCAAATATAGATTTTTAGGTTTCTAGATTGAAACCCAATAAGCATAAGCATGTAAAATCGTCGGCAAATAACGCTAGCTTCCACTGAAGCCGAAAAAGTCTACGCGGCATATCCCGTCAATGTCCATGTAAATACTATGCAACATGCGGCATATGCCGCTATTGCCCAAATATCAACATGGCAAAAAATTGAGTGTCCGTCAACGTGTTAATAAAAAATAAAATAACTAATGTTCAACCATTTATGTGGTTGCAAATAATTTAGTATACAAACCTTGGAGAAAAGTTTTACATTGCTGTCTTTGTCTGTGTTTTCATTCTATGACATTGCTGTCAAGAAATTTTCTATCGGAATAACTCTCGAACATTGATCAATGCTCATAAATTTTATAACAACTTCTTCAAATATTTTTTTAAAAAATATGGAAATCAACTCATGCAGTCTTTAGAAAACACGCTTTCATATAAAATTATTGGTAATTTTGTATGCACTTGTGCTATTACCCCCCAACATTTTTTAACAACAGTTAATTCAAATTTTGTTATCTTTCATCTTGTGGCACAAATCACCCAATCAAGTCAACATTTAACATTTAACTCACAGATATTTAACTGATCAATTACTATGACACCAAGACTTGTTTCCCAACAAATTTTCTGACCGAATATCCTTGGGACATTGACAAATACCTCATAATTCTATGACACATTTATCGAGCAAGTTCGTTGGTAACTGTAACCAAGCGTCGTGCTTTCGATTGTCATAAAATTATCGCGTGTACTATCAATGTCCTAGGGATATGATAGCTGATAATGGGGTAGTATACAAGTGATTTTCAACTACTGCGTAGTGATATACTTGACGTATCGTAATATTTAGTGTAATCAGTTGCTTTGTAAAAACCGCAATACACTGGAATTTTATTTTTTAAATTTCCTCTTAGCCCCGCCCCTACGTGAAAATAAAAGTTCGTGACGTAGTTAGTTTTTCCAATCTGGCAACACATCACGGTTTTGAGAACGCACAATTTGCACTGACATTGACCATCATGAACGAAACTTCAAATTTACTACATCAAACAACGTAAACAAGTTACTGTGACAATGTCACCTGTCACACGATTCACAAGATACCACACGTCGTTGAACTGTTGGAGTCAGCTGTCGTTTAGAGGCATTTTGAGCAGCGTTGTCAGATGGTTAGCGGCTCGAATACTATTGGTCGCCGCTGTGGCGCTAAATTCAAATTACAATTTGTTTTTCTCTGACTAATTCTATAGAGACTATGCTGGAAAATAATTTAGTATCCCACTATACCATCACCATTTGGCCTATAGAATAATGTCGAGCAGTTTTTTTTATTGAATTTCATACATAGTATACTATAGTATACATAGTATACCCATCATTACTTATTAAAATTTCATAACTAAAATATCGATTGTGTGGTATCAAATTGTTCGAATAAAGATACTTTTCCGAGGACTGTTAATGAGCCACCTTCATTCCCGAGGCTGTGGGGGCTATAGAAAATAAAAGAGAATCAAATCTTTCTTTTCGCGACTACTTGAAGCAAAATTTTTTGTTTTATCTAGCTCACCATACTCTAGATTGAAAATTAAAAGATTAAGTGAATTGGAGCTCCAAACTCAAGTCAAAAATGGAACTAATTAAAACATACTGGTTAACCCATTTAAAATAAGGAAGTTAGGGTGATCTCCTTCTGAACCGGAAGTGACGGTGAACAACTGAAAACGTCAACAATACATATTCATGTGGCATACCTACATGCCAAATTTCATTTGCTCATATCAAAAAATCGAAACAATATATTGATGAGCCACCCTCTACATCCCATTCCAATTGAAAAATGGTAAAAGTATGAAAAATCTCACATTTCCAGCACTCAATTTTTGTTTCTGATGATGGATTGGGATTCAAAAAATTCATCAAAACCTCGGGTCCAGTTTCATAACTGGTGGTAACCGAGACTGGGTTATAAAACTTGCCGTCTTCTTTTTGATTAGTTTTCTAAAATCCCATATATTCACATGGAAAACGCCGCTATTTTTTGCCCAACCTCTTGCTACTTTTAAATATGAATGTATAGGATTTAAATGGACATCCATCAAAAAATTGAAAACAACGTATCTGATGACTATAATAAGGCTCATCGGCTCATCAAATACGTTGTTTTCAATTTTTAATGATGGATTTTCGAATGTAATACCACAAGAGGTTCCAGGATTACCGGATAATACTTTTATTTGTCACTCATTTGTAAAACGTCACTTATCAAGTCAAAACATAACCAGCGAAAATTGATTTTTACAAGCTACTGGCTCTACTGACTTGTAAAATTGACAGCTAAACTGTAAAAACTTTTTACAAGTCAGTAGAATTATTTATTTTTGAAAAATCGGTTTTATCACAAGAATAATTGCTTGTAGGTACCTTCTGGGAGACTTTTCTGGTGATAAACTGTTGGCTACGACTGCAGCTTCATTAATAATATCTTGTAATAAATTCATTTCTGGAAAAAAATTGCAAAATGGAAATCTGTCAAAAAACCTATTTATAACTAGAAACAACGTCTTAACAACGTATCATTCTCATAGTTATACCAACTACCAAAACTTCTGTGAGAAAAAATCAAGGAAAAACATATAAATTTCAAATTTTTGTTATGTATTGATTTTTTATTTGTCCCTATATCTTTTACAAATGAGTAACAAATAAATTATTGTACATTATACGCCAGGTAGCAGTTTTTACTGGCTCTTGAAGGTGACAAGCTCGCCTGGCGGCTCGCTAGTCATTTCCTTCAATCGCCAGTAAAAACTGTTTTACCTGGCTAATAATGTAATAGTATATTATGCAATGATCATGTAATGATAGCCATTAATACACGAGCATGTTGTAGGATACGAAACGAGCCGCAGGCGAGTTTCGTATATAATATGCGAGTGTATTAATGGCCATTACATGAGAGTTGCATACACTATTTTTTCTACTGCCATTGATAAAACTTGTGATATTTAGATATGTCAACATTTTGCTTAACTTTGAATAGAGATTTTATAATTGAGTAACCCATACAGTTGAAGGTTTCATTTTTTGTTGTAATTCTTCAAAATATACTATCAAAACATTTTTTGAGAAGGACGATGTGTTTTTGATGTTTCCAATCCATAAATTGTCCATATATTTTTTCGCAAATTTTCTTGGACTTGTCCGGTAGTGTATTTTTACCTGCATTTGTCGCCCTTTCTGTAATTTCTGGAGGTGTTAGTGAAAATTCTTCGTTATCACTCTATATTTCCATAATAATGCCTTATCCCAAACATTGGGTGACTTTTAATAACAATTTGAAGTATTTTTTTCATGAAATTAATGAAATTATTGTTTTTCGCTAAATTACCATGGAAAAGCTAAAAACAGAGTGCTGTCATCATTCAAAAAATTCAATATTTCTCAACTGGTGGCGCCATCTATTGACAATGTATAATAATGAAAAAAGTAAAAATTCTTCCTTATCACTCATTATTTCCATAATAATTATTCTTTGTCCCAAACTTTAGGTAACTTTTAAACAATTCGAAGTCTTTTTTATAGTTATTAAAATAGTTGTTTCACGCAAAATTACCGTTAAAAATGTTTAATATCTTAACTAGTGCTGCCATCTATCAACATTGTATAATATTAAAAATGAGTATTATAATGAAAATCTGTATCGTAATGAAGTTCATTATAATACAGATTTTAATCGTTTAATAGCGTATTATGAAATGTCAGTAGAAAAAATACTATTACCTGTCACGAAACGCGTTACACAGCAACACCACGACTCCGAAGGAGGAGTGGTGTTGCTTGTAACGCGTTGAGTGTCAGGTAAAAGTATTAGGTAATCCTGAAACATCGAGTGGTATTCAAAAGGTTATACAACTATAATAGAATTTGTTATAAATGCCACCAAGCGCGATAATCCCAAAAGGCTTATCACTTTTTAAGGCTCTCGTGTCATATGGGAATAATGTACAGTGAGTTGTATAACCATTTAAATCCTATATATTCATATTTAAAAGTAGCAAGAGGTTGGGCACCACTGTATGTAAAAGTTTATTTAGCCACTGTACTAGAAAACACCTTCTTCCTTTACTACGTTATAGAAAAATATTATATATAACCTATTTTTAAATATGGCAACAAAATCATGAATATCGGCTTTAGCCAATGAGACGTTTAAATTTGCTATTTTTATTTATTAATTTATTCAATAATCTGACTGAAATCTTGCAAAATATTATTCATTCTCGGTTGCATCCAGATATCTGAGTCAAAAAAATTTATAGTTTGCCAAGTTCCTGGCACGTCAAAGTGACCTATTGGTGGTAACTTGCACTGGTTCACTGGTTATCAAACTAAATGCTTGATGAAACTGTGCATTCGCGGGCGGAAAAGTAGCATTTTCCGAACTAGTTAGAAATCATAATATTTTTTCTTCGAATTTTTTTTTAAAGAAAACCTGAGGATATTTTTGGTAGTTTTCAGAATTTTCAAATTTTCATATCTAGGAATTGATTTCTGTTAATACTACTTTAAGTAAGTACTTGAAGTACTTGCCTTATACTCCGGGACTCCGGGGAGGGGACTCCGGGGGGGACTCCGGGGGGGACTCCGGGGGGGGACTCCGGGGGGGACTCCGTCCATCTCAGCAGCTTTATTATTCTTTAGTCGATTGATAGCTTTTTCAACCTCTTGATGGGAAGGAACATCACTCAGATGGTTTTGAATATGTTTTTGAGGTACTTTGTTGAAAACCTCGTCTTTCACGTGGGAATCTCAGTTTAAGAGTTCCTGAAAATGCTCCTTCCGTTGGGAGTTATTAGAAGCGAGATCTTTGAGTCGCTCCAACCCATTGTAGAGGGACCATGGTTGCTTTTGTGGCGCTGAAGAAAGCTCTGCTCTTGTTACTGGCTACTGAATGATCCAATTCGATTGACTTCGTAGTCCACCACTGGTTTTTTAGTATTTTTGTCCTTCTTTGCACGTCAGCCTTCGAGAGGTTTGTTTCTTGCAAGATGAATTTGGGTCATCTTTTCAGATATTGGCAATCCTCTTTTGGTCGATGACGTTCTAATTTCATTTATTTTGTTCCCATCAAACCAATCCTATTGTATCCTTGTAAGGTCTTGAGATGCCAGTGCTTTGATCTCAGATGTTGCCACGTTGTCTTCAGCTTAATATTTTAACGAAAGAAAATGTTTGTGATGACAATGTCGTGATCTAAGCATCTGGTCAGTAGAAGTAGGCCATTTGAGTTAGTTTTGCCTATACCATCTTTTCCAATGCTGCCATTTCAGAGGGCGAGTCTCTGCCTATTTAGGCATTGGAGTCACTTAACAAGATAACTCTGATCGAGGAATGTTTGTTCAGGCCTTTTGGTTGTTTATGAGCTTGAGACGGAGAGTCATGAGTTTTTCACTCATCCCAGAATGAAGCTCACTGAGACGCTCGAGGAGTGGTTCCTTATTGCGGAGCCAACGTCGTGAATTCGGGGTTCATTTTCGTCTTTACCTTTTCAAAAAAAAATGCAGCCTCCGCCATATTCTGTGAGTTGGCCATCGCTCTCACGTCTTTGTTTTACTTAGTGCAACTCACATGCCAGAATTGTCGCTCTCCGTTGTGGTCGATTACTGTGGTTGATGTTCCTGAGCGACCGGACATTCCAAGTGGCTATATGTTTAATTTTTGGGTGATTTCTGTTTTTCGACCGCATGTGGTGTACCTGGGCGCGATTATCGAGTCAGGTTGTGCTCAGGTTGACTATGTATGTATAGGACAACTTTTATAGCCTCTTTCCAATGCAGGGTGAGTAGAGTAGATCCTAAATGGGGTTGCAGGTGCAGCAGACGAGTTTTTTACGGCCTTCCTAAAGCAAAATGGCGATTACACACGTGCTGATGCGTGCTGGTTTATCACTAAGTGCTCCCGTCGCATCTTGCTAATCGCCGCAGGGCTTTGCTGCGTTGGTTTGATGGTTTTTTCATTCAAGAGACGCCTGTGCGTAAAAAGACAACAACCACACGGTCCTTGACAGCTCTAAAATCTGACCTCAGTGGCAGAAACAAGACGACTGGAGATCCCAGAGCTGAGGCTGTACGACTCACTGGGACATAGTAGATCAGCCGCCCCTAACATGTGATTGGCCGCTGTAGGATAGATGCCCCTAACATGAGATCAAACATTTCCTCACTGCGGATGTTCTTACGCCTATTTTTATAGCCGGTGACCTTCGTAAACTCTCGTGCAGATTGCTGTTACTTTTTTCCTTACTCTTTGAAGCTAGGAGGTAAAGAAGCAAGAAAAAATAATTACCCGGTTTCTGGTCACCAGGGAACTAGGGCACAAGGTACGTTTTTGTAAGCTGGGGAGTTTATGGAAACAAGGTGAGGTTAAATGGCACCAGGCGTAACTGGCTGTACCGTCTACGCATTAGTTAGCGTTAGTCTATGTGCTAATGTGACAGGTGATTATTGGCCGGACAACTGATTCTTTTCTACACATACTGCCCGCAAAAATGTGTTGGCACCTGAAATATGACAAATATCTGGAATCCGTAAACATAGCATTGCTATCGAGAATACAATTTTTAGGTTTCAATCGATATGATGAGTACGGTACTTTGTCGAATTTAATCTGATTAGTATTGAAGAATCTACGTTCCAATTTAAATAAAACTCCTAAGTATCTCATTAAATTACTAAAGCTGTTAACCTGCCACACCGCTCCACATGTGAATTAATTAAACAAGGTGTAAAAAGTCGTGCTCAACGACATTTCCGTACAGAATTAGCTATGCAAAAGCGTTACTCATGCATGCAC
Organism: Ceutorhynchus assimilis; assembly: GCA_917834065.1. Classification (NCBI taxonomy): domain Eukaryota; kingdom Metazoa; phylum Arthropoda; class Insecta; order Coleoptera; family Curculionidae; genus Ceutorhynchus; species Ceutorhynchus assimilis. The sequence continues at coordinate 20,845,226 of OU892279.1, forward strand.
AATTACCATTATAATGTGGTTCTAATACCGCATAAAACACAATGCCTATTTGCCGGCGCCTGAATTAATTGTCAACATCATGTCGGAACAATTATTCGCGCACTGAGATATTAATTGTTTAATCGGAGATAACCAATCAAAAAAATTAAATCGTATTACCTACAGAAACCCCTCCTAAAGGTAGGAAACTTCCATGTTAAATGTTCGTTCGGAGCTGTCTCAAAAATAACACGTGTGAGAGCTTCATGACTGCCAAAGCTATGCGTCGCTAGTATACAAAGCCACAAGCAAATGTCATCTGTGAACTGCGAATGGTGAATATAATTTGCGAATGTGTTTGTCATCAGCAGAGATGTCATCAGTTTGCCGTTTGATCTGTATTAGTATTCTTGTAATCAATTTCCTATCAATTTTTGATAAAACTTTGACTACTTGATATGTTTTTAAAAAAAGAGAATTTAGTGACATTTAAACATAGTGGAAATGCTCGTGGAAATGGGATTAGTGATGGTTTTTATTCGCCATTGTTTGACATTCACGCGATGTGTGATTTGTGCACCAAATAAGACCCTTAAAATTCTTCAAAATATATCATTTATAGCACAGGTATTACTGCAGTGGCAGCTTTTGAATTCATGCCATCAACACTTCATCCTCAGAGACTTTACTGTTAGTTTGAAATTAGTGAATTTTATTTGCAGTAGAGACTTTGGTATTATAAACTTCTTAGTGTTTTTTTTTTTTAATGCGGTTTTCTATTATTGTTGTGTTTAAGGCGCTGTTCCAATAAAGAAGGAGATGGTACTGAAATGATGTTTTATTTCACAAAAAAGTTACATACAATAATACAATAAAATCGATTAGGGACAAATTATTTGAGAAAAGGCGGGAGACCACGTGACTACTGCTACAACACTGAACACACCGAAGTGCACACTAGCGCCCCCATGCTGTGGCAGTCATACAACTCGTTGTATGAGTAAGACAAGGATAGGGAAAAAGGCATGAGTTTCTTATCTTTAGAACGGGTTAATCTTTGGGCTAGTGACTGCAAGTAAGTTAACTGGTTCCTTGAAAGTCTTTACCTAACCATCAATAATAAATCTTACCACAAACGTGATCAAGCGTCGTAAACAATTCCCCCTACACTGGTTTAAAGAAAACGAATATCTTCCCGTATCATCTTGTCGCCAACATATACAGGTTTGGCAAGTCAACATCTTAGGGCCAATTTTGAAGCAATAGAATGAAATGTCTAAAAAAAGCTTAGAAAGAGAACGAAAACGGTTTCCCCTGTTCCACCTCCAGTAAGTGGCGCTGGGAATGCTGGAGGTGGAACAGCGGAAATCGTTTTCGTTCTATATTTAACCTTTTTTTCTAGACATTCCATTCTATTGCATTAAAATTGGCCATCTTACGGGCGATTTGCCGAATACCTGTATGCTCACTTACGTTGCGGGGCCATTTTTTACTTGTTCTGTTTTTTGGAAGAGATCAGACGACGTTTAACATTCTGATAATAAATTGGTAATGGTCCGAATATTCATGCATGCATAATAAACGAAATGCAGCTTCCTGTGATGTGCGTCCACACCAATATCAATTTTTGTTTATGTTGCTGAATGTTAGCGCGTAATCCACGTTTTTCTTTGATTTTTAATGTTCTGAATCAAAAACACAAAACAAACGTCAACTTTTGTTTAACGCTACACAACATAATGCAACATGTTGTGACATGTTGTTGCAGTAAGTTGAACTATGTTGCTATGGTGGAGGGCTTGTTAAATAGAGTATTGTGAGACAAAAATATCAAACAATAAAAAATGAAACTAGAATGTATAGCACCATCGTCAAAGGTTATATCCGCATAAGTTAATTTCGGGTTATCTTAGAACTAGTTCGGAAATTTCAGGAATTTGCGCAGATGTGTGTGAAGTGTTTGGGTTAGAATCGATTCAGAATCAGTTCGCTGGGAACAATTGAATGATCGCGATTGGAGGAGAACGGTCAAACGATTGTTCCTGAACCGTTCGAAATTCAAAACAATACCTACTCGCTTTCTAGTAAGAACCGGCCATTCGGGATTATTATACATAAACTATATTTTTTCTAATATTTGTTATATATTATTTGGACATATGAAATACCTATGTTATTTGCTCATTTATTTTGATTAATTTGTTTTCTGTTCTGTGCAGAGATAAAAAAAAATAATTGAAAAAATAAATCTTGATAGATTTTCATCGGCATCCAACTCATCATCGTCTTCATCTGATAAAGATATACTCTGGATTTGATTACAAATAATATCATTAGGGAAGAAATGTTGAACCTAAATACAAAAAGCAGGAGCTTGGATATATCAAAAACTAGACCTGCTTGTCGCTACAGAGACCAAAAAGAAAGGACAGGGCTCAGAAAATCTTGGAGAGATTCGATCATTTCTTCAGCGGGGTTTAAAAAGAATTCAGAGCAAAAAAAAGAGTCTCGATCTTCATACACAGAAAATGGAGAAAACATTAACATCATGGGAAGCAGTGAACGAAACAATAATAAAACTAAATGTATGTATGTTCGGAAGGAAAATAACAATTTTGGGAATATACGGTGTGAACGACGACGAACCCGTTAATATAAAGGATCTATTTTATCAACAATTAAGTGACCAAATCATAAAAGTAAGCACTTCAAAGGAAATAATATTGCTGGGAGACTTTAACGGACGAACAGGAAGGAAAATCAACGACAAAGTAGTCGGAAAATTTGGAGAGAATGTAACAAATAATAATGGGGAAAGGCTCATAGCAATATGCCAACAAAATAACCTAAAAATCCTGAACGGTTACTTTCAGCATAAAGAAATACATAGGTACAAATGGAGAAATGAAACTAGAGAACAAAAATCGATTATTGACTGCAAAATTTCAAAATGTGAGAGCATATAGGGGAGCGACCTTTATCCCAGGCAGAAACACCGCAAAAGGAAATGGAATGGAAAAACAAGAAGACAATATTGTGCCTGAGAAATACAACCTAAAATCTCTAGAAGAGCAAAGCGTAAAGGGGTTGTACATGAAGAGATTAGATCAAAAATTACAGAGTAGTATAAACTTCCAAGACCTTGAAATGCATTACCAACATATCAAAGAGAGTATTCACAGTGCAGCATTTGAAGCCCTAGGCAAATATGAGAAAAATGGAAGAAGGCCCTCACCTTATTGGTGGGATCAAGAAATAGAGCAAGACATAACAGATAAAAGGAAGAAATACCAACAGTATCTAAGTTCAAATAAGACACGAGACAAAGAAATATATAAAGAAGCACAAGCAGGAGTACGAAATAACATAGTACAGAAAAAAAAAACGAGTCATGGGAAAGAAACTGTGTGCATATTAATACCTATCTGAGAGGTAAAAGAAACACAGAAAGTTGGAGATTACTAAAAAAATATGAGGAAAACAAAAACCAAGGATATTATCAATACAATAACACCCCAGCAATGGGAAGAGTACTTTGAAGAATTATTGACAGAACAGCGAGCAGAGTTTAAAGAAGAAATGGAACAGACACGAAACATAAAAACTGCAGGATCACCTATAAAAGTTATGCATGAAGAAGTTAAAAAACACTGTAGCTTCTTGAAAAACGGTAGGGCACCAGGCCTAGGAGAAATATATGGAGAACTGATAAAGTATAGGACCAATAAACTCTACAAACATTTAACAAAATTATTTCAAACTTGCATAGTACCGGAAGAGTGGAAAATAAGCTACTCAACAACGATATATAAGAAAGGAGCTAAAAGCAAATGCGAGAACCACCGAGGAATTGCAGTAACAAACACACTGAGCAGTGTACGGAAAACTCAAAAAAGCCAGAATAGAGAACGAGTACAAAGATAGTGGGGCAGAAGAACAGGCCGGTTTTAGAGCAGGAAGATCAACTGTAGACCATTTATTTAGTTTGGCCCAGGTAATAGAAAAGAAACTAGCGTATAACCAAGAACTCCATTTACTCTTTGTAGATCTAAAGAAAGCATATGACAATGTTCCGCTGAAAAAGCTTTGGGAAGCACTGGAAAAGACCAATATCAATTTAGAACTAATAAAGGCAGTAAAAACGCTCTATAGTGATTCAAAGACCAAAATTAAATAGGGAAGCATGATCAGTAAAGGCTTTATAGTAACTAAAGGACTTAAACAGGGATGCTGCATATCACCAACACTTTTCAAAATATACTTAGAACAAGCGCTTAAGGGGTGGAAAAATAAATGCAGAAACATAAGAATACCGCTCAATGAATACAATCTATATACTTTAGGCTTTGCAGATGATCAAGTAGTAATTGCACAGGACTATGATGACCTAGAGTACATGACACGAAAACTGATAGAGGAATACGAGAAATGGGGTTTGGAAGTAAACCTAACTAAAACAGAATATATGACTATAGGAGGCGAACAGCAATCTCTCAAATTGAATAACGGTCAAGAAAAAAAAAATGTACTGAATACAAATATTTGGGCATGAAAATCTCACATGAGGGAACCCTAGACGAAGCAATTAAAGATCGGAATATACAAGGACGCAAGGCAATATCCATACTAAATGGTGTACTGTGGGACCAAAATATCAACAAAACTAACAAAACTAGAATATACAATACCATAGTCAAAAGCATAGTCACATATAGCTCAGAAGTCTGGCCACAAAAGAACAGAACCAAAAAAATGCTGGAAGCAACTGAAATGGACTTTTGGAGGAGATCGGCAGGCAGGTCAAAAATGGAAAGGATAACCAATCTGAGAATAAGGGAGATTATGGGCATAAAACACGCAATAGTAGATGATATAAAGGACAAACAACTGAGTTGGTTCGGACATGTACATACAAAGAATGGCAGATACAAGGATACCCAAACAAATTATTGAGTGGAAGCCAGGGGGAAGAAAAAGACGCGGCAGACGAAGAAGAAGCTGGAGAAGTGGAGTGGACGAAGAAATGAGAGACAGAGGCTTAGAGGAGGATGCCTGGATTGATAGAGATGGTTGGAGATCGGGAATCGGAAGACGTAGAACGTTATAAACCGATGATTATATATATAGGAGCTTGGAGTAAAGTGGAGAATACAGTTCCCCTTCACAAAAAAAGGCAATGTGTCGAACTTTTTAGGTAGGCTAAATCCTATGAATTATTTTCGAATTAATTTTTTTAACTCATAAAAAGCTATACCTAAAACTCCATGACGCGAGATAGTGAAAGTAAACAAACTTTGCCAGGTAAGTCGAATTTTAGTGGCGAGAAAAAGATTGATTATACTCCGCCCTAGGCTGGACCGTTTTGGGTTGTTTTGTATTTCTATTGAATATATTTCTTTTTGGTTGGCGTTGTATTCAAACATAAAAGCTTTGAAGCAGAACAAAAAAGGTACCAAATTTAACTAACAAAATTTAAGGTATATTTTTAATTTTGATTTTGATTTCGCTTACAGATAAATGAACAAATATAAATATCAAAATAAATATGTGCAAAGCCACTTACTTTACACCGAGCTTCACTCAAAATCCAGATTGCTTAATAATTCAACTGCCTCACTATCGCTGGTGTCAGTGACTCTTATCGCCAAAGGCCAGTGGCGGATCAAGGAACTTTGAGGCCCGACACAAAAAAAAAATGTTGGGGCCCTGTCCCAGACTATTTTTGAAGTTTTTTAAAGCCAAATATGAAAACAAATTTAAAAAACAAGTTTAATAAGAACATATGAGACAATATTATGGAAATAAGTTAAACGAAAAAAACATTTGAAATGTTTGTAGTCACAGCCACTATTTCCCTTGGTTAACTGTCACTTACTATTACATGGCATCTTTTACGACTGTCCAGATAGATAATGTGTTTGCTTGGTCTGATCAACACACACAGGCGCCAAAAACAAAAACTAAAAACCACCGTATTGTACTATGTGTAATCCACCGACAAGTTTCATCAATTATCTCTGTATTAGGCCAGGGAACATAGGCTGATTGCCGAATGTGTAGCCGAATTAATTCTCGGAAAGCTGGAAATGGTTTTATTTTAATCTTTTCATTCATGTGTAAAAAGGGTTTTTTAAAATTTGCACAAATTTTCTGCTTTGGCTCTATAAAGGGTGTCCCAATAACCTGGACATATGCTGACTTTTATCAGTTTTTACGATGCATTTCTAGGAAATTTTTACTCTTCTATAAATTGGTGCCATCTCTGAAGTTCTGGGGCCCAATTCTTGAAAAATATTGCATACAAAATTTAATATGAATTCGAACGCTTCCCATTTAATTTATATTGCTGTCAGTGAAATTCGTATCAAATGTCGTATGCGATATTTTCTAAGAATTGGGCCACTGTCTCTGATCCTCTCTTTGCGAGTTCGTCAGCTTTCTCATTTCCTTCAATTCCTCTGTGTCCTGGCACCCAGATAAGTTTTATCTTATTCTGGTCCGCCGGCCGGTAGTCTTGATGCCACTGTCTAGCTCGAAAGAGCCTTCAGTGCCGCTTCACTGTCGGACATTATAAGTAAGGATCTGCCTGCTACGGCTCTCCTGTTATTTTCTACTGCGCACTGGAGTATAGCATATACCTCTGCCCAGCGCATAGTGATTCCTGTAGCTGGCGGAGTATATCCCTGCCCTGGTACCTTATTCTAGATAATTTTTAGCATCAGATTAGAATTTAGCATCCCCAAAAACCCCTCAATTCATATGTATTTTCAAAATCTGAAGAGCTGATTTTACCAAAAAAAAAAAATAGATATTAATTCGCTTTTTCTAATAAGTTGTTTATTTCTAATTGTGATGACCAAATTACAGATGACATTATTTTAGAATATAATATTTTCAACATAGCTACCTTCTAATTAGAAATAAACAGGTTTTTAGAAAATGTAAATTCAAATAAATTTATTAATTTTTTTGCTAAAATCATCTCTCAAGATTTTTAAAATATGAATTAAGGAGTTTTTGGGGACGCTGATTCTCAATCTGATACAAAAAAATATCTAAAATATGCCCTAATATCTTTTTCCCAAAAATACAACCCCTTTTTACTCCCCAACACCGCACGCCAATGGTAAATAAAAGTGTTTACCATGTCATATAGTTCATTTTTCTAACATACAATCACCACCAAAATTTGAATAAAATCGCATCATTACTAACTGAGATATCGGGGTGTATTCATGAAAAGTGGGACACACTGTATATCCTGCAATATCCAATTATAAAGCAACATGAGGCTGCATTGTTTGAACTAGTTTGTTAAATCAATATTATTCATTATGGATCTTAAATTTCAACAAAGCATACAAATAATTTGTTGGTGATTTAGTTCGAAACAAAAAGTTTCCACCTTAAAACGATTGTATTCATAATTAATTTGATGAGGTTTAGATGTCTGGGTCGTTAAAACAGTTCCACTTGATGACCAGATAAAAAAATATATTAAATTGCCTAGATGATAATATCTTGAACCTATTTATTGTAATGGATTACTCAGATGGCATATCTATCCCAGACATATACCTATTGTATCAACAGCTGCAAGAAATTGTAATAACTTGGCAAACTAATTTTACAAAGAAAATTTGTGGAAAATAAAGTCAATGGAAAATTGAAAGAGATTTAATACGGGATTCGATCCCGCGACCAATTTCCACAAATTTTCTTTGACTTAATTAATTAAAAAGTAAGGCATCAATATCTCATATACTAATTCACCTAATTAACTTAGTTAGTGTAAGCAAGAAATAAAGGGTAAAACATCAAATATTATTCAATATCAACTAATCCAGATAAAGCACGAAGCACGTATATAAAAAAGTCCCTTATAGATTGAACGTGCTGTGTCCGTAAACGTCCCAAGTTCTGAATTATGGCCACTTTTTAACAAATAACTTGTAGGGCCCCGAGAGTTATCGAAGGAAATGGACCTTCTTGGCATTAAAATAATTAATGGCATGGATGGACTGTCGGTAATATCTTACAATATAATAAAGAGAGCGAGCCCAAAAAGTTTCCAGTTTCGTACAATACATGAGGTGAGACAAGTATTAATGATTTAGCGACCCCGATGGACGGTGTACGCTTCTTGATTTTCCAACAACGTGCGCTGGAAACACATTAGGTCAAACATTAAATTTCACTTCTTCAACCTACCTCTAAAGGAGAACATAATAAATTATTGTTAACTGTCGCGTTACATCTTGTTATATTTTTCGAACCTTCCATTCGGATACAATTAAATAACTATTAAATTTGAATTTGATAAATATTGACACACTTTAATCATCAAATCTTTCCTACCTAACTACCTTATAATGCATCAACTGACGGGTTATTCTATTTATATATTTTGTACTAAACGAATTTTGATGATTCTTTGATAGCTATTTCTCATCCCATTTTTTTCACTCCTGCATCAGCTTAACACTATGATAAGAACCTGCGACTCACTAGGTATAATAATTTTTTTCTAGAACTGTATTAAACAATGTCTCATCTCTAAGTAGGAATTGAAATTTGGTATCATCAATGTTCATGAATGACCTTTCATTTTACCGAGATTTCATTTTTCTGGTTGTAATTGGGAGCTGACGAATAAATAATTGGGGTTAGTTAGTTCCTTAATTAAAATTCTCATTTTTTCCAACCTCTCATCAATAATCTTTTGAATATTTTATCTTGCAGCGTGGCATCTCTAAACAAAATTAATTACAAAGCCCCATCGACTTTTTTGCTGCAAGATCATTATTTGATATTATTTATTCGGGTCGGGATAAAGTTTCAGATTAAACCTACCATCAGGTACAGGAAACAGTATACATTCTTGATGCGGCAGGTGCATATTGCAACCGGTATTTTCTCATGGGTAAAAAATGTCTCCGATGACTTGTATGTCTAAATGATTGGATGGGATTTAAATTAAAGAACACTTTTGATATTCTCAACAAGAATATTTTTCATTTAACTTTAGTTTGAAAGTTTCGTTGTGAACGTTAACGCAGGAGATGCTATAAAAGAAATAATATTAATTAAAAAAAAAAATTATTTATTAAAGATGCTCAGGAGTGAAGTGAGTGCATCAGTAAAATGCACCAGTGAAACTGTAGCAAAGGTTAAGAAATAAGCTTTTAAAATACCTACTCAATTTTCATAAACTTTCAATACACCAAGTTTGCTGAAGTTAGCATACAAATAGTCCGGAAATTAAACGAGATACATATTATTTTCTTTATCGACTCGTCAGAATCAGCAACAGTGCAACATCTACGCTAGAAACATTTAATCAGATTCCGTTTGTTTGTACAGGGTGTTTGTTTATAACTGGAACACTCAGTAACTCTCTCAGTAATGAAAATAAAACCCAAAAATAAAGCTTAAACTAGAATATGAAATGAAACCGTATCACTTTGTTATGGCGTTTCCGATTGGTAAATCTAGTGCAGAACTAGTGCAATTTTTTCTATTTCTGTCTTTCTCTCCTACAGATCGATTAAAAGGATGCAAATACACTCAGGGCGCACTGAATCTACCAATCGGAAACGCCATTAGATTGATCGCTGTCACCTTGCTGGCAGCAGTAATATATTTTTTTTCTTTCACGTTTGAGCTCGTTTGGAGAAGAAATAGCATGTTGCATACGGAGTGGAAGCACTTTTTGTGCTTTTCAAAATTCAAAATTCAAAAGTTTTTATTTCCTGTTCTGATAATTTTGTACTTTGTATTAGGAATAGTCAAGCGAGAATTTAAATCTAAAAACTTATACTAGAAAGCATACACATACAAATAACTCTCTCGTGTTTAATACAGAAAAAACAGTACTTATGCAATTTCATAACCATCAGAAATTAATTACCACACCACTTATTGTGGATTTGGAAGGTCACATGCATAATGTCTCTGAAAGCACAAATTTCTTCGGAGTTGTGCTTGATAAAAATTTAAACTTTTTAAGGCGCACTGTGATGAGCTCATACCGAAATTAAATTCCCTATCTTTCAAACTATGAAATTTAAGTTATATACTCACTGTAGGCCAGTTAAAAACACTCTACTGTGCGGAAGTAGAGTCAAGGTTGCGTTACGGTATCTGTTTATGGTCAGATAGCTGTAGAAATAGTGATTTGTCTGTAAAATTTATGCACAAGTAATTATAGCGACCAAGTACACCGAGACTGAGAAAATATTCCTGGTCCAGATGGTAGCTCAGAGTCATAGTTGAAAATAAAAAAAATAAACGCCGTATTATTGGAGGAAAAACAGCCTGCCTGAGATGAAATTTATAATTCCTTGACCATTTTGTAGATAACCCACAACCATGAAGTTGCTTCGCAATATAAGAATAATAATGGCCAAAATAAAAATATTACATAGCAAAGTCAATTATTAATAAAAATTTAAGAAAAATAAATATAAAATTGATCTATTAATTTTTTGATGTTTTTTTTTTATCTTTGTCTTTTTTAATGTCCCAACTTTTTAATGTTTCAACCGTCTGTTTCTTTTCCTCTAAGATGTGAGCGAACTTGCCCCTGATGAAGAGGTCTTCTAGCCTCGAAACATGTAGGGCGCTTTTACTTTATCAAAATATTTTGTGGAGGAAGACTTTATGTATTCTTTTGGAATTAAATTTCAACTTTACTTCGAGAGATGGACTACTTCTTTAATTTAGAATTCCAATGGATTCTGCATGTTTCGATGAATGTACAGGTTTGTTCCGTATATTTAGACAGTATATATCTCGCTTTGAAGCAAGATAGGAAAAAAATGTAAATACAAAGTAAATACGGATTTACGAGAACAGCTAAAAAATTTAGCTTTTATATATACAGGGTGCACGCTGAAGATGTGGCAGACACAACTTGTATAAATAGAACACCCTGTATATGTTTGCCTAGAATGACTCACCATTGATATAAGGAACCTGGAACAGATCTAATGTTAATGCATAATGCATTTTAAAACTTAAATAGCGTAAGAACAGCTGAACCAAATATCAACATATATTTGGAATCAGAAGAAAACAATCTATCATTCTAGCCAAAAATATACAGGATGTTCCATTTAGAAAAAAATACAAGTTTTGTCTGCCACATCTTTTGCGTGCACCCTGTATATAGGTATGTATAAAAATTAAATTTTCTAGCGGTTCTCGTAAATCCCTATTTACTTTGTATTTATATTTTTTTTCTATCTTGCGTCATTAGCGAACTATATTCTGTCTAAATATACGGAACAACCCTGTACCTTCTTGGCCTCCGCAGCACAACCCGCGTGTGGCTAAATTCCCCAAAATGTGGCAATGCCACGAATGCGGTGATTTATCGACTCACTAATGGATGATAATCCCTGTTTGATTTAACACTGCTTTTTCTACCATTCCACCACGGTGCCTACACCAGCTGAATTTAGCCACATACGCGGTTATCATGATCAGCGACATTTATCTCTTCAAACAAATTTTCCAGCCCATCCATACTCATTACAATACTAATAATAAACTTTGCACATCAATGAAATACCTACAGTTCACGTACTGTCACCAATCACATGAAATTTTTTTATAGAAATAGGTTAGAAATCCAGTCTCAAGGGACCTCTGGACATTCCTCAAGTCAAGGAAGGAAATGTGCCAAAATACGCATAAGCGGCGATAAGGACGCCTTGACAATTTTGACTCTGAAAGACAATTTACTGCCAAGGTAACCTTTAAGGAATCCTCAGCACTCAAGTAGGCACTATGAATACCGGGCTTAGGGTTGGTCTCGTCTCGTCTCGACATCTCGAGACGAGACCGTGACTTAGTCTCGGTCTCGAGTATCAAAGTCTCGTCTCGTCTTGAGTGGTCTCGTCTGGTCTCGAGTTATACAGGGTGTCCAAAAATTAACGTAAAAACTCTTCTCTACGTGGTGGAGGACCCTACAGGGAAGCCCAGAAAAATACTTTAAAAAATCTAGTGGCATTCTTAAGAAAGTTATTTGCATTTTAATATTTATTAAAATTGGCAACACTGAAAATATCCTGTTGATAATATGTCAGAGAATTAAATTAAATACCCATGTAATTATCTGAACAATTCGAAGATGCATTTTCACATCTCTTCATATTACCAAGAATAATGCTGGAGAAGGATTTTTTTTAATTTACTTATTATTCTAGGGTTCCTCTTGGGGTCCCCTACTACGTGGAGAGCTTTTACGCTATTTTTCGGACACCCTGTATTTATGGTTTTTATTTTTATAATATAACGGAAGTCCAAACTGCCACAGTGAAAAAGCAATTAGTGAAAAATCACAGTAAAGAGTAACCGTGATATTTAATTTACTGATTTCATATTCAAATAGCCCAGAATATTCCAATAATAAAGCTATGAAAGAAAAGTTTCAAGTGTAATCTCGAGACTCGAGACTACACGAGACTCTCGCCGAGTCTGGTCTCGTCTCGTCGAGACTTCACGAGACGAGACCAAAAGCCAGTCTCGTCTCGAAAAGTCGAAACGAGACGAGACCAGTCTCGCGGCATCACTAAATATGACAGGTATAACCTATTTGGATTCATGTAAACCATACTTCACAAAGCTTGAAATTTTGACATTACCAAGTCTAAAGTCTGTTTTTTTTTTTTAAATAATTCCCCAAGTCAAAAATTTAGTAGTTATGTTGGCAATACAAGCCTTTTCTACACAAAAAAATTGAAAGCATTGACAATTTTACATTGTATTGCCAGCATAATGTCATTTTGACTTTTATCTTTTAAAAAAAAAAAACAGATTTTATATATTTTTGAGATATGTGTCTACATTTTCAAAAACAAAAATAAGTTTCCTTTAGTCAGATTTGTTCATTCAGTTAATACGAGACAAAAGAATACTCTCCATATCCCGCTAGCGCGTGGACAGATTGCGTTCAAAAGTCCAAATGTTGTAGGACCCCGTTTCTTCAACTTGTTACCATTAGAAATTAAGGAAAGTAAAACATGTACTGTATTTAAATTTAGTCTTAAAAAGTTTTTAATTTCAAAGTGTTTTTATAGTGTAAACGAATTTTATTGTTAACCTTTATTGTCTCTCTCTTTATGACTTTTTTTATATATTTCTGTGCTTGTGTGAGTGCATGTATTCTGGGTATGTGTGTGTGTGATTGTCTTCAGCAGTACATATTTGCAAGTCTCACTACGTTTGGCTCGCAAACCTACTGCTTCAGCACAAAAAGTAAAACTTCTACTCCTAATACAACAATATACTATTGTCAGAAGGAAATCTTTGTACAAATGTAAAGTTCCTTTCACGAGGGTTTGCACTTATGACATCGATGATGTCATAACTTGGGAAAAAAGGTTTGTCGTAGATTGATTCATATAAATTCAATAGCGTTCAGTTTTTGTATTGTATTGGATGCTTAGATTGGATGACTTTTAATGGTTTCAAGGACCGACGAACGTTTTTGAGGTCATTGATTTGTTTCAGTCAATTTTTATTTGTTAAAAAAGGAAGGCAAATGATGACGTAAGTACAAACCCTCGCGGAACAAATAGTACCTACTTTTGAGGTACCAGCAGGTTTTCAGTCTGTAATTTTTTTTGTTAAATGCCATTTTTGTTTTAGTTTTTCCGGAAAGAAATTAAGTAACGTTGTAGAAAGGAGATCCCACAAAATAAATTGTTACCCTAATAGCAAACAAAAAGTGTACCTGCTTTATGGATTTGAGTTTGGCCACTAGTCAATTTGACATTGTATGAAGAAACCATGAAGAAACGTCATTGAAGAAACTAACCTCCATAGTGTTGAAGTCGTTCCACATCATAATAATGTATGATAATGTTGCTCTGATCAGCTTTTGTTATGCAGATATTTTATCTCCATTTTCTTCCACATATTGAGCTGCCAATTTTCAAGTACCTACCGGGGATATGGTGAATTATAATATTTTTTGACGCAGTTATATGAACCGAGAATTAACAGTATTTTGCAGGATTTTAGCCAGATTATTAAATAAATTAATAAATAGAAATAAATAACAAAGTTATTGCATTTTATGTAATAATGTCACAAAAAAGTACGTTTATAAATCTAAAACTAGTATATATTTTTTTCTTCTTTTTTCAATGCTCGTAAAAATTAACATATCATCTTTATTGCTAATGATTTGGATGTTTGGAAGGAAAATCACAATTTTGTGAATATATAGTGTGAACGATGATCAAGCCGTTAGTGTGAAGCATGCATGCACATCAGGATCTTCAAAACAAAATAACCCAAAAATTCTGAATAGATTTTTTCAGCATACAGAAATAGATAATTATACGAGGAAAAATGAAACTAGACAACAAAAATCGATTGTTGACTATTGCAAAACAGAGATCAAATATAAAATTCCAGGATGTGACAACATAAAGGGAAGTGAGTGGAGCGACCTGTAGTCGTGACCACTACCTTCTGGAAACAAAAATATTTATCCTTGAAAGGGGACAAGATTTAGTTTAAGAAATAAAACCATTAATCCCCAGAAGAAAAAAGCGCGAAAAGGTATATGAATAAATTGGACCAACAATTACAGAAAAATCTGAACTTCCAAAACCTGGAACTACATTACCAGTATATGAAAAAAAGTGTTCACATTGCAGCATTTGAAGCCCTAGGCAAAAACGAAAAAATTGGAAGAGCACAAAAACCCTAATGGTGAGATGAATAAATCGAGAAAGGCAGCAGACAAACGGAAGAAATACCAACATTACCTAAGTTCAAATCAAGAGAAAGAAATACATTAAGACACACAAGCAAGAGTACGAAATAGAATAGTAAAAAAAAAACAAGTCATGGGATAGAAACTGTACTCATAATAACACTTATTTTTGGGATAAAGAGAACACAGAAGATAATACAGAAAAACATTAGGAATACAAGAACCAATGATAACACCCCAGAAATGGGAAGGGTATTCCAAAGAATTACTGTCAGAACAACGGCCAAAGATTAAAGAATAGATCGAGAACAGACACAAACATGAAAACCACAGGATCACTGTCGCGATTGAGATGAATCATCTTACGTGTACTCGTGTGCTCACATCCAAATCTCGCAACCAGGGCCGGCTTAAGGGGGGAGAGATATAGACGGCCGCCCAGGGCGGCACGATCCAGAGGCGGCAAATTCATGCCATACAAAAACTCTACAGGGGTTTTGGTACATCGATAGGAAGATTTCAAGAAGATTTCAATGAGTGATAGTTGGGGTCATTTGGAAGCTGTTTGACCATATTTACCCTCATGCAAAGTTTCGCCGTTTTTTGAGATATCGCCATTTTAGATATTTTGAATCCATGTATTTTAACACATAACTTGGGCTACGTATTTTTTGTATCAATCAGGAATATCGGAAAAAAAATTGAGAAAGGTTAAAATGGTTATTCCAAAAAAAAAACAATATGTTCTATGAACAATTCAAATATTTCCCAAAATTATCTAAAAATGCTGATATCTCAAAAACGACAAAATTTTGCATAAGGGTAAATATGATCAAACAGCTTCCAAATGACCCCAACTAGTGATAGGAAGTATTCAATGAGTAATCATTAAAAACTTCCTATCGATGTACCAAACACTCTGTATTATAGGACAGGTGTAATTTTGGACAATTGAACCAGCACAGTGGGCATTTCAACTTCTTATATGATATCCATTTACTACAAAAAACTTCATCTAAAAGAAGTATCGGAATATTGCAATTTTTTTTAATATGTATGTTCTCATGCATGGCAATTCTTTCGATGACAATGTGGAATAATTAGCTGATGAACTATATGTGATAGACGCTACTGGAGCCCAATCAAAATCCTTTTGATGTGTTAAAATTAGCACTCCAACTGGATATTGCACCGAATGTTGTTGTGGCCCTCAGATCCTCAGAATTTTATTACCATTGCCCATAACTCTTGCAAGTGTTAAGAAAAGTTTCTCTAAATTAAAATTAGTAAAAACGTATTCAAGATCATCTCGGACAAGAAAAGGTAAGTAGTGAGCATGTTAGCAATGATTGCTACTGAGCATGAAATCGATGGTAAAACTTAAAGATTTTGCTGCATTTAGAGCTCGAAAATATCTTAAATAATATCCCAATAATTTTATTGAAAATGTACCTACTTACCCTAATGACACTAAAGGTATGATGGACGTTTTTTGTTAAGTCCGTTTAAAGTCGAAACATCCGAGGACTAAAATAGAACGTTGTATAAACGTTTACACAAAATCATTTTTAAAAACGACGAAAAAAGACCTTCGAAATATATTCACAAAAGGTCTATAAGTATAAAGTTCCGAAAGAAAACTTTTGGAAACCACTGTTTCTGCACGTGGTAATATCCATGTCCGAGTGTTTTTAAAAAGGTAAAGAAAGGATGTTCTTTAGACATTTGATTAAGTTGTTTTCAAAATCTCTGTTAGGAACAATTAAAGAACGTCAGAATATTTTCTATGAGTTCGTAAAAGTATGTTTTCATGAGAAGCCATGAGAGACGTTTTATAAAGGTTTCTGTTGGTCGTTTTCGGGATCACCGTTGGAAACATGTATCCCACGTCCACACGTCCGGAAATTAGTTCAAATAAGACGTTTTTAAAAGATTGTTTGTAACTGTGATATTTGCACTACCTATAAAATAAGTCTATTGGATACTTTGAAGGAAGTCCAGTGAATGTTCATATAGAGATCTTTGAAAAACGTCCTCTTTCGTTTTTAAGCGTTCGTATTAAAGTATTTTTGAAACGCTTATTTTCAACGTCTATGACGTTTGAAGTTACATTTGCACCAAATAAAAATAAAAATGCACCTTTGGATATTCTCAGTTACTTTTACTGACGTTTTTAAAACGTTCTGACGTTCGATAGGATAATTTTTTGAAACGTTTCTGTGCTATTAGGGTATATCTACATAATGTATCTCTTGATTATTGCCAAGAGCTTAGATTGGCTGACTCTTACCTACTTTGTTTGTTATGTTTCTTGTTTCCTTATGTTAGTTTTTTTTTTTTGTTTTTTTTTTTGTGGTTACCTAAGTTATATATTATAGCATGTGGTTTTATTGCTATGATGCTATGCCTTACTGTTTCGTGTAATTATTTTTTGTTTCTACAATTCAAGATCTCTCACATTTTCCCTAAGTGGGCCATGGGATGGGGCGGCAAATTTACTCAGTGCCCAGGGCGGCAAAATACCTAGAGTCGGCCCTGCTCGCAACTCATCTCGCCGCCACTTCAATACCCCAAATGAGTATAGGAGCACAGGCATTGCAAGCATATGTGTAGCATAGGTACCTTATTAATACCGGAAAGTTCCGTTTCCCAAATCTTTTTCAGGAGCTGCCTATACTTATATCTGAGCGTTTTTTTAATATTCTCGGTGTCTTGTGTATGATGTTGGTCCACATCAAAGTACCTCCATCAGCGAGATGAATATTTTCCGGGTCTTTCCCGTAGCGGCCTTTCAGTGAAGTTAATACCGCACATTTGTCAGAACCAAACTCCATATGGTCCGTCGTTTTAAATCTGACACTTTCCGTATGAGGAGCGAGGGGTAGAAGCATATGGCAAAAACAGGTGTGAAGTCAGGTGACCATTGGCGTTCTATTGTAGCGTGCCACCAGCTCACATTCCTTTCGAGACGGACTGTACCTATGTCTCTGGTATAATCTTGGACCACGTTTAGAAACTGTTGTAGTCTCTTTGGCTCGTAGCATATCGCTTCAACTCATCCAAATAGAAAAGGTGGGTAACTTTATGTGTTCGATTGCCAAGTGGTCCATAGCAGTAGCCACGTGTCTTACGAAGGGATATCGAAATAGGGAAGAGCGAGATGCAGAAGAGTGATGGGCTCAGAAAATCGATTTGAAACACGCCCCCTTTAAAACTTCTTGACTGTCGAGATCTTGTGATTTCCAGACCTTATGGAAAATCTTGTTCTCCAGAGAGGCAATATGTGTTCGATGCAGTGAATTAGGAATTCGCGTACTTCAAGGAATGTCAACAGATGTGTTATAAGTGCGTGTTATGTCGAAAGCTTTTCTGTAGTCAATCCAAGACATCGACATATTGCGCTTATACTGGATTGAGTTCTGTGTAATGCATCTGCCTATCAACAAATTCTCCTTGCAACCTTCAAGTTTATTCCCTCCAACCCGCTGCTCTCCAATATCATTCACCACCGGTTCAACCGCATTCAACAATCGGGAGTACAAAACTCGTGTAAACATATTATAACACGTGTTGAGGCAAGTGATTGCTAGGAAATCCAACACACTCTGTGTACGAAACGTCTGCTGCCTAGTAATGTTTATTTTATTGGCGATTTGCTGTGTTCAGGGTTCCAGCTTCCTGATTTTTTGCAGTCTAGTAGCTTAGTCTACAGCTCAAGGAAAAAAGGTCTGAACATAATGAGCTGCACCTAGGACTACCTTCTGAATTTGGCGGTATGTATTCACAGACGCGTCTATCATTTTTAGATATCCTTTCAAGCTTTTCGGAAATACACCTGTGTTAGATAATATGATTGGTATTATTTCGACCCTATCCATATTGTGCATTTCTTTATATTCTCGTTTGAATTTTCTATATTTTTTAATTTTCTCATTTGTTTTCAGATCCAGGTTGTTGGTATTGGAATGGCGATATCTACAGTGTGTCTCGCTTAAGGACTGACCACCCTTCTAAAATTTTTTGTTTTTTAACCGATTCAATTTAGTTATTTTTTTTTGTCTTATATCTACTCAAATTTGGATCTTATTAGGATCATAATTTTATTTCTGCGACTGTACTGGTTTACAGGGTGTCCACATTTAGAGGCTCAAATTTCAATAAGCACAATTAGTGATTTTGTTAGAAAAAATCTGATAGCAAATACTTGTTTAGTTAGAATGGTCTTAAACTCAAATGTACTACTTTTTGTTTCAATAGAATACAGGATGATAGGGTGACCATACGTACAGCATTTCGCTGTATTGTACAGCATTTTGAAAGTCGGTCCAGCATTTGATTTTGTACAGCAAACGTACAGCGATTCGGATCATAAATAAGTTTTTCTTAAAAGTTGTACGAAACATTGTCCGTCGATAACTAACGCCATATCTTTAGTTTTTTTTTTGCAAATGCATTTTCTTGTTACATTTTTTGTGTTTTGGGCGGGTTTATTCACCTTCTGTTAAACTGTCAGGCATGCAATCTAATGGATAAAAACGCAATCTGTAATCTCAATGGTCAGCTAGTTATCCACCGACCAATAGAATTATAGAACGGTAAATTTATTCTTTATAGTTACCAGTAAGTTTATCTGAAGATTAATCGACTGGGCCTAAATGTCTAATAAATGAGAATTTTTATTTTTGTTTGGGAGTTGCCTATTATCATCCAATTTTTTTTTTCCAAAAAAATAGTACTAATAAAGTTTAATATAAAGAACTAAAACGAGCTATAAAGTCGACAAAATTTGCACAAAAAAACTTTTTTGGGCGTGGCATCGTTTTTTTTTTTGCATTTGGTGCTTTTTTCACTCTCCTGTGCCAAAATTTTAGATGTGTACAGCATTCATACAAAAAAAATATGGTCACCCTACAGGATGATCACAACAAATTTTCAAAATTTAATGAATCAAACCGCAAAATTGAAATTTCGACACATTACGGGAGATGTTTATAACGCGTGTGCCAATTGTAATGATTCGTACTGTACGTCATATGTCATCCAAAACGCTATTCTATTATCAACTTATTCATATATTGTTCTTAGGTGCAGAGGTCTTAGGTCCTACAAAAAATAAGAAAAACAAAACTAGATCCCAAAACTCCATTTATTGAAATTTTTAATTTGAAAAAAAAAACGAACTTATGAATGAAAAATAACAACATCAATAATCAGTGTGATCTCCTCTGTTCTCGAGGCACGCATTGACCCGCCTTGGCATTGAGAGAATCAGATTGTCTATCTGTTCTTGACAAATATTGTCCCACTCCTCCTGTGCCGCCACAATCAGCTCTTGAAGAGTTCTCTTAACATGGCTTCGGAAAGCGTATCTCACAGGTGCTCAATCGGGTTCATTTCTGGCGAGTTTGCCGGCCAGTTCATTCTCTCGATATTGGATTCAGCTAACACGTTTTGGATCCTTCTAGTGCGATGTGGGCGAGCTTTGTCATTCATAAAAATAAAATTTGGCCCAAATTCATTTCTCCGGGGTAGAGCAATTGGCCTTATAACATATTCGAGGTAGATGTTTCCCATCAGCACCCCTGGTATGTGAAGAAGAGGAGTGCGGTAACCATGCATAATGCTTCCCCAAAACATTACTGTCCCTCCTTGATAGGAAACCGCTTCTTGAGGAAAGCCCAAACATGCTGCGCGTCCTGGTTCTCTCCATATCCTTGCACGGCGGCTGTCACTTGCCAGTTCAACTCGGGACTCATCAGAAAAAAGAACATTTCTCCATTAAGATAGAAGCCAGTTTCTGTGATTACGGCTCCATTCTAAGCGGTCAGCTCTATGTCCTCTAGTAAACCTAGGCACTCTTAACGGTCTTCTCAATCGCAAATTGGCACTAGCCAGCCTTCGCCGAATTGTAGGCCTGGAAATTAGTTTACCCTACGTTCGTCTCAAATGCATTCTTATTGCTGTGACACCGAGTGTGACACTGATATCCCGATTACGTTGAACAAAATTGGCTAAATATCGATCCTCCCTTTCGTCTGTAACACGATGACGCCCACTACCAGGTCTGCTATTCACACCTCCAATTTCTTTGAACAATTGCACTATTCTGAAGACAGTCGATATGGGAATGCCAAGTCTCGCTGAAATCCTATGATTTGACCAGTCTTGTTGGTGCAGAGCATTTATTCGCTCTATAAAAACTGGAAATGGAAATTCGATGTCCAGCCATTTTTGAACAATTGAGAGCAACTTATACTTTTCGAGATTTACAAGAAACTGCTATATAGTTAAAAAAAGGGATAAGGTTTTTTGGCGTTTTTAATTTTTGATAAATGGCATTTTATAAGAGAATATTTTTAATAAAAACTTCTTTTATAAAGGTCTTAGGTTTGGTTTTATACAGGGGGTCCAAGTTTTTTGACGCTGTGTGTACCTACCTACTTCCCAAATTGGCTTATTAACTCGACATTCTGAGCCAAAAATTATGCAATATTCATTGATTCTTGTGAAATACAATTCAGATAAATTCCATCAATCGAGGTTCCACCTGATTAAAGGCCACAATAGACTCCAGCTTCAAAATATGCACGCTTTGGGATTGCAGAAAATTCCGGTGACGCTGTCGCCATGTTTTGCGGAAAGCTGAAAGTGCCAAAACGGCCCCAATAAAACAACTCTGGGGATGCGTGGCGTAATTAGAAAACAAAATCTGCCAGCTTTAACGGGCTTGCATGCGATGGCTGATGCACGTTTCGACAATCAAATAAATTTACCTCGTAAAACTAAACCACTTGGTGTTCGACTGGTCCATAAGAGTCGAGTTCTACAGGGAATTTATAAAAACAGCGTATCACTTTTTTAATTAATGCCATTTTACGAGCAATTATAAAGATTAGAGCGCATGCAGGGTTTTATTGTTGCTGTTCGGACTTTAATTACGGTCGCATGTGAAAAGATGTTTTTCTTCTTCGCATCTAAATAGTAGGTATCAACGTTTAAAACTTTTCATAGGACAGATAAACATCATGATCGTAATGTAATAACTGTAGTGTGAGATTTCCTATTTGAGAAAATAGAGCATTAAAAGAGTGACGTCCCTATTTGGATTATAAAATATTTAAAAAAATGTCTATTCTACTTATTTCGCTAGTAAATCAAAACGAACTAGTTAATCAGTAAAGTAGCCTATAGTAAATATAATCTCAAAGTTCTTAGGTGCTCAACAAGTCATTTTGATGCTTCTTTTAAAAATTGATGAAAACAAAGGGGAAATTTTCAAGATTCATAACCTTAGAGAGATGGATATCGGAAGAGCGAACCTTTTATATATAGGCTCCTTGCGTCTAGACTATCTTGGTGTGATGCCATAAAACTTACACACGAAAAAACACATTAAGACTTTATTGTTTTCTTGTAGGGGTTCTTGTAGCACTACATAAAACTGGTTTTGTACTGATGCCTGTCTAATTTCACTTTTCTATAGTTTTATTAAGACAAGCTCTTATTTTTAAAGAACAACCCTCTAAACTCGATTTTCTACTTATGTATTTTTCAACTGCTAATCAACTTTTTAGTTCGCTTCTCTGACGCTTAAAATGAAGTTGGCGTTTGAAGTCGTCCGGGTTTATGAATTTTTATGGGAACATTAGTTAGCTTTTTATCACGTAATATAAGCGCCCCCGACGGCTTTATGAAATTTTAAAGCAACGATAAACCACCTCAAAGTATGACTTGGCCATTTATTTAACCTCTGGACTCTAGGATAGCCGAGCCTATCACGCAATATGAACAACTGTATTGGATTTTATCAGCGTATTTGATTGATTTAATGAAAAAGCAGCAAAAAAAAAATCCAATTGAAATTTTCGTTAGTAAAAAAAAAATGGTTTTGTCCGAGCACACCTTATGAACTTATATTAAATCAATTATTCAGATAAATTTCCCCGCTCCTCGTCTTATTGGGTCTGAACCCGAACGCAGACATTTTCTGAAATATCTTCGTCAATAGAAAAAATGTAAACTGAACTTTTATGGAGCAGCATTTAATTTTCTACCTATTCAAGGTAGTAGTCGGGGAACAGACTGCCGAAAAGACATCTCCTATACATCGAACTATGCACTCAAAGATATACCTACTTTTTAAAAAATATGTACAATGTGGAAAATGGCCTTGCGCATGCAAATCCGGAGGGCTCTTATAAATTTGTTACAAGTCATATGTCATCATATTTAGAGGATGGGATAATAACATGTGCAGTTGTTTGTTGCTGTTGGACTATAGTAAGGCATTTGATACTATCGATCACTCGGTCCTTTTAACCAAATTAGAGTACTTCGGTTTAGGGCAATAGGCATTACATTTTTTTCGTGACTATTTGTCCGATAGGCACCATCGTGCTTGTTCTGGTTGTGATATGTCTGCATGTAGGAGTGTACCTACCAACTGTTGTGCCTCAGGGTAGTGTGTTGGGGCCCTATTGTTTTCGCTTTACACCTTTGATTTTTCAAAATATTAAGAAAACCTAAAGTGTCATCAATTTGCTGACGACACTCAGATTTATCACTCCTTTTATCCTAAGAATATTCATGGTACAGTTCAGGCCATCAATACTGACCTTGAAGCAGTGGCTAGTTTCCAATACGCACAAACTTGTTCTCAATGCGAATAAAACTAAATTAATTTTGTTTGGCAAATCTAGAGATACTGTATCGGCAAATCCTGATTTGCAAATGTTCCTCAAAAATACTTTACTCACACCAGTGACTTCATGCAAAAACCTTGGTCCCAATATTGACGCTGATCTTAGATTTTCCACCCTTGTATCATCTTTAATTTCGAAGACATGGTATTTTGCGGCTTCTGTACATGCACAAAGATATCTTGACACCCCAATAAAGCTAATAAGGTTGTCAGAATCACTCATTCTCTAAGACATAAGTTACTGCGATGTTGTCTTTTGGCATGCTTTATCACAGCAAGATCGGAACAGTTTACAAAAGTTGCAAAATGCTTGTTTGAGGTTTGGTTTCAATGTACGGAAATACGATCACATTACACCTGCCCTACAAGAGTCTGTTTGGCTGTCAATGAATGAGAGATTTTTACTCCATATAGCATATCTTGTTTATAAAATTAGTGTTAGTATGATGCTGAAATATTCATTCAATAAACTAATAAAAAGATCTGATTTTCATTTTCATAGTACTCGTCATGGAGGTTTGCATAGTGTTCCGCAGCATAACCTAGAGTTATTTAAGAGGTCTTCAAGCTATGTTGCTGTGAATGTATTCAATTTCATACCTGAAGATATCAAAGGGTCTCCAAGTATATTCGCTTTCAGGAGCAAATTTAAAAAAAGTCTACAAGCCCAGCGCGCAGTGATATAAACAGATTTTCATAGCTATTTTATATTTTTTTTTCCAAAATCTTTAAATTAATTTCTGTTACATTATTCTGCCTATTTTTTTATCACTATTTTCCATATTCCATTTTTTTCCATATTATCTATATTTGTGCGCACATGATATTTTCATAACTAGGTATTTAGTTTTAACTCTTGAGAATACTATTTTTGCTCAAGGTTGTATATAAGCAGCTTAGGTTGGATACCGCCCCCTTCTGTGAGACAATTTTTGTAACATTATTTTTATTACCTAAATAAAGACATTTATTATTATTATTATTTTTATTATTATTATTATTATTATTATTATTATTATTATTATTTTTTTTTTTTTTTTTTTTTTTTTTTTTACACATTTTTCAGTGGTGCGGCTCAGTTTATACCGGACGCTGTTGCGTCAAGGCATAAACCGTTGCAACTAAGGGGTAAGTGTCCTACGGACAATTGCTGTTGTTCCGAGAACTACTGCTTTCTGCATTAGGTTGCACGTTTGTCGCGGTAAGTTTAGCTCTTCTAGATGTTTAACTAATTTTGCGTGCACTAAGCCATTGGCGGAGATTATGATTGGCTTAATAGTGGACGGTACCGATTTACTTTATCCTTATATGATTTTCCTAGGTTTTCGTCTAGCGGTACGGAGAAGTCAATAATGATTGCAGATTTGTTGTTTTTGTCTAGCAAGATCATATCCGGTTTGTTGTGTTGGACTTCTCGGTCTGTTATTATCGAGGTATCCCAGTAGACTTTATAACACTCATTTTCTACTATATTTAAAGGTTGATGTTTATAACCAAGTATTTTTCCTGTTTTTAGGTTCCACATTTGAAGGACAGCTAGATGGAGTTCTTTTCCCATGTTGTTATGCCTGCTTAGGTAAGCTGTAGGGGCTAATTGGTTACAGGCTGATATTAAGTGTTGAATTGTCTCCTGCTCTTTATTACAGAGTCTACACCGGGTGTTCTGGATATCCATTTTGATGATATGTTTCTGATGGCATCGGGTAGGTACTACTTGATCTTGTATTGCGTGAAGAGCACCTTCCGTTTCTGCAAATAGATACCCCTGCGTAAGGTAAGTATTCGAAGTTCTAAAATCCGCATCCTCCTGGTGGCCGATCCTCGGGCCAGGGAGTAGAGCTTCCCGATAGAACGCATGTTTTGTCCTTGTCAACGTAATCGAAAAGTAAACAAGAATGATAAAGACGAAAATTTTGTTCTCTCGGGAAGTTCCACTCCCTGGCTCGAGGATCGGCCCTCTGGTGTAGTGAATTGAAATATCTACCGTGCAGCACTTTTCGTTGCCATGTCTCTTTCATTTTGTTAATATATTCATTTTTTCTTTCAGGTTCCCTGCCAGCCAGATTCAGAGCGGAGTATCCGTCATCCACTGCGACCAGACATTGGTAAAAAGGTAATTTCTTATTTTTGAAATATTTTCTCAGCTTTTCTGTCTCGTCAAATAGCACGCTTTCAAGGTTAGTCATTCCACGTCCCCCTTCTTTTCCGGAGATGTATAGTCGCTCCATCGCAGATTTAGGGTGATGTAATCTGAATTTTGTAAATGTTGTTCGTCCTTGCCGGTCCAAGTGTTGTATTTCTGTGTGCGTCCAGTCTATTATGCCAAACGAATACGCTAGCCCTGGTACTGCCCTTCCGTTGATTGCCTGTATCTTGTTTTTGGAGTTCAGCTCTGTTTTTAAAATCATATTGATCCTTTTAAAGAATGCTGATATTATTCTTTCTTGATTGGCTTTCGTGTCGATACTTAGGCCTTGCTGAAAACCCAAGTACTTGTAGTTGTCTTCCGGTCCCAAGGCAGGGATGGTTGTGATGTTGTCCATCAGGGTCATATTTTCCGACTGTGTGACTTTTCCTTTATCTACGTGCACCACTGCACACTTTTCCAGGCCCATTTCCATTTTAATCGTGTTGGTAAACGCCTTGATGAGCTCTAGCGAGCCTTGTTGTTGTTGTGGGTTTTTGGCGTATACTTTAAGGTCATCCATGTAGAATGCATGGGATATTTTTGTTTCTCTGCTGAGAGCGTATGAGTTTCCACTCTTATTTAACATGCCGCTAAGGGGGTTGAGCGCTAGACAGAACCAGATTGGACTGAGGCTGTCACCCTGGAAAATGCCTCTACTGATTTTTATCTCTTCAGTTCTGTACATTTGAAGATTAAGAGTGGTTCGCCATGTTGTCATCAAGTGTTTCAGTAGTGCCTTAAGTTGCGGGTGGATTTTGTAAATGTCTAATACTCTCATTAACCAGGAATGGGGTACTGAGTCGAATGCCTTCTTATAGTCGATCCATGCCATGGACAGTTTTCTTTTCTTTAATTTCGCATGTCGTGTTACGATGTTGTCGATTATAAGAAGTTCCTTACATCCACGTGCTTTTTGTTTACATCCGTTCTGTTCCCATGCGAGTATATTGTTTGTGTTTATGTGATGTGTGATTTTTGTACATATTATTGAAGTTAAGAGTTTATAGACAGATGGTAAACAAGTAATCGGACGATAATTCTTAGGGTCTTTTTTGTCACCGCTTTTGGGTAGCATGTGGGTAACTCCGAGGGTGAAATGTGGTGGGATGATTGAGGGATCTAGGATTGCATCGTCAAAATTTTTTGCTATTTTTTGGTGCATTTCAGTAAGTGCTTTCCACCAGTAGTTATGTATGTGATCGACTCCAGGAGCAGTCCAGTTCTTCAGCTTGTTGGTAGCAGTTGCGACATCAGCTTTCCGTATTTCAGGCTGGACCATTTGCTCGGTTGCTTCGTGGGATGTTTCCTCCTGTGCAATCCAGGATGCCCCATCATTGTGAGTCACATTCCGTTCCCATATGTCACTCCAGAATGTCTGCATGTGTTCTTTTTCTGGTGATATTTGTGTGGTATTATCTGTGTTTTGTTGTAGCTGTCTGTAGAATGCTTTTTGGTCTCTTGAAAATAATTTGTTCTCTTGATATCGGCGACATCTTAGCCGGTATCTTCTAATCCTATTCCCTAAAGCTTTTATCTTTTGTTTCAGGTCATGTAGGTGTTTTCGGAGATCCTGCTGGAATGACGGACTGCGTGGATTGATTTTTGTCCGTCTGGCGTAGTTTTTTGCCTGTTTCTGGACTCTTCGGCTGCTCTCAGAGTTAAGGTAAGTATGCAGAATACCTACTTGTCCTCGAATGGTGATTATTTTGTTCTCGATGCGTCGCTGCCATGGTGGGATATTTTCCGTGGTCACTTTATTTTGAGGTTTTTTGTTTCTAAGTTTGGCGCTGTAAGTTGAGCAGACAGCATGTGCTGCACAGTATAGGTACTGCATGGCAGATATCCAGAAGTGTTTCAGACAGAATCGTTTCGTTGAGGGCCTTATTAACTTTGGTAACCATGGTAAGTGTTTCCTGATTTAGGGTCAATTTTGGGAGTGCCGGTCTATCTTTTATGGGAATACCTCGGAATTTGAGATCTATTTCCTTCAGTAAATCTTGAATTTCTGTGAGATCTTCTGAAAATACTTGGTTTTGCTCTTGTAGTATTTCTTCGTTAGCTTGAGCTTGTGGAGCTACGTTTGATCGACGGACGGATCTTCTGATGGATTCTCTTCGCCAGTCGTTATTATTATTATTATTATTATTATTATTATTATTATTATTATTATTATTATTATTATTATTATTATTATTATTATTATTATTATTATTATTATTATTATTATTATTATTATTATTATTATAACAGCCTTCCCAAGAATATCTTCTTTCTGCTGGAATGGGCAATGGCAGCAATGCCTGCACTACTTCAAAACTAAAAAACTTCAAGTAGGTACAAATTATATGATAAAGATGCCTTCTTCAGCAGATGCTTCTAAAATACTACCTGAACTACACTTCTTTCAAAATGAAGCCGACACTAGAATATTTGCCATTATCCAATACTTGTAGTACCGTGTTCTTTCGATTTCGGATCACTTCCCCTACCATACCCACCAAATAATTGCAATCAGTTTAATCCTAGCCCCAAGTGGTCGCAGAATTTTAACGTTCATTTCTTTCAGATCATTTTTGAATCAAAATCAGCTGATATAGATTTTTGTTCTTTCGATGCGACAGAACTGAGCAAAGTGATGTGAAATTGAAAATCACTTTCAGTTAAATCAGATTAGTTTGTTCAGTTAAATTAGATTGAAAGAATACCCCTAATAATAGGGT
Source organism: Ceutorhynchus assimilis (assembly GCA_917834065.1). NCBI lineage: Eukaryota > Metazoa > Arthropoda > Insecta > Coleoptera > Curculionidae > Ceutorhynchus > Ceutorhynchus assimilis. Next base: position 20,873,548 of record OU892279.1, read on the forward strand.
CGGCCGATACCGACAATATTTGTTTTGTCTCTCTACTTTATTACTAGGTTATCCATTCTGCAATACAAATTGGACACATACAGAATGTCCGGAAAATAGAGTAAAAGCTCGCCATACTATGTAGTAGGGGATCCTTTTAGTAACCCTAGAAAAATAATTTCAAAAATCCTTCTCGACCATTCTTGATAATATGAAAAAGTAAATGTGGAAAATCAATTTTTTTGTTTGTTTTTTTTCCAAATTGCTACCTATATTTCCTACAAGGTGTTAGGTATCTTTTTCTGATTCATAACATATTGCTTTATAAAAATTTATTGTTAACCTTTAAAACGCTTTTCGAAAATCGGAAAATCTCTACACTACAATTGATCTGAAAAGACTTTTTAGTCACCTTCAAATTTTTTAGGTATATCTACAGGTAGGTAGGTATTTAATTTAATTCTGTGACAAATTACCATCGGGATATTTTCAGTGTTGCCAATTTTAATAAACATTGGAATGCTAATAACTTTCTTAAGAATGCCACCAGATTTTTTAAATTATTTTTCTGGGGTTCCTTGAAGGGTCCTCCACCACGTAGTGAACAGTTTTCACGCTATTTTCCGGACACCCGTATATACCAGTGCACGACATCATAAAATAATTATCTATGGATAAATATTTAAATGCTCAAATGGATTTGAGTAATTTACTTTTGATTATTTACATATTAAAAAAATCTAAAACTAACGCTTCAATAAAATGTCTGAGTTACAGAGACGACATAGAATTAAAGGCACTTCTAGATTACCCTCAAAATACTGGACAGAATTAACGTGGTTAGCTGTTGTTTCAAAAATTTGTATGGTAGACCATCATTTATAGGCGTTTTAAATAAATTGCTGTGAATCTGATATAAGGAATTTGCCACCCAACGAGGATGCATTTCATCAGCATGTATAAAGAGCTGCTTATCAAGTAATGTCTGGAAGAGTGCGATTTTGATAAATCCACAAATTTCAGAATATCCACTTGTAAGATTCGAAAATATGTTCTGCAAATGCAAACTCCAGAGATGTGACATGTACTAGAAACTGTAGTTGTTTGAAAGCAGGGCTGGATTGTATAATACGTCGCTATTGAAGGGGTCAGTTTTCTTTGAATTAAAATTAAGCTAGTTTTAGTTACCTAATTAGGTTTTATAGAAATGTCTGTCTTTATACTTTATAGCGCAACTGCTCGTATATAACCTACATCTACTTATTATTATTATTATTTTTTTTTTTTTTTCAATTTTTGTATCATCATTATATGGTAGTTGTTTTTTTTGTATAATCGGGTTTGTGATTCTTCTGGTAATTGTCGCATGTCCATTTGGTTTTGGGTTTCCAGTTTATGAATAAGTACTGTCGAATTTGGTATGAATCAAATAATCACATGATCAGATACATGAATGCCTTTTGATATAAAGTTCTGCTTGTATGTATGTTAATAATAGTTATAACAAAGATAAAACTGGTACAATGCGATCGACCGATTGGCCATGCCGGGGCCAGGGTGCGGGCAAGACTTCCGTTGAAACAAAATTTGGTCCTCCAGATAATGAGGGTTAGAAAAAAATATGTAACTTGGCTCCCGCAACTTTTCATTTACCTGATACGTCTACATCTTTATTATTAAATTAAGTTAGGATGAATGATTTGCACTTTCTATTTGTGCAAGTCCACCGCTTCTCATCACTTTCCAAAAGTTTTTGGAAACCATACTTAATAACCGATAACTGCTTTCCACGTATACTCGGAATTATTTCGGGATTCATAATAGAAAATATTATTGGCAATTAACGAACTTCAAACAAGCGGTAATAACACATAAACTAACTACAAGATTACTAACTTATTACCTAAACCGCACACCCCACCCCCAGGTACCTACCTAATAAATATTCATTATTAGTTGAGAACCAATATTGCAACTCTCTTTAGTGGTCTGGGTACCAAATTACATATTGACAACAAAAAGGGGCTAGCACCTTTTTATTTACTACCTGCCAGGAACCAAATTACCAACACCCCTTGAAACGGCGTGCATCGTCTTTTCAAAAAAAATCATATCTCGGAAACCCTTACCACTAGTAAAAATCTCTTTTCAACAAAAACTTCCTCACTCAGTTGATCATATATTATTTAAATTCAACCGTTCAAAAATTTTCTTGATGCTGAAATTTTCACTTCATTTTTTGTACCGCACCTCCTTTTAAGTAATCTGACAAATTTGACAAAAAAAAAAAAAGTTTTTGCATATACAGTTGAAATCTACAATAACTAGGCTTTCAATTGGTGCAAGAATTGTGAAAAAATATTGAAAAATGGCGTTACAGTCGTGAGTTAAACACAAATAAGAGTTTTTTTTACGATAGTTCAAATAAGTCGGAAAATATTCTTTTATTCTTAATTGCAATTATGAATTTAATGGAGCCCTCCGGATTTGCATCCGCAAGGCTATTCTCCACGTTGTACATATTTCTTAAAAAGTATAATTATCTTCGAGTGCACAGTACGTGATCGAATTTTGGTGTGCTGATTCTCTACTATAGATAAATACCTACAAAATAAAAAATAGTATCTAATACCTACTTAGATTTTTATTATCGACAATAATCTCTCTATTAAACAAATGATACTTAAGTTTGTATGTAAATGTGGTAGTATTTAAATATTTATAAAATGCATTGGCATGAACTGTGTACCAGGGTAGGCTTCCCAAGTCTTGATGGACTTTAAAAAAACAAAGATAGTTCAAGTCATTAACCACGTTAAAATTCCTGAAAAAAACTATCCTGGCTTATATGTAAACAATACCCATCGTGCGTCTGTTTTTCCTCCTTTTGAATTGCATATAAAACAAGTTCATTCCCATAGGAAATACTGTTTACACCAGAAAAGATATATAACCGTCGTTTGTGTTGTTCTCTGGCCTCAAACATGTGCAACAACCCAAAAAAAAAAATGATAATAAACATTCGCTCCCTACGATGAACAGGTGAAAGTGATAAATTTTTAAATATTTATTTTGGATATCGTTTCTTTCAGGAGAGTTAGAGGTTTTCGAGATGCAAAAATATTGAGCTACATATTTATTTTCTTTACTAGTAAAAATGTAAGGAATCCGCTAATCGTACCAATCTGATAAAAATGATTACCTATGTTGCAAATGGAACGACGCGACACGACGGTGGAATTCTATTAAAATAAAATCAATTATTGGAAAAATTGTCATAGAATGAAAATATACATGATAGATATTACTTACTAATTCACCTGTTTTTTCAAAAAACTCTCAAAATAATGAGTGTTTCTTTATGAAGGCCTTAAAACCAATAATGTACTTGACGTTGAGGGTTGATTCTACATAATGTAAATACAAGGTTCCCACGAGCATAATAGATAGGCCCTGAAATGCTTTTCAGGGTAGTAAGAGCCCTTAAAATGATGATAAAATCAAATTTTTATATGAATAAGCTCTAATTTTCTGATTAAGATCAAACCGCGTGATTACTACCCCCATCTGGTTTCTAATAAAAATAATAATTTTAGAGGTTATAATTATTATTAGAGGAATCGGACCGTTCTAGCAGGGTTGTTTATTTAAATATGGCCGCAAGTATTTTTAATTGAACTTAGTTAAAAATTTGAAAAAAAAAATCCCCTACTTACAGCTAATATTTCAAATAAGCGGCTTAAAGAAGCAGTCCAAGTGTTAAACGGCTTCCCAGCAGGTAGTAAGACCAGGAGTGCGTTCAAGGACGGCTATGCTAATGCCAAAACCTACTTTTCCCCTTATACCGGTGATGCCAAATCTGGGTGTGAATTTGGTGGAACGCCAAATACCGTTTCTCAAGTCTCATGACACTTTCCATCAAAATTAACCTATAAATTTGGCGTATCATGAATTTGGCCCTGGTTTGTTTATGCTTATTTTTTAATTTTCGTAAAAATTCTTAAATATATTATTTTCAGATCGTCAGCGTTAGTGTTATCTAAAATGGGGTTGAATGCTGTGTGCACGTTAAGCAATTAAGCACAAGAAGGTTTGTATATCGTGCAAAAATTTTTATTAAGAAATATCAGTGCAGAGCGCTTTCGGCCTTAGGCCATCATCAGTGCTAACCTAAAAAGCAAGGAAAATCCAACATCAGCAAATGAAAAATGGGGAATGTAACCCTTGAAATTATAAAACTTGGTTTTTACTCACTTCGTCAGGTGTATACTTCCTCTAGAAGCTTTTTCTATTGTATTGTTTATGTATTGTTATTTGTTTCAAAAGTGACAGACCCCACATATCCAATCAAAATTCGTATAACCATTTCTAGACTCAGTTGAAAGCACCTCCAAAAGTTACTTTACCGCGGCCAATTTTGAACGTGTAAAGCCAACCGTTTTTCGCACGCTGGAGCCGAACTTGAACGCAATATGCCAATTTTGGCTTGGCTTTAGCCGTTCTTGAACGCAGCCCAACTGGCATCAAATAAATATAATCTTATCGCGTTTATGCAGGAGCTGAGAAGATTAAGCCATGCAAATAGATCTATCAATTGAAACAGTTATTTAAACAATGTTTACGCTTTATTTTGGTGTTCAAGTTCAAATTCCTCTGAATTATTGAAATTCCCTATTTTGAATTTTTCCTTACATGTACCATCGTCACCAAAAGTAACTGGGACAGCATCACATAGCTCTTGTCCCATTATATGAATTTTATTGTCAAATATTTGTCAAACTATGAATTACATGCATTGAAATGAATGACAGTAGAATTAGTCCAGGAGATTATTATGCATTATTTGTGTCCCAGATACTTTTGGTGACGATGGTATCGGGTCTTCAAAAAAAAAACCAATCAAAGATTGCTATGGTTTTTTAAACGTATGTCTTAGCAATATTTTTCTTTAATTTTGTCAATGACCTTTAATGTCAAAATATCATGTCAAAAATTCTAACCAATGGAGAAACAGGAATGCGACGTACGTTTTCGTAACCAAAGCAATCTTTGATTGTTTTTTTTTTTTGAAGACCCGATACCTAAGACAAACAGTTTCAGTAGTACTTCGTGCTGTTTAAGGTGATATTGGAAAATTGAATTACGATTGTAAACCGTTCTCTCTATTGAGTATGGATAGGGCCTCACTACGTTCGGCTCGCAATACTGCTGAAGCACAAAAAAGTGCTTCTACTCCGTATGCAACACGCTATTTTTTCTCCAAACGAATGGGGTAAGGTCAGGGGTAACGGAATGGTTGAGCGGCAGTAAAAGTACGGGCGGCACTAAAAGTACTTTTGCTGCCGCTGGGGTTGCCAAGCAGCATAGAAATTAAATTTCTACCACCTCGACAGGTGTTAACCCGCTGGATTTGCCTAGCAGCATAGAAATCAAGTTTCTGACATCTTGACAGGGGTTAACAAAGTGACGTTTTTTTGACGTTTGGAGAAAAAATAAATCTCTAAAATCCAAGTGGTGCGATAATTTTGTCCAGTAGTTTAGATTCAAAGCAGTGTTTGGGTGTGTCAACAAATTTAGCTCTTTTTTTATTAAATAGGTACGTAGCCTAGTATTTTGGAAATTATAGCACAGGCCACCTTTTAACAGGTAAAATAAGGATATAGCCATAAAATGAAAATGAGGGATCGGGGTTAAACCGGGACATCGACAATGATGCTGGGGTTTAAATAATTATTACATGTTTTTTTTTTCTTCTGTATACAGGGTGTCCGGAAAATAGCATAAAAGCTCTCCACTACGTAGTAGGGGATCCTTCGAGTAACTCTAAAGAAATAATTTTAAAAATCCTTTTTGACCATTCTTGGTAATATGAAGAAGTAAATGCGGATATTCAACTTCCTTCTTTTTGATCTTATTTTTTAATTGAAATATTTCGTACAAAATGTTAGGTATCTTTTGTTGATTCATAACATAATACATAGTTTGAAAATATTTGTTGTTAACCTTCAAACCGCATTGTGAAAATTGCAAAATCTCTAAAATTACAACAGGAGAAATGATCTGACAAAAATTTTTTGGGGTAGTATACAAGTGATTTTTAACTACTGAGTAGTGATAAACTGGACGTATCGTACTATTTAGTGTCATCAGTTACTTTGTAAAAACCGCAATTGACGTGTCTCGCAGAAATAGAAAAGGAGAGCTTAATTGTAATAAATACAAGTTAGAATGTAATAAAAAATGACATGCGCGCGCAACTCGTGGCTGCAGTGTAGCCAGATTGTATTGTTGCAGAACAAATTTAGATAATACAAATCGAACATTATAACATTAAAGATTATATTATATTGTCCAGTGTTTTACAATGCCTTAAATCAGACAAAAGAAGAGCTTTAAAGTGTATGTTAACACCGATGGCACTTTTATTTTGATAAATGTTTTATCCGGCAACATCGCACTATGAAATTGCAAAGGGACATGTCAAGTATAATCTAACATAACCTTAAACGACACTGGGATAAGTTCAAATAATACGTAAAGTATTAGTTTGCTCTTTGTCGAATTACACGTTACAAACGGAGAAGGGACGATTAATTCTAAACTCGTCCCTGAATACGAACATGACGCAAGCTCGTAACAAACTCGATTTTCATTGGACGCTCACCTGAAACCCACGAGTTGCGCGCGCACACCAGGTATTACGAGACACGTCAATAGACTGGAATTTTGTTTTTTAAATTTTCTCTTAGCCCCGCCCCTGCGTGAAAATAAAAGTTCGTGACGTATTTGCTTTTCACTTATTATTGGCGTCGCATTATCCATGGAAATTTGGCAGGTTGACCCTCGTATAATAATGACGGTATATGTCAAATTCCAGACAGTTTTAAGTGTGGTTTACATAATTTCGTAAGTGCCGCGGTATTAAAATTTTCTGGCCTATCTGGCAAATCAAGTTTGACACATTTTTCAATGCATTTTTCAATAATGCTATATTATAAACGGTACCTAACTATTTCGCGTACCTGCAAAATCTAATGACATTTTTTGAAATTCGGCATTGTCAAATTTCTTTCGTATTGAAGATGCCGAAAATAATCTCAGAAGAAAAAAAAAGGGAAATATTAAAATGTCATGGTTATTAAAAAAAAAAAAAAACCAGAGGCTCTCCAGGGAACAATTGAAGCCCAACTTGCAGATATATTTGAGGTAGGTATAACTTAAATGTAGATGTGAAGCCATTTCTTACCCAACAACCAACATTTTCCTTAAATTTTAGATGGGAACCAGGACTATTCAAAGAATTTTGACTGGACAATATACAATCAAAAAAACTTTAGGCCGACCAAAAAAGACAGATACTATTATGGATCGAACGTTTAAAGAAGATTTACAACGACAAATTTGGAAATACAATTCTAAAATGAATATTTTACATTACAAACATTACTGACATACGCAAAAGAAAATTTGGAATTTGAGGGAGGGCAAACAAGTTTATATAAAATTTTAAAATCTATGGGATATAAATTTGAAGCAGTAAATGGGCGCAACATTTTATGTGAGCAGAAACATGTTCTTGATGCCAAAATTACATTTTTGCGGAAATACCTTCAATATAAACATTCAAACAAAAATATCAAATTCGTGTATTTAGATGAAACTTGGATCTACCAAAACGTATCTCAAGTTCGTCGATGGATACACGAATCTGATATGAAAAGCAACCCATCCAAAATTAAGTCAGAGGGAAACGTTTTACTATTTTGCATTTGGGGAGTAGTTCTGGGTTTATAGATGGGTGCGATTTTTTTCTAGATTCAAGAAACAATGACAGAGACTACCACAATACGATGAACGCGGACATCTTCCAAAAATGGGTCGTTGATCAACTAATTCCTGCATTGAATATATTTGAAAATAATAGTAATAATCATGGACAACGCTCCATATCATTCAGAGCAGAAGGATTAACCACCTTCATTCTCTTCAAAGAAAGACAAAATGCAGGAATGGTTGGTTGAACATAACGTATACTTCGACACAAAAATGACCATAAAACAACTATGGGACAACAATCGATCCTGCAAAGGAAGATATTTGAAAAGAGAGGACCAGGAAGAAGAAGAATATCGTACAGAAAAATCTCAGAACATTGTTTGATAAAAGCTCGCCACAACTCTTCCATATTGCTGCGAATTAAGTGGACATCGCCATAATAATCGATGATCGCCGACATTCATAAGGGATAGGCACGTCCAGAAGAAGAAGAAATAAAAAAATAAAAATAGAAGAAATGCAGTTGGACCAAACCCGAAAAAAAAGGTACTGCAAAAACATATTTATGCTATTGAGCTTACTGTTATGGTTACGTTTAATTAATAAATTGAATAATTTTACTATTTGAATTTACTCAGATATTTTACACACTCTGGCAACTCGGCTTTCTGTTTCATAACCCTGAAATTTGAAAAATAATTTGGCATCAAATGTCATTATTATACGAGGGTCAACCTGTCAAATTTCAATGGATAATGCTACGCCAATAATAAGTGAAAATGGTATAGTTAAGGTACGGTTTGTTAGGATAGTACGCGACGCACAACTGTATGGTGTACGTCATACCTGAACCAATGACGACGTTTACGTTGTCAGTTGTGCGTCGCGTACTATCCTAACAAACCGTACCTTTAGTTTTTCCAATCTGACAAAACATCACGGTTTTGAGAACGCACATATTGCACTGACATTGACCGTCAAGAACGAAACGTCAAATTTACTGCACAAACAACGTAAACAAGTTCTTCTTCTTAACTGAATTTTGGCTCTGCTCCACAAGGGGCAATTTGCCAGCACATTTGTTGGTATCCAGAGAACTGTCTGACTCTAGTCCATGCTCTAGACACTGTACTTTCTGAATTGACGGTCCTCGAATTTTCTTCTGGTTGTATGCAATGTTCCATATATCAGGTACTGTGTGGTTACGAAAGATCCGGCGAAACTTGACTGCTGCGATATGTTTCTAGTTTATGGAATTTCTCTTCTTTCTTCCTGTGAGTTGAGGTTGTAAATACATAGAAGGATGACACAACACAGGTGAGGAGGTTGTTTCTTTTTTTTTTTCTCTAAAAAGGAATTTTTGGGATAATTTTCTTATTTTTTCTTTTTGTATAGCTATTTTCCTAACGAGTGCGGGAAGAGAAATTTCTATTTCAAATAGCCAAACCCACACCGACCACACTCTTTTTAACTTTTCCCGCATTTCGGATCATGAAATTCTTGACAGTATCAGATCTTTGAAATCAAAGATATCAACTGGGCCGGATGGCATTCCGTCCTATATTTACAAGGGATGCGCCGAATTTTTGTTAAATCCATTGAAATTTATTTTTAATTTATCATTGAATCAGGGCTGCTTTCCTGATATTCTGAAAACGGCAGTTATATCTCCTATTTTTAAGAACGGCAGCAAAGAGAATGTAAGAAATAATCGGCCAATAAGCTTACTGAATGGTCTAAGTAAGATATTTAAAAAAATTCTTCACAATGAACTTTTGAGTCATATACATGATAATCTATCACAATTTCAGCACGGCTTCTTGAGGGACAGGTCCACTATTACCAATCTATGTTGTTTCTCGGAATGTGTCTCCGAAGCCATCACTAATAAGAAGCAACTGGATGTTATATACACTGATTGTGCAAAGGCATTTGACAAGGTAGACCACGGCATTTTGTTGACCAAGTTGGCTAATTTTGGTCTCTCTTCGAAATCATGTAGCTTTTTAAGATTGTATCTGTCACAACGCCAACAGACTGTCAAGGTTGGACATGCTTTTTCTCATCAATTTGTTTCTACATCGGGTGTTCCCCAAGGAAGCAACTTGGGTCCCTTGCTTTTTATAATATTTATTAATGATCTACCTGAATGCTTGATGTCATCCTACAGTTTACTGTATGCTGATGATTTTAAGCTTTTTAAAATGGTTTCTTGCGCAAGGGACTGTGCTGACTTGCAGTTTGATTTGGATGCGGCCATGAAATGGTTTAAGGATAACAAAATGCCAGTGAATAGTGAAAAGTGCTCGGTAGTAACATATACCCGGAAGGTTGATTATATTGTTTAAAGTTACTTTGTGGGCGACCTTAAATTAGTAAGGAAAAATGAAATTAAGGACCTGGGCGTTATATTTCAGGATACCTTCAGATTTAATAACCATTACATATCTATTATAAATAAGGCTTACAAAGCTCTAGGCTTTGTTATACGTAACACAAAACATTTCCGTAGTGAAACTGTCATAATCTTATATAACTCTCTGGTGAGACCACATTTGGAATATGCTAGTAATATTTGGAATCCAAGTACCGCAGTATCCACTAATGAAATAGAGAAGGTTCAAAAACGTTTCTTACGACATCTTTACGTTAAGAAAAATAATATTTATCCATACATGGTCTCATATAGATCCATGCTTGATAGTTTCAATATGATTAGTCTATCTACTCGAAGGAAAACACAGGCTCTGATATTCATTTACTATATTTTAAACAATGTGAAATACAAGAGCTGTGATCTTACTAATTATATAGGATTGAGTGTGCCAAAAATAAATTTTAGATAGGAAATTATTTTATGTTGATAGATCTAGTCCTTCACCAATGAACTATATGCTTCAATTGTGTAACGAGGTTCTGATAAGCAATATGAATCTTGATATTTTTAATGTTAGTATTGATCAGTTAAGACAATTTTTGTGCTGCATCAAGAATTAGGCTTTGGAACATGTTATGGTTCTTCTGTTTATTACTTTTAGGTACTTTTAAGTCGTGGTTTTATGCCCTAATTATCTATGTTCACTGATTTCTTGTTCTGTATTGTCTAATTTTATCTTATTTTATTTTATTTTATTTTGTTTTATTTTATTTTGTTTTGTTTTATTTTATTTTATTTTGTTTAGTTTTATGTTTTTTTTTGTATTTTTATATTTCTGTTATTTTTATTATACTAAGACCTCTATTATTGTCATAGAGCCTTTGGCTACATCCATCTGCGAACCTTTACATGTAATTACCTACCAAGGTGTTTGTTAAGTGAATCCAATAAATGATATGATGCAGGTTTTACTGAAAGAACGATTTTCTTGAGACGGATATTTTGGAAATAGACCTTTTTGTCTACTAGATGGTAAGGTCAGAATTTGTCTTGTTATTTTATCTTTTATCCGGAACATCCTCGGAAATATCCTTGTTTTTGTAATGTCCAAGCTCTGAGGATATAATAATTTCTTCAGAAAAAGGAAATTCATTATTTTTCGTATTTTCTTCCAGTAATATTGCCTGAGGTGCCTGTATCATTTCTGATGAATCTGATTCCGTAGCAATGAATCCAGCATCTTTATCAGTTAAAATTACGCCTGTTTCTTCAACATTGCTACTTCCCATCATCCTTACGTATAAGAAATTTGTCAATCTTTTTATATTGGAGTTTTCTTTTTTGAGTAACACTTTTGTATTGCCTTGTATGTTCCATTTTGTCCTGAATTGCAATAAAAAATATATCTTAAACAAGCCTATTGTAGGTACCTATATTTTTACTTACCTTATTGGTAAGCAAGTTTGAGCATTGAATATTACAGCGAGCAAGGCCAGACGCAAGAAACAAGAGCTAGAGCTGGGGACTCTGTAGCGAAATTTTCTCTATCTCTATTGAAGTCTCCTCTCTATTGATTTCGACAAGTCAGAAGAAGATAGCAAGTGCCATAGCAATAGGGATAACGATCTCTATCCGTTACAGAATTCCAGCCTAGGCACCTTTCTGTTTCTTAAAAGAGCACGGAAAATACATAGATAGGTACTTACTGACACGATACGAGACTCACACTGGATGCCATAGATTGGATGGTCAAAGCATTGGGTCAAAATTTGTAGTGCTGTCTGATTTTACAGGTCATAGGAAAGACACTGCGATCTATCTTCACGGGAAAGAAGATAGATCGCAGATAGATAAATGTGGTTTAGGCTTGGCTCCCCTGTGATTTTTCGCTAGTAGGTTTTTCGTACAAATTCTTGCGCATTGCTCCGGGACCCCTTTACCACCGGGGCCCCGGTGGCATCTAAGCATTCTGTATATGTATTTGGCACCCAGGCATATCCTATTGGTTCGTCGCACTATGCGGTCGAATTTCGTCATGCATATACGGAATGTAGTTTGGTGCGAAATTCGTATGCGGAAAGTTAGGCGGTAGATACCTATGCATTGCCTTATGGTTTTGCGGGATTTTTAATAACACGTGCTGAAGAATGTCCCTAAAGCTAGAAGAGCGAGGTCAGCAGAACAGAAATGCAATTATACCATAATTGAATGCTTAATAAATGCTAATTAAATGCACTAATTGAAAATTTAATGCTCCTTTTTTTCCTAAAAAACGACATGTTCTGCCAGCTTTAGATAAAGTTAGCAGAATTTAACTTGAAAAATGCACAAATCATCATAATATTGTGAACATTTTAATGTAGATATCTACATTGAAATGTTCGTTGAATAAAATGCTAATTAAATGCACTAAATAGAAATTTTCTTTTTTTTACACTTTTTTTGTGAATTTACACTTTTTCTGTTCAATCAGACTTCACCAAACATACCGATGAAAATCCGGTTAGTTTGGTAATGTCTGATTAAACAGAAAAAATGTAAATTTACAATAAAACATTTCAATGTAGATATCATGATGATATGTGCATTTTTCGAATGATGTTCTGCGAACTTTTCTAAAGCTGGCAGAACATGTTTTTTTTTTAAAAAAAAAAAAGGTTCGTAAAATTTCCAAACAGAGCATTCAATAAGCATTTATTTATGGTAAAATTGCATAAAAATCATAAACATGTAACTGATTTGTCAACCTTAAAAGTTTTGCATGATCGATTACCCCATATTAAAACTAAAACAGCTTGAGTTTTGATCCATAGTTAACTATCAGGAAGCTCTTCTGCGATTTGGACAAAGCGCAAACATAAGAGTACAATCTACTTTAATCAGTCGACGACAGGTGGGAATTACGAGGGGCTCGAAAAGATTGCCATTTGGAAGATCATTCAAAGACGAGCCTTCCAAATAGAGATTAAAAAGGCGTCACAGTCTTTCAGCCAACGTAGCTTCAAACCGACCAGATGCAACAAAACATGTAAAAGGACATTAGTGCACTAATTATTTTTTTAATTAAATTTTCCTTTTGGTCTATTTCCTTTTTCGATTTTCCAATTTATAAAACTCAAAATCGTCAGTCCTATGAATGTGCAACATTGCGTATACGAATTTGGCACTAAATCAGATTCCGTATGTGTTTGGCATCTAGCTGTTTATTGGTTGAAATACGACCGCATGGCGCACCGAACCAATAGAAAAGACCTAGGTGCCAAATAAATATCCGGAATGCTTGGATGCACCGCACCGTATTGCCCTATAGCTACGCCACTGCCCATAAAGTCAGTCCTACTAACAAACCTTTTAACTTTATCCTTGTGTTCAATTTGGCAGTCAAAAAATTAGAATACCCTTCATTGTTTTTGGTATGAAAATAAAATATCCTAGGTATATACCTATAATATTTTTTGCTTCAGTGGCGTAGCGTGAACTTTCGTCGCCTGGGGCCGACCGGAAATTCGCCGACCCCTCTATTTTATATATAAGTCAAGAAAAGTCGTAAAAGTCAAATAAAGCATCTTTAATAGGGAATTTTCATATTTCTCAATTTTGTTTTTAGATACTTCCAGTGATCAGATATTACATAGTTTTTTTTTTTTCATTTTAATTTATACGTTGTACAAAAAAAAAAACTATTGAAATTCAAATCAAAAACTTTGGCGTGGGAACGCAAGGTTTCAATATGACAGCCCTCGTGACGTCAAGATTTCGTAAGCAACAAACGCAGCAAACGAACCCCTGCTGACGCAGTGCTATTTTTCTGTTGTTTAAGTTTGCTTTTTGTGAAAATTATCGCAATGGATGAAGAATATTGTAAAGGACTGCTTCTGAAAATTTTATTCCACTTGCAAGTTTTCTATTGACAGGTTTGTTCACAGAATCGTGACGTCAAAAAATGTAGCCATCATAGAAGCATTATTTTGGCGGGAAATTTTTTATTTAAAATTTAGTATTATCTCTTGTGTAACAAGGGCGGTATCAGTTAAATAAAAACCTGTCATATAAATATTGTGCAGTATAAACTACTATCGATTTATAAAATTAAGAAAATTTTATTTCACTTGCAAGTTCCCTATTTAGACGATGTAAATTTAGAGTTAGAGTATTTTGATTTTTGATTAAAATTTGCCGCTCCTTCTCGTATGTCGCCCCTCGCTACGCCACTGTTTTGCTTTAAACATGCAGTCTCCGGTCTTCGGAAAAAAGGCTCTTGGAATCTTGGATTTTACAAATACAAGGTCATCGATAATCAATAGTCAACAGAAATTCTGTCGAAAAAAGAAAACAAAATCCAAAAATGAGGTTAGAATGAAACTAAGCGGAGAAAATCTGGGGCTTAACCTAACTAGACCTGAGGTGGACCCTAAACAGCGGTGCAAAGCAAAATCGTAGTTTAAGTTCCACTTAAGACTAAGGTTGACCTTAAGTTGTACCGGTGCAAATAGCAGTTAATGTTTTTATAGTTAATGCATAGCCTCAAAATTCATAATGGAATGGTAGTCAAATCTATATTTCTATCAGTGTAGGTACCTGCCGTCTTCGCGCATACGGTTTACGATTTTTTTTAATTCCTATCCCTCGATTTGTGCTATTAACTGCAATGAAATAGACATCCCAACAAACACAATTACATTCCAAAGACGTACATAAGGTGTAACGTTATGACATACTGTACGTTCGTAAGACGTCGATTTTAGAGCCAAGTACGTCTTGAAGACGTAATGGGCAAGTCGTTCCATATACGTCTTAAAGACGTACAACTTAGAGCCATAAAGAACGTCCATAATACTTCTTGAAGACCTAATTAAGTGCAAACCAAATAAAAGAGGATTTTTTTACTCAAATCGTTTATTATTTATTCGCTATTAGCTTACTAAACCTGGAATAACAACAAAAGAAAAACATTAATTCAAAAGTATTGCAACTAGGTACCTACATAAATAAAGCATAACCTAAAAGAACTGCAACAACATTCTGTTAAGGATTGATTGGGTTGGGACTCTGGTAAACTAATTAGCACAACACTGTTTCACTGAACTGACTGAACTTAATTTATTATTAAAATTGGGAATATTCTGTCTATAACAACCTTAGAGCAGGTCTACACTTTATTTTTTCCCAAGATAGAATCTGACATTGTCAACTTTGAAACATTAACAATGCCGCTTATTGGTTGAAAGATGCCATTTGCAGGAGTTGCATTGTAAAACTGATGTCAACCTGTAGGGACACCTTATTTTGCGACTAATCAGGGCCAAGCGGTATTGTTTATGTTTCAAAGTTGACAATGTCAAAATCTATCTTGGGAAAAAATAAAGTATACAGTAGAACTAATTTTTAACCTCCTGTTCTGGAAACATCCATCAACATCACAATAACACATAAACTTTTTTGCTTATCTCACTTCTGAATTTGTAGGGATGGGTCTAATTAACTAAATTGTTGCTGTATTTTCTTTATTCAATAATTTTCACATAACTTTTGCACAAAATTTCTAACAGGCTTCTAACCTAACGTGTCGTTCGCCACCTCACATAAGACATAAAGACATAACGACATAACCTCAATCTCGGAACAAGGATATTACACCTCTCTTTCGCTAACTACCCTAACATCTACGTCATCATTTATCAAATTTCAAAATGACCATAAATGAGAGCGAAATTCAAAGAAAGTCTGTTTTTTTTTTTAAATATAATTCCCCAAATCAAAAATTTAGTAACCATGTTGGCAACACAAGCCTTTTCTACATAAAAAATTTGAAAGCATTGACAATTTCACATTGTATTGACAACATAATGTCATTTTGACTTTTATCTTTAAAAAAAAAACAGACTTTATTCAAATTTAAATTCCTACAGATCTGTTTGTATTTTACACTTTAAACATAAAACCAAAATGGTGGACGTAACTGTACGTAATATGGATGTTTAATATGTACCTACATAAAAGGTACAAAAGTGTACGTCTAATGTACGTTCTGAATAGGTCATATGACGTACGGACGTAAATATGACATAAAATGGACGTTTTAAGTATGTAGTGTGTTTGCTGGGATGGCGTGCTTCCAATAGAGCGGTGGTATATAAATATCTTGAAATTATTTTCCTGTTTAGGGTAGACGATTTTAGATGAAAATTTTTGTCGGCAAGCGAGAGATGCACTCTCAAACAAAACAAACAGCATAAGGTTATATCGATTTTCTGCTATAATGCTTACGGCTAACTGGTATTAGAATGAGATTAGTGCAAAGGCAAGAGTCGTTGGCTCTAGGCCTCTTAGGTATTTCATAACGCTTAAAGAAAACTATAGGGTGTTAATAAATAATGGGATCAAACTTCTAGGATAATTAGAACTCATTAAAATAAAAATAAAAAATTAATAGAAACATGGGTCCGCAAATGCTCAGTTTTCCAGATACTGGGTGTGAAACTTAGAAAAAAAATGTTCATTTTGCTCAAAAAAATTAATAGTTTTGGTAAAAAACAACACAAAATAATAAATCTCACCTTCACCTTTTCAATTCCACATTTTTCATTTCAGTACTGGAGTAGATTGCATTGGAAATTAAATATTTCATGTTCACTTATTCACTTGGAGTAAATTTGCAGAATCGGCTTTCTCGAATCCCTGTTTCACAACTTTCAATTTCAATCTCGATTTTAACACAAAAAAGTCTTCACTCTTTGAAAACTACAATAAAAAGCACAAAACGAAAATGTTTTATTTACAAAAGGTACCCTTTTAGTCCCAGATGATGTCGATGTAGGTTAGGTTGTAGGTTAGAAATAAAAGTAGGCTGGGATAGAAATCGATAAACCGCATTTGTGTCGATATTTGTTTTCCTTTTCTATCCTCTTTATTCAACTAGAAAGAAAAAATGTCGATATGGAACAGCTTCGGCCGGTAAATCGGGCAACTAAGCGCGTTCTGATTGGTGCAAAATCTGGCGGACTATTTCAAATATTGCCATTCTTTTCCCTTTAATATCTTCCTCAATAATTTTTTTAAAAATTAACCACATGGCCCTTTAAGTATTTTATCGGATAAGCTTCCAAACCATATGAATGAAATACTTAAATTCAATTGAGTGGGAAAGACCCATTCTCATGCTAATAATTTCACTTCTGACTCCAAACTTGTCATGGATTCCGAGTTCACTAAGACTCACTTCACAAACAGTAACAACTTTTCTATGATCGAATTGAATTCACGTATATAAAATCCATTTATTACTTATCCAAACGTACACAACAAATCTCGTGTAGGTATATTAAGATATAAATGAAACACGAATAAAGTTATGCGCATAAATATTGGTTAATCACTACTAATTCAATAACATTGAGAATTTCATACATCTGTCAAAACTGGTATTCCAACAATAAATTGACATGTTTTGATTGTTGATTTGAACCAATCAGATTGTAATTACGCGATAATTTGCACTAGTGCAAATTGGACCCCGTTATGCAATAAGGAACCAAATAACATTTTGGTTAAAAATGAGTTAGTCCCTTCTTTCAAACTTTAATATGGTTTCTCACATTTCGCAATACAGAACCAAGGTATAAATCACTTGTAGCGCCATCTATTGATTCAAAGAACCACCTGAAAATTCCAAAATGGGGGCTTTGTGATTTTCAACGAAGATCCAAGTATGCTTGGTTCTTGATTGCAAGATGCCAGTTAAAACTTCTTCAATATTGGGGAACCAATGTTCCTTGGAACCTTTTTGCAAAATGTGTTATTTCACTATTGCAGCTTAGGTAGCGAAGGTCTGTTGGTGGTGAATGTTAGTAGTCGTTATGTATTCCAAAAGAACAATATTAATGGTAGAAAAAGCTATGGCAATGTCGTCAGATATTCCAGGCACTTCGGTAAGTTGAATTAAATTATCATGATCTGTTTTATTCATTATTATGTGTAAATAATAATATCATAACCTCAAAATTTAATTATTATTGTTTTTATATAAAAAATACGTATTTGATCGTTATTTATGTGGAAAAAGAATAAACATTGTTTATAATTGACTACTCTTATTACATATTTTGATTACTCTTATTAGATATTTTGATTAGATCTATCATTTTATCAAAAATGCAGTTGGTTCCCTATTGCTAGTTTCAGCTATCTATCTATCTTTTATTTTGTCTAGTTAAACAAATAACTATGCTTGGGTTTGTTTGGTAATTATTATAATAGTATATTTCTTACAGGGTCTAGAAAAGCGTGAAGACACAAACTCCGAACTACAAAACAGTTGTGATAAATTTAGTGATAATGATCATTTAAAACACAATATCGAAGTTGATGATATTGAAGAGTCCGAAGACTCCGACGATTCAGTCAAGGACAAGGACTATGGTCCAACCGCTTCAGATGAATCCTCCGTCGATAGTGATTTCGATCAGCAAGAGGTGCCATTACAAGAAATTACAGAAGCAGAAACAAATAATAACAATATCACTATAGTGGAAAAATATAAGGGCCGTCCGAAAAAGGGAAGAAAAATAAAACATGAAGGACAGGATAGAGCAAAAAGGAAGAAACTGACAAACAGTAATAAGCAATATTATTCAGCTAAAGGAAAACTGGTTCATCCAAAAGAATTTGTTGAATATATATGTCCATGTTCCATGGAATGTCACCAAAAAGTATCTATTGAAGAGAGAAGGCAGTTTTTTGACCACTATTGGAACTTGGGAGACTATAACGTTCAAACAACCTACTTATCGACATGTGTTAGGGAAGAAAAGAAAAAACGGGCACATACTGCTGCCAGAAATCCAGAAAAGCGACAATTTTCCAGACAATACTTTATCAACAAACATCTTGTTTGTAGAAATATGTTTGTTAAAACTCTCCAAATCTCAACTAAACGCATTAATACATCACTTTGCAAGATAAGGAAATTATCAACACTTGACTGCCGAGGTGTTGCTGGTGGTCACAACAAAATTTCTGATGAGCAAAAAAATTCGGTTATCAGTCACATTAATAAATTTCCCCGCTATAAGTCTCACTACTGCAGAATGAAGAAAGACAAACAGGAATACCTAACAGAAGGAACGACACTTACAGTTATGTACAAGCTTTACAAAGATGAAAATGTAAATAATCCAGTCAGCTTCTCCTCTTACAAAAAAATCTTTTTACGTGATTTTAATTTAAAAGTCAAAAAGCCTAAGAAAGATTCCTGCAATAAGTGCGACACTTTACATCAAAATAAAAAATTTACCTGCCGGAGAGGAGAAAGATAAAATCAGTATGGAGCATAGCGTCCATTTGGCGGAAGCAGAGAAAGCTAGAAGTAAGATGAACAGTGACATCGAAAAAGCAATCAATAACAATGAAATAGAAACACTGACCTTTGACATGGAAAAAACACTCCCGCTACCACGTATTAGTACAAACATTATATTTTATAAAAGGCAGCTGTGGCTTTATAACTGCGGGATATTTGCAGGAAAAGAAACAAAGTCTACTTTTAACTTGTGGCTTGAAGGACAAGCGGGTCGCGGTGCCCAAGAAGTGGGTTCTTGTTTGCTTCTATATATTGCAAATAATATCTCAAAAACCGTTAAGAACCTGATATTATGGAGCGACTCCTGCGGAGGACAAAACCGCAATATCAAAATGGTGCTTCTGTTAAAATGTGCTCTTGAAGTATCTACACACCTCGAAAGTATAGAGCTGCGCTTTTTAGTATCGGGACATAGTTTTCTGCCCAATGACAGTGATTTTGGGGATGTAGAATGCGTTCTCAAAAGGCAAACTAAAATGTATTCGCCTGAGGATTACATCCAGGTTATGAAATCCTGCAGAAGGCAGCATCCCATTGAGATTGTATCTATGGAAAAGAAAAACTTTGTGAGCACCAAGATGCTCGAAAAAGAAATCATTAACAGAAAAAAAAGCTGCGTAGAGGAGAAGATCAACTGGTTGAAAATTAAAGAGATAAAGATTTTAAAAGAAAGTCCCTATAGTATTTTCATCAAAACAAATTATGAAGACTCCGACGACTATAAAGAAATAAATATTAAAAAAGGAAAAGGAAAACCACAGAAAACACCTTTTTCTAGACATTTAACACCTCTTTGGCCTGACGGAAAGCCTATAGCAGAAGCTAAACTCAAAGATATAAAGAGCTACCTACACTTAATTCCTCTGGCGGACCATCCATTTTATGTTAACCTTATTGGTGATGATACAATCGAGGAAGACCTAGAGGGATATAACGCAAATCTAGATTTCGAAATAGAAGAAGACTGATTCTCAAAAAAAAATATTTTGCAATAAGGAACCAAGTGTTTTTTTTTCTTGTTATATTGAAAATTTTCTGTTTATTTTTCTAGTGTTACCTTGATATACTCACAAGTAAATAAAATGCTACAAAAAAAACAGCTTCTTTTCATTCATAGTTGCTCTTGTTTTAAGTAAGAGCTAAAGTACTATTTTTATTTTTTTACTCAGAAACATGTTTTTGTTAGTTGGTCCCCTATTGCATAACGGGGTCCAATTATCAGATAATTGCATACTAACTGGTGCGAAAACTGGTGTTTTGACATTTTTTGAGAAAAAATTTAAATTTTTGATTTATGAAATTCTCTCATTAAATACAACTCGTGCAATGGAAATATATTTATAATTTTCGACAAATTTGCACTCATGCGTTTTTAACTGAAAAAGGCACTCATGCACTACGTGCACTCGTGCAAATTTCCCAAAAATTATCAATAATTTCCATTGCACTAGTTATATTATTATTGAAAATTATACAATTATATAGCAATCATTATTTATTAGACATTGGAAATGCTACGAGATGATGAAAAATATAGGTTATTAGATTCCATTCGGTTTTTCTTTTTGTCGAATTCTTGTATGATTGAATAAATACCATTTCTCAATCCAACACTGATTTCCGAGACGAACGATGAGGACGTCGGACCCCTATAGCCTAGGTGTTCGGGTTATTCCAAGCACGTGCCCACGTCGACCAACACGTAGGTTACGGAATTTTCTTTAAAAGCTTCGTGCAAAGTTAAGATTTTTCCGCTTTCAATCTGCTCCGGTTTGAAAATTTGTTTTAATTTACATTGATTGTATTCGCCTCTAATGAAAAGAAAATCCTACTTGATCTTAATTTGAGAGAGTTTGTTGGAATGGGGGAAGGGTGCATCTCAATTAAGAAAGTACCTATTAAATTTAGTGTTATTCACTCTCAATGAAGTTATTTTTTTTTTATTTTAATGGAATTATAAACTGTCAATATAAAATAATTATTCAAGATAATTCTACATTTTCTAGTCTTCGTTTAAACTTTGGTTTCACTAGGAAATATTTCATTCGCTTTCTGATAGGCTGTCAACCAAAAACCAATCCACCAATAAATTATTACCAGGTAACCACGAAACCCATCCGATTCCGGAAGTCTATAGGCATTATTATTCAAAAATGTCGTTATATTAAGTCACGAGCCTCAAAACGTGAATAGACTTTCTAAATAAATCGTTGCTTTATCTTTCAATTATCTGCACAATGTTTTATGGTGAGTACCTATAGTGGCATACCGTCACCGCCTACCATTATTTTACATCTTTATTTATGATGATTTGAGAGGAATCTTCACTAATATTAAGATTGGATCAGGTAGCAAGTGATTGGTTTCGTTTTCTTTTGATCACGGCAATAATTCTTTCAAAAGATCACGAAGCTGTCCCGTTAATTGGTTAGCGTCAGGAGGAATAATAGTTTATTAGAAATTGCCTGGTTGTATTTGACTAGAAGACATCCTGTTAATGAGAAGAAAATTACATTTTTCACTTGTTGTGGGTTTGGACTAAGTGAAGAAAGATTTGGTAACATGAAGACAAATATTAAGGTCATTGTACTAGGTCAGGAACGATCACCGGATATATTTGCCTTCCAGATATTATTGGCGTAGCATCATCCTTGGAAATTTGGCAGGTTGACTCTCGTATAATAATGACATTATAGGTCAAATAAAAGGCAGTTTTAAGTGTGTTTTACATAATTTCGCAACTTTCGCGGTATTAAAATTCTCTGGCCTATCTGGCCAATCAAATTTAACACATTTTTCAATGTTGCAATTTATAAACGGTACCTAACTATTTTAAATACCTGCAAAATCTGATAAAATTTGTGAGGCTTTCGCGGCCCAGGTTTATTGATAAGGGGTTTTCATTTGGGCTTAATGGCCGTCATAAGTTATAATTTCTTCCTGACGTTTCGCTAGCACGCGTGGCTAGCATCTTCAGAGGTGCTTCCATGTCCGATTCTGGTAGGAGACTAACGCGTTCCCGATCGTAAGTTGTATTTATGTGTGAGTGGCTGTGATGGGGTAGGGGAATACCAACAAACTGATTAGGTCATCTACCCTAACAGACACGGTTAAGAAAGGCATCATAAAAACAGAAGCAGTTCCACCACGACTCTACGGCCTACCCAAGATTCACAAACCGGAAGTCCCGCTAAGACCTATAGTGAGTGCACCTGGAGCACCAACGTACAACCTAGCGAAACATCTTGCATCGCTTCTTCAAACGCATGTAGGAAAAACTAGCTCTTACGTCAAGGACTCCACTCACTTTGTCCGGAAAATTAGGGATATTATTCTTCAACCTAACGATATCCTGGTCAGCTTTGATATCGTGTCCCTATTCACAAAAGTGCCATGTTGACAGAATCTCTTGACTTGATATCAAGTACCTTCCCCAATGACATAGTTGAGCTTTTTGGGACATGTCTCACTGGTAGTTACTTCCTGTGAACCGGCGATATCTACGAGCAAACGGACGGTGTAGCTATGGGAAGTCCGTTCAGCCCGATCATAGCCAACTTCTTTATGGAGGAATTCGAGAGGAAAGCTATAGAATCCTTTGACCACAAACCGACGGTATGACTTCGATACGTAGATGATAATTTGTGGTTTGGAGTCATGGAGAAGAGAAGCTTAACCAGTTCCTAGACCACCTGAACGAGCAACATCCTAGTATAGAATTTACCATGGAAAAGGAGAAAAACCAGGAAATGGCCTTCTTAGATGTGCAAAGAAATCTGGAGGAAAACTAATCCACACGGTGTACCGAAAACCTACACATACAGACAGGTACCTGCATGCACTTTCAAACCACCATCCAAGGCAAAAACGTGGAATTATAACAACGTTAACAGAATGTGCTCGGAACATCTGCGAGCCACAATATCTCGAGCAAGAACTAGATCATCTCAAGTCGGCCTTTCTATCAAATGGTTACAATGCATCTGAAATCGACAGGGCCATGCGACACAAAACTGACACACGACAAAACGCGGATGAACAACGAGTGGTGGCTAATGCATATCTGCCTTTCATTTCTCGAGTGACAGACAGGATAGGGAAAGTCTTGAAGAAACACAACATAAAAACAATCTTCAAGCCAACAAGGAAAATACAGCAATCAATCAGATCAGCCAAGGATAAGAGGAACCCACTGTCAAGCGCTGGAGTCTATCGTATATAAGTACCATGCACATGTGGTAAGGTATACATAGGAACGACAAAAAGATCCATGGGAACCAGGATGAATGAGCACAAAAGAAACTGCAGACTAGGACAATCGGAAAAATCGGCAGTTGCGGAACATGCGCTTAGTGAAGGGAATCATGAAATACTCTTTGGTGAGGTCAAGCTTCTTTCTCCAGCTTCCGGATACCACAATCGTCTTGTACGTGAAGCTATAGAAATCCACAAACATACGGAGAACTTCAACAGGAAACAAGAAACACTAAAACTCAACCAAATCTGGAACCCGATCCTCAAAAACGCAAGAAAGATCCCATTGAGTACAGAGAAAATTGAGATTAGCCACGTGCCGCGAAGCCCCGCCCCTCCCTCCCACATAAATACAACTTACGGTCGGGAACGCGTCAGACTCCCACCAGAATCAGACATGGAAGTACCTCTGAAGATGCTAGCCACGCGTGCTAGCGAAACGTCAGGAAGAAATTCCAACTTACGACGGCCATCAAGCCCGAATGAAAACCCCTTATCTGCAAAATCTTTTGACATTTCTCAAAATTCGGCATTGTCAAATTTATTTTATCCCATTTTGACGTTTGAAAATGACATTATTGAACGCATAACAATAAAGGTAAGGAGAAGTTTATCACCTCAGTGATTTAAAAACATTTTAGCTTACTCTCGGCATTTTAAGTCACTCTGCCCAACTAAAAATCTGAAACCTCAGTGATTTAAAATATTTTTAACTCACTCCCGGCATTTTTCCTTCAACTTTATTTATAAAATTTTCACAAAATGGGATAAAATTTTGTATACATCACGTGAGTTAAAATATTTATTCATTCGAAGAAAATTAACCCACTCGCTAGGGCTCGTGGGTTAAACTTTCTTCTCATGAATAAATATTCATTTAACTCACTTGGTATATAAATAACTATTATATTCAAGATGCTCAAAATAATTTCACAAGAAAAAATAAGGGAAATAATAAAATCGTAACATTTCGAGACAAACATACCAGAGGTTTTTGGGGAATAATAATGGACCTTTCTCATTTTACCTGTGCTGCGCGCGCATCTTGTGGGTGACAGATAATTAAATCGTCAATTTACTAAACACGGTCTGACCCTGACGTATTTAAGCTAACCTCAAAAATCAATCAGTATCAATCAATTATTGCTGAAAATTATTACAAAAACTGTTTATGATACAATGGTTCAAATGAGTTGAATGAGTTCTTGTCAGAATTAGGCGAAAAAGAAGTCAAACCTTTCTTTTCACAAGTTCCCAAGCAATCAAATTGTAAGAAAACAATAGTTACGTGCTCTCAACCCGAATGAAGACGATTTAGGTTGGGACAGAGATTTGAGGGTTCGTAAAATAACGATTTTTATATCAAATACAATAATAATGTACAATTAAAGGTTTGCTGCAAACATTTTTGCTGCGGTGGGTTTTCTTTCTAATTAATGTTAATACGTATTTTGTCATATTTACGTTTAAAAATAAACAAAAACAGAAACATAACCGAAATTGCACAATTTGACAAGTGGAACCAATCAAAGTCATTCCACACAGGTATCGCGCGTCATTATATGTCTCTTTCTTTATTGCAGAAATCTTAATAAACTATCCTTGTTGTTCATTGCATGAGAAAGGTCCATTGAAGCCCAACTACCAGATATATTTGGGGTAGGTATAGTTTAGATGTACCTAGATGTAAAGCCAGTTTTCACAACCAGCAACCAATATTTTTATCTACGACTATTTAATAGTAGACAATAGACGCATTTTGCTTGTTATAGTAACCACATAATAGTATATAAAATACCTGAATAAAATGAATAGGTAGTCGTATATAAAGCATAAAATCTGTTTTTTTTTTAAAGATAATTCCCCAAGTCAAAAATTTAGTAACTATGTTGGCAACACAAGCCTTTTCTACATGAAAAATTTGATAGCATTGACAATTTCACATTGTATTGCCAACCTAATGTCAGTTTGACTTTTATCTTTAAAACAAAAAAACGCACTTTAGTATTTGACTCGCGTATAATGGCTATATTACACTCGCCTGCGGCTCGTGTAATATAGCCTACAGTAAGTATACGCTCGTTGAATAATATACTATTGTTGGACCAACCCGAGAAAAATGTTACTGCGAAAACATATTTATGCTGTTAAGCTGTTACGGTTACGTTGGATATATTTTATTTCAAATAAATTAAATAATTTCACTACCTACCCAATTTTTTTTTAAACTATAATTTGGAAAAATATTTTGGAACTGAATCTACTCAGATATTTTACACATTCTGGCAACTCGGCTTTTTGTTTCATAACCCTGAAATTTGAAAAATACAGTATCCGCCAAAATAAACAGTACTGGACATATAAATTATATCATTTATTAATTTGTATCATGCGTATATGTTTAAAAAATGCATCATAGCGAAGCAAAAAAGCTTCATAACGATTCTGCAAATCATTGGAAATATTTATTAAGAGTGGTTGCAGAAATTTTTCTGAGACTTATTTCAAACTTGACCGGAAATAGTGCTCTACTAAGAAAACTCCTTAAGTTGAAAGATACATAATGACGAAGATTTTAAACTTAACTTAATGTCAACCTCATAACTAATCCCAAGTAAGCGAAATATGATAAATGCAACTTGCGTGCGCAATTACTCAGAGGTCTAGATTTCGGTACTGTTTATTTTGGCGGATACCGTATTTTGTCATCAAATGTCATTATTATTCGAGGGTCAACCTGCCAAATTTCCAAGGATGATGCTACGCCAATAAAATCTGATGCTCGTATACGTATCCTTTATTTTTTTGTAACGTAGTAAAGGATGAGAATATGTTCTAGTTAGTGATCTGTGAAATAACAAGTTTTATTTTTAGTACATTTATCGTGAAACTGCAAATTGGCAAGCAACCATTTTATTCTTTGTTTACATTTCATTCTCCCTCAGGTTCCGTTTATTTCAATTATTTATAATAATTGTTAAACTGGATTTATTTTGTGAATGTATAGGTTAATATTGCGTGTTATTGTGTTTGTGGTAGTACATAATTAATTTTAAATAAAATGAGCCATACCGCCAAAACACAAGTTCGTCGCTGTGTTGTAGGCAGGTCGATGCCAAAACAGTTTTAAAAAAATTTCCACATAATAATAAAAAGAAGGCGTTTATGGCTATTACCCATGGAAAAAAAATGGAAGAATTTTCTAAAGCACATCATGATTTATTTTTTGGTGGAGATCACTTTGATGTAAATAACCATTTTGTTGATTTATAGTTTTTAGTCTAAACACAAAAATCAAAAAGACTCAGTAAAACTATAATCAACCCACCATAACATATGTACAAATCGAGATACAGATCATTTCCCAGGGATCTGTATTGGCGATTTCGATTACCGATAGGGGCGCTGGCGTTTGTAAACAAATACGGCGGAGAACGAGTAATATTTTGACGTTCAGCATTGTATTTATATGCATTCGTATTTTTTTCGCTAATTTTCTCGTTGTTATCGTAGCTTTTTCGGTAGTTTTTTACTATATTTCATAAATTTTGAACGTTTTGACTTTCTTTAGTGCATTTCGTATCCATACAACACGAAATATGGAAAATTGAGGCCTGTTTTCGAGTTTGGCCACAGTTTTATCTTACCTGCAGGCTGGCGTAGAAAGCACGATCACTATTTTTCTTAGGAAAATAATGAAAATGAATAGTTCTGTCTGCACCTTTTCGGGAATGGCATTCGTATACACAACAGTTTGTGTTATGTTTAGACCGCTTGTACTTGGAGGCAGATGCCATTGAATTCCTGTAATAGGACCTCACAGAATCACAATAAAAGCTTTTCCTTTATTATTTCCTACTTAGTACTTTTCGACACAAAACACGTAATTTAAATTAGGAACGAACATAAAACATCGAAAAAGCAAGAAAATATTCCCCAATACGGTATGTAAACAAACAATCTATCACTCGTTAAGTTAGTTCCAAATATTTCCGTCAGGTGCCGCATTGATTTTTGAAATCGCCAATACATGAAAAAATTGAAGGTAAGTAGATATTAAGCCAAATAATATGTCATTTTTATTTTTCCATTTAATTTTGAGATGAACATTAGTTAATCTTCTTACAGATATATATTTATTTAAACTCTTTTGAGTATTTTGTCTCACTGCTTATTAAAAGATTACCAAAGGGCATTTGCTGATAAATCTCAATATATTTAATTCATCATATCTGTTGTATTTTCTTGTTGCAAATTGACACTGACATGCAAAATTTTATAAAATGGAAGATTACGGGAGGTCATAAGATTCTCGAACAAGATGTTGTTCCACACAAGCTACTGGGACTGGATGTGGATGATAGTATATTTCCAGATATGAAAAAACCAAGATTAGATGTGCCTGCCGAGGGAAGCAGCATTCTGCTTAGAGAAACTGTATTGAGCGACAATGCAGTATTTGCAACTACAAAAAAACGTATTTCAGATGCTAGTATATACCTATTGTAGAAAATTGTGGATTATTTGGACCTTTTAGAGGAAAACACTGCGATCATGACAGACGCTTTAAACGTGTTGAACATGTATACCTACGTTTGGAATCGTCTCCGCGAAAAAAGCTATCAATTCATATGAAGATTTGGGCATTCGGTCGATTTAACCGTACGAGTGTACACCGTAAAAAAATTGAGTGAAAATCAACTCAAAATTTAATCAATTTGGTGTCAAAACAAGTCCACACCAGATTTTGTGAAAAATTAACATAGTTTTCTTGAGTATCTTTAAATTACACCAAAAAATTAACACAAAAATGAGTAAAATTTACTCAATTATTAGTATTTAATTGAACTAAATTATCAATCTTGAGTTAAATTTCACTCAAAAATGTAGTAAAATTAATTCAGGTTTGAGTAAAATTACTAATTAAATAATAATAATTGAGTAAAATTAGCTCAGGTTTGAGTAAGTTACTCATTTTTGAATAAAGTTTTGAATGACTTTATTATTGGACGAAATTAATAAGTAGATCATCAAACATGTAGATTTTCCTGGGCTTTCCGAATATAACATCAAAAAATAATTGAAACTCGAATCTGCCAAGTTCGCGCACTACTGTATACCTTTTCTTGAAACATTTCAGGTCATTTTCGACCTACCTGTAACTCAGCTCTGAAGTGTAATAAAAAACTGAAATTTTGCACAGTCTTAGATCTTTATAGACCTAATACTAAAACTAAATTTCATCGTTTTCTATCAACCAACAAAAAAGTTACATGGCCTGAAAAAACGCCAATTTTGTCACTCACTTATGTATAGACCATCAAAATTCTAGGGTACTTCCAAACATGCTAGAAGGCTGAAATTTGGCATACTGATATGAATTATGGCAAAACCCATGGAAAAAAACAAAAACCCTGAAAATTCGACCACCCTACACAGCTATCGTTAAACACAAGAGTCTGGGGAACAGACAGACGAAGCTTCACCGTAATTCGTGATAAGGGCTAGTCTTTGTATGTTCGTATTTTAAACGAAATTAGAGCTAATCCAAATTAACCTGTCATCGTAATAATCTTAAAAAAAATCATAAGAAAAAAAGCAAAACTAAAAAAAAAATGATATTGGCAAACAGAGCTAATCCAAACTAACCCGTCCTCTTAATATTCTTCAAAAGAAAAATAAAAACCCTAAGAAAGAACAAAACTTGAAAAAAAAAATAAAATAAAATGTATTGCTTTCAACGAGAATCGAACCTGGGACCATTTGCTCCAAAAACGTATGTGCAAGCTATGTGTGCGTATTCTAGCCGATCCTAAACGAACCCATTAGGATCGGTGCAACATTTTGGTGAATTTAGCCACGCACGGAATATCATTCTGCATCCTTCGTAGCTCCGTATGCCTGCTCCCCAGACTCTTCTCTTAAATACACAATCAGTGTTGCCAGACGGAATAAAAAAAAATCGTGAGAATCGAGGAAGAAAAATCGTGAGAAATCGTGAGACTAAAAATTGCTTTAATAAATAATAAAATAAAGCACAACAATTTGTTCTTTTATAGATTTTTGATAAAGTAAACATGATTTTACATTCATAAGAAATAAACATTTTATTATTAGCTCTTGTATCCTTGTATTTTCCGTTTTTTAGCGTTCAGATATTTCTAGAAGCTGTTTTTGATTAAGTTCACTATCCGCAGGATTGCTCATAAGGCGTACGTTACGTTCGCCAATTCTCGAGACGGCAGCTGGTCTCTGAGTGACGTCACCACTATCAGCAGTTGATAATGATGATGTCACCGGCAGACCTCGATGGATTGCTTGCGATTCAGGCTGTGCTTGTGAGTTAATTTTTCCGCCGATTTTAAATTTACAATAGTATATTGTTGTATTAGGACTAGAAGCTTTACTTTTTTGTGCTGAAGCCTTAGGTTTGCGAGCCGAACGTAGTGAGGCTTGCAATACTGCTGAAGCACAAAAAAGTGCTTCTACTCCGTATGCAACACGCTATTTTTTCTCCAAACAAATGGGGTAAGCTCGGGGGCAAGTGAATGGTTGAAAGGCAGTAGAAGTACGAGCGGCACTAAAAGTACTTTTGCTGCCGCTGGGGTTGCCAAGCAGCATAGAAATTGAATATCTACCACCTCGACAGGTGTTAACCCGCTGGATTTGCCTAGCAGCATAGAAATCAAATTTCTGACATCTTGACAGGAGTTAACAAAGTGACGTTTTTCTGACGTTTGGAGAAAAAAGAACATTTTAACGTTTAGGAATTCGTTTTTTTGACCAATAGTGTTTTAAAACTCGGATAATGCATTCTACACCAAGAGTTGAGATCTGAGACTGACATGGCATGTACCAGGAGCGGCGTAACATAACTAAATATTGTATAGTGGATTTTTATTTCGATTGAACATTAAATTTAATTACTGATTTGTACTACTACAGAGAGAATTCGTAAGAATTGCTACATCAATCGTGAGATCGTGAAATTCTGACCAAAATCGTGTAATCTTACGAATAATCGTGAGAT
Source organism: Ceutorhynchus assimilis (assembly GCA_917834065.1). Taxonomy (NCBI): domain Eukaryota; kingdom Metazoa; phylum Arthropoda; class Insecta; order Coleoptera; family Curculionidae; genus Ceutorhynchus; species Ceutorhynchus assimilis. The sequence goes on from OU892279.1 coordinate 20,904,322, forward strand.
CTGGCAACACTGTACACAATATGTGTAAGCAGCATTCAATGCTCGAAGCTCTTCCTAGTCCATATGTTGAACTCATCGCTTCATCACTTGAACTTTCCAAAATTTCTCCTAAAAAGAGCCCGTGAAGCGCTTTAAAAACATAAAGAGTATGACTCAATGACAGCGGGATTAGAAGCAAGTATTGTAATCAAAGAAGGAGTTAGAATTATGTTAGAGCGAAATATGGATTATAGTTTGGGTCTGGTAAATGGTTCTATAGGAGTTATTCAAAAAGTGGAATGGTAGGGGATCAGAATAAAAAAGTCACAGCTCTTGAAACAAAATTTAACAATGGACTTAATTATGAAATTTCTCCAGTCAAAACAAAATTTTATATTATTAGATTATTAGTCGTGCATACGTCCACAGAGAACAATTTCCAATTTGTATATTGCATGCTATCACCATTGCCAAAAGCCAAGGCTTAAGTCTTCCTTATGCTCTTATTGATATAGGTTTATCGGTATTTTTATGCAGCCAGGCATTAGGTATGTGGCGATTTAGAGAGTTTCAAGTTTGGAAGGAGTTCATCTTATAAACTTAGATACTAATAACATTAAAGCGCAAGTGTCCGCAATTTCTGAATACAACCGATTAAGTTCATCATATCGTCCTGAAATTCCGCGAATTGAAGCTCAAAAAGGACCAAATAGGAAGCATAGGAACAATGATCGAGAGTGGGCTTCACGAAAGCAAGTTTTAGAAGCTCAAGAAGGCGATGGGAAACCAGTAGCAAAAAGAAAAAGACCTAATGCGCCAAAAAAAAAAGTTGAATAATGACATTATTCTTATTGAAATCCTTAAAAAAATTAGTGAAATTATAACAAAAACATTTCATGTAAAAAAATGGCCAAGTACGCGAAAATACTTATCCCCCAAAAAAGAAGTGAAATCAAAGTCAAGCCAAGTTCTTTAATACGCATTCGAAAATAACATGGTGGCTTTATTTATTCTAAAATATTTCAAACTTGGCGAGTACCTACAGTCAGAAAGTTCCTTTCTTCTAAATTTAATTGCTATTGTTCATTAACTTATTTCATTTGTCATGTATCTACATAATATAAAGTTAAATAAAGTTTTTCAAAGTAATGACCCTCTTTAACCCTCCATTAGGCGCGCGAGTTTATAAAACATCATTAGTCGCGCTGTATCACAGAGATACATGTACTAAATAAAGCATTGATAAACAAATTGAACCATCTGATAAATTTCGGTTTTACAATTTCTATGTATTTATTCGTGTACTCAACAATCACTTTTTACTGGAAAAGAGATTCCAGAAGTTGGATTCTGTTTTCGCAGTAGTTGCAGTTTGGCCAACAACGCCCGGCAGCTTTACCATATTATGTGGTCTCTTCGGAGTCAGCTTGGGAGGAATTTTGTCTCATCAGTTCCATCTTCACCTGAGATGAACAGCCTCTTGTACCATAATATTTAGATGAAAAAAATACCAAGAAAACAGTTACAATTGAGGAGTACCGTTGGTAATAAGAAAAGTAGCGTTGTATCAGTCAGGCACAAAGCCGAGCGCACTCCTAGTTTTTTGGAAATTTCAAATTTCCAAATAGACGTACGACCATACTAGAGTCTAGCCGTCACAGCCGGAGCAAACCCGATAATAGCCGATCAGCCAACTCTGGTGCATAGAAAATCGAGAACAAGAATTTAATTGTTATTTCTATCGTTTCTTTAACCAATCTTATTTTTATCAAAGCAAAATTAAAAGTCCATTTTACAAGATAATAATTATTTGTAAAAATATTACATTTTTTGTAGTTTGGATTTAGGATAGTAATATAATATTTCGATGTCGGATGATCCAGCAAAACTCTGCAAAAGAAATCCGATTCAATCTTAATGAACGTTAATAATGTGGAAAGTTATAGGGTGGTGGAACAGGCATTATTGCCTATAAACCTAGTATTGACCACTTTAAAACGAAAACAAAATGAACTACTCCCCTTATTTACAAATGAGCGAAAAAAGTTACCAATTATTACTCCACAGAGGAAATGTATTTCAAAAAAAAAAGAATGCAAAAATCCGCATCTAATCTCCAACGTCGTGAAAGAGAAGAAAAAAACGCATTAATTTTGCAGACTATATTAGACTCTAATGATAATTCCACGGACTCGAACACGGATACGTAATACCTATAGAAAATTTAATTTCAAGGCATGTTCAAATTACAATATTTTTTGATATTGTTCTATCAGTTGTTACGATAAATTTATCATTTACGTAACATGTTCCATCTTTTCTTATTTTCATTATAGAGTTGCATTTTTTCCATTTCAGAATTCAAAATAATTTCCAATATTCTAAAAATATCCATTGAATTCAAATTTAAATTCAAGTATAGCTACTACTGCTATGTGTTTGCTTGATATATCACCAGCGAATGAAAACACTGTTTTACTAATAACTCGGTTTAATTCTGGGCACTGAACATACAAATAAATCGAAATACTTTATTTTGTTAACAACAACACGATATCATAATTGCGCGGCAACCAGCTGACTAGAAGTAAACAACAACCTGGGACAGCTGTCTTCTGTCACGTCACGTCAGGCCGCCACCCTAATAACACAGTAACATCGCAGAAACATTCCAGAAACATCCATCAGGGATAATGAAGACGTCCCTGGGAGGTCCCTATTTTCCTGGGGACATCCCTGGGATGTTGCAGGCAACAGCCGTGTCATCATTTGCGATGTCCTATAAACATCTCTCAGGGATGTTTCTAAGATGACGCGGGATGTACCTAATACATCCGGGGCAGGTGTAAGAAACATCCTCTATATGTTTCTAGTATGACTTTAATACGTGAAAGAATTTTAGGATTATGGATTAAAAATTACCTAATTCAATAATTTTCAATTTTCGTTCTATTTTCTGGAAGTCAGATAGAACTTTTTCCAAAAAAAAAACAAAAATTGAAAATTATAAAATTAAGTAGGCACATCAGTTTCCAATAACATTTTTTATTGAAAAAATAAGGTACATGCATACTTATATTGATTATCTATCAACTAATAATAACCGACGGACAATTTTGCCTAAATAATGTAGTATTTATGCCCCGTCATGTCATCGAAAACCATAGTTTGGCAGTGGCAGCATGTTGTAGTGGGGGAGTTCGGCGTTTTCTTTTTTTTTTTGGTGCTCCAATTTCATAAAGGTACCATTAACTAACCAAAACAACCACAGAACCAAAATCCAAAGTTCTTGAAGTACAATTCAACTTGCACACCTAGAATGTAATCAACTATGAAAACAAAAAATAATTATTGGTTATTTTCTCTTACCTAATGAAGAATGAAGTTCGGGTTTTTAGGGGCTATTTATTAGAAAAGTTAGAAATTTCCTAACCGACGCCATATTGAAATTAAATAAACTAAACAATTGATAGTTATGCGACGTTATCTTTCAACAAATAATCTTTCTCACCAACTAATAAGCACTGGTAGGTCGCAGAGATCCTTTCGAACACAAAATGGCACAACTAGGTGTAGCGAAAAACCACAAATTGACAAATCCTCCACACAGCACGACGCCATTACGAAATAAAATTCCGCCCAACAACACAAGCGAAGCGCACAGGACGACCCGTTCGACTGATTCTGCCCGTCTGCGCTGGCTGCGGCGCCGACCCTACGTGGTGGCGTGCCCTCCTGTCCTGACCGGTACAAGTACAAATGCCTGAGCACGCGCCTGCGCCATACACTTCGGCTTCACGAATATTCACGATGTTTGAAAGTTGAAAAGAGAGAAGACTTTTATCAATACATATTTTATTTTATTCCAAGTTGTAAGTCGAATGAAAAATTAAATTTTGCTGTTGTTACAATACAAAATTAATATTAAGTACCTTATCTATATACATTACAGGTATATTATGGAATTTGAAATTAGTTTGTGTGTGTGATAGAGACATTTTCAGAAATCACACAAAATTGGCAAATTTAATACTGGGTCCTGCCGGTCTGAGGTCCTACCTAGTTTTGTAAAATAATGTTAGCCATTTTTCAGCTGTAATAAGTATCTAATTTTGAGAACGAAAAATCTTTTTGTCGATAGATATTTTCGAAAGGATGTTTCTAAAACATTTCAGGACAATCATCCTAGAGATGTTACATTACAAACATCGCAGCGATGTACCATTTATGTCGGAAACATAAGGACCTTAATGGTACATAAATAGGATGTTTCTGGGAGATCGGTGTTATTAGGGCAGGGTTGTACGCAATAGTTGAGCCATCCAGGGTTGAACACAACGGACTCGCGGAACAATGACGCCACATCTACTCCCCTCCCAGTGACCAAGCCACTTGTGGGAGGAACGAAACCTTCTTTTTTGAGTAAGTGCGAAGAGGGCGGTCCATGGTGAAGGATGACGCTGGGTGATTCTCCAGGGTGGATGAAACGGTATCGGGTTTAAGGGTGTAGGCTGGCTTCAGGGCGTCCACAGAGACAGTCTTCTCAACGCCATTGATTCGAATGCTGTACACTCGGTCATTTATTCTCTTGACGACTTCATGCGGGCCAGTGTAGGGCGGTTCGAGCGGGCGACGAACAGAGTCCACTCGGCGGAAGACATGACTGCAAGTTGCGAGGTCCTTGAGGATGAAGCAGCGAGATTTGATATGGTGAGCCGTAGGTGTTGGGCGGACTTTCCTGATGTGGTCCCGGTATTTTTCGAGGAAGACTTGGAGATCAGCTGGGGGTGACTCAGAGGTGAATAATTCACCAGGTATACGCAGGGGTGTCCCATAAAGGAGCTCCGCTGGTGAGGCATTCAGGTCTTCTTTCAGGCGCGTACGCAGACCCAGAAGAACGGTCGGAAGCACTTCCGTCCAGGGCGTGGGTGCTTGACACATAAGGGCTGCCTTCAAAGTCCTATGGAAGCGCTCTACGATGCCATTGGACTGCGGGTGATAGGGCGTGGCGTGGATTACCCGCGCTCCTACAAGGCGTGCAAGAGCCGAAAATAGTGAAGATTCAAATTGCGTGCCCTGGTCAGTTGTGATGGATAGTGGCGTTCCGTAGTTGCAAATCCAATTGACATAGAGAGCAGACGAGACGGTGTCAGCTTCCATGTTCTGGAGGGGTACTGCAACAGGCCATCTAGAAAATCGATCAATTATGGTTAAGCAGTAACGAAATTTGTTGACTGGTGGTAAAATGATGAGGTCTAGGTGAATATGCTCGAATCTGTTGTCAGGTACGGTGATGTGCTGTGGTGCGAGACGATTGTGTCGTTGAATTTTGGATTTTTGACACTGAATGCATTGGCGGGACCACTGGAGGGCGTCCTTCTTGATTCCAGGCCAAACAAATTTTTCTTTGAGGCTTCGAGCAGTGACTCGGCCGCTGGGGTGTGCCAAACCATGCACAACATCAAAAGCTTTGCGTCGGAGACTTGTCGGAATGTAGGGTCTGATGCGATCTGAAGAGATATCACAGAGGACGTTGGCGTTTTCAATAACAAGCTGTTGCAGATTGAGCGATGATTCTTGTGGCGTATCTTGGTCTTCAAGCTGTGCAGCTTCGATGGCTTTAGGAGACAGTGACGTTGGCATGGAGATAGCGTTAATACGAGACAGGGCGTCAGCAACGGCGTTGTGTTCTCCCTTGACATAGACGATTTCTGTGCTGAATTGTGAAATAAAGTCCAGTTGATGGAGCTGTCTGGGGGATGCTTTTTCAGCGCGCCGAGCAAAGGCGTATACCAGTGGGCGATGATTAGTTTTGATGATGAACTGGCGTCCTTCCAGCTGGTGACGAAAGAACTTTATTGCAGCGAAAATCGCTAGCAGCTCGCGATCGTAGGTGCTGTATCGCGTTTCGGTGGGACTCAACTTGCGGAAAAAAAAACCTATGGGCTTCCAGCAGTCGTCGATCAGCTGTTCAAGTGCAGCTCCAATGGCGAAGTCCGAGGCATCAGTGACGAGTGCGAGACTTGCAGAGGGTGAGATGAAGCTGGTACAAGTCGCTTTGACAATGCTTTCTACACAGTCTTGGTAGGCCTTCTCTGAGCTGGGTGTCCAAGGGATGGGCCGTTTGTCTTTTTTCTTGGCACCCTTCATAAATGCATTGAGAGGGGCTTGAAGTTCAGCGGCCTTTGGAATACAGCGACGGTAATAATTGAGCATTCCCAAAAACTTACGAAGGTCAGAGATGGTCTCTGGCTTGGGGTAAAAAGCGATGGCTTGGATCTTGGAATCAGGTGGTTTGTATCCGAGCTTGTTGATGGAGTAGCCGAGGTACATAACTTCTGACTTGTTGATTTGGCACTTGCTGAGGTTGATAGTGAGTTTGTTCTCACGCAGTACATTAAAGATTTTGCGTAGATGTTGCAGATGTTCCTCATGGGAATCCGAGAACACTATCAAGTCATCAATGTAGCATGCTGCGAAGTCAATACCACGGAGAAGGTTGTCCATATGACGTTGAAATGTCTGAGTGGCATTGCGCAGGCCTGGAGGCATACCCAGGAACTCAAAAAGCCCAAAAGGGGTAGTTATCGCTGTTTTGGGTATGTCCTCTGGTGCTACAGGAATTTGGTGGTAAGCTCGAACCAGGTCAATGACAGTGAAGACACTTTTCCCATGCAGCCGCTGAAAGATGTCTTCTGGTAGTGGTATGGCGTACCGATCTGGCACAGTCTGGGAATTGAGCCTCCTAAAATCACCTGTGGAACGCCATCCACCTTGCTTTTTCTGGACCATGTGTAGAGGACTGGCCCATGGACTGCTGGAGGGACGGATAACAGCATGATGCAACAGGAGGTCGAAATCCTCTTTAGCAATCTTTAGTTTCTCTGAGTTTAGCCGACGTGGACGGTCATTGACTGGCGGTCCAGTGGTGACTATGTGGTGATGAGTTCCTGTAGGGGCGTCCACTGATGGGGCTGACGTCAATAAACTCTTCCAGCAACTTGCTATAGGGTTGACTGAGTGTAGGAGGTGCATATTCTGCATTATTGACAGTGGAAACAGTATGAAGTTCGGTTTCATGCATTTCAGCAGGAGAAGACAGTGAGGTGAGAGAGTCCAGAAGGCGCTTGTGCTTTAAATCAGGAAGGAGGCCATGATGTAAAAGCAGGTCGGCACCTATGATTGCTGATTTGACGTCTGCAATGATAAATGCCCACTTGAAGGATCTGCGGAGTCCAAAATTGAGGTTAAGAAAGTGTTGACCATACGTTTTGATAACTGTTGCATTGGCTGCATATAGCATGAGGTCAGCAGGCAGAAGTTTTCGTTGAAAGAAGCTTCTTGGAATCAAGGATACAACGGAACCACTGTCGATAAGGAACTTCATGCCAGTGACCTTGTCTATGACGTGCAGGCGACTTTCTTTAGATGGGAGGCAGGTGCTGTTGACATTGCTGTCGCTTACCACCTGAATAGGCGACAGAATGTTTAGTTTTCCTGGCGCGGAGATGCTAGTGGCAGCTGAGATGTGCAGGGTTGCACACATTTTTGGGCCCGGGCACCGAATTTTCGATGATATCGGCATTCTCCAGAAGTGACAGAACGCTCACGTGGTTCTCGACTAGCAGAGGTGAGACTCTGTCTGATGGCAGAAGTGAGGTCCTTCTGAGCAATGGTTAGTTCTGTGATGGCTTGTCTGAGTTCGTTCAGCTCGGAGGCTACTGAAGAACCATGTCCATGCTGGCGAGAGCTCTGGTTGACGGCCATGACACTGCCACCAGGGATGTTTGTCATGAGCTCATCAGCTGCAGCAGCTAGTTCGTTAAGTGAATTGGCCTTGAAAATTTTCAGCAAGTGCTGAATGCTGACAGGCAGAAGGGCCAGCCATCGTATGCGGAGCACGTCTTCTGTAGCACGATTGCCGGCAAGGGCTCGCATTTCACGAAGCAACTGTGAGGGTTTTCGGTCACCTAGTTCTAGATCAGTGAGCAGTTTGTGCATCTGAGAGTCTTCGGAGGCTGTTAGTCTACTTATTAGGTTAGACTTGAGATTTTGGTACTTATCTTGAGGTGGTGGAGCCTTCAAGATGTCTGCAACTTCCGTGATTGTGTCCGGGTCCAGTGATTTTACCAATTGATAGTACTTGGTGCTATCGGACTGTATACGGTGGGCTTGAAAGACTGATTCAATCTGCAGGAACCATAGGTCTGGATGAGAACGCCAAAAGAGTGGCAGATTGCAGTTGTAAACTGCGTCAATGGCATAACTCTGCTGCTGGTTGAGCATCATGGGGGCTGGGAACGAATTTACTACTGGTTGGGCATATGCTTGCTGATAGCTCACCGGGTGATTTGTTGGATTAAAATGCACCGCGGGATCAAATGCTGTACTGCTGTGAGGGCCAGAAGGTTGAGGCATAGGAATACTCACTGACGAACTCCTGTCTGGTTGCTGGTTGGTAAAAGAGCTGTTTGCAGCCAATTGCTGATCAGGATCTACTGAGGAGTCGAAATTGCTTTGCATCTTGATTTTTTTAGTAGTCAGACACGTCTTTTAGGTTAGAGGCCGAGTGGTACGCGGAGATATATCACGTCGGGGTCACCAGTTATAGCTACTACTGCTATGTGTTTGCTTGATATATCACCAGCGAATGAAAACACTGTTTTACTAATAACTCGGTTTAATTCTGGGCACTGAACATACAAATAAATCGAAATACTTTATTTTGTTAACAACAACACGATATCATAATTGCGCGGCAACCAGCTGACTAGAAGTAAACAACAACCTGGGACAGCTGTCTTCTGTCACGTCACGTCAGGCCGCCAGGGTTGTACACAATAGTTGAGCCATCCAGGGTTGAACACAACGGACTCGCGGAACAATGACGCCACACAAGTAATACAAGTGCTGCCATCTATGTACATTTGCGTAAAGTGCAAGTATCAAAAATTTATTTTTTAGTACTGCCATCTAGTGTGCGATCATCGATCTGATTTACATTTCAAAGTATGATTTCTTATTTCGCATTTTGGCAGTAATTTGTATTTTTTTTTTGAAAGAAATAATATTCATCTCACTTTTAGCAAATAGATATATTTCTGTCCTTTTTTAACTTTTGATTTTTAAATATTCATTTTTGTCTTAATGATCCAATGGACCTTTCTCATGCAATGAACAACAAGGATAGTTTATTAAGCTTTCTGCAATAAAGAAAGAGACACATATAATGACGCGAGATACCTGTGTGGAATGACTTTGATTGGTTCCACTTGTCAAATTGTGCAATTTCGGTTATGTTTCTGTTTTTGTTTATTTTTAAACGTAAATATGACAAAATACGTATTAACATTAATTAGAAAAAAAACCCACCGCAGCAGAAATGTTTGCAGTAAACCTTTAATTGTACATTATTATTGTATTTGATATAAAAATCGTTATTTTACGAACCCTCAAATCTCTGTCCCAACCTAAATCATCTTCATTCGGGTTGAGAGCACGTAACTATTGTTTTCTTACAATTTGATTGCTTGGGAACTTGTGAAAAGAAAGGTTTCACTTCTTTTTCGCTTAATTCTGACAAGAACTCATTCAACTCATTTGAACCATTGTATCATAAACAGTTTTTGTATTAATTTTTCAGCAATATTGATTGATACTGATTGATTATTGAGGTTAGCTTAAATACGTCAGGGTCAGACCGTGTTCAGTAAATTGACGATTTAATTATCTGTCACCCACAAGATGCGCGCGCAGCACAGGTAAAATGAGAAAGGTCCATTAATTAACAGTCTTTTATCTTTAACATAACCTTAATTCAAATTATTATAATTTGTAAACAGTTAGAATGGTTTTGGTGGATTTTTTTGACTATTTTCGTTTATTCCATGCGGTTTTCATTGTGTTTTCATTTTGAAATGAATATGGTTTTTGGAGTGTACTCTTTTGATTGGTTTAAACTGGTTGGAATGCAGTAAGTATAAAAAACACAGGTTCGTTTTCCTGCTAGCTTGGCTCTCTAAAACGTGCTCTTCTTGAACAACACCTCGGCTAGGCAAGTTATCTTTTTTTTAAATAATTTTTGTGCTGTGAATTTCTCCCCTATGGGTTTTTCAATAATTATCCTATCTTTATTGAGTTTTTACTGATAAACCTTAACTTATCTGTTTTTTGAAATATAAATATTATATTTTAAAGTTTTTTTTTATCTAATTGTTGGCTTCCATTTTGTGTGAATTATTTATTGGTTAGTACCACACGAGGTACCACATATTTGGTGAGACAAGACTTTTTATTTTTGGTTTTAAATAGGTACTGCTGCTCTGGCTTTCAGAATCAATTTTTAGTGTGGGAAAACTGGACCATTTACTCTAAATAGAGTTTTGAGTCCATCCCCACTAATGCTTTATTGAATCCAGACAGAGGCCTGAACAGCCATTTTCTGCTTGACTCCCTAAATTATCCTATCTTAAATATCTTAACTAAAAGGGTGTAATTTTTTTAATAGAAATCCAGTCAGGTCAAAAGTTCAGGTTAAAAGTTTTAATTAAAACATCTCAAGAATTTTGACACGTTCTGGATTTGATTAATTTCAACCCTAGGTTTATCTAGTATCTGTGGTAGCTAACTTAATTCGAGGGGAGAATTTTGTCTATTTGGTGAGGAATCCAGACATTTGATATCCTAATTTTTTTTCTTACCTTATTTTTGCTCATATTTTTGCCGGCCAGAGCTGTTTTTCAAGGAAGCAGCATTTTGCTCAATTGTAAAGAGCATTCTAAAATATTCTTGTTATTATCTTATTTTTTTTTTCTATTATCTTACCATTGATTTTAATTACTTATTTAAGTACCTAATTGTTTTTTTTATAATAAAATATAATTTTTTAACTTGCAATAGTTTTTCATACCTGATTCTGTTGAAAAGGAGTGTCTGTGAAACAATCATTTTATATTAAATTCCAATTTAAATTTTCTTTTGCAAGACACTCACTTTTTAACAGAATTCAGGAATTTAATGTTCCAAATATTGGTGAACCTGATACTGCCTTATTCTTTGCTGGGTACCTACTCTGCATAAAGATCACTGTTTGGAGTTTGGATCAGCTGGAGTGACGTCACCCCAGCAATCTACCCTCTTCCTGGAAACAGGAAACAACACCAAGAGCTCCAGTTCACGAAAGTGAAACCCCAACACCCATTGAAAAGCTACGAATTGGAAAGGTACATACTAGGTATCAGATTCGCCAGAACAACCAAGCTATATTGTTTATACTAAATAAACTAACCAAGATTGTATGTAATTAAATAAAATTATTGTTTGTTGGATTTTTGAGTGGTTTCATTTGCACATAAAGGGACTACACGTTATCTTAATTTTCCTTTGAATTCACGACCCTAGGTTATCTTTACCTTAAAGTATACAAATCTTAGTTAATTTGTAACACAGTTTTCTTTTATTTATGATTAATATTGATTTTAAGTTTATTATTGTTGTTATGTTCCTCCTGATTTCCAATTTAACGAGCTCTTAATGCATATCAACATTTTTTTTTTTTTTTTAACAGTTTATTACATTGCTCATTGGTCCATTCAACAAACTTTTGCTCCAACCGAATATACACCTTCCTTCAAATTCAATGCGCTGCGCTCGGCTCGGCTTTCGGCTACAATCGCAGTTCCTCCACATGTGATGGCTAGACTCTAGTTACGACCATATAATTTTGGGAAAGTGATTAGTATAGGGTACCTAAGGACTACTACAAGCCATAATATTATACGGTTTTTCCTTTTTGATTTATTTGCAAAAATAATAGGCATGTATCTCTCAGATACACGCGCGACTAATGGAAGGTTAAATTATTTAATTATTATAAATCTTAAAAGTGGCTCCATACATCCACAATTTATTTAGTGGCAACTATAAGCAGATCAACTATAATCTCAGATACAGAGTGCATATATCATAACAAAAACATCTCATGTAAAAGAATGGCCAAGTACGCGAAAATGGCAGTTAAATTTAAACCCAATTTAAAACAATAACCCTTTCAATAGGTATTTTGACTGTAGGTACTCGCCAAGTTTGAAACACTTTAGAATAAATAAAGCCACCATGTTATTTTCGAATGCGTATTAAAGAACTTGGCTTGACTTAATAAGATAATTTTTTTGAACTCATATTTGGAAAGCACAGAAAAATTTACATAAGTTTGATGCTTTTCTTTTCAGTTTCGTCCAATAATAAAGTCACAAAATGGTGTGCTCATAGTCAACACCCTCTATTATTTAGTTTTTAATAAAAGAACACACTGTTCTGTGTATTAAAACACATTGCAGATACAGTTTTTAATGTTGGTACTTAAAATTACGGCTCAAACTGATCATTAGTCCAAAATTTTCTGATGAATAGAGGGATGGAATTTCACTCCTACCCCACACGTTGCATCCTCGTCGGCAAAATGGTCTCAACTGAGAGCCGAGATGAGACGCGGTAGCCGATACTTTTTACACAAAACCGTGTAAATAATCTTTTTTTTTTTTTTTTTTCTCTCAAAATTGAGTAAATATGTGTGATTTTCATCAAATTTGCTTTTTTTTACTCAGATATCTATTAAACTCCGCCTGGGGTACCACTGGGTGGATCCAGTAGCTCAGGTCCCAAGCCCAGAAAGGAGGAGGGTTGGAGGGCGAGGCTAGCAACGTACCCTCCATAAAACAATCGCTATGCTCACAGAACCCAAGCATTGCCTCGGAACAGGACGAATTCAATGTTGACGACACAAGCGAGGATAAGGAAAATGAGACGCAACAAACACAAAAAGCAAATAAGGCTGGGATGTTGGAACGTATTAAGATCATTCAGTGGAAAGGACCAAGAAATTATACTAGAACTACAGCACCATAAAATAGACATATGTGCCATATCTGAAACAAAAAGGAGATTACATTGTGATTTACTCTGGCGAATCAAAAGAGCAGCGTCGGGAGTTGGAATTCTGATCAACCAAAAATTCAGGGACTCCATAACCGACATTAAGTACACAAACGACAGAATAATAAAAGCAACCCTTAAACTAGACAAACATACTCTTCATATAGTGCCCGTTTGCGCACCGGATACTGGAGAGCCGGTCCAGGAGACCATCGATTTCTACGAAAAACTCCAACTGCTAATAGAAACAATACCCCAACATGAAGGCATAATAATAATGGTCGAATTGAACGGAAGAGTAGGGAACGAAGTAATACCTGGAGTCAAAAATAGATTAAATGAGGAGACAGTGAACGAGCGAGCTGAGAAGCTTGTTGAATTTTGCGCTTACCAGCAGGGCCGTATCTGGGGGGGGGGTTTGGGGGTTCCAACCCCCCCCCCCCAAAATTAATTTAAAAAAAATAATTTGAAAACAAACAACACTTATTAAATACTTATTTTTTTTTATTTTTATTATTAGTGTAACTATTTTTTTTTGCCACTGGTCTATCCCCCCCCAAAATTTTGGTCTAGATACGGCCCTGCTTACCAGGAACTAAGGATTAACAACACACACTTTAAACACAAACCCCAACACAAAGTCACGTTTCAGGGCAATAGAGGGGTAACGTCCGCAATAGACTATATATTAACAAATAGAGCCATTAAACCAGAAAAAATACAGGATGTTAGATCAGTAACATCGGCAAACATCGGAGCGGACCATAACTTAGAAATGGGAATAATCACCATGGCAAGACCGCCAGCTAATAGGAAGAAACCGGACAACCCAACAACAAAGTTCAACATCGAGTCACTAAAAACAGAAAGCACGCTGGTCGCTGGATCTGTATAAACGGCGCATATCCCAAAAAATTGAAAGGGAACCCATCCTCCAAAAACACACAGTAGACCGCGCATGGGACATTCTACTAAACAACATAAACCAAGCAGCAAAGGAGGCACCAGGCAAGAGAACAGTCAACACAATGACAAAACAGAGAAATAATAAACCATGATTCAAACCAGAGGTGAAGATACTGGCCCATGAAAAGAAAAAAGGCCACCTTACATACACAGCCAACAAGACTCCAAAAAACCACATCAAATACATCGAAACAAGGAACAGAGTAAACAACCGCATAAGGGAAATAAAGAGAGAGCATTGGGAGAACTTCAGTAGAGGTAAGACGTGAATATAGGAAAGAAATAAAGAAAGCCAAAGTGTCATATAATGACAGATTAATAGGCACATCGAGTAATCCCTCCAAGGCCACGTGGTCCATCATTAATCAGAGTCGGGGAACTAGTAGAGAGTCTTGATCGAGGCCATCAGCCTGCCTGCATTGGACCTGCGCGTGGTCCTGGGTTTGAGTTTAGAGAGGTGAAGTTTGTGGAGGTTAGGGAAATCATACAGGGCCTGAAGAATAGACCTAGTCGAGACATCTACCAGCTTAATGTTCCTCTTTTAAAATCAATAAAAGAATTAATATTGTATCCCTTGACAAAGCTTATAAATATGTCTCTTAAGAGTGGGCTCTTTCCGAGGGTTCTGAAACAAGCTCTTGTTATTCCAATATACAAGAATAAGGGCAACCTAGACGAGAAAGGAAACTACAGACCCATATCCCTCCTCCCAGTGTTTTCTAAAGTTTTTGAGAAATGCATAGCAATACAGTTGACGCAACATTTTGAAACAAATAACCTTTTTAATGAGGCTCAACATGGATTCAGGAAAGAAAAATAAATAAAATCCTACCTCAGTGATATATATCAGACTGTCAGGGTTGCAAACACAAACTCGGAGGGTTTGGAGCTGACCTCTGGGGTACCCCAGGGTTCAGTGCTTGGACCGCTTCTTTTCCTTATCTATATAAACGATTTGCCAGAAAACATACCTTCAGTTAGCTTCAATCTCTTTGCTGATGACACCACTTTTATGACTACTGGTAAAAACTTGAATGAAGTGAGAGAAGTGGCGTGTGGGGTGCAGTCAGATGTAAAACAATGGTTTAATGGTAATGGTCTGGTATTGAACGAATCAAAAACGAACAATATAATTTTTGCTTTGAGAGAGATTGATGATTCCATAACTAAAGACTCGGTGAGGTTTTTAAGGGTAACCTTGGATTCAAAATTGACTTGGGAGCCTCATATTAATGAACTGTCAGCTAGGCTTGCTAGAAGTGTTTACCTTCTGAGAAACCTATCGGGAAGTGTCTCGGGACAAATACTGAAAATGGCCTACTTCGCACTGTGTCACTCGTGCATGTCATATGCAGTAATAGTGTGGGGGCGAGCTGCGCAAGCAGACAGAATTTCTGCGTTGCAACGCAGGGCAGTTAGGGTGATAGCAGGGTTAGGGTATAGAGATGAATGCAGGGGAGCTTTTTCTAGTCTGGGAATTCTCACGTTTCCTGGTATCTATATTCTGGAATGCCTAATGCATCCCAAAAAGAACCTACAGAACCTGATGACGAATATTACCTACCACAATTATGAGACCCGAAACAGGGATGGTCTGTTGGTCCCTTTCTACAGACTGAAAAAGAGTCAAAATGGCCCAAACTATTGAGCAATTAAGTACTTCAATAGACTACCTGAACGAATGCAAGGCCTGCCAATAGAAAAATTCAAAGTCAAAATAAAGCAATATCTAATATCTCAGGCATTTTATTCGTGTGATGAAATGTTAAACAATGTGATAAATTGTTAAACCTCTGAAATTCTGCATGTTAGCGTCTCTAGATTTGTTCTGATTTTAATATGTTTGTGATTTTTAATACTTTATTGTAATTGTAATTTTAATATGTTATATACCCAATTGTAATTTTAATATTTTAATATGTATAAGAATAATGTGTATGTAAACAGTCACGTTCTTGGCTATAGTTTATGTATATACCTACTTTATTTACTGACTTGTGTAAGTTGTATTTTACGATATTGACACCAATAAATTATCTATCTATCTATCTATCTATCTATCAACATCATAATGGACAGCATAATAGAGCAAGTGTGCAAGATAAACCAGGGATGCAAGATGAAAACAAAAAATTTAAATAATATGTTACGCAGATGACGCAACGCTATTCGCGGACACGGAAGACGGACTGCAATGGCTCTTACAGGCATTTAAGAAAAAAGCCGAAAAAGTTAACATGGAAATATCTACCACCAAAACAAAAAGCATAGTGGTATCCAGAGAATCACGCAGATGCAAACTAGAACTAAACAACAAAATAATAGACCAGGTTTTTGAATTCAAACATCTGGGAATAAGAGTATCACCATACGGTGAACTCAAGAATGGCGTACGGAACCAGGTAAACAAGGCAGCCAGGATAGCAGGAGCTCTACGAACAACCATATGGAAAAATACATGCATATCAACCCCGACCAAAGTTAGAATATATAAAGCATGTGTCAGGCCCGTAATGACATACACGGCAGAAACACAAGCTGACACAGCGAAAACAAAAAGGATGGCACGAACCAATGGAATGAGAATACCAAGATCGATTACAGGGAACACACTTTGGGATCAAAGAAGGAGTAAGGAAATCAGGGAAGAGTGCTAGACAGAGGACGTGGTCAGACATAGAGAAACAGACCAAAAAGAGAGTAGCGAATTAAACGAGAGAGATCGGCACCGCATTCCTTTATGCCTGTAGAACAACGCAGACGTCGCAAAGTTGTCCCTTTATTTATCGCGTCGGGATTCGACCTACGTGCTCGTTTCCGTCTCATTCTAGCAACATTGAAGCACTACAGAAGAAGAAGAAGGAAACAGAACAGTAGATATTTCCATATTAACTGACACATGCTGTTGTTTACGTAGATAAACATAACCTCAGTTCACGTCTAAGAAAAATATTGAAAAAAATAATTTTCTATTTTTCCATTAATTATCAATTCAACAATTGTAATATAAGAAATATAAACAAAGGGCTTCCGACAGCTCTCATATTGTCAGGTCAGTGTTGTATTTTTGCATATTGCATAAATAATTACATTGTACTTACTTGTTCCATTTTTATTATGGTTAGACTGAGGATAGTTCAATGTTTTCATTTTTTATCACACATTTTTTGTATTTGCAGAGTTATTGTTTTATTTCATTACTACTTGAAGAATAGGGTACTTGCATGGAAAATTGAATTGATTATTGTTTATTGCAAACTGTAGGAAATCGAAAAAAAATCGTTACTTTTGTTTTATTTCGCCCAAATATGATTATTCCGGAAGTTATTCAAATATTAAGTTTTGTATATATAGATATACTGAGCATGTGCAACGTCACTAATCTATTAGATAAGTGACGTCATAGGCAGATTTCATAGTGTTGTATCTCCGTCAATTTTTGACTAAGAAGAAAAAGAAAAAACACGTGTTTACTTATTTTTCATGGACTATCGAAATCAGCAATAAAAAAATTTGATGCAAGGAGCCTATTAGGATTTTGTTTACCTATATTATATAGGGTGGTCCAAAAAAAACCGGAATTTTGTTTTTGAGCAGTAACTTTTTTATTTGTTGACCAATTTCCTTCTGTTTTGGCTTGTTTGAAAGAGAAATGAACAAACTAACGAATCAGGGTAAAACTTTTGACATTTGGAAAAAATGCAAAATGGCGGACTACTTCAAAAATTGCCTAGTTTTGGAAAGCGCTGGAACTTTTTTGTGAGACCTTGTATAAATTTTTTCAATAAATTCTTAAACTTCATCATTTTGCGAAAATTTTAAGACCTCGACAGAAAAAATCGGTTGAAAACTAAGTGAAATATTTATATATATTTTTTGTAATTTGGAATTTCAATTTTTTATATTGACAGTAAAATCTAGGATATGCTATTTCAGCTAGAATTTTTTTTCACTCGACATATTATTTCTATTTCGGGCTTGTTCGAAAGATAAATAGGTACGATAAGGATTCGAAATGAAGATTTTGGTGAGAAGAAATTAAAGATTCCCCAGTTCCTTCAACATAGCCAATTTCGAAAAAGTTAACGATAAGTTTTCTAACAATACGACTAATATTTGTATTTATAAATAAAAAAAAATAACGTAAACATATTTAACGATATCGCCCTCCGTGGGCCTCAACAACCCATGCTAAACGTCTACGCCAAGAATCGATAGAATTGGCAATGTTACGTTGTTCCAGCAGTTCTCCCCAACACTCAATGATTTGGTTGCGCAGCTCTTCTAAATTATTGAACGTAGCCACATTTCCGTGGACTTTTTCTTCCAAGTCCCCCTATAAAAAGTAATCGCAGGGATTCAGATCGGGGCTATTAGGCGGCCAGTCAACGGGCTCTATAAAATTCGCAACTTACTCTCTTAGATAGTTGATAGTAAAGAATAATTAAAAGTGATTTAATGCTGAGGCATGTTAAAAGGGACTACACTTTCAAACTGTCCTACCTAATAGATTTAGGGCCCGTACTGAAATCCGGAAAATTTGGTTCAGTGATGGGAATATTTCACCTTATCTGGAGTAAAGAATTCGCAAAACGACCAACTACGAATTTCCCTCCAAGCTCACAAAGCAGATAAAGGAAGAGAAAAATTCAGCAGCTATTTAGTGGTATCTATCTGCAGCAATTTCTCAAAGCTACAAAGTACAACTAATTGTTATCGACCAAGGAGTTCGCTTGGATTCACGCAAGTATTGCCAGCTTGTGTTCGCCATATGTTATCCGAAATCAAGGTTGTTCGAGAGAGGTAGGTTGCCTGACTTTTATGACCTCATCTCTATGCCTGAACATAATGCAAATCTCCATAAGGCCCTCTAGATGCGTCATCAAGTTACCCATTACTAGACAACTTATTAACTTTAGGAACGAAATTGAACAGCTCACACCTCAAGACTTCACTTTTATGCAGGTAATTTTATAACTTACTTAGTTAACATTTATTGTTCAGATTTTGGTTCTCACAAAAACTTTGATAAAATTGTACGTTTACTGAATTTCTTTTTTTATGAGATAAAGGTGATAAATACTGTTTGTGTATAAGATGGAGCCAGGTGACATAATAGCCGCTTTACTATCAACTATCTAAGAGAGCAAGTTGCGGATTTTATAAAGCTCGTTGACTGGCCGCCTAATAGCCCAGATTTGAATTCTTGCGATTACTTTTTATGAGGGTATTTATTTGAAAGAAAAAGTCCACGGAAATAATTTAGGAGAACTGCGAAACCGAATTATTGAGTGTTGAGGAGAACTGCTGGATCAACGTAACATTGCCAATTCTATCGATTCTTGGCGTAGATGTTGTTGGAAACATGTTCCAACAATCATGCTATCTCTTTTTGATGGCAAAATATTTTTATACATATAAAGTTTGCAACACTGCAGCGTTGTCGTCATGTCAATTTTGTCATGTCTGTCAATATATTGCGCGCCATTTTTGTCATTGCAGCAGTGTAGCTTGGAGCTTGTCCACGTTAACAAGCATCCAGAAACCTTTTCACATTTTAATAAATTTTATAATCTAGCTCTGCCCTGTTGGGCATCTAAGCAAGCTCTGGCTTCTTGTCATCTTGTAGTAGTAATTGTAAATAGTGTAAATATTGTGTAAATTATTGTAAATATAGTGTCAGTGAAAAGCGCGTGTGTTTTAGTTCCCTATCCAGTCGATCATCCAGTCCACCTAATTATACAGTCCACTAATTATCAAGTTATTTATCTTCCATTATGTGGTTTTGCACATAATTTTGGTCCTTCGAGCCGGATACTGGATAGTTCGGAACCTAAAAGTGCTTTAAAAACCCTCAAAAAGTGCCTTTTTAGTGGTTATTGATTGTTCCATCGTGATTTTTGGCGCCATGTGATGCAAAAAATCAATCATCCACTGTGCAGTCTGCACGTGTCTCAAACAACGTTGGGTTCCACGTGCCACCAGCGAAGGTTTCCGCCGGAA
This sequence comes from Ceutorhynchus assimilis, assembly GCA_917834065.1. Lineage (NCBI taxonomy): Eukaryota > Metazoa > Arthropoda > Insecta > Coleoptera > Curculionidae > Ceutorhynchus > Ceutorhynchus assimilis. The sequence continues at coordinate 20,924,203 of OU892279.1, forward strand.
CCGGAAGTGCGTAAGTAGAGTGGGGCGGAGCAAACAAACTTCACTTGTCAAATTCAAAAGGGTGCTTCTTTTTCTCGTCTGGTTCAACCCAAGTCACCCCGGGTGCAGTATCCTTGCTTGGTGCAATGAAGTACAGCCCCGGAGCAACGAACATGAAAGTGAGAGTTCACCACCCCGACAGCTTAACCTCAAATTAAATGTCAAACATTTGTTTACGTTTTGTTGTTTGTTGTTTGTGTATTTTGGATTTTTGCAGTGAATTTGAGTGAATTTGCATTATTTTTGAAAAACTGAATTTTTCGCATTAATTATTGCTATTTTTTCATTATTTATTTAAAGGATGAACAATTATCCGTTTTTCGTTTTGTTAAGTAGTTTTTAAAAAAAAAAAAAAAAAAAAATCTAATTTATTAGGTAATTTTAAATTTTGTTTATAGATTTCTTTTGATATTTTCTTATTTTTTTGATTGTAAACTTTGTAAATATGGCTACCAAAAAGCAAATTGATAAATTATTGTCAAAGAAAAAGCAAGCAATCGACTCCATGGTTAGAATAAGTCGTTATATTTCCGATCACAAATCTGATCCTGACAGTGAGTATAAAACCGACCAATTTTTAGTTCGGAAGGAAATATTGCAGGACAGTTTTCAAAAGCTTAAAGACATTCAAGTTGAAATTCTGTGCCTTGATGGTAACTATGATGATTCAATTGATGATGTAGAAACTCTTTTTTATGATGTCATTGTAAGTATTAAAAATTGTTTACCTAAATCTAATTTACCAGGACCAGCTAATACTAGTAATTTAGCAACTAATATTGCTCAATCGGTTTCAATTCCACCTACTCAAAGTAATAATTTTATTTCTGCTGCTAAATTGCCCCCAATCGAGATACCTACCTTTGATGGAAAAAACTTAACCAATTTCAAATCTTTTATCGATATATTTAATGCTGTCATCGATAAAAATCAACAGTTAAAAGATGTTGAAAAGCTCTTTTATTTGAGAAATTATTTGAAGGGTGAGGCTTTAAGCTTAATTGATAATCTGCCACTAATAAATTCTTCATATCAAGGTGCCATAGATATTTTAAATAACAGATTTAATAATGAAACTATGATCATAAATTCACATATTTTTTCTATTTTGGATATTCCTGCCATACAAAAAGGTACAGCTCATGCACTTAGAGATTTTGTAAGTCGCATCAAGCAGCAAATTGGAGCTCTCAAAAACCTAGCCCAGCCTGTTGACAACTGGGACATAGTGATGATTTGTATTTTAAGTAGAAAAGTTGACCAATTTACCAACAGAGCCTATCAAATAGATCGTGATAGTTCCAAATTGCCGACTTTGGATGAATTCTTGGCCTATTTAGAAAATAGAGCTACAGCCTTAGAGGCAACTAGTAGTACCCCAGAGCATAAAACTAAAGAAAAGGTTTACGGTTTATTAACAAAACAAACCAATGTAAAATGTCCCTTTTGTTCAATATCTGGACATAAACTGTATAATTGTAAAAAGTTCAAATCCGTACTAGTAAAGGATCGTATATCTTTTGTCGACAGACAGAATTTTTGTAAATTATGTTTGAATATTCATTCTGGAAAAAATTCTGGTGAAAAACTTGAGGGAAGTTTGAAGCTTTCAGAACTGGAACACAGTCTTAGAGTAATCATAAAATGTGAGCAAGACTTTTACTTTTCTAATGACATTAAATCTTTACTTTCCAATACCCCTTTAAAATCCTCATTAAACTCTTTGTCGCCGTTCCTAGATGGCAATGGATTATTGCGAGTGGGTGGAAGGTTACATAATTCAAACATTCCATATAATCAGAAACATCCTGTGATCTTGCCCAAGGAAAGTCACATCACCAAATTAATTATAATACAAGAACATTCAACTTTGTTGCACGCTGGACCAAGACAAGTTTTAGGTTCCCTAAACCTCAATTATTGGCTCATAAATGGAATAAGATTAATTAAAAAAGAGCTACACAAATGTGTGATTTGCTTTAAATTCAAAGCAAAATGTTCCACTCAATTAATGGGTTCCTTGCCGGAAAAAAGAGTCTGTTCAGCCAGAGTGTTTCAAAATGTCGGGGTAGATTTTTGCGGTCCCTTCCTCGTTAAGCAATCTCGAATTAGAAAATCCGTAAGTTCCAAGGCATACATAGCACTTTTTGTGTGCTTTTCAGTCAAAGCAATTCATATGGAACTGCTTTCAGACCTGACAACCGAAAATTTTCTAGCTGCTCTGAAGCGTTTTATTTCGCGGAGGGGGAAGCCCGCAAATATTTTCTGCGACAATGGTTCCACGTTTAAAGGAGCCGAGAATAAAATCAAAGAGTTTTATAACGAAACAGAAAAAATTGAAAATTATTCCCTTCAGGAAAAAATTACATTTAATTTTATACCGAGCTATTCTCCAGTTTTTGGTGGTTTATGGGAAGCTGGAGTAAAATCGGCAAAATTTCACATCAAGCGAGTCATAGGTAGCAATGAGCTTACCTATGAACAATTTAATACTCTTATTGTCCAAGTAGAAGGAATTTTAAATTCCCGACCACTTGTAGCCTTGTCACAAGATCCTTCAGATTTGGACTATTTGACCCCTGGTCATTTTTTGATAGGTGCGCCTATCACAAGCTTTCCTGACCCTGATTTGACGGAAATTCCCCAAGGTCGACTTAAGTTTTGGAAATTGTGTGTCCAGATGCAGCAGCATTTTTGGAAAAAGTGGTATCACGACTATCTAACGCAACTCCAAAATAGGCCAAAATGGCGTGATGAGATGCCTAACCTTAGGGAGGGCTTGTTAGTCATTTTAAAAGAGGATAATGTACCTTCTTATAAGTGGCCAATGGCAAGAATAGTTAAAGCAATACCTGGAAAGGACGGCAAAGTAAGGGTTGTCGAAGTGAAAACCAAAAAAGGTATTTATCTCAGATCGGTTACCAAGATTGCAGTGTTACCGATTGATGACAATAATTGTTAATAATATTTTTGAAAATTATTCACAAAATTCTGTACATATATTTGTAAAACATTTAGATTTATATTTATATTCAATTAGCTATACTCGTATATACATACATAATGTCATACTATGTGTTCCAGAAATGTTTTTAGCTTTAATTGTTAGTTAAGTTTTCGTTTACTGGATCATCATTGAAATCATACCTTTTTTTAAAAAAAGGGTTGCTTACTTTCTCTTTAATTTTTTTATTTTTTTTTGCTGGAAAATTTTACCTTGGTTTCATGTGAAACTCTAGGCCCCCCAGCATGTTGGAAACATGTTCCAACAATCATGCTATCTCTTTTTGATGGCAAAATATTTTTATACATATAAAGTTTGCAACACTGCAGCGTTGTCGTCATGTCTATTTTGTCATGTCTGTCAATATATTGCGCGCCATTTTTGTCATTGCAGCAGTGTAGCTTGGAGCTTGTCCACGTTAACAAGCATCCAGAAACCTTTTCACATTTTAATAAATTTTATAATCTAGCTCTGCCCTGTTGGGCATCTAAGCAAGCTCTGGCTTCTTGTCATCTTGTAGTAGTAATTGTAAATAGTATAAATATTGTGTAAATTGTTGTAAATATAGTGTCAGTGAAAAGCGCGTGTGTTTTAGTTCCCTATCCAGTCGATCATCCAGTCCACCTAATTATACAGTCCACTAATTATCAAGTTATTTATCTTCCATTATGTGGTTTTGCACAGATGTTTAGCATGAGTTGTTGAGGCCCACGGAAGGCATATCGCCTCTTGCCCCTTAAATGTGTTTACTTTATTTTTTTTAAATTTATAAATAAAAATATTAGACGTATTGTTAGAAAACTTATCGTTATTTTTCAAAATTGGCTATGTTAAAGGAACAGGGAAATCAGTTTTTTTCTCACCAGTCAAAATCTTCATTTCGAATAATTATCCTACCTATTTATCTTTCGAACAAGCCCGAAATAGAAAAAATATGTCGACTAAAAAAAAAATTCTAGCTGAAATAGTATATCCTAGATTTTGCTGCCAATATGAAAAATTGTAATTCCATTTCACAGAAAATTCAATATTTCACTTAGTTTTCAACCGATTTTTTCTGTCGAGGTCTTAAAATGTTCGCAAAATGATGAATTTTAAGAATTTATTGAATAAAATTATACAGGGTGTCACAAAAAAGTTCCAGCGCTATCCAAAACTAGGCAATTTTTGAAGAAGTCCGCCATTTTGAATTTTTTTCAAATGTCAAAAGTTTCACCCTGATTCGTTAGCCTGTTCATTTGTCTTTCAAACAAGCCAAACAGAAAAAAATTGGTCAACAAACAAAAAAGTTACAGCTCAAAAACAAAATTCCGGTTTTTTTTGGACCACCCTATATATATATTTTAAGAGTTATTATTTATTTGATTGAAAAATGCCGCTAATAACACTGGCCGACAAGATTTTTGTAGCACAGGTTAGATCTTTATTGTTAAAATGGAAATACCCTTCTAATAATGGAAAAAATATTCCTAAAGCCCTAACACGTACCACTTTTCAATTACTTAATAAGACCATTTTACATTAGCAGGTAGGTAGTCAATTTTATCAGGAGAGGGTAAAATGGATGCATTTTATAACAAAAAATTACCTCAACTGTAGTGTTAAGATTAGATATAAAAGGCACAATGGAAATTCAAGATCAAGGTCGATTGGTCTAGCCATGATGTGTGATTACTGGTTTTCGAAGGAAGAAGATATGAACTATCATAAAAGGAAAAATAGATTAGAGGTACATAATTATTGTGTAACATTTTCAAGTTTTTGGCTAATATGCTACTTTGTTTTGCCATACTGGATATGATTCCATATAGAACAATGAAATAAATGAATAAACGACTATCTTTTCTGTGCCCAGATTTTGTTACCTTGAGTACTGCCTTCTACTGAAAGTTTTTTTTTGGTTCAGGTTTGCAAGTTTGTTTAATTGATCTAGGAAGGTTTGATTCAGTACGGCAGGGCCCGCTGTTATTGATTAGAATCTTAGGAAAAGGAGGTAGTACCATCATCATCTCTGTTTGCAAATCCATTCAAATAATCTGAGGTTATGATAATAATTGTTGTTTACTCTTTGATTTTTCATTTCGATCATGTCATTGAACAGCTGTTTTGTCTAGGCGTTTTCTTTGACCTGTTCTACTTTTTGATATATGTTCTATAGGCATTTTTCAACATTCACCAGTCATTTTTTTCACAACCCACTTTCAGTTCGTACTTTTGGGGTGAAACTGAACACGTCTTTTTCTATAATTTTTCTTCAATGTCAAAATTAGAAGTTTGACAAATGGAACCTTCTTTCAAAATCTAAATGAAGAATCAGCCCTTTCGATCTTGAGACTTGAGACTGAAAGGTCGGCCTCGGCCGTCTCGTCTCTAATTATTTTTGGGGCGAGGTTGCCCTAACGATAATTTTCACCTTTCTGGTGTTAAATTTGCCTGTTGGTAGAGTGTCACCCAACTGTTCTTTTTAATCTTTCACAAGTGTTAATAAACAGTTAAAACTGTTTATTTTAAATTCATATATTCATTATTTACATTCATTTTATTTATTTATTCAAATATTTACGAATTAGGTGCAGGCCTAATCCTAAACACCTTTTTTAATAACGTCCTGGCTATCCCTAGTTATTATTGTTATTATTTTTCAATAAAGAAAGCCAGATACATTATTGTACCTAATTAGTTGTTTTATTGTTAAGCTCTCCAATTGCACAGGTTTTGTTATGACATCATTGAGTAATCTTCCTAGTTAAGTCACAATTAACTTGGTGGCGCCCAAAGGTAAGATGTATACAAGGAACCCATAGACCCATGGCCTCCGAACTGATGATGACTAGCCGTATGCAGTATAATTAGGCAATTGCCAAAAAAAGTACGTTATACTTATTGGCGCCCAACGTGGGGTGTGGCTAACTTTTTGACACCCAAACGTGTGTGGCCCTTGAATACATCTCTATCTTAACAAGACAATTGGAGTAGTGGCTCAATAATTTTTTTGGAACTTTGTTTATATTATATTGTGTAATTATTTTTCTAAACTATTTTGATTAGAGTTTGAATTTAAATGGTTCGGTTTAAATTTTTGATTTGATATTAGAATACATGCAATAGAGAATTATTAGTTTGATTTTTGCTATTGTTGCATTAAAACTATTCTCTATTTGCTGAATTTTCTTAACCAAAGAGTGGTTCTGTTTTTTGGTAACTTTTGTGTGTAGTGACAATTTTTTTTGTGAGTTGTTATTTAGGTTGGTTTGTTTGCTTATTTCTCACATCGAACGTGTTTTGGAAAATGAAGTTATTTAGTTTATGGCTGTCCCCAAATTCTGATTTGTGACAATGGTCCTCAGTTCGTTCCAAAAACTTTTAAAACACTGTGTAAGAATTATGACGTTAAGATTTGGTACGACGCAACGTATTCTCCACAGTGTAATTTTGTTGAAAGGAATAATCGAACTATAGGTAGCGCCATCAGAAGTTATGTCTAGTTTTTTGGAAATTGCTGATGTAAAAAAGTGTTTACATGCAGCTCATCAGAGAAACTCTCACACTTACAACTTACGTAAGAGGGACGCTTAATTTCATGTTGGTGATCAAGTGTGGAAGAGAAACCATATTTTGTCAAAAATTAGTTTTTGGCTATTGTATCAATATTCATATTTTGATACCACTTTGTAAAATTAGTATGATTTTTTTGAGCGTTTGCTTTTGTAAGTGGTCGCGACACCCACTTTGCCATATATGTCTCTAGTTTTTTGGGAATATTTTTGTGAGTTCATTTTTGAACTCTGGATTTGACCTTGGTGAGCATAAACATAGTATTCCTAATATGATTTGTCTCTGCAGTTTCGAGTATATTGTTCTGCAGTTTGGATTTTGTTGTGCTAACGCCAAAAATTAAACCAAAAATAAACCCATTTAGACTTTATTGCTTTTGATACCCGATTTTGACATTTGTATTTTGCTTTAGGCAAGTACATAACCCGATTTTGTTTTTTTTCTACTTCAGTAGAGTTTTTTTTTGAATTTATGTTGTGCCATTTGTGGTTTGTGGTTAATAAGAAATCTTCCAGCTTTCTTATTTCTTTTTGGAAGGGGGTAGTGTAACATTTTCAATTTCTTGGCTAATATGCTACTTTGTTTTGCCATACTGGATATGATTCCATATAGAACTACAATGAAATAAATGAATAAACGACTATCTTTTCTGTGCCCAGATTTTGTTACCTTGAGTACTGCCTTCTACTGAAAGTTTTTTTTTGGTTCAGGTTCGCAAGTTTGGTTAATTGATCTAGGAAGGTTTGATTCAGTACGGCAGGGCCCGCTGTTATTGATTAGAATCTTAGGAAAAGGAGGTAGTACCATCATCATCTCTGTTTGCAAATCCATTCAAATATTCTGAGATTATGATAATAATTGTTATTTACTCTTTGATTTTTCATTTCGATCATGTCATTGAACAGCTGTTTTGTCTAGGCGTTTTCTTTGACCTGTTCTACTTTTTGATATATGTTCTATAGGCATTTTTCAACATTCACCAATCATTTTTTTCACAACACACTTTCAGTTCGTACTTTTGGGGTGAAACTGAACACGTCTTTTTCTATAATTTTTCTTCAATGTCAAAATTAGAAGTTTGACAAATGGAGCCTTCTTTCAAAATCTAAATGAAGAATCAGCCCTTTCAATCTTGAGACTGAAAGGTCGGCCTCGGCCGTCTCGTCCCTAATTATTTTTGGGGAGAGACTTTTTGGAATTTTGTGCCAGGGAGGGCAAGTTTTAGACTAATTTCTTGTTGATAATTGTCTAGAGTCGTCCCTTGGTCATTTTGGATTCTGTTTCGGTAAGTTTTGAGATTTTCATCAGGATTATTAACCTACAGCACGTGTTTCGTTTCTTCAATAGGACTGTTCCGAGCAGCATTTGGAAGTTTAAGACTTCACCTTTGGCTTAGAGCATCCCTCACTTAGAGGTAAGATTATTTCCAATGTTTGAGGCTTGATCTGTTTTTTATACGAACATCGTTATAGGGTCCTAGGCTATGGCTAGACAATCTTAGGCTATAGCTAGACAGTTCTAGGATATACCTGGACAGTTGCTAGGCTGTATTTAGAGAGATTCTAGACTGGATCTGGATTGCTCTCAGTTGTGGCTTTGGTAGCATTTCTTCAGCAACTCTTTTGGTACCACTCTGACAGAACCATGTGGAGTTCTACGTTAAATGGATACAACGTGGATAGAGCTCCTATAGAACTCACTTACCACACCTTAGTCTACCTATAGGGAGACCAAACCTGTAGATAACCTCACTTTGGAAACTTCTGGATTTTCACATACATTTCACTTGTATACATGTAAGTTGCACTTTTTAGTATTCAGGCAAATCTTATATAAATCATCTGACACTGAATTACGTCAGTACGTGCCCCTTAATTAAAATTCTAGAATTTTACCCTGAGGTTGCCCTAACGATAATTTTCACCTTTCTGGTGTTAAATTTGCCTGTTGGTAGAGTGTAACCCATACTGTTCTTTTTAATCTTTCATAAGTGTTAATAAACAGTTAAAAGTTTTATTTTAAATTCATATATTCATTATTTACATTCATTTTTTTATTTATTCAAATATTTACGAATTAGTTGCAGGCCTAATCCTAAACACCTTTTTTAATAACGTCCTGGCTATCCCTAGTTATTATTGTTATTATTTTTTATTAAAGAAAGCCAGATACATTATTGTACCTAATTAGCTGTTTTATTACTAAGCTCTCCAATTGCACAGGTTTTGTTATGACATCATTGAGTAATCTTCCTAGTTAAGTCACAATTAACTTGGTGGCGCCCAAAGGTAAGATGTATACAAGGAACCCATAGACCCATGGCCTCCGAACTGATGCTGACTAGCCGTATGCAGTATAATTAGGCAATAGTGTAGTGGACAAGGTATAATTTCAATAAAATCGATCATCTATTGTTCATCTATGGAGGAAATGAAAAATATTCCTATTGAAAGAAATTTCAGAAAAAATTGCTAACTTTGTTTAAAACGATTGTAAAAGTACAGTTTTGGGATGCACTATTTAAACGAAAATATTTCGCGCCTTGATTCTACGTCATAGCTGCTTTATTTGAGTATGAAATGAATCAAACCTTCGTACTATATTCGACACACACTTACTCATTAGTGCAAAAAAGAGAGATATATCAGCGTCTGTCGGGCGCACCCTCAACTTAACCCCACTTTTTGAGAGATTTCCATTTGTCAATCAATACGCACTGAGCTTATCTGCATCTGTTTCTAGAAGCATGTAAAATATAAGGACGCACTGACCGCGCTCTCGCCCACTTTTATTATTGTCGGAATGCCTTGACGCTATAAGACATAACAGCTATGACGTAATTTCCGGGCGGTAAATTATAGCGTTTAAAATAAGTACAAATTTGTTTATTTTTTTTTAGGTATATTTTTGTTTTCTAAATTCAAAGAATCATCAACTACTATTTATTTTGTTATGGAGAATAATAAAAAAAATATTTCAAAAAATTGTCCACTACCCTATTGCCAAAAAAAGTACGTTATAAGGGTTTTCAGGACATTTTTTGATGTTTGTGTTTTTCTTAGATTTAAGGTTTGTCCAGTAGGTGTAGAACTATCAATACAGTCGATATCCACTGATAGGAAATTCTTAAATTATTTTTTCAATAGATATTAAATATTGTAACATTAAATGTGGTTCTACAAATGTAACAAAAAAACGTTACGTGTTACAACTTTTTTTTTCTTATTTTCGTATATGGATAGGTCCATTCTACCACAATATGCTATTCAGCTTTGTGTTAAAAAAAAAAAAAATTGTCGGCTAGTGTAATTTTCTCAATAAAACTAGCTTGATAAAGAATTAGGTATTGTTTTTTTTCCCTGAAAATTTCCATTAAAACCGAATAATCTTCAGTACCAATTTAAATTTCCCGCCATGCGTCCCACAAGTTTAGTTCATCCTGTAGCTCACGGAGGCGCTACAGGCATACAGCGGTGCCGATCTCTCTCGTTTAATTCGCTACTCTCTTTTTGGTCTGTTTCTCTATGTGGTCAGATGAACACGCGCTAGGAGACGCTTCTAGAATGAGCACATATCCAGGATGGAAAACTACAGACTGGCAAAAATCGCCAGAAATGGAAAACCAGCATCCAGCAGACCACCCAGACGGCCTCCCAAGAGGTGGAAGGACAGCTGTTCGTCGGCATCCCAGGAGGGACAAATAAATGGGTAAAACAAGCCTAAAGGCTTCTGCAAAGAAGAAGAAGATATCTATTACGTTACTAAGTTTTGTGTAGAATTAACACAAATAAGTGAAATTACAACAGATTTACTCAAAAATTAACACCGACTGCTATTTACTCATAAAATTTTTGCGGCTTACTCAATAGTAATATAACGAGTGCAATGGAAATTATCAATAATTTTTGGGAAATTTCCCCGAATGCATTTTTAGTTGAAAAAGAGCACGAGTGCACGAGTGCCTTTTTCAGTTAAAAACGCATGAGTGCAAATTTGCCAAAAATTAAATAGTATATTACACACCGAGGTGGGAAGTGTTACATTACTGTCGAGAGATTAGTTAGTTAACTGAGACGCGAAGCGTCAAAGTTAACTATAATCTCGAGACAGGAATGAAACTTCCTATCGAGGTTTGTACACTATTTTATTTACAACAGTTACAACTATCACAATTTTTGTCTAAATGCTAAATAAAAATTTAAAAAATGTGTTGACAAGTTCGGACTCATCTAAATAAAAGTTTGACATGCAGGACTTGTGTTTAACATTTCAGGAAATGAGGGCTTACTTTCCACCCGGGAGGAAAGTAAAATTCAAAAAAGTGTCACTTTCAAACTTTTTAAAAGTCAGAAATGTCAACATTACGTATGTGGTTGTAAATAAAATATATTTCCATTGCATGAGTTGTATTTTATTAGAGAATTTCATGAATCAAAAATTTAAATTTTTTGTGAAAAAATGTCAAAACACTAGTTCTCGCACCAGTTACAGTGCAAAGTATCGCGTAATTCGAATCTGATTGGTTTAAATCAACAATCAAAACATGTCAGTTTATTGTTGGTATGTCAGTTTCTACAGATGTATGAAATTCTCAATTCAATTTTTTACTGTGTAATGACGTGAGTTTTTTGACCCAATTGTCAAGTTAGAATCAAAGGGTAAGTACAAGTTTTGAATAAAATATGACGAAATCAAGAATACAGTCCATAAATCTGATCTGTCGTGCCCCGAGAAGAATTACAGAATGATTTAAAAATGTTAAAATGGCCTATATTGAATTAACCAATCTACGGCGACTTAAAGCTCTTAAACACCCTGAAGCTTGTATCCAGGATTCACAAAAAAAAAAATCACGAAGCAAAATACGGCTCCGATAATCTTATCAGCATTATCAAATTTCGTTCACCTTTATTCGCCCTAGGCGGAGCGAAAATGTACCTAAATTAAAAACGACAAGTTTTTGTTCTCCACGCAAAACAAAGCTCATTTTCCAAAAGGATGAAATCGAGCTTAGCTATAATGAAGCACGGGTAATTTCAAAAACAAAGCCATCGGCCGGCAAAATGCTCGATGTCAAAGGAAAATAAGGAATGGAGGATAAAAAGGGTGCACAGGATCGCCATTAACAGTAAGTGACATGGCAGCAGGGACTGGGAATATTATTGTATTGTATTGTTTTAATGTATTTCTGAATCCGTACATAGGGGAGAGATTAGGCGGGTTGGAAAAGAACAATGAAAGGTAGGTAGGTATAACACTTTAGATACAGGATGTTTAATCATACATTTTAATTCAGGATATTTCAATTGCTCGATATATCTTGCCATTCAGGAGAAAAATTATTAAAATAGTTATTTATGTACCTACCAAGGACGAAATAAGGGTGCTTGCAGCCTGCCGCATGGAAATAAAAGCAATAGGTGCAGTCGAGGGCTTTAGCCACGCGAACGGCCTCAAACACCATTTGCGCCTGTAGTACATACAAAATTTTATGCTAGATCGGGAGTAACGTTTTATTGCGGATTAAATTTGTGTTACATCAACTTGAAAAAATAAACATCATCACTCCGACAGGCGAATAAAAAATAATAAGTATGATTCATTTACTTTGTTCGTTCATGAATTCAGTTAATTTTTTCACCAAATATCATTTGTTCATGAAAAATAACCAGTTGATTTCAAAATATCGTATATCGCAAGAAAACAGAATCCGGTTATCTTTGTTGTTGTTTCATAGAAGATTCCTTTTTTTTTCAGAGTTGGGTTTATGCTTTGAAACAAATAGAAAACTCATGCTTGCTATTTACAAGCAACACAGTTGGTTCAGAACTTTTTCGTTAATTTTTGAGCACTTATGTCGTAACATAGCACTTATAATTATTATATCAAAGATGGCTATGATTTGTTTGAGCGTATGTCTAAGCACTATTGAAAAAAAAAATCATTGAATTTTGGGTCATGTCAAAAATCCTTGCAAACAATATAATGCGACGTACGTTTTCGTAATCAAAGCACTCTTTGATTTGTTTTTTTTTTGAAGACCCGTTATCATTTTGTCATTACATTAGATATTACACCGGATTTTTTTTTTTTGGGGAATTATCATTATTAGCATCAGACTTAAGTTTGAATAATAGAGGGTGTAGAGCTGTGTGCACGTTGAGGAGTAATGAAGAATGAAAAAGTTTTGTATTTCGTGCAAAATTCTTTAATAAATATCAGTGCAAAGCGCTTTCGGCCGTGGCCATCATCAGTGCAACCTGAAAGTAAGGAAAAACACTTTCTGAAGATACTGGAAAATTTAATGAAAGTTTGGAAATTTTGGAAAATTTGAAAATTTTAAAAATTTTGAAAATTATCTGAAATCTTAACCGTTTAGATTTTATGGAGGACATTGAAATCAGAAATGAACTTCAGGACAACTTCTCTTGTCTCAACACTCAGGTGAACCTTAATAGATCTTACATCCCCTTACACAGACGTCTTTTAAATTAAATCAAAAAAACCAATAGATGATCTTAACTAAGTCAATTTATTCAATTATTTACTCAAAAATTTTCATTTATTTCAATTGTATCTCATATATCCTTTTTACACTCTATGATGATATAAGGGTAGTCTACACATTGTGGAGGACTAGCTCGTCATCTACACTACAAGTTTTTTACACTATAAACATCTTAAATCTCCAAATATTGTTTTTTAAAAACATTGGTAATGGTTTTGGATTTCATAAACTTTTACTTTTCGAACTTCCCGCTCTTGTCAGCTACACTGACTTACTTGTCATGTGTCACTCTAAAGGGAAACCACAATCAAAAACGTGCAACCATACACAAAATGGCTGCACATCATTCATCACTTGTTGGTCTTCCACAAATTTAAAGAAATATTAACTTAAACTTAAAAAACATCTTTCGATGTGATTGTAATTTGAGAGGACACAGCCTTTGCATAGTGCACCAGCGAAAAAACCAAAGATCTTCCGATATTTTAATGTGTTAATTTAATTTGTAATGTGATGTTTCGTTCCTTTACACCTATATGTTCAACGAGAAGACTCTTTGTACAAACCTGACGAAGTGAGTAAATTTACTTTCTTTAGTAATTAATTTCTTCCTTTTGAATAATTTAAATTGATATAGATTAAATTTTCTAAGATTTCAGATAATTTTCAAAATTTTTAAAATTTTTAAAATTTTCAAATTTTCCAAAATTTCCAAACTTTCATTAAATTTTCCAGTATCTTCAGAAAGTGTTTTTCCTTACTTTCAGGTTGCACTGATGATGGCCACGGCCGAAAGCGCTTTGCACTGATATTTATTAAAGAATTTTGCACGAAATACAAAACTTTTTCATTCTTCATTAAGTTTGAATCACACATTCATTCCACTTCTAACCTAGCCGCTAACTGTTATGCAATTAGGCTTTTGTGCAGGAAACTGGATGAGAGGATTGCCTTTTTTTTATTTAATTCCACTTGCGGTATGAAATTCAATTCGGGTGTCTATGGTCGAGGTCGATTTTTGAGAGTATTTTCATCTTGCAGAATAAAGCTGTTAGGAATTAAATATTGAGACCGAGAGAAATTTGAAGACCGCATAAGAATGCTAGATTTTATTATCTTCTCTCAGTTTTCATCCCAGAATCAGGTACCTAGTTCGATACAATACGAAAATTGATTGATATTACATCATTAACTTACGCCTGCATATACCGATTTTTTTTTGTTTTTTTTTTGAAGAAACGAAAGATTTTCAAATTACTTGCAAGGAATTAGTTTCACTAGAAGAACTGATCACATTATTACAGGCTTCTTATAGGTTTCTTCAAGGAAAATTTGGAAATTCCTCAATGACACAAAGCCCGTCATCAACGTTGGGCACTGTATTTATCGTGATAAGTATCATGAAATGAACACGGAATTATTTTGCTGATTGACTACACAGAATTCCAATATACCGACAGAAACAGCATGAGAAGAGTATGCATATAAAGGCACGTCGTATGTCGTATTATGCTGGAAAAAGTCAAATAAGAAGAAACAATGAAAGAAAAAGATCTCCAAGAAGTTGAAAATCATATTTATTAACTAGGCAGAGAATAATTGAATGGTGGTAAAGCCAACTGCATAATCAAGCATGACATTTTGGCATGTTAAAACTAAAAAGCATTGTGATGTTCTATGCTTAGCGATCAAAGATCGATTGCGATGTTGAGAATGAAATAAAAATGTTTCCTCTGTCTAAATATCTCACCAGTTCCGCCTGAAGCTACTAGAGTAGATTTTCAAAGAATTATCATTAAATTTTTTCAACTGAAAAAGTCATTCTTTTTGAAAAAAGTAGACGCTCGATCAAAGTGACAAGAAGTCGTCGAGATGGAACGGACCACAGGTAAAGCACCGAATACATACCCAAAATCGTAATCACGTCGTTTCAAACTTGTGGATGTGTGGTGTCCAAGGAATTAAAATTATTCTTTAACAAAAAGAATATTATTATACTTACGTCACCACAAAATCTAATAGACAAACAATTACCTATGTATCAAAATTACAAAAATTAAGTACTTTCCCAATTGAAATATCTACTGCAGAATTTTAAATATATAGGGTTGTCAAAAAAAAACGGAATTTGGTTTTCGTATAATAGCTTTTTTATTTACGCGCCGATTTTATTGATTTTGGTCTTATCTGAGAGGGAATTGATCAAGACTGATCATTCACCTCATATTTTTGATACTTTTTGAAAAATTAAAATGGCGGACATAGGTAAATTTGGTCAAACTTTGAAATCTGCTGGAACTTTTTTGAGTCGCGCTGTATATCTTTACGAGTAAGATTCTGAAAGCTTGAACATTTCTGAAGAGATTCAGAGGTCGCTCATGAAAATGCGTCAAAAAATAGCTGACGTATAACAGGATAAAGATAGGTATGTTTGGACATCCTTATTCCT
The DNA here is from genome assembly GCA_917834065.1 of Ceutorhynchus assimilis. Classification (NCBI taxonomy): domain Eukaryota; kingdom Metazoa; phylum Arthropoda; class Insecta; order Coleoptera; family Curculionidae; genus Ceutorhynchus; species Ceutorhynchus assimilis. The sequence goes on from OU892279.1 coordinate 20,939,758, forward strand.
ATTTTCTTTCGTTATTTTCCAAAATCAAGTTGGCGTATGACAAAGATCGCTTGTTTTATTACTGATCATCGCTATTCAAAATTTGTGACAGCTGTCGAATGCTACCTTTCAATGAACTCACTAGATTTTGATTTTGCGTTTCAAATTGTTAAAAATAGTGATTTCTAGTGATACAAGCTACGACTGCGTCATAAACTTTAATTGATTGATTGGAATGGCATGAAGGGGTTGTGCAACAAGTGTACATACATACAGGTATAGTAACCGCAATAGATATTCGAGATTCCTACGAAAAATTATTTTTTTGACGGCGATGCCCCGGGATAATGCAAAAACTTCACAGATGAGGGTTGAGAATCAATTTAGTCCAAGAGCAAGAATTAAATTAATTTTTTCTACAACTGTCACCAAAAGATGATGTTTGCACATTGATGACACTTTGCGAAGTGACAATTTTTTTCCAAGTATTTTTTTTTTAACTTTCCTATTTTCCCATGCCACGTCCCATGACGCCGTGCGCAAAATGCTTCTCCAGTGTGCGAAATGCCTAATTCGCGCACTGAGTCATGGTAAGAAATACCTGACAGAAAACCAAAAATAATTAAAATTCACTTACCTTTGATTGTAAATGCAATTTTAGCTTCGAATGATTGATATTTAAATAGAGTTGTAGAAAAAATATTGTTTGCCACTCGTGCGCGAAACAGTTCACCAAAATGGGATTTTGCGCACTAGGTACAAAAATTACTATTGCGTATAGTAATATTGTATTGTTCTGGATCAAGTACCTACCTACTCAATTTCTTGCATTAAATATTTGAAAGATATTTTGAGAAAATTGAAAAATAATTTCAAACATTATTTAGAACAGTTTAAACCGAAGTTTGGAATTAAGTAGCCAAAATAATTCGAATTTTTGGTGTTACTAACTTTCTTAAACGATGGCATAAAACAATACAACATTTCACATTCACCAGATAATTATTGAAAAATCTTTATTTAAAGAAACAACAGTGTAAACCTTTTTGAACAACAAACGTCAGAGATAATAAAAAAATCAGATATTTATATGACCCCCATTAGCTTCAACTACTAATTCCATATATCGATGGCTTTGCTGGCTTAATCCCAACACTAAAGAATTCTTCGACGGAGATCTTCGACACTTTCAAATGTTCTTCCATTTCTATGAACCCTGGCCTCCAAATCACCCCATAGAAAGTAGTCGCAAGAATTCAAATCCGGACTATTTGGGGGCCATTCGTTGGGTTCTAAAAAATCGGGTATGTTCTCTCTTGAGTAGTTAAGGGTATCATAGCAACCAGCAACCAGTCGCAAGTTGCTATTTTTTAATAGAAAACTCGCGTTTGACAGCGACTTGACAACGACAATTGCGCAATTCTCTGCAGTCGCAAGTTACAGAATAAGGCTGCCGAGTTAGATCCTCTATTTGTGGAAGCATTTGAGCTAAAATAGTGTCGCAGTAATTTTGAGAATTTAGCCTCACACAATCTGTCATTTTGCCCGTTTTTTGAGGGGTTTATTGTAAAAAAAAATTCATCAGTAAACCAGATTTGAATTTCTCTTCTAGCTCTAAATTTATTAAGAAGGTTTCTGCATCTCAATAATTTTCTTACTTTGACTTGAGGAGTAAATTTAAACGGATACTCTCGCTTAATGAATTTGAGTTCCAAATCCATCTTATTATCCTGTTTACAGAACTACGGGAAATTTCAGATCTCCTGGCAATTTGCGGAACAGTTAAGCTGGTCCCATGCGCTCTTTCAGGGCTGACTGCTAAGTTCAAAACTTGGAGAATATTTTCCTAAAATAACTTTCGGTGAATCATAAGACATAAAATGACAATAGCTTACCTATCTGTGTTCCTACACTCCTTGGCATCCATCGCGTCTTGCAATGGATTGCGTTAAATTGAATTTTTTGACGGAACCGTAAACGGTGCTTTTTTTATACTGCACTGCAGGAAATTGTAAAATTACACTCACTCTGTATCCTCTCAAAATTAAAGTATTGATAAAAACTTTATCGTCATAAGAAAGCACCATCTTTTAATAATTTAAAAAGTAAAATCTAAATCTAGTGATTTTTATCATTAGAAGGTAGCATTTGACATCAGCTGTCAGAAATTTCGAATAGCGACGATCAGCAAGAAAACAAGCGATCTTTGCCAAACGTCAACTTGATTTTGGAGAATAACGAAAGAAAATGGGAATCGAGATGTAAAATAGTATATTACAATCCGATACGGGAAATTAGCTATTACTGTCGAGATATTTTATAGTTTATCGAGACGCGTAGAATCGAGATCAACTATATCTCGAGACAGTAATTGAATTTCCTGTCGAGCATAGTATACTATTTTATTTTTAACCATAATTTTTGCCAATTTAAATTGAAAATGAAATTGAATGTGAACGCAGCTCCATGCTATTTGCTTAAATTTTATGTCATTGTCATCAATTTTGAAAAAAACTTGACAATACCTGCCACATAAATATAATGAAATGAGAACGGGAAGTGAGGACGGGAAATGAGGACGTGAAGTGGAGCAGTGGAGCATGAAAACACAGTAAAGTGACTTTTTCAAATTTTTAGAAAGTCTGTAATGTCAACATTACATATATGGTTAAAAATAAACATATTTGTATTTATCCTGTCATACGTCAGCTATTTTTGGATGGATTTGCATGACCGACCTCTCTTTCTTCGGAGAAATTTTCAAGCTTTCAGAATATTACTCGTTAAGATATATAGTGCGACCACAACAAGTTCCAGCAGATTTCAAAGTTTGACCAAATCTAGCTAGCTATGTCCGCCATTTTGTTTTTTCAAAAATTATCACAAATATAAGGTGAACGATCTGTCTTGATCAATTCCCTCTCAAATGAGACTAATATCAATAAATTCGGCGCATAAATAAAAAATTTATTATACAACAACCCTATATGTACACTTGACCATTCATAAAACTGGTATGCCTTTGCCTATTGTGTAGTATTGTGTAAATCGACCTTTTTCATCACTTCAAAAATGACAAAAAGAGACCACTCAGTGTCATCTTTGAACCAATCGTAATATAAAAATATGTTGCATTTACTTTTGTTCAGCTTTGACATTCACTAAAACTAGGTATCCGAATTTAGTTTTTCAGGACAGACTTTTTGTTGTTAAGCCTGACTCACACTAGGCAAATTTAAAAAATATATATTGCCTGTACCCGTTTTATGTTTGGCCAAGTGTACATGCAGTCGTGAGCATAAAAAGTGGGACACCAGACTGACAGGTCTTGTCATTTTTCGCTATTTTGGGTAAATCAGTCTTTTCTCTACAATGGATTTTTTGTCAAATATGACAATCCCTGTCAATGCTGATGAGAAACCTTATTCTATGATGATGAGCTCGTTTCACAATAGGAAAAAACGGGTGTCCCACTTTCTATGCTCAGGACTGTATATTCATTTTCCTACGAGCGTGCGGAAAAGTTACTTTTCCGCACGATTTTTCGTTTTGAAAGTTGTACTTTTCCGCACGATTTTACTTTTCCGCACTATTTTTTTACTTTTCCGCACGATTTTTACTTTTACTGAAAAGTGTACCCATATTAAAGTTCGGGGGCCACCTATTTGGGGGGCGGAGCCCCGCCGTGGCTCCCTATTTGGGGGGCACAGTCCCGCGGGGGCCCCATTTTTGAGGAGCACAGTCCCGCAGTGGCCCCCTTTTGGGGGTCGGAGCCCTGGGGGCCCCTTATTTGGGGGGCGGAGCCCCCTATTTGGGGGCACAGCCCCGCAGGGCCTCCTATTTTAGGTGGCATAACCTCGCGAAGGTCGGGAATCCTAACAATTTTTTTGGTCAATTTAGATATAGGCCAAGGATCATGATAAAAAAATCCGGTTCCATTATTTTTTTGTGTATAAAAAAATCGTGCGGAAAAGTTACTTTTACTTTTCCGCACTAGTGCTGAAAATTTACTTTTCAGCACGATTTTTTTTGTTGCTAAAAATGAAGATATTTAGGATCAAATAAATGATTTATGTTATATATTATGTGCTATTTTGTCCATCATTATAAAATCTTTGCGTATTGGAAACATTTTTTTTAATAAATATGATAGACAAAAGCACTCGTAGGAAATAGTATATTACATTACGAGTGTAGAAAGTGACAAATTTCACACGAGTGTTTTTTCGCGCGAGGCGGTAGCCGAGTGCGAAAATCACACCAGTGTATGAAAGACGCTTTCTCACAAGTGATGTACACCATTTTTCCTACGACCAGAAACCGATTTACACCAATTTTCTCTTATTTTATTTTTTTTTCATTTTCAATACACGTGCTGAAAGTACTTTCAATACACGTATTGAAAGTAAATTGTAATGTCAAATGTCAGTCACAAATAACGTCAACAGTATTTTCCAAACGTGTGCTGAAAGTACTTTAAGCACGCGTATTGAAAGTACTTTCAGCACGCGTGTGATATTTAGCGCTTTCCAAAGAACCAACCAGTGCGGATTTTGTCATTTTCGTATGTGGTCGTAGGAAAAATATTGTACCTAACTCTTGCGGAAAATGTCTTTTCCACCCTCGACGGCTTGCCCGAACTCCGCTCCGCGTCGTTCGTGCAACGGTGCAACTGCCGTCTCGTGCGGAAAAGTACCACTTTCCGCACTTGTTAGGTAAATAGCTATTACGTGTCATAATCTTGTGCAATTGATACTCGGTCATCTCCAAAGGGGGAAAAATACAGAGAAAACAACCCGAAGCTACTGAGTGTCGAAAACAAGCTATAGAGCGCATAGAAAAGAAGAATTCAATACAAGATCAAAAAGGGGTAAAAAATGAAGTGAACGTCAAAGGAAGTATCATGATCAGAGACAATAGAAAAACCAACCACGCCAGCAGCACAGAAGTGAAGATACAAAAATAATTAGAAAAATTGGTTTACAGATGTAGAAATTTAGACAACAGAAAACAGTTTGTATCAATAAATAACAAAAACTCAAATATTGAAGAAATCACCTGCGGAGTCCCTCAGAGGTTAGCGCTCGGACCCATACTGTTTTTGATTTACATAAATAATCTCAGTGTGGATTCGGGTTCTGACACTATACTCTTTGCGGATGACACCATAATTCTTGTTATTGATGCAGATGTTGAAAATCTAAATGAAAAAATCAATAGCGCTAAATTGTCGGCATCAAGGTGGTTTAGTAACAATGGTTTGACTTTAAACAAATGAAACCAAAACCATAATGCTTCATGCTTCAGTTACAGAAAATCCTGCCAATAACAGAGGAAAGTTCAAAATTTCTAGGCTTTTACGTGAATCCCATATTATCATGGAAGCATCATGTGGACTTTCTGGCTGCAAAATTATCGAAAAACATTTTTATTATAAGATCATTAAGGGATGAGTTACCAAGAAAATCAATCTTGACAGCTTACCATTCAATTCTTTCACACTACGGATATGGAATCCTTGCATGGGGCCATTCCCCTCATGCAGATCCAATTTTCAAATTGCAGCGGAGGGTTCTGCGTATAAGGTTCAGAATGGGTTTTAGGGACAATGTTGCGGAAGTGTTTGTAGCAAATAAACTATTTACTCTCCCTTCCATAAGGAGATTTATAAAAATCTATATATGTCTTAAGTACGTCAGAGAAAACCTTGGCACTTATACACGTAACAATGAAATCCATGATTATAACACCAGTAGACAGAGCTCACATATAAACTTTCGAAGATTTCGTTTAAGTCATGGCCGATACGGGGTGAATTACTATGGACCTCTATTTTATAATGCACTGCCTAGGAATGTGCAAACATTAAATGACAAGACCTTTTTAAAAACCATAAAAAATCACTTACATAGGTATGCATTTTACAATTTCACTGACTTTCTGCATTCTGAAATTTCATAGGGGGGTGATTAAGGCGGCAGAGCTTATTTCTGTTTCTATACTGTTATTTCTGTTTCTATACTGTGATATTTTTGTAGAAGATTGTTATATTCATGTAAGAGTTATCATTTGTTTATGCTCCTTGGAAATGTTCATCTTAAATTTTAAACAAGAGAATCTTAAATTTTAATTTTAATATTAGTATAATTAAGTGATTTAAAAAATTAATTGCTGTGATGTCTGTTCTTAGAAATAACTAATCAAAAACTGTCTTTTTTCCTGTTGACGTGTGGAAACAATAATTATGTATTGTGAAGCATAAAAATAAATATGAATTGAATTTGAATTGGAAGAGATATCCTTCTCTCTAGTAGGATATTGAATTGTTGATGTAGTTTCATTCAAATGTTCGCGCCATGAATTATATAGAGGAATTAGGAATACCATTGCAGTCGTATGTGTATTCTTTGGTAGCGGCTTCGACACGGACGACAGTCTGGATTGTAATTTGCACGGGAAATGTGCTCCGTCCTAACCGAGGTCCTAACTGTAAAATTAATACTGAATAAACTTAATAGTTATGTCTAAAAAGTGTTATATTGACAAGATACATGAACTATTATAACAAGATACATCAACTATAACTTAGTACAGCTTCGAGCTTCGTACACTGCATTTGTACGTTATTATTGTTGGTATAAGGGATATCTTTGTCGAATAGTGCTAACTTCACTTCAAATAATAAGGCATTCACAGCGGTCATAAATTTGAATTTCGTGTGAGTATATTTTCTCAAAAATTAAATTCAACGTGCGACGCGGAAGTTAGAGACTGTCTTGCGTTGCAATGCCCAGTGAGAATAGTCATTGATTTCTTACGAATCAATAACTTCTAGACATACCCCGAAAAAACAACACTCAGGAGTTCAGGACCACGTTAAAAGAAAAATAACTAAAACCCTTTGATTCAATTCCAATTTTATAAAATAAATTCATATAACAATATTCAATATATCAAATCGTCCGTTTAGAGCCCTAATTTTTTCGGCTTTGTAATGGAAGAGCGCTGCACAAAAGAGCGCTGTAATGAAACAGTGCTGTAATAAAACAGCGCTGTAACAAAAGAGCGCTGTAACAAAAGCGCGTTGCACAAAAGAGCGCTGTAAGATAAGAGCGCTGTAACAAAAGAGTGCTGTAACAAAACAAAAATTCGCCAAAAACGTGAAAAACCCTTTTGTAAATATAACAACTTCAAAATTAAATTTTTTTTTTCTTGGATTGCTCGCTCCGCTCGCCACATCTCAAAGAGAAGAACCTCGGAAACGTGAATTCCCCATAAACGTAAAAGTAAAAAACCATTTTTTACATAATGGCATCTTTTTGGAATTTAATAGTACATTAAAATACAAGTTTCATAAGACGTGATTTTATCGCACGAGCCCTATATTAGAAAACGAGCCGGAGGCGAGTTTTCTAAAGGGCGAATGCGATAAAATGTCTTATGAAACGAATATTTTATACTATTTTTTCTATTTTGGTATTGTTTAATTAAAAAAAAAAAAAATTCTTGGAAATTTTATTCTCATATTTCCTGATTTCATAGTTTAGGTTGGTCACACTACATGCCAAATATAGAAATCTTCTATTATAAAATCGTGAATGACAGTTCGATGGCCATCAGTCCGCCAGTGTTACCAACCTCCGATAAGTAAAAAAGGAGTGTCACAAAGAGCTTCTTTTCGAAACTACTTTTAGTGTCGAAAAGACTTCGATATGACACCAAAATAGAAAAAATATGTTTAAGTTCACGATTTCATTAAATAGCTCAAACAGAAAATAAATACAAAATAACTCAATCTAATCCAAACTGATCCTTCCTCGGAATGTGACCCAATCTCTGTTCCTGAACTTCATCAAATTTCTCAAAAAGAAAATGAATACAAAATAACCCAAACTGACACGTCCTCGGAATGCGACCCAATCTCTATTTCTGAACTTCATCAAATTGCTCAAACAGAAAATTAATACAAAATAACCCAATCTTACCCAAACTGACCCGCCCTCGGAATGCGACCTAATCTCTGTTCCTGAACTTCATCAAATTTCTCAAACAGAAAATTATTACAAAATAACCCAAACTGACATTCATCCTCAATATGCGACCTAATCTCTGCCTTTTTTACTTAATTCACCTTTTTGAAATTCAGACATCGCTCTTTTGTTACAGCGCTCTTTTGTGCAGCGCTCTTTTGTGCAGCGCTCTTTTGTTACAACGCTATTTTGTTACAGCGCTCTTTTGTCCAGCGCTCTTTTGTTACAGCGCCTTTTCGTTACAGCGCCCTTTTGTGCAGCGCTCTTTTGTTACAGCGCTCTTTTGTGCAACGCTGTTTTGTTACAGCGCTGTTTTTTTACAGCGCTCTTTTGTGCAGCGCTCTTTTGTTACAACGCTATTTTGTTACAGCGCTCTTTTGTCCAGCGCTCTTTTGTTACAGCGCCTTTTTGTTACAGCGCCCTTTTTTGCAGCGCTCTTTTGTTACAGCGCTCTTTTGTGCAACGCTGTTTTGTTACAGCGCTGTTTTGTTACAGCGCTCTTTTGTGCAGCGCTCTTTTGCGCAGCGCTCCTTTTTTACAGCGCTCTTTCGTTCCAGCGCCAATTTTTTCATATCGAAAATAACGTAATTTCAACCTAGGGTGCCTTTTCATGGTGGTGACGCTAGACGCTAGTTTCTGACGTTTTTGGTGGTCACGTGAATGAAACATTGGAATGTGAAGCGTGTTGCAATAAATCTCCAATAGGTTAAGCTTTAACGTGAGTAACAAATCCTAATTTCAATAACCAATAAAAAGCATAATATTGTCACGGATTCCAGGTTCACTTAAAACTGACTTCACAGATAGTAACAACGTTTATTAAACTAATTGACTTCATAAAAAATTAACTTATATGACTTATCGAAACATACACGACAAATATCGAATTTAAACTGAATTAAATCAGGAATAATTTATATAGTCGAAATTGCACTCGAGATTTAGCTAGAAAAACATGGAATCGAATAGAATAGAATCCCAGGAAAAAGCGAGCTGCCCGACGTAAACAAGTGACTAGTTCAATTTCTTGGAATCCCGGCTTCGCGATGTCGATGCATTTTCGTAATAATATTGACAGCAGCTTCTAGTGAAACCGCTACCAATTTGACGCTGCTCCCCTTTCTAAAAACGCAGCGTTTAAATCACGTCACGTGACAACCAAAAAAGCTAGAAACAAGCATCTAGCGTCACTATGAAAAGACCGCTTGTTAATAAAAAACTGATTATTGTTCAGTTAAAACTGCTAAAGAATTGTTGTGGAGAGTTTCTTGCGAAATCCCTTCGCTAGCTCAAAGATTCTGTGCTCAAAGGTTGTTCTCAGGCTCGGACTGAAGTCTGCGGGTGTTATGCAGACGAATCCGGAGGGACGCTGGGTGCAAGTTGGTGATGAAGAATCCCGCGAAGGACAAGTTGCGCGAAGGCCGAAGCTACGGCGCAATGGAACACAACCGGCAAAAGCTGCGATGCGATAGTACGCTGCCGACCGTGATCGAGCGCGTCAAGAACCGAGCTTTCGAATACGGACTCAAGCTCTTTGCTTTAATCCGGAACTCGATGGAAATTACGCGATGGCTAACTTTACGCGCTATGTAGATCCGATTTACGACATACGCAAGTTGCTACTTTTTGATGGAGTCTTGTAAATCTTAGATGATATAGTCAAAATAAACTTAATTTAGATAAATTTGTTAAATTAATATAATATGTATCTAAATGTTTTACTGTTAAATAATTAGAGAAAAGTCATAGCTTCATATCGGTGTTAAATAATATTTAAGAACTTGCAATAAAAACGTCCATTAGAACACAGTTTTGCAAATAAAAAACTATTGGGTGAGCTGAAATAAGTACTCGACCTAACTTTTCTTGGTGGTGATAATACAAGTGTAATTATTAATAGTGAGTGTGTGATAATTCAAATGATGAAGGATTAACTTATGAAAATGCTGCTGATAATGTGGTTGCTCAATGCAGTCTTGATTTTTTTTACAACTTCTGTTTATGGTTACAATGGGATTCACGGCATCGAAGAGGGTGGAATCCAAAGCAACGAACTCGACAAACCAAGTAAGTTATTAATAATGACAATTAATAAAATATAGGTACATTTTGGCATATTAATATTTATAGCCACCGGTTTCTGAGACCAACCTGAACGACAAGACATAGAAGTTTTTTTAACCAAATCCGTTCTATAATACATACCTATACACCATGCCTTGTTCAGGTTCTATATTGATTATATTACGTTTAACTCATGATTTACATAAAAACAGTTAAGCTCTTACGGAATCCTATTTTCTTTTTGGATGTAATCCATTTGGTTTCAAAAAGATTTGGAATAAATTGTCGTTAAATTAGATGCAACCAAACGTTGTACCTACCTAATATTATTTAGTGGGTAATTTTCAAAAATAGTCATTCGCGCAATATGATGCCACAGTCCTTGCTTCATCTCAATCTTACTTAAGCTTATGTGCTTCAGATAAGACTAGAAAATTTAGAAATATATATTGAGAATCTAATTTGTAATAATGCAACGGAAATAGGTTGCTGTTTTGAGCTTTATTATGATGGAGAATTTCATACATCTGTCAAAACTGGTATTCCAACAATAAATTGACATGTTTTGATTGTTGACTTGAACCAATCAGATTGTAATTACGCGATAATTTGCACTAGTGCAAATTATCAGATAATTGCATACTAACTGGTGCGAAAACTGGTGTTTTGACATTTTTTGACAAAAAATTTAAATTTTTGATTTATGAAATTCTCTCATTAAATACAAATCGTGCAATGGAAATATATTTATAATTTTCGACAAATTTGCACTCATGCGTTTTTAACTGAAAAAGAGCACGAGTGCACGTAGTGCACTAAAAATGCATTCGGGCAAATTTCCCAAAAATTATCAATAATTTCCATTGCACTAGTTATATTACTATTGATTATTCTGTTAGTACCTTCCAATAAGAACATTTTTTCAAATGGTGTTCGGGAGTTTCTCGCACCGCTACGAAAATAATCCTAAAAAAGCATATAATTCCGCCCTACGAAATCAAATTGGTTCAAGAGTTAAAGGAAGATAAGAACTATCGGCGTTTGGAATTTGAAATAAGTTTTTATATTTGTTAGCTGTTGAATGTCCCCTATTTTTATGAATGGCAAAGTGCAATAACTGTCGGTATTGGTGGTCAGCAATCTGGAAGTATGGTTCTTCAAGTACTATTACTAAACGGCCGCCTTCCATTTGCCAATAGATAGATTCGTATATAGTTCTATAATGAAATAAGGCTCTTCCTCTCAAATATGAAGCTCATGTTTATCCCTGCCACTCAGGATTCTGTGTCCAAATTCCCCCTGAAACTACCCGCTCATTCCGGAGTCAAACAGACAAATATTGAGATTTCACTAACAGTTCGGCATCCTAGAATTCTCAATATTTGGGATAGTAGAAACAACCGGCATACTAAAAAACTCAATGTGTGTTTTATGAATTTAAGAGATCGGATGGTGAAACCTTTTTCACCTGATAATTTGAAGGCGGCTCGCGCCTATATATTTATTTAACAGAAACAAATCTATCCATCCGAAAAATAAAATTGACTAACCCTAGCGTTTGTCTGATAAATAAAAAGTTTAGAAAATCAATGAATACCCCAAAAATCAGTGCGGAATTAGAAAAAAATAATAAGATCTACCACTTTCTCCTGTCAAAGTTAAACCACGAAGAGATATGTACTGGGTTTGGGACACTTCCTCAAACTATTGTGCTGACGTTTCGAACCTAAATTTATTTTTCTTCATGGGCTACAAACAAAAATTGGTCTCAAGATTCATAGCGAAGCAACTAAATATCGGAGAATCCATTGTTTCAATCTCAAGCTCAAAAAAAAATAAGATTGACAATAATTTAAATTTGAATGAGGTATGAATACCTAATGATTGAAATGGGAAAATGAAACTAGTACAGAATAAAAAACATAAGAACATAAAACAATATGAAATATCAATCAATATTAGATAAACAAAAACTATAACTGAAAAAAAAAAGAATAAAGTACAATGGGCCTAATATGTCCGCTGTGGCATAACATATCACACTCCCAAACTTACAGAAAGTACATAATCAATTCTACTAGCAACGCTTTTAAATTTTTTTCTACAACAAATAAACTCATTCTCCAACAAGGAACTATGCTTATAGTTACAGATTTACATAATAAAGAGATCAAGGATCGAGATGATTAAGAAGATATCCCACAGCTTCACATTTATGCTATATCTCCGATCATCGACTACCAAAGCAAGAAAGAAAGACAGCGATAACTACAGATTCAATATTCTCAAGAAATACAAGCTCGATAGTTAAGTTTTTGCTTTTTTATTTAGTTGATTGACAAAATTTAAATCAGATTAGTCAAGAAATCTACCTATTTCTATAATTCAGTCACTAGCAGGGCTTTTTATAATGTAGGTATAGCTTTGTTTTTGCTTTAATTTATTGCATCAAATATCTAGAGCGTCCTTAGAAATCCCAAATAGAAAAACACAAATTATTCCAAGCACCAGAAAGATTTTTGATTGTACGAGGTCATTTCCATCTTATCTATAAGTTGTCCCTTAGGACATCTATAAGGGTATTCGATCGGATAAATGCGGTAGCAATTCCATCAGATTTATATCCGACCTATTGTTGTCGATTGTTGGCGTGGGCACGACATTTGGGAGGGACTATGAAATTTAAATTTTATCCGATCCGAAGTAGAGAGGGTGATTTTTCTATTTTAACTACCTATAGTTAAACAAACAGAATAAAAATTTAAATAATGTATTACAATAAAATAGAGAGTTTTTTGATATACCTAATGAAGAATCGCCCACGTCTCTCTATGGTTAAACAGCTCCATTAGGAAAGATTTACATACCGTTAGTTATTGTCATGAAAATTTTTCATTATTTCTCGTTTTAATGGTACCTATTAAAATTTAGTATGTATCCTTTTATTTGAGTCAAATATTTAATAAATGCATTCGCTTTACATGACGTATAGTTACATTATTTCTTCTACTTTGATCAAGTTCTATTTCTAGTGAAGTAGGATGAGAGAAAAATTACAGGATATTCTTGAAAAACAACGTTCCAACAATACGTGAAATCCCAGGTCGGCGTGGGAAATTTTGTCATTTCAGCCAGGCTAACTTGACAGCGTCAACGCGCCTGAAAAATTCGTTGATTTTTTTGATTTAGACGCGAAAGCCAAATAGCAGATTTTGCCGATTATCAGTGCTTTAAACTCGCATGTCTTGGCTTGATGTATTTACCTAACAAAACGAAACAAGGCTTCGTCAGAAAGCAATGTTAAATCGATAAGGTCGTTGTTATTGATCAGACAGATCATAAGCAAATTCAGTTTGCAGAATACCTGAGATGAAATGATCTGCCTGCAGAGGCTCTTGATATTAATGGATATTCCATGGAAGCATTGCCATTGAAAAGGTTTTTTATAATTATTCGATAAGTGCCGTGAGAAAATCCTGTTTCTTGAGAAGGATTTTTCAATGATTATTGATTTGTAGTCTGTTCTTCTATACATGCATACATTTGGTTTGAATAGTATGGCAGGTCTATTCTCTACGAACAGCAAATTACATGGGAACCAGCGACCGCGTCGCAGTTGCTTTTTCAGGATAGAAAACTCGCGTTGGACAGCGCATTGACAGCGACAATTTCGCAATTTTCTGCGGTCGCAAGTTACAGAATAAGCTGGCAGGTTTTATCCCTAAATTCCACTAAACTCTATTCAAAATACGCCTCTATCGCAAAAATTCTATGCCCTGTGCTAAAAACAAAAATTGAAAAACTCGACATGTAGGCATCCTGATTCTAATTCAATATACAGGGTGTCCCACGGTGGATGGCGTATTAGACGTTTATGGAGAACTAAAAAGCGGATCATTTTGAAAATTTGGCAACCGGTATAAACGACCATAATCTACACTTTAAAAATATTTTTGTTTATGCGGTGTTGCCGCTTCTACCCTAAACCAGTGGCAACAGCGCTATTTTAAATGGAACACCCTGTATCTGATTACATATTTGGATTTTACGTAAAATTCTGAGCAGATTTCATGTGATATACCCTATAACTAAGTTCAACTGTTTTGGAATTATTGACAGTTGAAAATCGACTTTTTGCAACTTTGACAGGCTGTAAAACCTGAACGGTTAATTTTAGAGAAAAACCGATTTTACATTCCTATCTTAGATTTTTATAAACTATCATTTGATACCAACTTCAAATTTAATCCATGATTAAAAATTCCAATTAAATTTAATCTCCGGGTAAATTCAAAGTTGGTGTCAAATGATAGTTCATGAAAATGTAAGATAGGAATGTGAAATTGGTTTTTCTCCTAAATTAACCGTTCAGGTTTTACAGTCTGTCAAAGTTGCAAAAAGTCAATTTTCAACTGTCAATAATTCCAAAACAGTTGAACTTAGGTATAGGGTATATGACATGAAATCTACTCAGAATTTTACGTAGAATCAAAATATGTAATCACATACAAAGTATTCCATTTAAAATAGCGTTGTTGCCACTGGTTTAGAGTAGAAGCGGCAACACCGCATAAACAAAAATATTTTTAAAGTGTAGATCATGGCTGTTTACCCCGGTTGCCAAATTTTCAAAATGATCCGCTTTTTAGTTCTCCATAAACGTCTAATACGCCATCCACCGTGGGACACCCGTACATATCTCGTCGAAAATGCTAGGTACCTAATAAATCTTTATATGACGAATAAATGTCGCGCTATACCTAACGTGACCATAGGTCCCGTTTTCAACGGGACCGTCCCTTATTTCGGCTTTCCGTCCCGGTGTCCCCGAGAAACACTGCGGGACGCGAAATTGTCCCATTTTCCCAAACCCCACGGAATAAAAAATAAAAATAGCGTAAAAAAATAAAATATCATCATATTAGAGAGTTCTCGTGCTGTCCAAATTTCGATTACCGTAACGCTATTTGACAAGTATGACAGTTCTTACGGTATTAGCGTTAGCGGAGCACGTTATCTAACGGGACTTAGCGGATGCCTTACCGTAATGCTATGCTATGTCAAAATTAGTTTGCGCTCCATTTACGTCTGCAAGAACAGCAACTTCTGATAATTCCTCCATAAAAAACACCAAGGGAAAATTAATGAAACTCAGGGATCTTCAGGATAAATAAAAGTTAGAAAACAAGTAAAAAAAAGTTGGGTTAGATCACTCAACTCAGCTGTCAAAATGTAAACAGAACAAGGGATTAGAGGATTTTTGCGTCTTCGTGTCCAAGAACTATAAAATACCATTCAAAATACCGTATTGTTAGCGGTACCGTATTAGCGTAGCGTCTGAAGCACGAGAACTTTCTATTATTAATGTTATATGCTTAAATTTCACTCCAGTGTGTCTCGAAACCGGCGAACAGCGTCACGAGAACGATTGCTCTGTCTTTGTTAGTGTTACGGAAATATAAATATGGGCGACTAAGACAGAACCTTCATTCTCATGAGAACGTTGTTCCCCGGTTTCGAGAACAGACACCCAGTCAGGACTAGACTGTTAGGTCAATGGTTCACCTGGTTCTCGAACGCACCAGTAGAAAGGGTATTTTCTTTGATGAACAAACTGTGGACGACAGAAAAAACCCACACTCAGTTACAGGTCTCGGTTCTTAAGGCAATGTTGATAACCAAGGTTAAGATAAAAAAAAACGTGAAAGAATTTTAGCTCTGTTCCAACCGACGTGAGAACCGTTCCAGAACCAGTAATCAGTAATTTCCAGTTGCCCAACTATTTTTCAATAAGTTGAACTGGAAATTATCGTTCTAGAACGGTTCTCACATCGGTTGGAACAGAGCTAAAATTCTTGGCACGTTTTTTTAATCTTAGCCTTGGTTATCAATATTGCCTTAAGAACCGAGACCTGTAACTGAGTGTGGGTTTTTTCTGTCGTCCGCAGTTAGTTCATCAAAGAAAGTACCCTTTCTACTGGTGCGTTCGAGAACCAGGTGAGCTATTGACCGAATACTTTAGTCCTGACTGGTTGTCTATTCTCGAAATCGGGAAACAGCGTTCTCATGAGAATGAAGGTTCTGTCTAAGTCGCCCATATTTATATTTTTCCATAACACTGACAAAGACAGAGCAATCACTTTCGTGAGAACGCTGTTCGCCGGTTGGAATAGAGTAGATTCTTACATGGTTACCGGGTCTTTATTCTTAAAACAGGGGAGCAACGTTTCCAGGAAAATAAGTGTTCCGTCTTTCTAAATGACATGCAGATGATATCTAATATAAGTAACAAAGACAAAACACTCGTTCTTCTGGGAACGACGTTAATCCCTGGTTTCTGTTCCTAGATAAAGTACTGGTGATGATTTCAGGGTCCTTATTCTAGAAACATGTATTGAATCAGATTTGTTCCTCTGACAAATAGAAAAGCACCTGAGCAATTATGTTTCATACCAATACTTATTTTAGTAGTACAATTTCAATAAATAAAATAAAATTATTAAGAATGTGTTTTTTCTATTGTGAAACTGCTGATTGACTTGAATAAGCGTTTGTCCCGTTTTGAGTCCACAAATAAATGGTCACGTTAGCTATACCCATCTACGCTGGGGTCTTCCACGACTTGGCAGCACGCAGAAGCTACTTCATTAGCTTCATGGTCTAACCTATCTGTTCACTATCGATTATGAATAAAAAAAAACTATTATACACAATTTTATTTCTCAAAAATCGAAGGTTACTCGACGCGTTTTGGTTTCTGAATATTATCAATAGCAACAATAAAAGTTTTCCAAAATAAGCTAATAGAAAATCATGATAACCCCTTTCATATTATTCCTCATTATTGTCACAAAATGCAAGTAACGACACTTGAAAATTGGAATAAGGACCATCAATCAATTCAAACAAAAATATAATAGTTATTAATGATACTAGTTCGATATGAACACCATAATGAAACGCGTGTAACGTCAAACCACGAGGCGTTAGCCGAGTGGTTTAGTTACACAAGTTTCATTAATAAAGTTCATATCGAACGTGTATCATTCAAAATTTAATCTACGATGGTCCAAATAGATTTGATTTGCCTTGAAATAGCACATACTTTTCAAATTAAAATTCAAAATTTAGCAGGTGCCCGTACCAGTCAGGAACCTGCTTGTTGATTTTTTGAATTTTGACTTTGGCAGCTTCAATATTGGAGTCAATTTATGGCACAAAAATGTGTGTTTTATAGTGGAAGATAATGGTGATATTGGTGATTCTGAGTTCGAAAGTGTCCTTTCGTATATCGAGACAGCATCAATGAAATGGTTCTTCTGGTAACTAGCTTTCTTTTTGTATATTTTTCATTTCATAATTTGGGTGTTTTTAGGAATTCTTAAACGCACTAGTGCTATTATGAAGGACCTAATGACATTCAAATGACAATGCTAAATGTGTCATAATGACACCGACGTAGATTAACAGACTGACATCCACGGAAAGATTGAACTGACTAGTGTCGCGATGAGGGCGATTTGTTGTTTAATTATTCAACTAATTTGATCAGTTTCACCACACATGCCGATTCGACCAAATAATAGTACATAATACGTAGAAATAAATAATACCTAAATACTAATAATAACGCGATAATTCGAACGTTCCTATTATTAGGAGAACACATACATATCTCAAAATGCATCTTTCTTCTTTATATTTGAGATGATGATATCAAAGCTAATATCGGGAATTTTTCAGGTATTTTTCCTTAACATCCTAAACCTATTTCAGCCAATGTTTAAACTAGCTCTCCACCATGGTCTCACACCGAATTTTTGAAGTGAATTCTTCTTTAAGTGCGTTCAGCACACCTTCTTGTAGGTAGGTACTGAATGAAACCCCGCTGTCACGCTGGGCTATGTAACGCTCATCCGGGTAGAGTCGGATCGAGTCCACTACTGAGCGAGAGGGAGAAACAGTCATTATATTTTATTTAAAGAAGTTTTTGAAAATCATTTATTTATTTGAGCGTAATAATAAGCGTGAACTCATATGTAAATATGACAGAAACTGTTGTGTTTAATGCAGACGTAATTTAAGGAATATTTAGCAAATAGATTTGAGTCGAAAGTATTCAATAGATCTTTTTATATACCTTCAGGCTATTGTTTCATCTTTATAGTATGATACAAAGGAAGATCAATCTGGGTAATGAACATACAAAACGAAAAAAAAAAAAAAACCTGAATTTCATATTATTCATCTCGCCTAATTGAAGTTTTCACTTCTGTCGTATAGTCTTAAGCACTCATCATTTTTTTTTTTTTTCATTGGACTTTTTTCCGTCATAATCATCGAGATACCTCTGGGAGATGAACTCGACACTTTGCGATTTGTTCCGATTGTGTCATTTCGTATTGCATATCTTTTAGTCTAAGTGATGACGACAACATACTAGAACCGATAAAACTTTTTCTTCATGCTGGGCTGTTAATCTGTTATAACAGGATCAGAATTGAAATTGAAAGGTTATATATACTTTACGACCACCGGCCGTTGAAATATAAATAGCTGCCCCAAGCAATATGACTATTTACGAATTCTTCGCGTGTTTTTTTTTTGCCAGATTCAAAGATTCTACGACCAAACCAAATATAAATGTTATACTCTGGCAGAGTGTAACATTTATACGGCGTTATACATGTTTTCCCATAGCGATTTAAGCTATATACCTGTACATACAGTATAGGTGCTTATAAAGGTGATCCTTGTAAATTATTGTCATAATTTGAATTAAAAATTGTGCACTATTTGGAATAAAGATCGTTTGAAATAGCTATTTTCCTAACGAGTGCGAAGAGAAATTTGCCGGTGCCGAGTGCCGGAAATTTCTTCCCGCAAGAGTTAGGAACTATATTTTTTCTACGAGCATACTAAAGCTGATGTTACGAAGAGTTTAAATTAAATAAAATGCGATTATGCAGAAGGTAGAATTAAAAATGTATTGAAAGGTATTTATAAAAAGGTAAAGGTACAGGTATAGGTGTATCAACAATACAAACAATTCCATGTCACAATTATTATTTCAAACTCTTCCCGCACTGAGTGCGGGAAGAAATCTCTTCCCGCACCGGTGCGGGAAAAAAGTCTTCCCGCACAGCAAATCGTGCGGGAAGAGCCATTTCCCGCACTCTCGTAGAAAAATAAAATATTGTATTTCATTCGGAGTAGTATTCTTGATGTGACATGCATGGATTTGATTCGCCTCGCAGCGCTCGGCGTTCAATTCCATGCACGTCACATAAGTATTAAGCCGGGTTCTCACTAGGCCATTTCGTGGATCAGTATTATTGAATCTGTAGGATTGAACATAGAATGGAATGGAAAATTTGTTCACATTTTCCAATAACATTGAAGATCTAGTGTGTTTTAAAAATGGCTGCAAAGAGGAAAATTCTGCGTGTCGGTGTTCCTATTTTCTGTGGGTATTTAAAAACCGCGATAAAAAAACAGGAAAAATAGAAAACTTCGTCGATGGTGGGTTAGACCATGGATAAAACAACGTATATATGAAGGTGCTTCTGTGAAGCTGATAAAAGAATGGGGAACAGGTGACCAGGATACTTATAGGAACCACTCAAGAATGACCGAAGAGAAATTTGAAGAACTTCTACAGAAAGTGTCACCCTTGATTCAGAAAAAAAATCCTCCATTAAGGGACGCTCTTTCAGCAAGACTCAAATTACAAGTAGTTTTAAGATATTTAGCTACTGGAGATTCTTTTCCGTCTTTGGGTGCACTGTACCGACTGCCCAAAAACACTATCTCACAAAAATTTTAAATGTAACGAGCGGTTCGGTTTCGATTCTAACCTCAAAATAGTCAAAATAGACACACCGGCAGTTCAATGCGGCTGAACACGCTCGTTCTCACGGTCAATTAAGGCCGAAACTCACTAGCAACACGCCACGCCACCCCACGCCATGTGACACAGGTTCACGTGTGACAGTTTGTGTGCAAATGGACGGATGGCGTGGCGTGCCATGGCGTGGTATCGCGTATGGCAAGTGTGTACGCAGCACATATAAATAAATGGAAGAATATACGCATACATTTTCGTCACATGGCGTGGCGTGGCGAAGCATGACGTGGCGTGTTGCTAGTGGGTTTCGGCCTTTACTGTTCAATTTAATTGAATCAATCCCGTTGATCCATTAAAAGTAGAAATACCTTCCAATTTGATTGAAACACAAAATCATTGAGCAATATCATTGAATGGATGTTCACATTAGTATATTTTACTTCAATGGCATAGATTCAATGATATTGATCTATGAAATGGCCTAGTGAGAACCCCGCTTTACTTATACTCCTCATAATAGTTATTTTCATTACAAGTGCGTTTATGAGCATGATTACAATAACGAGTGTAAAGGATTAGAACGACGAGGTCGTAGACCGAGTCGCTGTAATCACACGAGTTTTGTAGTCATGTTTAAACGCACGTGTAATGCACAACGTTTTATCTACAAAGCGAAAAATAAGAATATTTTTCCAATTATTTTCGTTCATTATTAGTTGTCTACCTTCATTTTACCTTTACAGGTTTACCTTTGACATAACCTCGTCCATAGCATCACCAGTTATGTTATGAATTCATAACCTAGTCTAAAACACCACTAGTTGTGTTATGAGTCTCATGACGTAACTCAAATACTCGAAAAATGGTTATGTAAAAACGTCATAACCAAACGCTTGTAGATAAAATAAATATCTTATATTTTATTTGGAGTATAAGTAATACTTATGTGACGCGAAACAAATCCACGCAACTCGCATTAAAATTATTTATAATCCGAATGGAATACAATATTTTATTTCCAAACGATCCTTATTCCAAATAATGCACAATTTTTAATTTAAATTATGACATTCATAATAAGAAAAAAAAAAGATAAGCACCTATACCTGTATGTACGTACAGCTGAACTACCTTAAATCGCTATGGTAAAACATAACGGTGTCACACCCCGACGAAGCGACATTACAAAACTTGAAGATGTAACTAGCCACATGAGAGCAAGTGTTGCCTTGCATTACCCTAAAGTTTTTCCCGATATGAGCGTAGTGTCTCCATCATATAAAGTGTAAGTGAAATTACATTGTTCATGTCGATCCTCTCGGCAGGATACAATATTCCATTGGCCCACTGATCTTCATCTGATTTCCATACTCCCTAGCAAAGCTTAGTCTCGCTGAAGTTTCTTTAAGCCTTTTTCTAATGGAACGATGGCTTGTTTTTAATCCGCGTACTTTTTCAGGCTCATTTTAGGTGATGCTCTTCTTCTACACCTGTGCTGTAGGTAGTTTTTGCAACGTTATGAACCCTTATGAACTGGTATTTCGTTCTCCTTCTTGACCACATCTTGTGAGATGTGGTCAAGTAACTACTCTTCCGGTTGCTTCCAACGTCTCACATTGCGATAGATCATGTAATAAAATCTTCCCAACAGGTCAGCAATAACATACTGTGAGATCTATTGTCCGTCGTTTTTAATCTGACACTTTCCGTATGAGGAGCGAGGAGGTGAAGCATATGGCAAAAACAGGTGTGACGTCAGGTGACCAGTGGCGTTCTAACGTAGGGAGCCACCAGCTCATATTCCTTTGGAGTATGAGATTAAAATCGACAGACAATACCATTCTCACTCGAGATAATTGCAAAATGCAACTATTACATAACAAACATGCAAAAGGAAAAAAAAAAAAAAACGAAAACAATATCGAAAATAATAAATTTAAGCAAAAACTCTTAAGGCTCATCCTTAATCAATTTAGTAGCGAAGTGGCACTTCGGCACGCAAGCTAGGAAAATGTTGTTTAACGTTAGCATCCTCAATTCAATTCCGTGCTGGCATGCACGTCGACTCCGAAGTGAAGGTTGCAAGCTGCCAGCTTTTTTGTTGCGTGCTGACTTATGTCATGCGCAGTAGGGTGAAAAATAATTTAGGTTATCCTTGCGTTCGGTATTTTGCTCAAAGAGCAGAGCGGAGCCGTAATCACGTGACCAGCGAGCGCATAGAGCAGTTAAATGCTGTATCAGGGGGCTCGAAATTTTATTAAACGAATGTGAATGAGCCTGCACCTAGTACACTTTTTGAATAAATGAACGGTAAATTCATGCTCAGAGAACTCAGATCAAAATACCGAATGCACGGTATGTGACCGTACTACACGCACAGCAGACTGAAAATTGACAGCATTGAGGATGGGTATAAATTTTCCAGCACGCGTGTCAAAGTGCCTCTTCGCTACCAGATTGATTGAGGATACAGCTTTAAATGAGGGACTTTTTCAGGTATATCTGTCAAAAAGTGATCTACAAACTTAAATGAGTTTTCTACAGGCACTATAGAAGTGACTGACAGCCGTGCGGAAAAACCTATTCCGCTCTGATATGTCAAAAAAAAAGTTTTACCGCACCGTGCGGGAAAACTCATTTTCCGCACGCATATCAGTGCGGAATATCGATTTTTCCGCACGGCTGTAGGAAATAGGTATTTTCAGTTGCTTTATCCAATTATGCCAATTTCAAAAATTAGTGAAAGGGTCCATTACAATTGAATGATTTAACGCTGACGTTGTACTCTTCTACAAAGAAGTTAATAGTATCTATAAAAAAAAAATTCAAGTAAGCATTAATAGTTTTTTCTAATTCTTGATAAATTTATCGTTTTTGCGATACTTGACGATCAGTTATTAATGACAAAGCTTGCAGTTTTGTACCATGTAAAACTATTTAGTAGTGAAGCAAATTTTATGAACGTCTTTTTATATGTATTCGTGTAGTTTAGCAACTTCAATTATTGCTCACCATAAATGAAGTTCACCGATAAAAGTGATAGATTTTTTGATTCTAAATGTCAGAAGAAATTGCAATTAATATTATATGTATCTATGTATCTGCACAATAATAAATTTTAACATTTACGGCCTATTAATCATCGATACATAAACCAAACATAATTATTACCTCTTTTAACTGCCATTTTATGCAATAGGTACTAAGAAAAAGCAGCTTTTCGAAGGATTCTTTAATAAATAGGCATACCATATTTACGGAGAAACACCATTGCAGCAGTTATTTTGTTGCCAATTTAAAGCTAATAGTTGCACTCCTACATAATTCCAATTACTTTAGAAGTTTTTGAGAAGAACCAAATCAAAGCACTATAAATAAACTGCTGCCAATTTATTTTATAATGGGTAATAAAAATATAAATAAAAGTTATCACCTGAAACAAAAAGTAAGGTAAAAGCAGTCTGTAAAAGGCAGCAACCAATAACACAAATTTGTTACGGATATAAAAATTAAGAGAACAACTCATTAACAAGGAAACCCAAAAAAAATTCTCTCCATTTACCTATTTCAATTACAAAAGTTGATTTAAAGTAAATGCAGAGATATTTTTTAGTACCTACTTCGAGTGGGCCGTAAATGGCGCCATTGTTATCAATTAGGTAAAAGCCTCTTTTTCACGTTGTCTTCTAGTGATTGGTTCCTAATAAAGTATCTGGGTGGTCCATTTAAATAAAAACGTGAGAAAAGTTTGTTAAAAAATCGCTTCTAAAATTTCAACATAAGACCAAAAAAGTGTAAAAATTATTATTGAATTTTGGTTTATTCTATTAATTGCGAACAAACAAGATGAAGCAAGTTCAGATAGATTGTATGAAAGTTCAGAAATGAAACATTAACAGCCGTGTCAATCAGCTAGTCGTTTTTTTATGTTCACGTTATTATCATTTTAGTTATAAGACAAGAAGTACCTACTTATGTTTTTTTTGTCTCAATTAAATATCAACAATAAAAATTTAAATTTTCACAGCCGTATACAACATCCTTTTTCAACTTTAAAAGCGCTTCTAAAACTTGTTACGTTTAAAAATTAGTATAGGTACTTCTTGTCTTGTCAGAATAACATAGGTACTCCTTGTTTCATGACTAAAATCATAATAATGTTAACATGAGCATATGGAGTAGCTAATTGACACGAACACGAATGGCGTTGTTGATATCTCGCAATGACATTAATTATTAATGGTGATTAAACATACACAGCTGAATAAGGTAACCTAACACTAACTAAAAACAGATTGTATTCATTGAGCGGTATCCACATATCTGCATTCCTTTTTCCACCTCTCAAGCGCTTGTTCCAAGTATATTTTGAAAAATGTTGGTAATATTCATCATCTCTGTTTGGCCTGTGCCCTATTTTCTAAAATGGTGTGTGCCTAAAACCACACGACAGAATTGAAAAGTTTGATTAGACGAGATTAGTAATATGAAATACAGGTACCTACGTTTTTGTGTTCTTTATTCATCGCTCAGATTGATCTTCCTTTGTATCATACTCTAAAGATGAAACAATAACCTTATGGTAACTAAAAGCAGATGTGATGAATACTATTGAATCAAATCTATTGCTATAAATTCTTTAGATTATGTCTGTATGAAACAACAGTTTCTATTACATTTACATAAGAGCACACGCGTATTATACAACTTACCACCCCTATTATCTCGGAGTTGGAAAATTTCCTAAAAAATCCCTGAAACACAACTATAATTTGAAGGGGGATGAGTGTTTATGCAAAATTCCCCTCCCCTCTTTCAACCCCCCAACCCCCAGGGCCAACCCCTCGAGAATCTTGAATGAGAAGGGGGGGTCAAGTGATAGATCATTTTGGAGAGTTTTGAATTCCATACATTTTGGTACTAAATTTTAATACCTAAGTTCATCTGTTTTGGAAATATTGACAGTTAGAAATTGACTTTTTTGCAACTTTGACAGGCTGTAAAACCTAAACGGTTAATTTTAGAGGAAAACCGATCTTGCATTATTTTCTTTGGTTTTCATAAACTATCATTTAACAACAATTTGGAATTTAACCGGAAATTAAATTTAATTGGACTTATAGATTTAGGTTTTACAGCCTGTCAAAGTTGCAAAGAAGTCAATTTTTAACTGTCAATATTTCCAAAACAGTTGAACTAAGGTATTGAAATCTAGCACCAAAATGTATGGAATTAAAAACCCTCCAAAATGATGTATCACTTGACCCCCCTTACTATTTAAGATTTTCTGGGGGTTGGGGGGTTGAAAGGGGGAGGTGAATTTTGCATAAAAACTCATCCCCCTTAAAATTATAGTTGACATGTTTCAGGGATTTTTTCAAAAAAATTTCAACTACGAGAGAATAGGGGTGGTAAGTTTTAAAATGAACACCCTGTATTATATTACGCTTGAGGGAAAAATAGCTATTTTAGCAACAAGTGTGTAAAGTGAACCTTTTTACACGAATGTGAATTTTGACGCATCGCACGAGTCGAAGGCTAGTGCAACAATCACATCAGTGAAAAAAGGTCCTTTAGAGTTTCTCTCTTGCTTGACTGAATTCGACTCGAGCAGACTGTAACCGAATGAGCGTTACAAAGCCGAGCATGACGGCGCAGATTCATTCAGTACCCAGAAAAAAAGTATGCTGAACGCGTCTTTAGAGGTTTGACAATAGTGGCTTTGGTAGAAATAAATATTGTTGGCCGTGCTTACTATTTGGCAAAGAAAGAAATGTTTGAAGTTAAACTGGGTATTTTATTTGAATAATTTCTTGAATGCCGCAAAACACGACCAGTCCCCTAAATATTTAAACTGCGCCCTTTCTTTGCATAGTTTTGGGGAAACTCGAATCGAAAAGGCCAGTATTGAGAAGAAATTGAAAGGCATTATGCGAGGGTGGATAGAAACCGTAATGTAATGCGGCGAGTGATAGATATCACGTGTTTTTTGGCCATGCAGGAATTGCCATTTCGCGGTCTGTTTGAGTCCACAGATTCCGTAAACAGGGGTGAATTCATAGAATGTGTTAAATTAATAGGTAATTATGACGGTCATTTAGCAGATCACCTTCAGACAGTTACTGAAGAAGACAAGAGTCCCGCAATGTTTAGTGGATTATCAAACAGAATTCAAAATGGAGAAGCACTGACGTAAATTGTATTGAATATAGTGAAATATTACGGTTATTCTAGTAAGTTTTTAGCTCAGACTTACGACGGAGCTGCAGTTTTGTCTTCCGAAAAAAATGGCTTTATATTTAAGGTGTACTGCGATTATTTCAAATTTGGTCTTGTCAAAATCGTGTGAAGGTGAAGTTGAAATCAAACATTTTTAGGAACGTTTTTTCACCCAAGTACCAAGAGATCGGATTTGTTTTACAAATTTTGTTCGCGGGTTGTGCAAACAAGATGGGTTTGTAATTCCTGAACGGGGTAGTAAACACCGAACGTGAAAACCTAATTCAATTTTTTTTTTTTTTGTGAAATAATGTTAAATTAAGCAGACTGGGATAGTGACTGTATTTCTGCATCCAAGAACATACGACATGTTTAAATTTAGTTTTTGAAAATGACGACTGCGCCACTCTACACATACGGTACAATATTTTATTTTTTGTCCAAAACAAAATCTGTTTGTCGGTGAAACGCTTAGTGAAAGCAAAAGACAAATATACAATTATTATGCTCCCAATGTAGCTTTTTTGCAGTGGCGCCATCTACTTGAAATTGCTTGAACTGTAACTGTCAAATTTTTACCAATTTTCACCTTCAAAATTCATATTAATCAAAAAATCCGCAATGATTTCCAAAATCCTTTGGCATAAACATTATTTGATATACTATCTACAATTAGCTTTTTTTAGTTTTTTGTGGTTTTCAATAACAAATGCTTTTCATGGATCGAAGCTTGATAAACATGCAAATATGCAACCACCAACACATTAAGTTGTTTTGGTGGTTGCGAACATGATTTTTGAATTAAAAAAAAAAAAAGGAAAAATATCGAAAAACTAAAACAAGGAATTGTAGATAATCGGGGATAATACCACGAGAGCTTCAAAATTACCGATAATTTTTCACGATTGCGTGTTTTCTATAATTTTACGAGTCCGTAGGACGAGTGAAATTTGCAGAGAAAACACGCATGAGTGAAAAATTATCTGGTTCATTTTAAAGCTCAAGTGGTATTTAGAGGATTATTTCACGTATGAGAATGCAAAAAATATGGAAATGAATATGTATTAAACGATTTGAACATCTTAACAATCAATACAAATAAATGGTTGCTATCAGGAACCGTTTGTTTGTATCAAAAATTAGCATGACAACCATGTATACAATAACATGGGAGAATTATCGCTGTAATTCTCTCTAGTTAATCAAATGGAAAAGAGAATTTTCGCTGTAATTCTGAAAATTGTCTTATGGGATTTCTAACACATGAGTGGAATAATCGATAAAATAATGTTTATGCCAAATTTGAGCCAGTTCTGATGTGCCGTTTTTTTAAAGACCTTAAAACAAGTTTCGAAAAATCAACCAATCAGAGCACTGAATTCTCATCGTTGTTGCTTCCTTAAATATATAGTTTTTCAATTGTGCCTATCGTGGATCGAAAAGCTTCTTGAATACCAGACCCAGATACCCCCACTTGTGTTTTGAAAGACTCCTAATATACCAAAAGGAACAGTCCAAATACAACTGGGTCACTGATGTCAGATCAATATTTACTTCAATAAACACAGTCGACATTTGGAATAAGTTATTTTTAACCAAACTGAAAAAATCAAAAAAAAATTACTCCTAAATTCATATGCAGACTTCTTACGACAAACTGATATCCAATAACTCCAGCTGTCCAACTACCCTCAATTCTATATGGTCACTTCTTAACAGGCTCCAACCCGCAATCATACCTCAAGCTAAAATTAAGTATTACTTTATCCAGAATCTTATCCAACTTAAGATTGTCTTCTAAATACACAGCTATATTTTATTTCAACAAAATTGCCTTCAAGCTTGATCAGAAGCTGTTGTGTACAATCTGTAATCTGAACAAATTTGAAATAATTGCTCACATCTTATTAGAATGTCCAATATACAAAAGTCTTAGAACACCGGCCATAACTGAACTATTTGTAAGCATTGAAAATTTTATTAACTTCTTGAATAACCCGATTGAGCTTAAATCCACAAAACTTGTGTGTTATCTTTTATTGATACCTATAATAATAAATGAATAAATTTGGGTACCTACTTTCTTATTCTGACTTTTTCTCCTTTGTATTTTTCTCCTTTTTTTTTTAACCAGAGACCAGCGGAACGAACACTATTACATGGTTTAAATAATGAGATTTAAATGAAATGTGAGATAGCAAATTTAAGTTGTGAAACCTGTCTCCTTATGAATGTAATTTCATCAAAAACAATAACGGAATAATGATAGTAATAATATGCCTCTGTGATTTTCGCATTTATTTATGTCTTCTTTCCTAAATAATGTTGTTAAGTGGCTAATTTTCCACACTTTCGGTACTTCATGTCTATCTATGCATGTTTGGAATAAATCTGTATTGGTTCTGTAAATTTCATTGCTCTGATACTTTGAAGTTCTTCACAAATTTTTCAAGCTATACTGTTTTTTAACTCCTCCCTTTATAATTCCTATTGTGGATCCTGAGGTTTTTATGTTTTGTGCCTGTCCTCATTCTTCTTCTCTTCTTCAACTTTGTTCTGTCAGTAATTCTTTGAAATACTCTTCCCATTCCTGGGGTGTTATGGTGGTAATAATATCCTTGGTTTTTGTTGTAGGTTTTGAAGTTTTTCACTATTATCTAATTTTCTGTGTTTCTTTTACCTCCTAGATAAGTACATACAGGGTGACTCAGAGTAAATTTCCCTTTTCGAACGCGTCCTGTGCATCCATCTTAATATTTGTGGCGGGGTTAGCGCTGACAATTTACGGCGACTGCGTGCGGATTATCAGTAAACATGGAGCAGTGGTCGAACAAGCAACGTGCGTTTGGTGTCGAGAAGTTTTTGAAATCAAACGATTCCTATGTCGCGGCACGACGACGTTTTTGTAACCGTTACAATATTCGACGTATACGTGATACTCCGTCAAAAAATTTATTGAAATTATGTGAAGATTCAGAAAAAGTGGTCCAATGGCAAATCCGAAGCGTCCCGGCCAACAGAAGTCCAACAGAACTCCAGAGAACATTGGGATTATGCGACGTGCTGCGACTGAAAATCCGAGGCGCTCAATTCGAAAACATGGCGAGACGCTTCTGATTTGCCAATTGCCACTGTACCACTTTGAATCATTGAACCCACGATTTCAATACATTTTTTGACGTAGCGTCACGTATACGCCGGATATGGTTACGGTTACAAAAACGTCGTCGTGCCGCGACATAAGAATCATTCGATTTAAAAAACGCCTCAACCATAAACGCGCGTTGCTCATTCGACCACTGTTCCATGTTTACTGATAATCCGCACGCAGTCGCCGCATATTGCCAGCGCTAACCTCCCTACAAATATTAAGTTGGATGAACAGGGCGCGTTCGAAAAGGGAAATTTACTCTGAGTCACCCTGTATTAATATAAGTACAGGTTCTTTCCTAGGACTAGTTTTTCTTTTTTCTGTACAATTTTATTTCGTACTCTGGCTTATGCTTCTATATATTTTTTTTCATCTCCTATTATTTGACCTTAAGTAGGTACTGTTGGTACTTCTTCCTTTTCTCAGCTATGTCTTTCTCGGTTCCTTAATCCAACCAATAGGGTTTTTTCTTTCAACTTCTTTCAATTTTTTCGTATTTGCCTAAGGGTTCGAATACTGCACTGTGAATACTTTTTTTGATATGAGTAATGCATTCACGCTTTGTATTTCTAGTTGTTTCAGGTTTTATTTCTTTGGGTCAGTCTTGCCTTCTTATTTTTCCTTTTCGTTGTCCCTTGCGATTATTCTCCCAGAGATAAACATTTTCATTTTCATCAGGTAAGGGTCACTGCCACAGGTCGTGCCCCTATATTATGTTTTCACGTTCTGAAATTTTATGTTTGATGTCTGTTTTGCTGTTGTGTAGTCATAATAATCGATTTTTGTTGTCTAGTTTCATTTCTCCCGTTGTATTAATGTATTTTGTTTTGAAAGTAACCATTTAGAATTTAATTTTCAGGTTATTTGGTCGGCATATTGATGTCAGCGTTTCTATAATAGTACCTACCTATATAAAATAGAAAACTACTTTAATGTTTGGCTGCAGCGTTTTTAAAATTTAATGTTCGGTAGAACGAGCGATGACTTCTGATGCAATCAAATTGAAAGCGTATGATGAGTGAGAACTTTTATATGGCTGACTTGCCTATAGAATACTCCGTAATTAATTTAAGATTTAACTTTTTTGGAGCAGTTTTATTTGCTGCTTTTTTTAAAAGACGCAATTTTCACCTCATTAAAAATAACAACCACCCAAAATTGAAAAATGAAAAAGAAGTTAACTTCAAACCGTTATCTAAACTTTCACAGGGATTATACTCCCGCAGCAGATATTACTGTTATAACTGTCGAGGAAAATCTAATATCCTATATCAGAACTTTCTGCTGATAAGAATATCGATACTTTAACAAAATTGCTTTTTCCCATACATTGAGTGTGGAGGTAAAAATGAGTTTGAAAATGAAGGAAGTAATATAGGAAGTTAATAAAAATGAATTGAACCGACAGAATTAGGTTTTGTTCAGGATTTTACGAGATTATCGATTACTTTTCATTTGAGATCAAGCAGTTTGTCCAAAGCCTTAATTTTTTTTATTCGTCAACGCTCTCCAATATTTACGCCTACATACAACCATATATTTGAAATCGTTATTATTAAATTCAGTTCCAGCTAGGTCACGGTTAGGTTTTGATTGATCTTTTACCATCAAGGTGGAATTATTTATGGTGTGCAAGAAAGTTTTAAAATGACCATTAATTTTTATGATTTTGCGTATTTATTTCAAGAGAAATTTTACCATCTGCTTAATTTTTCACACGTTCACAAGAATCCATAGATTAAACCGGATTCAAATTAATTCAAGAAAAAATCAAACAGCCTTGCCTCTGGTAATATTCAAATGATCATTTTAAGCAGGTCTTTGGAACTATTTTATGATAAAATTGAATGCTAAATTTTATGTATTTTTCAAAATCACCTATCTATTATTTCATAACAGTCGGGCGGATTGAATCTGGGTTTCCCTTTAATCAGCTTTCAATACTCTCAAGTATACAATAAGATATATGGTGCTTAACTGTTTTCAACAAAAAGACAAAAAAGAAATTCAAATTTAATAATAGGCCTTCTTCATTGTCTTCGTGCTTTAATCGAAGAGTTTTGTAGACTATTGAAAAATGAATTTTAGTACAGTACAGGCCGCTCGAAATAAACCTATGGTTGTTGAGTTGAACCAAACTCGTATATTTTCCAACGATGCAGCATCCGAAGCAAGCCATTCGTTTGTTTATGATCGCCTCGCGCTCTGTGAGCAGGTGTTCTAGGGTTTCCCTCCCTTCCTCACAGAAGCGGCAGCTGTCTTCGTTTCCAATTCTAATACTCTCAAGGTGCCCTCTTAACCGACAGTGGCCTGCGAGGAAACCAGTGAGAATGCGAAGATTGTTTTTACTCAGTGATATAAGGTCTTTTGATCTCCCTTGGTGAGAGGGCCCAAAAAACATTTTTGATTGCCTTAACCCTAGAAGCTGTTCCCAGAGACTGGACCATTTGGTCAGCGCTTTTTTTCTGAGCGCTTCCTTATAGGTGTGCGTCCCTATGACACAGAAAGATTGAACTCAGCACATCTACCTATAGCGTTTATTTCCGCCTGAAATATGTCTGGGTATTTTCCCATTGCTTCGGAGAACTTGATTCCAGGCCCAAGTACTCCGCTCCGGTCCCTTGTACAGTTCTTGACCCATCAGTGTACCATTTTACGGCTTTCTGCTGCATAATGAGAATGGTTGCGGTGTTTTCTTCCCATTCTTCCCTGCTTCTTATGACTGCAGCTGTAAAGCGATTCCCAAAATGATATGTTTTGATCATATCATCTCTGGGGAGCTTCAGGAGTCGAATAAGCGTGCTCAAAGATGCTTATTCTCTCCTTCCAAGCCAACTTCCTTCGCTAGCCCCCTCTCTCGTGATTCTAGTCATTACTTTTCTAGCGGCCCCCTCCACCACGATGTGAAGAGGAGCGAGACCTATGGCTGCTGTAAGACAGGTTCTCATTGCGCCCGTGATGCATGTGCATGCCAGGCGTTGCAATTTGTTGAGAGCTGCCTTTATATTATATTTTTTTTGCACCGGGCTATCGATCCATATAGTAGGGTTGGCTTTACTATCATGGCGTGCATCCATCTCAATATTCCTGGTTTGCATCCCCAGGTATTGCCTGCAAGGCTTCGGCACACCATTAGTGCCCTTGCAGCCTTGGTTACAACTACCTCGATGTGTTTGTTCCATCTGAGTTTGCAGTCTATGACGAGATATTTGACTTCCGTCACCGGTGTAAAAATTGTCCCGTTTATTTGGATGTCCTTTATTCTAGGGAGTTTCCTCCTCCTAGTGAACGGCACTGTGGTTTTTGATGGGTTTATTTCCAGTCCCATTATTCGGCACCATTCCTCTATCGCTTTGAGTCCTCTGTAAGAGTTCACACAGGATGCCCTCGAAATTTCCTTTTGCTATGATGACAATGTCATCGGCATACCCAACGCAGTGCAAACCCAGGTTGTTCAGTATTTCTAGTAGTTCATCCACCACTAAACTCGGCATCAAGGGTGAGCATACTCCGCCCTGGGGAATGCCTCGAGTGGTGCTCACCTCAATAGTCTCATTGCCTATTGAGGTCTCAGCTGTCCTCGTGGCAAGCATCTTACACATAGAAGAGGTTTGTGATAATTTTTATTGAATGGCTTACCGAATCATGGAAGAGGAATTTATCAAACGACCCACCAGTATCACTACAACAAATATCACAAAAAAAAGCCAAGAGAGGAAAATAATGAAGTACGCCCGAAGCATCACAAATATTAGTCTCTGAAGGTTCGAGAAAAAATGTGGAAAACAGAACAGAGGATATGTCATTATTGTGGGAAAAGAGGACATGCGATGGCAGACGAAACAAAATAGAGTACTAAATACTGGCAAAGCGTGTTATACTCTTGAAAAAATAAGACATTTTGCAGGTGCCTGTAGAAGTCGAATGTTAGGAGGTCGCAACACTCACTCAAGAAATAGGGGAGAGTAGTACACAATGGATCAATTTTCGGACTTAGATTTTTTTGGCAAAACTGAAAAGGATCTTAATTAATGTGAAAGTTTTAAGCTAAAGGTTTATGTTTAACAAAGTCGAATTAAATAGATAAATGCTCTAGAATTATTAGAGAGACTAAATTTGGTGATTTTTTGTTGTATCGACAATTGATCCATTGTGTACCATATATGGTACAGAATGAAACGAACAGTGGTACACAATGAAACTACCTGTGGTGTACAATAAAACGCTGACAATTTGTAAAATAAATATTTATTTCTAATAGAACAACAGTAGACAATGTTCTCCAATGTTTACAAAAACAAACATGAATTCTGAAAAATTGTTATATTATTTCAAAAACAAATCCGCACTAGCCCGTTTGTTAGTTTTCCAGCTTTCAGGACATTTTATTTTATTTCTATGTGCCATCTCGTATGCAAGTTTTCTTACTTTTGTTGTATTTTTCCTACTTTTCTTGTATTTAATCCATATATCATTTCACTACATTTTTTTAATATATATTTGCATAATGAGTCTTCTTGAACCTGTGAAAAAACAGCTCTCACCATTGCTCTCACGGAATAATTCGGCTCCATTTTTTGCATTTGGGTCTTCCCGTTTCTTCAATATCTCATTCTTATAGGGTGGTGAATTTGACATTATGCATTTCTGCGGCTTGTCTCAATGATGTGCCCTTATTAGGAACTTCTGCTACAGCAGCTGCCATGCCTTCTGGAGTAAAAGTAGCCCTTGTCCTCTCTTTCTTTTTTTCGGACCATAATAAATCCAAATAAACAAAAAAAAAAACTAAACTTTATTAATGTAACGCATATGCGTACTACACGAATAAATGTTGTTATAACATTACAACTAATACAATAATATGTTTAATAAAAAACAATGTTTTACAAAATGTTTTCAATGTGGTACACAATGATACATGTATCATTGTGTGCCACCGTGTAAGTTTCATTGTGTACCACCGGGTACCTGCTGATATTCAAAGTAAAAAAACACGTTAAATATTATTGAATCAATCTGAAATTATTAGGTTATGTTGCCAATAAACTCCCTATCCTAAATGTATCAGTCCCAAACAATAAAAATAATATAAAAAAATATCAAACCTTTTTACAACAAAATTCAGGAAAAAACTTCAGGGTCCAAAAAACACAGTTTTGTTTGCCACGTTCATGAAAATGCCGGTATCACCGCCAAAACACACTGAATGAAGTGGTAAACAACTGACGTACGTTGGGTCGCGGTGAAGTCAATGTGGCGCGAAATTTAAACAAAATAATTAGAATGTTTCATTGTGTACTGCGTTTCATAGTGTACTACTCTCCCCTACTATAGATTACCCTGTATGTTACACCTGCGGGAGAAACAGGACATTTTGTAAGGACTTGTAGAAATCGGCAAGAATATCCAAAGAGAAAGGATGGCGAAACTATATATTCCAGTCATAATTGACCTAGGGAATGGCATTAGTACCATAATATTATGTATCACGCTCCTAATTGTAGCAGAATCTCTCTTCTTGGTCCTTATTCTTGAAAAAGGGGAGCAGCATTCCGAGGAGAACGAGTGTTGCGTCTTTGTTATATCATCATTTGCATCATTAATAGAACACTCATTCTCCTGAGAACGCTGTTCCCCTGTTTCAAAAATAAGGACCCTGGGAGAAACAGAAGTACCAATAAAAATAGCAGGGAGTCGATCTTGAAATATTCTACTAACGGCTCAAGTAACGTTGACTCATCTAGTGATATAGGGAATCGAATTCGAATGATTTGGCTTTTTTTGGAGCATGACCCCTGATCCAAAATGCGCCTCTACTAATCAAATCTGTGATTCTGAGAGCTTATCCTTTATGCTCTATATGTAAAAGACATAAATCCCCTGTTCTTCTATTTACCTCTTTAGACATTGGCTTATCATTTATTGAAAGATTAGCGTGGATAGACTCAACACTCACTACCTCTCTGGAAATTAAAACTAGAAATGTCAACATTGTATAAAGCCTCGTCATCGTTCTTTGCAAATCTGAGTTAACTTGTGGCCCTCTTCGTTGCAATAAAAACACAACTGCTCACGGACACTTTTACCTGATGTTCAACCGATCTCATCTTTACCTGCCCATCTTGCATCTTATGCGTTATGCCACATCAGGACTCTGTTGACTTCTTCTTCTTTCGATAGGTCACTTCCTATGCTCTAGTTTTAGCATTCAACTGGTCCTTTAAGCTTTTTGTAGGCTTCCCTTCACAAAACCGATCTAACACAGGTGTTGATCTCACAGCAATAACAAACTTGTCTTTCACCCTTTGTGAAAAGTTTCCAACCAAATTACACCCAGGACCTTTTTTTTCAACCTCAACATACCAGTCGATGGTCTCCTAGCCCTAGCAAAGAATATCAAGTATTTGTTTTCTCCTGCAATAGAGAGATGCGATTGGCTTGAACTGAATATTCAAATATGCTATCAAATGGTCATACGTTTATTATATGTTTTTTCAGCGTCACGCAGGTTTTTCAGGCCTTCACGAGTCTCTTGACTTCACCTTATTATCTATAAGATAGGTACTCGTCGAATCGTTCAGATAATATTACCCATTTTGATAACCGTAACACTAGGCTAGCTTTGTTTGTGTTGAAGTAGTTGTGACTGTACTGGGTGGCCCGTTTAAGAGGGGCCTATACCTTATCTCGAAATCTACAAGGGCTGTAAAAAAAACTTAAATACAAAAGTTGTTTCTAATAAAATTATCTACAATTTTACTGTATTGTTTTTGTTGTCACTCTACTATATACAGAGTGGACAAATAAAATTTCATTTTTTTAAATGGAACACCCTATATTCTAATACATTTTTACATAGCCCTTTGAAAGACAAATCCAACGATATACTGGTCATGTGTCTATGATATACGGTTTCGAACTTATAAGCGATTATTTTCAGGCTTCAGGGTAATTTTGAATAGTCATTGTTACGTAACTCGTAACCTTTTAAAACTTTTTTTTGCATGATATTTTTTATATAATAATGCTCTTCTTCAGACTATATTGAAATTTGAAATATTTGTTTAAAAAACGCGGTGTTGCCACGTTTCGCAAAATGTTACGCTTTCAATTTTTTTAAATGGTACCTCCGGTCAATTTTCGAGTTTTTGGATAGCCCATTAAAAGACAAATTCAACGATATACTGGAAATGGGTCGGTGACGGTGCATCACTTGCGGCCTGATTGGCAATTATCTTCAGTTCTAGCACAATATTTCATATGTCCAAGTCGCCTGTTGAATCAAAATGTCTATTTTCCATCAACCGTCTATTACCGTGCTTTATTAATGTATAAAAAATTGTTCAATAATGCCACCATCAATCCATAAAAAGCACTAGTTCAACTAATCTACTGCAAAATTAGACATTTTTTTCATTCAAGAGGGATGACATGAGATATTGTGCTAGAACTGAAGATAAAAGCCAATCAGGCCGAAACGGTGTATCACATATCCATGTCCAGTATATCGTTAAATTTGTCTTTTGAAGGGCTATCTAAAAACTCGAAAATTTACAGGAGGTCCCATTTAAAAAAATTGAAAAGCGTAACATTTTGCGAAATGTGGCAACACCGCGTTTTTTAAACAAATATCTCAAATTTAAATATAGTCCAAAGAAAAGCATAATTTTATAAAAAATATCATGCAAAAAAAAAGTTTTAAAACTTTATGAGTAACGTAAAAATGAGTTATAATTTATTTTATGGATCACGACCGTTAATAATTGATATTTTTCGAATAACTGGGAAACAGTCAGTATTATAGATTTATTGCTCTTTTACAATGGCCAAGCTTTCGAAGCCTTTTGCTTCTTCTTCAGGGCTATAATAATATAATATAAAATAAATAAAAAATTAATATAATATAAATTAGAAATTAAATAAAAATTTTCATAAACTTTTTTTAAAACATACCTTGTAAGTGAGTCTATGTAAAAATGAGTGTTGAAAGATACCCCAAATCCTGAAGATAATCGTTGATAAGTTCGAAACGGTATATCACAGACCCATGTCCCATGTATATCGTTGAATTTGTCTTTCAAAGTGCTATGTAAAAGTTTATGAAAATATGGGGTGTTTTATTTGAAAAAATGAAATTTTATTTGTCCACCCTGTATACAGTAGAGTGACAACAAAAACAATAAAAAAAAATTTTAGATAATTTTATTAGAAACAACTTTTGTATTTGATTTTTTTTTACAGCCCTGGTAGATTTCGAGATAAGGTATAGGCCCCTCTTAAACGGGCCAACCTGTACAATAACAAGAAAAATCAGAACAATGGAACGTTAAGAATGTAAGCCAGAGGTCCCTTGCAAATTTACAAAAAAAAAACCGGACTCGCTCACTGGACCACTACCCATTAATGCTTAGCTCTAATTTCGTCGTAACGTGATGTCTAACGAGTGAAATAGCACAGCTCGACTTTATTTCTTAGTAACCTGAAAAGTTAATAAACAAAGCAAGTGCATCACATGGAAACCCGAAGAACTTCTTAAATTCTATTGACATCTACTGACATCTTCTGATAGACGACTTCTTGATATAGGTACCTAAAAACAGGGCCCCACTACAGGTGACTACAGACCAGGGGTCGTATTTTCGAATATTCTCGCATACGAAATTTGATAAGATTTCGAATGCTCCCGATTTAATTTACATTGCTGTCAATGAAATTCCGTGTACGAAATGTACTCGAATAAATTCGAAAATACGACCCCAGGGCAACCACCGCCAACGATTGAGATTCGGCGATAAATACCAAATGTTCGTTGGCATTCGCGTTCTGAGCAAACGTTTGTTGGATGACGGAGTCATTATTGCTTGTGCTGCGTTACTATTGCTTGTGCTGCATTCATAATTCTCAATGAAGAAGAAAAGAAAAAACCAGAACCAAAGCGCAAACAAAGGTTGTGGCGATGTTTGTTTCTAATTTACATTCAACTATAAAAATTATGTAAAGTTACAGAAAAACTGTATGGATTTGACAAGGATTTGACACATTTTGCACATCAGGTGTGGCGGCCTCGAAATTGAATTTCGCGGCCTGTGTAGCGGCCGCGAAAGCTAATTTCGCGGACGGCTGCACAAAAAGTGCATTCAACGCACCGGCTCTATAATATAAACTAAACGCTTTCATCCCTCGTTCGTTGGTTGGCTGAACCGTCCACATCGTATTCGCCGATTCCCTCTATTTCTTTTGATGTTACGCACACTCTAGGGTTGCGAGTTAACGCCAACAAATTTTCGTTGGTCTTCGCTAGATTGTCCAAATTGAAGAAAATTTTTTTGGAGGAACGTTGGCGTTTGTTAGCCTGGTCAGTACCTACGCTCCTTAGATACCTACTCCTACTACCTGTTTAATACTTTTAAGACTCTTTACGAATGAGTCTAGATTCTCCTCACAATAGCCGGAAAGAGAGAGATGTTGAAACATTAAACTGACCAGGATATGTTTCTGGTGCAAAATCAATAAAGCATGATGTTTTCACCATGTAAGAAAGGCGTGTATTCGAACTCGTGATTTTCTGCACTGAATAAAGGTAATGTGGAACTTCGAAAAAAAGGGCCCGAATGATAATTTGTGAGCTGATTAGTAGTACGAATTGCTACGTACAGGCAGATTAGATCCAGAGGAGTACCTACCTACTGAAGCCTGACTTAAGCTTCCATTGGTTCAAAATTGCCACAGGTCTTCAGCCTAAATAGTAAATCCGTGTAACTGATAATCACTAGCCAAAATCCTAATAGGTATACGTATCGCACTTACTTAAGGTAATAGTATATTGTGTATTTAGGTGGAAAAGCTACATGCCGAGAATGTGCTTTTTCACCGAAATATACACATACTATTTTTTCTGCGATCGGTTAAATATCTGTTAAATGCTTGTATTTTTGTTGCAAATGGCCTAGGCCGGAAAAGTGATTCCCGTAGTGTTATTCATTGATTCCTTAGCAACTATTGAAATACAATTATAATACCAGAATATTGAGTTTTGCGACCTGTCAACCAGTCAAAAATGCTGACATTTCTTGTTAATCGCAGAAAAATAAGTTTTATGGAACGCTGCATGTAGCATTGCTTTTATTTAGTTTTCAGCAATCAACGAAACGAGTCCAGATATCCCTGTCAACTTTTATTTCAGTGAATAAAATCTTTATAAAACCGAAAAGTCATCCTCAAATAAAGCTCACAAGAAAAGACAGACACTGCTGACAGTTTCCTTATAGCGATGCTCGCTTCCTTTTATCGAAAGTTGTTTCCAAGGAGTGCCCCCTAAGCACACATAGAAACAATTAGTCAAGCGGAAGCATTTTTCCTAGCGCTTGTTTTCTTTTATTGGGTACAATTAGCAGAAAAAAAAAACACATTTTTGCTCACTTTGATGGGTGAGCATAATGGAAATTTGTTAGTTACGCATTGGCCAATCGAGAAAAATACACGGAGTCTTATCGCTCGCAGGATTTCTCAAGCATAAATTAAAAATAATAATGAAAGTTTGGAATTAATTATGAGTAAAAATGGTTTGTCTTGAGTAGGTTATTATTACGTCAGGCCGACTGTGACACTTAGTTAGTATTGTAATTTCATTTTCTGGAAGGATAATAATGGGAACGAAATGTTAAATAATCTTGCATAAATATATACTCAAGAACCAGAGGGATTTGTTTACCAATACAAGCATGAATAATAGGATTATAGAATTTTGTGAAAATTTGTTAAATTTTTTTCCAGTTGATTCACATCTGTCAAATAATTATTGTATTCTTTACCGTACATACGTTAGTTGAGTTTTCAATAATTCTGAGGATGGTCAAGGCTATAAATTAAATCATATTCGGACCTATAATAAGCTCCCACCACAAACAATACACCTGCTAATGTTTTGAATTAATGTAATCAAAAAACATTTCACTTATTATATCACTATTACAATGCTAACAATAATGGATCAATGAAAAATGGTCATTGTGGTATCATGGACTTTACATTGCTATCACATTTGTGAAAGACACCAGACAAAAATATCCAGAAATTAAAGCAGCTCAAGCGAAGGAATCGGCGAAACATGGTATTTCAAAAATAAAAAAATGATCTTCCAATCGCTTTTTTTTTCAAGAGCTTGACAATATTAGGGTAGACTCCCCATTGCTCGTCGAAACAAAATAATATGTTGGATAAACATAACGCTTTGTTGAATGGGAACCTCATATATTAAAGTTAGCCTCAAACATAAGAAAGCTGAGAAAAACCGAACAAAAAATTACCGATTCCAGTGTATAAAGTACTTGTCCAACTCGTCGAGCCCCTGATAAGATATGGTATTGTTGTGTGGGCTGGAATGTATGAGAGCTCGTTGCGATCCTTGAAGATGATTCAAAATTTTATTTTAAAAACAATTTTACAAGAGGAATAGGCAATACTCAACTCATCTACTGGTTTCAACAGAATATATTAAATGTTCGATCCCTTTATTTTATTTCAATCTCGATTTTTGTTCATAGTAATTGCACATTGGGATGTTATGTCAACATAGACGTATCCAGGATTTTGGTTTGGGATGGCTATTCTTTTCCGCGGGGCGAGAAAAATATTTGCATTTTGCATCGGGCTGAGAGATTGACATGTTGACTTAAACTTATTCGCTTTTTTTTTTTTCGTTAAGGCGGGGAAATTTTGTTCACGGACTTCTTTCTCTCCTGAGGGAATTTCAACTTGTATCGCAAAAAATCAAGAACGCGACCTATCTCACCCAAGTTAAGTTATATGCTTTTAGTTAGTTGATAATTCTATCAAACGAAAATCGGTTCAATCGTACCTAAACGCCGTAAGGCCATTTTAATAAGGACGTGTTTCAAGTCAAAAAAGGTGATCTCAAAATCTAAAGTAGATCCGACTCTCGTAGATCGTAGATACCCCGCCGGCCTTATATTTTTGATTTTGATGCTGTCCTTTTATTATACCATATCACGTGCATATACATAAGTACTTGTTCCACTCCCATATTGTACAGTTTGGTAAATAATTACTGAATAAATATTTATATTTCTTAATCCTGCATTCCCGCTGTGATTTATTTTCCTATTTGTGTGGTCGTCTATTAAACCAACTATAAAATTATAAATAATAACTAAACAATTCTAATTAGCTTAGTTGATTTTTTGAACAATAACATCAATATTTCGCCAAAATTACGAAAGCAAATTGTTATTGTTCATTATCGCATCCCAGCACTATTCTGGTGTGGCATTATACGAGATAGTACTTTAGTATAATAACATTAAACTGACCATCGACAAACTAAAGCTAAACAGCCAAAGCTTAATTTTAAATAGCGCACTTCACTAAACTGATGGCAAAATAAACTTTATTATCCTTTAATAATAATTTGGTGGGTCGCAGTTTCAATTAAAATATTAAGCCGATGACAGTTTGCAGTGCGCTTTTAGTGATTAAAACTTTTCTTTTGTTATAGATGACACAAAAGCGTCTGCAGTATAATAATATGTTTCCGAGTGGTATTAGTTGATTGGCAAATTTAAGCGAAATTTACCATCAGGCACAAACAGATGACCGAGTGAAAAGAGAATAGAAAATGTATTTTTGACTAGGTACTGAATTCAAAGGATAATGAAAACCCTTAGTCTTAGGCTATGCGAACACAACAAGACTATAAACTTTTCTTTGGACTTTTTTTTTGGTGGGGAAGTCGTCTGCAGCCGGAGGCTTAGATCTTCCTGTTCATTGCACCCATTTCAAAACCTTGGTTCCCTGCAGTAGGCGAAGTAGCAAATATATTTTGTCGTCTGCGAGTTAGTGCATTAGCATTTTGATATAATATGTTGGGCTGTCTCGGTCTCTGTTCCGCATAGTTTGCAGCTCGTCTGTTCTGTTGTAGAAGCCCATTGTTTGCAGGTGCTTCTTCACTGAGGCATGCCCAGTAAGAAAACCGGTTACTACTCTGAGTTGATTTCTGCTTGGTTGTAGCAGTCTTTTTGCTATTTTGCTGCATGACTCACGTATGAAGATTCTTCCATGTGCATGCTTGGGTATTTGCTTCCAGTATTGAGCATGTTTTGCTTTGATCCATTCCTCCAGCTCCTTTCCTATTGTGCTTTTGGGCACTCCGAGAGCTGGTTCGGACCAAGGTATTCTGTGGATGACCCCCTGCGTGCAAGTTCATCAGCCTTTTCGTTGCCAGGGACACTTCTATGTCCTGGCACCCACATCAATGTGACGTTATTTTGGTCCGCCAATTTGTTGAGTTCTTCTCGGCATTCTATTACCAGTGCAGAGTTTGCCTTAGGGTTCTTCAATGCCTGACTGTCTGTGAGTAAAGTGAGTCGCCTGTCATTGCAGGCCCTCGTATTGTTGATTCTTGCAAATTGTAGTATTGCATATATATACCTCTGCCTGGAAAAGAGATGTATGTGACCCTAGAGAGAAGAAGGTCTCGCATCTTCCTTCTTGGCTGTAGATTCCTGCGCCTGTCCATTCTCAGTCTTTGACCCATCCGAGTTCCAGGTCTGGCCCCTTTCACTAATAAGGACTTGGAAGGATATGTCGGGTGAGTATTTGGGAAGTGCAGAGTCAGTTATCATATCATCTGTCAGATTTATATCTTCCCTTTTTGCTATAGACTTGGAAAATCTATAAATGGGAAATTCGCTATTCAAATAACACGTAAACTTTGTTTCATGTGGGTTCATACTTTTGACAAAATTTACCGGTGTGAAGTTGGTGGCAAAAGATAGTAGCCAAATTTTCCGAAGATACCCGAACGCCCAGTGGCGTCGGGTCATATTTTAATCGACAGAAATTGTATTTTACCTCACTTGACTTAGTTTTCTAAAATTCTACTACAGTTACATATCAGCAAAAAAAACCCATATTCTTGGGGAAATTATATTAAGGGGTACATACGAGACGGTATTTTTTTAAATGTTATTTTGTTTTTTAAAATATCTCAAAATTTGCTCGTTTCAAAAGATTCATATTTGAACCACGGTTAACTTAGGTGCTGATTCAATTTTGAAAAAATATTTCATCCCCAGCAACCCGGGACAAGGGGTTCAACTGGAGGTTGGAAACATATTTTTTGAATTATTTTTAAATTTCTCGAAATCTGCTCGTTTCTACAGATTTATATTTGAACAACAGTTAACTTGGGTGCTGATTCAATTTAAAAAAAATATTTCATCCCCAGCAACCCGGGACAAGGGGTTCAACTGGGGGTTGGAAGCATATTTTTTGAATTATTTTTAAATTTCTCGAAATCTGCTCGTTTCTACAGATTTATATTTGAACCACAGTTAACTTAGATGCTGCTTCAATTTTAAAAAAAATATATTTCTTCCCCAGCAGCCCGGGACAAGGGATTCAACTGAGGGTTGGAAGCATATTTTTTTAAGTTTCTCGAAATCTGCTCGTTTCTACAGATTTATACTTGAACCACAGTTAACTTAGCTACTGATTCAATTTAAAAAAA
This sequence comes from Ceutorhynchus assimilis, assembly GCA_917834065.1. Classification (NCBI taxonomy): domain Eukaryota; kingdom Metazoa; phylum Arthropoda; class Insecta; order Coleoptera; family Curculionidae; genus Ceutorhynchus; species Ceutorhynchus assimilis. The sequence continues at coordinate 20,983,575 of OU892279.1, forward strand.
ATATTTCATCCCCAGCGACCGGTGACAAGGGGTTCAACTGAGGGTTGGAAGCATATTTTTTTAGGTTTCTCGAAGTCTGCTCGTTTCTACAGATTTATATTTGAACCACAGTTAACTTAGGTGCTGATTAAATTTTAAAAAAATATTTCATCCCCAGCAACCCGGGACAAGGGGTTCGACTGGGGGTTGGAAGCATATTTTTTGAATTATTTTTAAATATCTCGAAATTTGCTCGTTTCATCGGATTTATGTAATATTTAAATGTTGATCCTTTTCAGCATGGTTTCATTAAGAAGAGCAATACGCTATCAGCTAGGTACATTCGACTTTGTTAATTATTTATCGGAAAATTTAGATAAAAAAAACGTAGTTATATCTGTGTTTGTAGATCTAAAGAAGGCGTTCGATGTCGTTTCATTGGATAAACTTTTGATTAAACTTCATTGTCTAGGGTTTCAGGGAAATTTTTTAAATCTGATCAAAACAGATTTAAGTTATAGGCAAAAATTTGTTAAGATGGAAGAATACAAAAGCGATATTTTATCAAACAACTATGGAGTTCCTCAAGGCTCAGTGTTAGGGCCGCTTTTTTACTCAATTTATGTACTCAATCTTAAGTTGGCACCTGTTAGGGCCAGATATTTCACATTTGCAGATGATACGGCTTTGGTTTATACAGGGTCAGATAGAGGGCATTTAGAAGCGCAAGTTAATCAAGACCTAGATAATTATCTTAATCGGCTTTATGCAACCAAATTAAAAATAAATATTGAAAAAACCAAATTTATAGTGTTTAGGACAAAGAATAAATTGATAGAAAACGTGAATATTAAAATTAACAACATTCCTTTACAGAAAGTAACATCTATAAAATATTTAGGGCTTAACATTGATGAATTGAGAAACGTAGAAATGTAGAAACGAGCAGATTTTGAGATATTTAAAAATAATTCAAAAAATATGCTTCCAACCCCCAGTTACACCCCTTGTCCCGGGTTGCTGTGGATGAAATATTTTTTTTTAAATTGAATCACAACATAATTTAACTGTGGTTCAAATATAAATCTGTAGAAACGAGCAGATTTCGAGAAATTTAAAAATAATTCAAAAAATATGATTCCAACCCCCAGTTGAACCCCTTGTCCCGGGTTGCTGGAGATGAAATATTTTTTAAAAATTGAAGCAGCACCTAAGTCAACTGTGGTTCAAATATAAATCTGTAGAAACGAGCAGATTTCGAGAAACTTAAAAAAATATGCTTCCAACCCTCAGTTGAACCCCTTGTCCCGGGTTGCTGGGGAAGAAATATTTTTTTTTTTAAATTGAAGTAGCATCTAAGTTAACTGTGGTTCAAATATAAATCTGTAGAAACGAGCAGATTTCGAGGAACTTAAAAAATTATGCTTTCAACCCCCAGTTGAACCCCTTGTCCCGGGTTGCTGGGGATGAAATATTTTTTTAAAATTGAATCAGTACTTAAGTTAACTGTGGTTCAAATATAAATCTGTAGAAACGAGCAGATTTCGAGAAATTTAAAAATAATTCAAAAAATATGCTTCCAACCCCCAGTTGAACCCTTTGTCCCGGGTTGCTGGGGATGAAATATTTTTTTTTAAATTGAAGCAGCACCTAAGTTAACTGTGGTTCAAATATAAATCTGTAGAAACGAGCAGATTTGGAGAAACTTAAAAAAAATATGCTTTCAACCCCCAGTTGAACCCCTTGTCCCCGGTTGCTGGGGATGAAATATTTTTTTTAAATTGAATCAGTAGCTTAACTGTGGGTCAAGTATAAATCTGTAGAAACGAGCAGATTTTTAGATATTTAAAAATAATTCAAAAAATATGCTTCCAACCCCCAGTTGAACCCCTTGTCCCGGGTTGCTGGGGATGAAATATTTTTTTAAAATTGAATCAGCACCTAAGTTAACTGTGGTTTAAATATAAATCTGTAGAAACAAGCAGATTTCGAGAAATTTAAAAATAATTCAAAAAATATGCTTCCAACAGTTGAACCCCTTGTCCCGGGTTGCTGGGGATGAAATATTTTTTAAAAATTGAATCAGCACCTAAGGTAACTGTGGTTCAAATATAAATCTGTAGAAACGAGCAGATTTCGAGAAATTTTAAAATAATTCAAAAAATATGCTTCCAACCCCCAGTTGAACCCCTTGTCCCGGGTTGCTGGGGATGAAATATTTTTTCAAAATTGAATCAGCACCTAAGGTAACTGTGGTTCAAATATAAATCTGTAGAAACGAGCAGATTTCGAGAAATTTAAAAATAATTCAAAAAATAGGCTTCCAACCAGCAGTTGAACCCCTTGTCCCGGGTTGCTGGGGATGAAATATTTTTTTAAAATTGAAGCAGCACCTAAGTTAACTGTGGTTCAAATATAAATCTGTAGAAACGAGCAGATTTCGAGAAACTTAAAAAAATATGCTTTCAACCCCCAGTTAAACCCCTTGTCCCGGGTTGCTGGAGATGAAATATTTTTTTTAAATTGAATCAGCACCTAAGTTAACTGTGGTTCAAATATAAATCTGTAGAAACGAGCAGATTTCGAGAAATTTAAAAATAATTCAAAAAATATGCTTGAAACCCCCAGTTGAACCCCTTGTCCCGGGTTGCTGGGGATGAAATATAAATCATAAATAAGTAAAATAGGTGATTTTTTGTTTGTTTTTTCGATTTATTATGTTAGGATGGACAAAGGCAAATCCAATAAAGCAAAAATCATAAAAATCAGTCTAGCCGTTCTCGAGTTATAAGTGCTTACACCAACACAACTGTGTTTTATATATATTATATAGATTATTCGATTGGATTATTCATAGTCCAGGAGGCAGTGAAATTTTTTAGCACTTATTTTCCCAGTTGGTTTATCTTAAATAGTTTGTTCTCTTGCCAAAATTTTCGGATGGATTCACAAGATCAATGAAAAATACAAGTACAATTATTTTCCCAGTCATAAATTAGTTGATTTCCTGCTAATAAGTTGTTTATTATCACTTAGAATAGGAAACAGCCATAAATCAAAACTCATACCCTTCAACATTGGTGGTTCTCTAGCTTTAATGACGCCAATAGACCAGTTATTTTTAGCAAATGACAAAACTAGGGTTATGCGAATAACGTGCTAGTCAACTGTGGCCTTTATTAGGCAATTCAAACCACGTGACTTTCAAGATGGCGTGGTGGCCACACATGGGCCAAAAAACACACAAAAATATCTAGATTCGGCCCGATTTATTAGTTTAGGTACCTAGTCAACAAATATTTTATTAAATAATCCAAATCAAAGTTGCAAGCAAAACTCTAAGCAAAATAATTTGAAATATGCATAAAAACACATTCAAAACAAACTTGCTTGGCCGCCACGCTATATTGAATTTTCCTATCTGACAGATGGATTGAATTGCCTAATTTCGCTAAAATTTGCCTGCAGGGTGATTTTGGGCATGACGTGCGGTCTAATTCAAATCAAAATTAGAAATTCGATGACCTGAAGAATGTAAGATGAGCCTTAACAGAAGATCATTCAAAGACTCTATAAAAAATGTTTACAATGTAAAATTACCTACTGATTTTTTTTTTCGCCACACCAGGCAACTGGAAGAAAAATCGACACCTTTCTTTTTAGTGGTCAATTTCAATTTCTCGGGTTGTTTTAACTGAAAGAAATTATTTGGCAACACTGTCTCTGTGCGAAGACGCGACGAACGTGAACGTGAATGGTTCGACGTGGGATCCAGAGATAAGATGCGTGAAGAGTCCGCACTAAAACCGGTTTTTTGCCTTAATTTTTTTTTCTATATCGAAATGTAAAAGTCCGACTCCGTTAGGTTCTAGCCAATATCCTAAAGAACTACTATTCCATTGAGAATTCTAGCTCAAGTGATAACGTCAGAATGGCGTGAAAAGACATATAAGCTTCATAAGCAAATTTTATATGTAGATTAATTCTCTTATTTCATTGCGTTGAATCGTTTTATTTAATATTGATTAAAATTTTTTCAATTTAAATAAATTAAAATATTTTGATTTTCAATTTAAAATAGTTCGGAAATATTTAGTTGAAGATAATTATAGAACATAATAGGTACATGAAAAAGATCTAAGAATTTTCTGAAGAAAACAAAATTTTAATATTGTACAGGGTGTTACCCTGTAACATTATCCACAAACAGAGTTAAGACTTTATTAGATATTAAAATTCCAGAAGAACTCTCAACGGTGAACTCATTAAGCTTTTGTTTATTCTTTTATTTTAGCATCTTAACCTAGTAACAATCCAGGTTACAATGGACTAGGACTAGGAATATTTATTCTCATGATAAGCCTATAGGCGCAATTATACCCAATTGTAATGATGTAATTTTTATTTATTTGTGTTTGGTACATTTAAAACAGCGATGACAATTTTTTGAAACGAGTAGGTGTCTGGGCATTGTTCGTTTTAGAAAGGTAATAATCATATACTATATCACAAGAGCTTTAAATTTAATCGATTAAACTATTCAACATATTTTGAGCATGATTTTGCTTGGAAAATAATTGAATGCACAATAACTTAAGAAAAGCCGGAGACCGCGAGCGGTCGAGGGATTTTATTTGAAAGTTATTGTGCATGAAACTATTTGCCAAAAAGCAAAATATTGCAAAAAATATTTGGATAGTTTAATCCATTTAAATTTATTAGGTCGAGTGATCATTGCCGGATTAAGCTTTCATGGGGCCCGGGGCTAGTGAAGTTTTAGGAGCCCTTCATAAATTAAATGCAAAAAAATATACAGGGTGTCCCACGACGTTTTTCCCAGGTAATAACTTCGGAACGCATCATCCAATATAATTGAAATTTTGAAGATGTGGGTAACTTTTTATGCCGCTTCTACCATCGTCATCCAATTTCACCACTTTCGCTTCAATTTCGGTGTGACGTCAACTTTCGAATCTTAAATGTAACTCATGGTATATTATGTTGGGGTCTTTGTGGTGATAGTAAGGCACGTTATTTAGCTACTTGTTTATTGGACAGATTATGAAATTCGGTTCATTATAATTTATGTTTGACTTGTGCAGAGAGTGGAGAATAATTTAGGTGTTGCTTCGTTGATGGTCGTGGTAGGAGAGAGGGCTCGTCACTCCATACTCTGTAGTATTCTTGATAATTTAGAACGGCAGTGTTGCCACTATCAATTCATCAATTTATCGCGACACTGCACTCTCCCCTGCTTAATTAAGGACCAATTATCAACATCATTACATAATAGAAAGATATTGTAAATTCATCCTATGCGTGCTCAACACGAGATAGTAAATTCAAACCTTCTAGCTCATTAATTTCCCTAACAATTTTTACATAGTTGTATGTGTTACATTTTGTTATAAGAACTGAACCATGAGTTTGAACAATTTTTACAAAGTTGTATCTTCAAGTCTTACATATTTGTTTCTCTCTCTCTCTCTGCCTCCTCAAACAAAAAATTTTTATACATACTTTACAATAAAATATTTCTTAACCCTAAGATGTTACATTTCTGTCTTTGTCGCAATTTTGCATATAAACTTAAAATTTAATATCACATTTGACAAATCAATGATTGTATACGTATAGAATACAAAACAAAAATACATTTATACATATCTGATAATATAAAACAAAAATATTTATTTTTTTTATTCGTCACTAACAACATAAATTTCCTACCAGAACTCAAAGTTCTTGAACCTTGATGAAACTCTCGTTCTTCGTCCACTTCTTGACTTATAAGTTTCTAGAGTTTCAGCAAAGTTTGATTTGCTACTTTCCGAATCCGAAATGATAACATTATCTGGATTGGATTCATCAACGCTCCCTGAACTATTGCCATGAGCATTGTCGTCATTTACTAACTGAAAACCTTCTACACTATCTTTGCTACTATTCAAAGCGTTTTCTCCCGCTCCAGTAGTGCTGAGTGGCCTTTCCGCGATGTTATCTGCTATCTGCGCATTCCGATCCGTTGATCCTGGTGAAGTCGAAAGTCGGTCAGGCTCGTGTCCGCCCCTGCTGGAGTTTCCATGACTGGATGTTGGAGAACCTGCAACATTAATATCAGTGCGAGTATTTATGTATGAGAATGAGTCATTATGTGAATACAAGCTAGAATTATGTTTGTTATTTGTTGTTTTATTGTTAATACCCTGATTTTTAAACGATTTATCAGACAAATTGTCTAATTCAATACTTGAATCTAGTTTAAATCCACAAGAAATGATCTGGTTTAGATGTCTTTTCCAGATTTGGTTTGATTTTATTTGGCAAAGGTAGACATTCTTCCCAATTCTCTTTTGAATGGTTGCTGGTATCCATTTGGTTTGGTTTTGCACTCTGTAATCTTTTACCATTACTGCTTCTCCCTTTTCATACTGTCTTTTTATCGGTTTTTGTTTTTGCTGTAATTCTTTATTTTCTTCTGACTTTTCTGTATTTTCTGAATCTTTTTCCCTCAGTATGCTTCGCCTGGTTCTCAATTCTCTATCAAAGACTCTTCTGGCTGGTGATTCTCCAGTTGCCAGATGTACTGAATTCCTATAAGTAAGCAAAAATCTTGAAATTAGTGTTGACAGCGGTTCTCCTTCGTTTTTCCGGTCTTCCAAGGATACTTTCATTCTATTTTTGAAGGTTTTGACCATGTTTTCTGCCAATCCATTGCTTTCAGGATGATATGGTGGTGATGTCAGATGTTTTATACCATTGCCCTGGAAAAATTGCTCTTTTCGCTTTGACACAAATTGTGGTCCGTTGTCGGAGACTACTACCTGTGGTAGACCAAAACGTGCAAATGTTTCTCTCAATTTTTCTTCTGTTTGCAACGCGTCCGTTGACTTCATTGGAAAAACTTCGGGCCATTTACTATATGCATCCACCATAACTAGACACATTGTTTGATATAGTTGCAGATAATCAATGTGTACTCTTTCAAATGGTTTTGTGGCTTCTGGCCATGGTATTAAAGATTTTGGAGGGTTTTGTTTGTTCATTAGACATGGCATGCATGATTTTACCAAATGTTCTATATCTTGGTCTATTTTGGGCCAGTACATTACTTCTCTTGCCATTGATTTTAGTTTGTTTATTCCAAAGTGTGCTGTGTGCAATTCATCCAACAATTGTTTTCTCAGGCATTTGGGGATTATCATTCTGTGTCCCCACATGATCACATCAGTGTCTGCAGTCAATTCATTCCTCTTTTGGTAATATGGTCTCACATCCTCAGTTATTTTGTTTGGCCATTGATCTCTTTTTATAAATTTTAGAACTTGGCTGAGTTCCTTATCTTCCAAAGTTCTTTTTCTTACTGCGTTGTTGTTTATTGGCCATGAGGTCGCTATTTCTGTGAAGTTTATGTATATTCCCTTTCCTGTTTGTTCCTTCGAAACGTAGTTTACCGGTAAGGGTGCTCTTGATAAATAATCTGCTATGACATTATCTTGGCCTTTTATATGCTGCAAAGTATAATTAAAATCTGATAGATATACTGCCCATCGTAATAAACGATTTGAAGCCATGGTGGGTAATTCTTTATGCTCCCCCAACCATGATATGATTGGTTTATTATCTGTTTTGATGGAAAACTTATTTCCTGCTAAGTAGTGGTAGAATTTATTTACTGAGTAAAATATAGCCAAGCTTTCATGTTGCAAAGTTGGCCATTTTGCCTCAGTTTTGTTTAATGTTCTTGATACACATGCAATCAATCTTTCTTCACCGTTTATTATATGGCTTAATACTCCGCTTATACCTGTGTTGCTTGCATCACAAGTTAGAACTATGGGTAGCTTAGGGTTAAAATAAACTAAACAGTTATCAGAGGTCATTTGCTTTTTAACTTGCTGAAATGCATTTTCACATTCCTTGTTCCATTCAAATTTATTATTTTCTTTATGCAACAATTTATAAATTGGTTGTAATGTTTGTGCAATATTTGGAACAAATTTATGATAATAGTTAATTAAACCTGCTAATTTCCTAACTTCTTGAATGTTAGTTGGTCTAGGTGCGTTTATAATCGCTTTGACTTTATCGTCAGACTTTTTAAGTCCCTCTTTACTAATTTTATGACCTAAATACATTAGTTCCTCTTTAAAGAATTCACATTTTTCCTTTCTTACTGTTAACCCTGCTTCTGCTAATACAAAAATAACCCTTTCTAAATTTTCTAAATGCTCCCTATCATCTTTGCCTGTTACTATAACATCATCAATATAACTACACACTCCATCCATGCCCTGAAACAATGTATCTATGTGCTTTTGGAAAATGCTGCTAGCTGTTGTGATTCCAAAAGGTAACCTATTCATTTTAAAAAGACCCTTATGTGTGTTAATCGTCAAAATTTTTCCTGATTCCTCATCTAATTCTTACTGATTATATGCCTTGCTTAAATCGATTTTTGAAAATTTTTGGCCATTGCTCAGTTTAGCAAATAAATCATGAATGAGTGGTAGTGGATATACATATTCTTTTAAAAATGTATTGACCGTTATTTTATAATTACCACACAGTCTAATTTGACCATTATTTTTCAAAATGGGTACTGCAGGTGTTGCCCAGTCACTATTTGTGACCGGCGAAATAACATTTTCTAACAATAAATTATTTAGCTCTTCCTCAATCAACCCTTTATACGCTAGAGGTGGATTCCTATATTTTATAAAAATTGGTCTTGCATCCTCTCGCAAATATAGTTCAACTTTACATGGTTTTAACTTGCCTAATTTATCACTGAAAACTTCAGGATACTCACCAATAACTTCTTCCACAGCATTATTCACGGCTATGTGGTTAATTGATTCTATGTTAACCTTAAAGCCATCCAGCCAATCTCGACCAAGCAGACACGGACCTCCCCCTTCAAGAACGTAGAACCTGACCGACTTTTCGACTCCTCCATACTCCACATTTGCCCTGATACTTCCTTCGGGCCAGAAAGTATTTCCGTCGTAGCCTCTCAGCACCACTGTCTCGGGATCCAATCTGCAATGAGAAAATTTACTGGAATAAATGGTCTTACTCAAGGCACTGACTGCGCTACCAGTATCAATCAACATTTCAATTGGTGTTTTATTTATTTTACCTACGAGCATGCGGTAAAGTGCACTTTACCGCACGTATTTGAAAATGGAAATTATTACTTTACCGCACAATATGCAGTAAAGTTAACTTTACAGGATAGTGTGCGGTAAAGTTAACTTTACAGCATAGTATGCGGTAAAGTGGACTACAAAGTGTGCGGTAAAGTGCACTTTACCGCATGGTGTGCGGTAAAGTAGAATTTGATATTTATAATCAAAATTTCTTTTTTTTTCAGAAAATGGATTTTTGATCATTTCTAAATTTAATCTTATTTCATTAATTAATCTGATTCATTAATTAATTTTATCAATGCCTTTTTTTGGGGATATAGATGCTCATAGGTAAAATTTTGTACCTAACACATGCGGAAAGTGCCTTTACCGCCCGCAACTGCCGTTGCGTGCGGTAAAGTATCACTTTCCGCATTTGTTAGGTAAATAACTATTTACGTTAATTAAAAACGGATTATTCTTATCGATGTTGCAAATTAAGTATTTTGCTTCATTCGAATTATATTTGACAAGCTCATGACAAAGTACATCTACTTCCTCCTCTTCTACACTCTTTTCTACAAAATTCATTTTATTATTATATTTAAAGCACATTTTCTCAAGATGCCCTGTCCTTTTACACCTTAAACATTTGTGATTCCTATAAAAGCAAATTGATTTATGGCTATTCCCACATGATTTACACCTATTATCCAAGTTTTGATTATTTTTGTTGTCATACTTATGATTTTTATTGAAATTCCTCGAAAAATGCCCGTTGTTCCCATTAAATTTATTTACTTTAGAATTAGAAAATTTACTTAGCTTTTGATTTGTTATTGTCCTGTTATCCCTTCTGTCACTGTCAGATGCGCGACAGCTGGAGCTACTCCATCTTGCTCTGGGTTGACCTTGCACATAGTTCACATGTCCAAATCCGTTGTTGCCAGATTGCGCTACATCTTCGATCTTTTGCGCCAAGGTGATCAGTCGATCCAAATCGGTATTTTCGTCTTCTTCACAAAGACGATCGAATATTTTTCTGGAAGCCATGCCGGAAACTAATTTGTCCTTTAGCACCGCCTTCAATCTGTTGCCAAATGCGCAGTTGACTGCCGCACTCCTGATTCTTGCGTACCAGTCGATGGTGGATTCCTGCTGACTTTGTTGAAGGTCATAGAACTTCTTTTTTTCTCTCCAACTGCATTTTTGAATGCAAAATTGTTTTTGGAGAATTTGGCACAGTTGATTGTAACTTTTATCTTTGGGTAGCTCTGGATAACACAAATCACGGATTAGTTTATATATGTTTGGACTTACAGAACTTAGTAAAATTGCAACTTTGATGGAACCATGTTCTTCTTTAATTGCGTTTGCTTCAAAATGTTGCTCTAATCTTTCCTTGTAGACATCAAAATCGTCTGTTTCTGGGCAAAATTCTTGGAACCTCGGTGCTGACGTTGTCGTCGTCGCCATTTTCTTTAAGGTGAAGCGTGGTGAATTTCTTGAATTTCGTAGTTTTCTCTTTATTCCTCGTCGCCAATGTTGGGGTCTTTGTGGTGATAGTAAGGCACGTTATTTAGCTACTCGTTTATTGGACTGATTATGAAATTCGGTTCATTATAATTTATGTTTGACTTGTGCAGAGAGTGGAGAATAATTTAGGTGTTGCTTCGTTGATGGTCGTGGTAGGAGAGAGGGCTCGTCACTCCATACTCTGTAGTATTCTTGATAATTTAGAACGGCAGTGTTGCCACTATCAATTCATCAATTTATCGCCACACTGCATATTATGTCATTTTACGTTAGAAAATTAAATTACAAAATCGTCAATGCTATGTTTGTTAAGGCTTTGTTAAAGAAAATGATAAAAAATTATTCAGTGGAACATACGATGATCTGTTCCGAAATTATCATTTGGGAAAAACCGCGTGGGACACCCTGTATATAGAAAAAGACTATATTCCTGATATAACAGTCTGACACTGCTATATTTATAATTATCTATTCACAATCTGATGTCCAAAGGTAAAGGTAAAATTTATCACCTTCCAGTGCTATTTGATAGGGAAAGGTGATAAATTTACCTTTACCTTTGGACTACGGATTGTGAATAGGATATACATGTTTTACGAAATTATGTCAAAATCTCTTTTTTCTACTACCGTGCGTAAAGTACTCACTTTACGCACTATTCAGAAGACGTAAAATTTCTCTTCACGCACTAGTGCGTAAAATAGTTCACTTCACACACTAGTGCGTAAAGTAATGTCAATGACAGATGTCGACCTCTCAAATTACTATTTTTCTGGTGAATTACTTCACGCACGCGTAAAGAATTTGTCTAAATTTATTTTTTCACACATATTTGATTGGTAGTAGAAAAATTTTTGTGTGCAATACGTGCGTAAATCACCTTTTTGCACTGATGTGATTGTCGCACTCGCCTTTGGCTTGTGCGTCAAAATTCACATTCGTGAAAAAGGGTTCACTTTACACACTTGTTGCATAAATAACTATTTTTCGTAGGTAACTTAAATTTACATAACAAATTCTTGTATGACATCAGTAAATTCTAATTCCTTCAGAATGTCTCTGTAGTCTTTCTATGCACATCAATGTTAATGAGGACAGGCGTTCCTTCTGCATTGTTCTATATTTATTTTTAATTTAATAAATTTTGCGAAACATGACGCGAAAGACTAGTGCATCTAATATTTATTGTTTGTCCACGGGGCCTTGACCAGCAGAAGCCTCAAATTCGAAAGTAGGGCCTCTCCGGGGCCCTACTGGACTGCGGGGCCCGGGGCTGCAGCCCCGTTAGCCCCCCCCCCCCTTAACCCTGGCATGCGAGTGATATACGGCTAGATTATTTCCTGAATAATTAGGATTGAATTGTTGGCGTCAATCCTATCCAAAGAGTTCTATTTATTGTAAAATGTCAGAATTTTTCTATCAAAATTCTGTCAAAAAAGGTAAACAAAAATTTAATCGCGAATAAACAAGGTCTTGTGCAATAATAAATTATTTAAACAAAATTCTTTCAAAAAATGACGTTGTCTGATGGGTCTATTTTATAATGAATGAAATAATCATAAATTATATCACAAGAGCTTTAAATTTAATCGATTAAACTATCCAACATATTTTGAGCATGATTTTGCTTGGAAAATAGTTGAATGCACAATAACTTTATACAAATTTTTTTATTTAAAAGTTATTGTGCATGAAACTATTTGCCAAAAAGCAAAATTATGCAAAAAATATTTGGATAGTTTAATCCATTTAAATTTATAGGTCGAGTGGTATACGGCTAGATTATTTCCTGAATAATTAGGATTGAATTGTTGACGTCAGTCCTATCCAAAGAGTTCTAGTTATTATAAAATGTCAGAATATTTCTATCAAAATTCTGTCAACAAAGGTAAACAAAAATTTAATCGCGGATAAACAAGGTCTTGTGAAATAATCACTTATTTAAACAAAATTTATTCAAAAAATTACGTTGTCTGATTGGTCTATTTTATAATGAATGAAATAATCCTTTATATTTTTCTACCACTGTCAATCAGTTATTTGTTACGCCATGTAGGTAACTGGTTACGCCATACGTTTCTTCTCACCTGAATGGCAGTAAGATGGTATGCGACAGCGACAAAAATAACAACAAGTTACTCTAGCTGCCCGGCAACGATATTTTTTTTTACGTGAATATTCACAACTTCGGAACGAAGTCTTCGGCCAAAGGAAAAATATTGTCCGCATATTTCGGTGTAGGACTATACTTAGTCCAGGAAAAAAAGATTTCTATCTAGCATTAAATGATTGGGCTCCAATTTTTTCAGGAATGTATAGGAAATGATGTCCTAAGCAACGTCTTTTGCAAATTGACATTTTATTCAAAAAACAATATATAAAGGGAAAGCGATTGAAATAGCGCAACTGACACTTGTATTGACCGCTGGGTAATACTTATTCGTGTAACAGGGCAGCAGTGTTCCCAGGAGAACGAGTGTTCCGTGTTTGTTACTTATACACTCACCGACAGAAAATTCGGGACAACCAAAATTTAGGACAAATTTGATGTAGGATAACTTTTTGTTCCATACTCCGATTTCAATCTTTTTTTTTTCATAATGTAGATAATTGTTTCAGTTTTAATTAGTTTTATTCAATTTTCAAAAATACAGTTTACATGTTGGAATATACCAGGAAAATAAAAAAGTATATTTTTTCTCTTAACTTTGTAACACTCTGTAGAGTAATTTTGCGAAGTAAGCTACACTGGATATGCTTTTCTGCAGAATTTGATCCAATTTCAACATTTTGCTGTTTTATTGGTCTTGATATCTTTATCGGTTTGGGAGTTATGAATTTTTGAAATAAACATTACACTTTTTGATCAAGTCTAAATTTTTGAAATAAACCTTACACTTTTTGATCAAGTCTATTTTTAATTGAAGTATGAAAGTAGGGGTTTTAAAAATTAGTACCTCGTGTTACCTCCTCTTGCTCTTATAACAGCTACTAAACGTCGATTCATTCCTCTAATCAGGTTTTGGATATCCTGTTGTGGAATAGTAGCCCATTCTTCTTCCTCAGCATTTCGAAGCTGTTGGAGGTGAACAACTGTCCTAGGCGTTTCCTAATTCATCTACCTAACATGTCCCATACATGTTCTATGGGATTAATGTCAGGACTACGAGCGGACCAGCGTATAACGTTTATTCCAACCTCTTCTAAATATTGGGCTACTATTCTGGCAGTATGTGGACGGGCATTGTCATGCATGAAAACGAATTCGTTACCAATAAATTGTGCAAAAACAACAACATGTTCTCCCAGAATTTCGTCAATGTACCTCGGGCCAGTTAAAGCTCCTCGGTCAATAAAAACAAGTTCCGTTCGAGCGTTAAACGAAACACCGCCCCATATCACCTTCAAGAGTGGAGGCAAGTTCTATTTTCAGACGAGTCTCGATTTTGCCTGAGGTCTCCTGATGGACGAGAAAGAGTATAGAGGCGACAAGGGGAGAGATTCGCCCAAGGTACTTTTAGCGAAAGGGTGAGCTTTGGTGGCGGATCGATAATGGTATGGGGCGGTATTTCGTTCGAACGGCACTTGTTTTTATTGACCGAGGAACTTTAACTGACCCGAGGTACATTGACGAAGTTCTGGGAGAACATGTTGTTGTTTTTGCACAATTTATCGGCAACGAGTTCGTTTTCATGCATGACAATGCCCGTCCACATACTGCCAGAATAGTGGCCCAATATTTAGAAGAGGTTGGAATAAACGTTATGCGCTGGTCCGCTCGTAGTCCTGACATTAATCCCATAGAACACGTATGGGACATGTTAGGTAGACGAATTAGGAAACACCGAGGACAGTTGTTCATCTCCAACAGTTTCGAAATGCTTTGGAAGAATAATGGGCTACTATTCCACAACAGGATATCCAAAACCTGATTAGAGGAATGAATCGACGTTTAGTAGCTGTTATAAGAGCAAGAGGAGGTAACACGAGGTACTAATTTTTAAATCCCCTACTTTCATGCTTCAATTAAAAATGGACTTGATCAAAAAGTGTAAGGTTTATTTCAAAAATTTAGACTTGATCAAAAAGTGTAATGTTTATTTCAAAAATTCATATCTCCGAAACCGGTAAAGATATCAAGACCAATAAAACAGCAAAATGTTGAAAATGGATCAAACTCTGCAGAAAAGCATATCCAGTGTAGCTTACTTCGCAAAATTACTCTACAGAGTGTTACAAAGTTAAGAGAAAAAATATACTTTTTTATTTTCCTGGTCTATTCCAACATGTAAACTGTATTTTTGAAAATTGAATAAAATTAATTAAAACCGAAACAATTATCTACATTATGAAAAAAAAAGATTGAAATCGGACTATGGAAGAAAAAGTTATCCTACATCAAATTTGATCTAAATTTTGGTTGTCCTGAATTTTATGTCGGTGAGTGTATAAGGTGGTCCAAAAAACCCGGAATATTGTTCTTGAGCTGTATTTTTTTTTGTTGACCCATTTCCTTTTGTTTTGGCTTGTTTTAAAGAGGTTTGAACAAGCTAACGAATTGAAGTGAAACTTGAAATTTGAGAAAAATTCAAAATAGCAGACTTTTTCAAAAATTACCTAGCTTTGGATATAAAAAGGTGAAATTCGATCTCACAAAAATTTCAATATACCTATCACTTAGTTTTCAACCGATTTTTTTTGTTGAGGTCTTAAAATGTGGGCAAAATGATGAACTTTAAGAATTTATTAAACAAAGTTATGCAGGGGTAACAAAAAAGTTCCAACGCTATATAAAGCTAGGTAATTTATGAAGAAGTCCGCCATTTTGAATTTTTCTCAAATGTCAAAAGTTTCACTTTGCTTCGTAAGTCTATTCATTTAGAAAAAGTTACAGCTCAAAAACAAAATTCCGGTTTTTATATTATCATTTGCATATCATTGAGAAAGGCGGAATACCGGTTCTCGTGGGAACCTTGCTCCCCCGTTTCGAGAATAAAGACCCTACAGTTGTTCTGCAAAAGTCGCGCGGCTGTAGCCTGATTGACATTCCACCTTGAGAGTCACCACAAGAAGAGCAAGATCACAGACGTACCCTACCAGTCACGTTCAACATTTCCGCTTCTTACGCAGCAATAATATTCGGTGCTCCTTTCCAAGTTCCTTTGATTTTGGTATTTCTTCCAGAATTTCCCTCACTGCGCCTTCAATTTCTCCTTTTTTTTTTCTTCTTGTACTGTCGTAGCTCTAATTTTTAGTTGGAATATCTTATACGCCGCATCGGTTTCTCAGTTTCTAGGATTTTGATTAAAGATTCTCTAATACTTGATAATTTGGTTATGAGCAGCATTATGTACAACCATAACTCTAATTCGGTTGATGAAATTTTTGTTCGCCAGTTATTGTCGCAATACGCTTCTGCTTCCGGGTATGCCAAATGACCCAGACGGCGAATAACGGTTTAAAATTTTTATAAACTTGTCCTATTCTATACCTGGTGAAGCAGCCATCGGCGTTAATCCCCATAACTACCCTCTAACGCATCAACAAGCTGGCGGAAGAGTTCCTATAGGTCTACACACAGCCACGCAATGCTACAATCAACTATGTAGTCATCTCAGCTGCAAGCATAAGCCATTTCAGGGGCCGGATTCTCGTCTCAATAAGTAGAGCTCACCAAGAGAACAATTTTTTCGTCTTTTTCATTTTCGTTTACTTTTCGATTACGTTGACAAGAACAAACCATTCGTTCTATCAGGGTCCTTATTTTTGAAACAGGGGAGCAGCGTTCTCAATGATATGCAACTGAAAACATGGGTAAGGAAGACATAACACTCGTTCTCCTGATAACGCTGCTCTGTTTCAAGAATAGGGAACCAGGGAGCTCTACTTCCTGTGACGGAATCGGGCCCCAGCAATCTCGAACTAACGCCTGGTTCATCGCCCGTCGTATGGTGGTGTTTTAATTTCAACCGATCCCAGGCGAAGCTGAGACATTTTCTGATCGCAGGATTCACAAGTCACTTTTCCTCAATTTCGAACATGCATTGCACCGCATTCAGTTTCAGTTAACTATCACCACCAGTAATTATTCGTACGCATATCTAAAAAATGGTATACAGGTTGTTCATTTTAAAACTTACCAACTCTATTATCTCGGAGTTGAAAAATTTTCGAGAAAATCCCTGAAACACGTCAATTATAATTTGAGGGGGGAATGAGTTTTCATGCAAAATTCACCTCCCCCTTTTCAACCCCACAGCCCCCAGATCCACCCCTTAGAAAATCCTAAACGGGAAGGGGGGGGTCAAGTGATACATCATTTTGGAGGGTCTTTAATTCAATACATTTTGGCACTAATTTTTAATGCCTAACGTTAACTGTTTTGGAAATATATGGACTTTTGCAAATTGACTCTTCTGTAAACTTGACAGGCTGTAAAACCTGAACGGTTAAATTTTGAGCCAAACCGATCTTACATTTTTTTCTTAGATTTTCATAAAACATCATATAGAGTTACCTAAAATTGATATTTGACTAATGGGCTTTTGCAAACGGCCATAAGTGTACAAAATATAAAATAGTCTGACGACTTACGAGAGTGACTTTTTTAAAAACTGCATAAATAACCATTCTCACAGATATAGCGTAGGAATGAAGAGTGCCATCCCATTAGACTTATGCCAATCTACTTAAAGTAATAAACCTAATATTGTTTTTCATTACCTCATTTGAATCATTTTAGGCAATTAATCGAGAATCATATGTATATGGTAAAGTGCTAGGAAAACTACTGGTTGTGTAGTGTTGTACGGTACAATCTAAAGATTTTAACTACCGATGTTCGGCATCCAATACTATCTAGTATGAGGCAGTAGATGTATAGCGAGTTCTTGGTGCCTCGCCCGGTTGTCTTCTTGTTAGAATATTTAATTTCAGGACTAGGAGTTCTACTCGCGAGATACTGCTTTTATTGTACTACTCGAGAGAAAATATTGTTGGTTTATCAAAAGTAATTCAGTGAACATACATTTTGTTTCTCAACTATAAAGGGGGATTTCAAAGCTTTTAATACTAACTAATGTGTTTTACGCATCATGGTTTATCGGATGAGTTTTTGTGTGTTTTGTTCAAATACAAAAGTAGACAGAATGCAAGCACATGCAAGTATGGCGGTTTCAATAGTGCGACATAGTCTCTCCGAACATTTTGTGCCGCAAAATATAGGACTTGAGGCTATTGGTAGATAGGAATATATTAACAGACATGTAACAGACTTCTCCAATCAACTTTACAATCCTAATCCAGAAATACCAATAGTAGTCGGGTGGCTTAGTCTTAAAATTCATAAAAATTTCACTTCTGGCGGAGAAGGTGCCCTTTTGGATTTAGATAGGAGATATATCAAAGATTAAAAAACGCCCCAGACCCAGAAAATTTCTGACCCTCACTACCAGTTATGACGTCATCAATGAAGAGATAAAAGAACACGTTAAGCATAAACGTATCAACTTTTGTTGAGAATTTTGCCCTATCATTTCTGTCAAAAATCGTTTTTTTTTTTTCGCAAATATCATCATTCAACAAAAAAATAATGTAGAATATAGCGGCCTCGTTCATGGGGAACAATTGCAAGCCCCAATCCCTAGCACGAAGGAGGTTCAGCGGGTTACCCGGGCCATTCGGCCAGGGAGGACACGCTGATTCCTTCAATGTAGCGCACGTGCGGCCCAGAACATCTAAGGGCATCACCGACCCGTTATTGCTCAATCTCGTGCAGCACGAAGCCGCCTGTTCCTCTAAGAAGGATTGTTTGTACGCAAACAGTAAAAACCGCATACGTCAAGGAGCGAACCCAAAACGGCGGGCCTTTAGGATGTCGAATACGCCTAGTTAGCAGGCTAGTCTCGTTCATTATCGGAATTAACCAAGCAAATCGCTCCACCAACTAAGAACGATCATGCACCACCACCCACCGAATCAAGAAAGAACTCTCAATCTGTCAATCCTTCCGGTGTCCGGGCCTGGTGAGGTTTCCCGTGTTCAGTCAAATTAGGCCGCAGGCTTCACTCCCGGTGGTGCCCTTCCGTCAATTCCTTTAGGTTTCAGCTATGCAGCCATACTTCCCCCGGAATCCAAAAGCTTTGGTTTCCCGACAGCTGCCCGTCGAGCCATCGGAGGAACGTCGACGGATCGCTAGCTGGCATCGTTTATAGTCAGAACGGGTTAGTTCGTGTAAGTTCGGGTCAGCAATGTAATGACGTCTCGGCCAAGCATGCAGCTGGTGATGGCAATGGCCACAGCCGCGTCAGCACTCGAACGTTGCGGATGTTGTTGTTATTCCACAGTTGCAGTATCTGCTTTTTCAAAACTTACAAGCATTCAACAACTTTGGATAGATTTTGTTGGGACAGGAAAAAATCAAAGGTTGAGCTCTGCTCTCGTTTATCTCAAGAGATCTGCAACTTTTTACCAATATTTCATTCCATAACAGGTTGCGATACTGTGTCGTCATTTTGCGGAGTAGGTGAGAAAGTGGCGTGGAAGGTGTGGATGGCACATCCGAATATTAATGCAGCTTTTGAGCAACTACTTATGGGAAAACCTCCAACGGAAGAAATAATGCGCGAGGTTCAAAGATTTGTAGTTCTTCTCTACGATTCGACATCTCCCTTCAGCTCTGTCAACGAATACAGACAACACCTTTTCATATAAAAAAAATAGAGCAATTGAAAACATTCCACCAACGAAAAATGCGTTACTCCAGCATACAAAGATGGCAACCTTGCAAGGTCTTTTATGTTTACACTGCCTGGAAAATGAATACCAGACTCCTCCACCCGATATCTGGGGTTGGGAAAAAACTAATGACCATTGTAGTCTACTATTCCAGATGTCGCAAAAAGTTGTGAAGCATGTAAATGTGTAAGAAGCGGCCTGCGTTGTACCCAACTATGCCACTATGATGGTCATTGTTCTCAAAATTATTAAATGTATCTATTGTAGAATATGTGAATATACGTCTTCAAGAACATTAAAATTTATGTACACTAAGAGGCGACTAAAGAAAATGATGGGAGAGGAGAGCGGAAGAACGGGAGGGGAAGAGAGGGAGAGGGGAGAAAGGAAAAAATCTAAATTTTACTAAATAAATATGTTTGAGTAAAGTTTTACATGCCTAATAGCGGTTTTCTGACCCCTTTTTTGATGACGTTATAACTGGTAGTGGGGGTAAGAAATGTTTTAGGTCTGGGGCGTTTCTTAATCTTTGATGTATCTAGAATCTAAATCCAAAAGGGCAGCTTCTGCGCCAGAAGTGAAATATTTTTGGGATAGGCCACACCCGACTATAGCAATTGCTTGTGTCGACGGAACTTATAGCCCCATAGAGAAGAGCAGTAACTTTAGGGTACTTCGCCAGTCTCACTGTGTGCATAAAGGCAAACATTTGTTGAAACCTACTCTAATAGTTGCACCAGATGGTTATATTTCAGATATTCAGGGACCATATTTTTCTGACATCCAAAATAACGATGCTGGGTATTTTAAGTACCTACAGAGTTTGAATGGGATATAGCTGGTTTGAGAGTTTGGTTTCAAAATGGTGACATGTTTGTTGTCGATAGGGGCTACAGCGACATGATTCCACTTTCAAATGAACTAGGAATAGACCACAGAATGCCTCCTTTGTTACCAAGAGGATAACAACAGCTTAACACCGAAGGCGCCAATGAGTCCCGCCTAGTTACAAAAACAAGAAGGATAGTTGAAGCAAGAAATGGTCATTTGAAGTCAATGTTTAAATTTTTTTTCTAAAACACTCTCATTTCATCATGCCATCAATTTTAAACACTTTTTAAATATTGCGGGGGCTATTATCAACAGGTATCATGAGCCTATATTAGTATGCCTGATGCTAATGTTGAGTTTGCAAATATTATGTTGCAAAGGTCAGAACAAATTAATAACTTGCAAATTCGCATTGAACAAGAGCATTGGCAACGCAGGCATGCTAGATGGAATACCATCAATATTGGAGACCTTCCCAATTGTCCACGTCTAACGATAGAGTATTTAAGAAATCTAACAATTGGTACATATCAAATAAATCTGGCGCCTTCCTATATTCAAGATACAGTGCAAAGACAAGGAAAACGCAATGAATTTTAAATTATTATACTAATTGACGATCCACAACTGGTTCATTTACGAATTTATTCTCGGCATAGAAATGCAACTCGTTACCAGTTATGGATAGCATTTAGGTAATTATCAAGATCAAGATCCTATAACAGGCTATCATTGTACCTGTCGATCCAGGACATTGGGTTGCTGTGGTCATGTAGTCTCTTTTATTTGGTATATGGGAAACTCAAGGCACCAAGAACAAATTCGCTATCCATCTACTGCTTTACTAGATATATTCTTGGATGCCGGAAATCGGTAGAGTAGAATTTTTAGCTCGTCTCCTCTACAACCATCAATTATCAACATTGTTCAACGTTTCAACTCATAGTATTATCAATTATTCATTGTCTGAAGTTATGCAATGGAGAACATTATTAGTTTTAGGTATAGGCATAAGTTTGATTGCGCTCTTTTCTTACGCTATATTTGGAAATGGTAATTTATACAGTTTAAAAAAATGTGAGACTATATTATGTTTTGTACGCTTAGTCAATATTATCAATTTTGGTGAACTCTATTCCTACGGTAAACATAAAACGATGAATAATGCCCATTGAAACAGCATTTGAACTTGAAATCCGCTTGCAGTCGGCATTTAACATCTACACCGGGGCCCTGGCACAAAATGAACACTTTGTATAACATTTTGGATCCAAGACTATAATATGTATTCTTAAGTATGCTTTTGATAACAACATTTTGAAAATAGGGCCAAATCTAGCTGTTCCTTTTTTTTATTCTACACAATTGATCGAATTTAGTTATTTGCGACTTTTCCTAAATTGATATTTCTCTGCATGCACCATTTTGTATAAGACGCTGTAGGAACTTTTGTGCCACATTTTGATGAGACACCAAAACGCCTAAAACTTAGAGTAGAAACTTTTAATTTAAATGTGTTAATGGAGGAAATATGAACAAATATGCTAAAAAGACCTCAATATCTCGAAGTCTGAAAAAGCCAATTCTGACAACCCATAACTCAAAAACTGATTGAGTTGTGCTCATGAGAACTTTTAATCAGGACATCGAGGACTACATTATATCAAATTTTCAAAAAATTTAGCCGAAAGCCATTTTCCATAAGGAATGTGCGAGGTCCTTTAATTGGAATTTTCAATCATGGAATAAATTTAAAGTTGGTGTCAATTATTGGTGTCAACTGATAGTTTATGAAAATCTAATCCAAAAATATGAGATCGGTTTTGCTCTAAAATTAACCGTCTAGGTTTTACAGCCTGTCAAAGTTGCAAAACAGTCAATTTTCAACTCTCAATATTTCCAAAACAGTTGACCTTAGGTATTTAAATTTAGTACCAAAATGTATGGAATTTAAAGCCCCTCCAAAATGATGCATCACTTTTCCCCCCTTGCCATTTAAGATTTAAGGGGTTGGGGGGTCGAAAGAGGGGAGGTGAATTTTGCCTAAAAACTCATCCCCCTTCAAATTATAGTTGACGTGTTTCAGGAATTTTCCCGAAAATTTTTCAACTCCGAGATAATAGGGATAAGGTTAGTTTTGAAATGAACACCCTGTATATATATTTTTGGATAATATTTACAGGAAAAATGATTAATACATAAAATTGATGAATTTCAGAAAACTACAGATTAATCTGATACGGATATAATTATTTGGAATCATTTATGGTATAAGTATTTTTGCCCAGGGGCAAATTTAAAGGTCATTTCTAATGAGTGTTTTTCAAGATCGTTTCGATGGTTTAATCGATAAGTTGTCGTTCGGTATTATGTATACATAAATAGGTAAAAGTGTGAGTAACAATGCGAAGAATCCGCTAAGCTAATTTTTTTAAATCTTTCCACGATGTACAGGGTATTTCAAATTCGAGACACATCATTGCACAGCCTCCTACACTTAACAAGCCATAAAGTTAAAAAGGCAACACCGCAATCTTACCGCCAAGTGGTGCTGGTGCTGTTTGTTTCTATAAGTATATATTTTTTATTTTGTTAATATGAATGACAAAAAATGCATCATTTACTGTACTGGGTCAAAAACAGTAATTCAATGAATAATATAACTATTTGTGTAAATAAGAACAGAAAATAATTGATTTAAATAAATATAAACTGCGAATTTTCAGCTGAACCTCAAATTCCAATATTGCGCGAACTAAAAACAATATGAATGAGCGGTATGCGAAATTTAACTTCTAAATTACGCACACCACTCATTGATATCTTCTTGAGTTCGTGTTATAGTGGAATCCAAAGTTAAACTAAAAATTCCCTTGTTCCGTCCGTTTCATTTGTCCAGCAGTTTATTTCTAGATTCTATAGTGTTATAGGCCTATGTAAGAAAAATATAACTTCCATAGTTGGATAATTTTCAACACTTTCAATATGTCTTTTGAAAATTTAACTTTTTCTTTCTTCGGGATTTTTTCAGAAAGCAGGTCTATTCAAATACTTAAGCTGATTTTCGAAAATAGGAGGTACTTTTAAGAGTTGGACGTTTTAGTTTGAACTCTCGAATTACTCCTTTATCCTTGTTTGTTTCAAATTCAATTATTTCGGTTTTTTCAAAATGTTTACAAAACACCATAGAATTTTTCGTTATGGTATAATCTCGGGTATAATTATCTTGGTGTATTGCTTCCATCCACTTCTGCAATTCAGATTTTTTTTTGGAAATAAATGTTTCAGAGCTGGGCAGGGCTTGAGTGCTTTGTGCCTGTGAAAGGACTTGAAGCACCTTGAGAACTTGAAAGCCCTGTGCTTCAAGCCCTTTTATATATTTGTAATTGGGGCTTGCAAAGTCAATTACTCTAGAAAAGTGCTTGGTAATTTGTAATTGAAAAAAGTAATTCAAGCCCTTTCAATGAATTTCAATTACTTTTAGAGAGCTTGAAGCACTTTGAAAGGACTTGAATCACTTTAAAAGAGCTTGAAGCACTTTGAAAGAAATTTGGAATTGACCATCATTTAACCTATCCCACACCTAAAAATGTTCGATGGGTTTTGTCGCTTAACTTTTTTTTTCTATTATTTGAACTAGAACCGTCCAATGTCCTTTCTCTCTCAACAATGGAGGTTTTGGGTTTGAGCTCAGAATTGGATTTAAAAAAAATGAATGAAATGATTGTTCAAATAAATAATTAATTTACATTGTTGGTACCCTATTTAACTTTATCACTGGATTTTTTTTTCACTTTTCTTCATTAAACATTCTGAAAACCTTAAAATTGAATTACCATGTAGTTCCCCAACTACCCCAAGTACCCCAGAACTACATCTCAAAAAAAAAATACTACTGCTACTCTATGAAATTTAAAGTTCATTACTATACTAATTCAACTGATGAGTGTACGCGGTAGCTTATGCCACTTTGAGAATTTTATTACAAATTCAAAGTGCTTTAGGCAACATTTAAAGAGCTTCAAGTACATTTAAAGAGCTTCAAGCACATTTAAAGAGCTTGAAGCACATTTAATGAACTTCAAGCACATTTAAAGAGCTTGAAAGTACTTTTTAAGGCACCCCAAGCACTTTTGATGTGCTTCAAGCACTTTTCAAATCACTTAAAGGGCTTTGTGCTTGCCAAGCCCAAAGCACTTTGAGGACTTTGTGCTTGTGAAGCACTTTTGAAAATAAAAAGGAATTTGTGCTTGAAATTGAAGCACTTTGATAAAGGGCGTAGGGCTTAGTGCTTCAAGCCCTTTTACTGAGGGCTTTGCCCAGCTCTGAAATGTTTGCATTTCTTCAGTTTTTAACTCCTATAGTTCGATTTGCACCCAAGAACACCATAGTTTCATGGCATCTAGAACAAGTTTAAATATCTTCGGTAATATATCGAGACCTATGCTCTTGCACACAAATATTATATTGTTTTTATTGTTTTACCTTACCTTACCTTCATTTTTGCTCCTGTACCCATTTGCTAAAAATTTGCAATCAAAGCACAAAGGAACAGGTATCAACCAAATATGAGCAATATCTGCGTGTGGCTAAATTCAGCTGGTGTAGACACCGTGGTGGAATGGTAGATGTGTTGTTGAATTAAACAGGGTTTGACAAGCTATGGTTTGGCATTAGCATTAGTGAATTTTAATCACCGCATCCGTGACGGTGCACCATTTTGGTGAATTTAGCAACACGCGGTATATGGGTGTGTTTCTATCCACTTTTTCGTCAATAATGCCCAAAAAAATACTAAACTGCAACAATACACAATGAAAGCTATACACAGAAATACATAGGTAACCTCAATAACAAAATAGCACCATACGCGACGTTGCCGTCATTTCCAACTTCATGGCGTGTTAAGTGTAGGAGGCTGTGATCATTGGGATCTCGGAAACGGTGAGAGATACAGGGCTGGTTCAATTAGGGCAAAGTTGTCCGGAAAAAACCGAAATTTTTCCAAATTGTTTTTATTTCTTCCTGACTTTATTTGAAGTGTTATTTCAAAAAAAAAAAATATTCATCATAGCCACTTTTTTTCCCCTACAAGGTGCTGCCATCAAATTTCAAATCTGACGTTTCGTCTTTGGGCCACCATCATCAACTTAATTTTTTCAAATATGGCACCTCATTTTCTATTTCAGATTTTATAAGCTTCCGATGTCCATGGCACTTTCCATAAAAACCAAATGTGTTAGACAGAGACAGAGAAGAGAATTTTGGTAGGAAATTACTGAAAAATAAAAATAAAAAAAAATATCGAATAAATGCTATACGTCATAAGTTTTGGGACATCAGAAGCTCTTAAAATCTGAAATAGAAAGCCAAGAGGCGTATTTTAAAAAATGAAGTTTATGACAATGGACATACAATGGAATTGTTGCATATGCATTTTGAGACACCCGTTGTATCTTGGCTCTCTCAACGGGTTCTTATAGATTTTTCTACATATACGTAGTCAGTTATTCTCTAGAAGTGATACTTTTTAAATTAAAAACCATTTTTTTTTTTGAATGAAACACCCTGTATATTAATAATCCATTGGATAGTTCTGCTTTTGCTCATTTCAATTATATAGAGTTCGATAGATTTCACGTCTAACAGTTTCCGGGGGAAAAAAAAAATGTTTTTGTCATGAGATACCTACATTAAAAAGGACTTTATATCTTTAAGGAAAATGAAAAAGGTCTCTTCCTTACATATCGTTTCTTTTGGATCCGCAACGAAAACTGGCTACCAGTTTGCCATGATTTGAATCTCAAACTTATGGTAGAGGTACACCTAGAACCGAATGGTGCATGCACTGTTTGGCACCGAACGACCACTCAGCGACTTGCTTGACGGTTTTTATTGAGATAGAGTTTGGATAGGTACACCAAAAGAGTGCAGTCGATACCCTCCTGAAAACCCAATTTTATGTAAAAATGTCGGTATAAAATTTTTTCATATCAATTTTGTTGTTCATTGTTTGTTTATTTGGAATTCAGTCTGTTAGATCGATGAACTTAATCCAAATATCATTTATACATAATGCACTGGTTTGATTTTGGATTGTTTCTGTTTACTTTCCATTCGGTTCAATCGGGTTTCAGTTTGAAATTAAATAAATGATTAGCTAAAGTATGAATTCGGGATCGTGATTATACAACCCCCTTTTACCGGTAATTTTTGGCGAATGAGCTATTATTTATTCACGATTTTGCGAATAATGCACTTAGTGCAACGACTCCAAATGGAAAAGCTGTCTTGTGTTAAGTGTTAAGAACTTCACTGCGTGAGGTCCTAACATGTTTTTTTTTGTCCTTACCATGATTTTTTGCGTGATACTCACGTATGTGAATACATGAAAGTATCTGCTTCGTCTTTTATAAACTGACTACACACTGAAAAAAAAATCGTTCATAATATTGACGAATGGCGATTGTTATTTTTTTTTTCATTAATTAAATGAAATATTTCATCAATCCAGTTAATCAGTGTTCATAGCCTAATGCCTTCATTCCTTAATGTAACGAATTTATGTTCATTATTATCATAAAACCCGCGAATTTTTATTTTTCATTGCTCGAACGAACACTTTCATCAGTATAAGGAACTTTCTTTGAAGATCAGTGATTCTATTCCTTGATTTTATGAATAATCATTCATAAACCACATTCATTGTATTGATGATTATTTCTTATCCCAAAAAGTTTGTTCATCATGCTCATGAAACTTTCTTCATTGTGTCAATGAAGTTATGCATTGAATCAATGACCAAGAGTTCATTAATTAATCAATATGTTTCATCAGCTTGACGAATGTGATGTGTGTGATTTAATGAACGTTTATAACTAACGAACTTTACTCATCAATTCAATGAATTTAATAGTTTTAATATAGACCTATTCGTCATGCTAACGTATAGAATTCATTAAACACACCCAAACTCCATATTATCGACAGTATATCGTACATTATCCGGAAATTATATTTTGTGTTGGTATTAAATTCAACTCTTTTTGGAAGAAATTCGGAATTCAGGTATTCATTGAGTGGAATAACTTCTTCATTTATAGTGTACGGAAAACATTGCAGAACGTGGGACACTACCCGGAAGCCATCTGTCAGCGCAGGCAACCATTGACGCTGAAATCCAACATTGCTTGAAGTGTGCTAGCGCGGCGTTTGGGCGACTTCTAGACAGAGTTTGCAACAATCACGACATCAGCGCTGAGATCAAACTTCGTGTCTACAATACAATTGTAATACCAACACTTACTTAAATAACTGCGAAACATGGACCACCTACAGAAAACACATAAAAAGCCTAGAAAAATACCACCAGCGATGCCTAAGAAGGATACTATGGATTAAATGGCCAGATCGACGAACGAACATTAGTGTTTGAGAGGAGGCCAACCCAACTAACTTGGAAGCCCTTATCATTAAGCACTAAATTCGCTTGATAGGTCACCTCGTTCGCATGCCCGAAACACGTCTTACCCAACATATTCTCAGTCAGCTGAAAGATGGAAAACGGAATCAAGGAGGTCAACAAAAACGCTACAAAGATGTTCTAAAGGAAATTTTGGCAAAGTGCCACATCGATATCAGCAACAGTCCAGGACAAATAATAGACCCTCGCGGAGTCGAGTAGTCCACGATGGACCACAAACTTTTGAAGAACAGCGACGCAGACACGAGACCGAAAAGAGGAAACACGGGAAAGAGCGAGAGATTAGAGAACCCATAATATGAATATTCTTGTACATGCAACTGAGCCTAGGATAATGCATTCATACGTTAAGCCAATGAAACCGCATACATTAAATTGAAAATTCAATTCATTAAACCAATGTTATTTGTACTTTATATTGAAGAAGGTATTTCACTCAGGCAACGAATTCTATACGTCAAAATGATAGAATCCTTACTCTGCGACAATGAATTCAACCGTTAAATCAATGAACCTTTTTTTCATCTATTTAACGAACAGCTTTTCATAATATTAACAAATTCGTTCACCGGCTCAATATTAATGACGGGATTCACTGGCTCAATGCACTTTTTCGTTATATTTGTGTACCTTTTTTTTCAGTGCAAGAGACTTATTCTACAAAATAAACTTCATCCTATCCAACTCCCCTCGAATAATGTAGAAAACCTTTCTACGATTTTTGATGATCAGAATGGCTGATCATCCTTAACTTTATCGCTATAATGTTTTGAGCTGATCTATCAATTTAGTAACTGAAACTGAAGATTTCAGATTATGCAAAATATGCATTGTCATAATATTACTCCATTTTCAAAACCAAAATGATTTTTACTTGCAATGTCAAATTTATTCAAAATGATAACATACCTTTGCTCTGTGACCAATTTTTTCAGACAGTGTAGCTCATCGGTTTTACTCCCCTCATTATTAAGCACCACAAAACCTATTACTGGAAGAGAAAGAAGTTTTATCTTGGCACAAAGTTAATAGTTCTTGTGGCTCTTTGATTTCGACCATATCAGTAGAATGAAGAAAGAAAGTGTGTTAGGTTGGAGTTCTATGATTTCTGGAAGAGTAACAATAATTGAACAGTTATTGAACGGTTATTTTGATTCAGTGATCGAGATTGCTCGTTTTACTCCTGTAGTCATTTATAGTTAACAGAATTTTTTCGCCTTCTCAAAACTCACTAGTGCAGCATTATATTTACTAAATTGATTTTAACATTTTTTCTGAATACTCATTTTAGTATTCCTATCCAAGAACAAGATTTATTGTTTAAACGCAATAATAAGGCACCCTCGTCATTGTTATCTGTTTCCATTATTATGGTATTGTTACGGTTGATTGTACAAACCATAGATATTTATTTTATTAGGAGTATAAGTATCCATGCAAGTCACATGAAGAATACTTATTTATACTCCGAATGACATACAACATTTTATTTTCAAACGATCTTTATTCCAAAAAGTGCACAATTTTTAATTTAAATTATAGGCTATTGACTATGTCATTCAATAAGAAACAAAGACGTTAGTGGAATTTTATTGTTTGATATGTTCAAATGGTCCCTAGTGATGATAAAACCGCGGAGTGCTACCAGATATAGGGGTGCATTTTTAAGAACGGGGTGAGTTTGTCTGCTTTTTGGGTTTTCGGCTATAACTCAAAAACTATGCATTTTTGGTGAATACATGCATTGAGGTTTTTTGTAGAGAATAAAATTTCCTATCGAAATGATATATTTTGAAGTCCAAATACTTGTTTCTTCAACAAAATAAATCCAAAAAACAACTTGAAAAAAAAATCAAAAAATTGACTTTATTTTTTTCTTCAATTTTTGCCTATAACTTTTTTCTGAGTTGACTTAAGCATAGGAATTGCTTTATGAAAAATGAAGCCTATGTAATTTCCGTTGAAATGGCGACTGGTAGAAGTTCATACGATAAGAAATGACCGAGATATAGGCATTCAAAGTTAGCAACTTTTTTTCGATTTTTCAACTTTTTGCTATCGTATCGTGATATTTTTTCTTTTGCATGGTAAATTTATTTTTATTCAATTAATAAACTATTTCACAATAAATAAGTGACAATAGTAGACGTATTTACTCGAATTCAAATAACGTATCCAAATTTATATTTGAGCTAATATAATAATCAGTGAATAATATACTTTTTTTGGAATTGTGAGATTTACTGCCGTATGCAACTTTGAAAACTGTGAATTTAAAAAATTTGTATGGATTACAGAAGAAGAATACAATTTTTTAAAAGTTACAAGTTTTTGAAAGCGCTTTTAAGTTAAAAGAGGATGTTGTATAGGGCTGTTAGACATTTTGCACAGCATATATACGGTTTGAGGACGTTCCACCAACTACAGCAGTGAAATGAAATTGCTCTAAATACACTTGACTTGACTGGGATTGGGAAAAGTGAAACCATAGTTTAATATTGGACAATCAAGCCATTAAGGCTTTTATTTCCTACTGAACTATTATAACCATATAATACCTTGGTTACGATAATCATAAACAGGGTCCTAGCTCCCAAGGGAGTTAAGGATTTCATAACTCCCGCGCGGGAGTTAAGGATATCATAGGATTTCCATAAGTCCCGCTTTTACCTAGAATACGTGAAATTTTGACTAAAAATAGAAATTTTGGTTTATGGTTTATTCCTTTATAAAAATGGACAATATACAGTAAATTCAGTAGGAAATAAAATTATCTATGTACCACGAGAATTATCAGGTGTTAATACCCACGGGCAATTAGTGTCCCTCGGGCCGAAGGCCCTTGAGACACAAACTTTGCCCTGGGGTATTAACACCCTCATAATTCCCTTGATACATAAATAACTATAAAATGCCTTTGAAATGTTTATTTCGGCTTAAAGTGATGTAGGATAGAGATAGTTATTATTGTAAATATTGCTGTAAATAAACATTATTATTATTATTATTAATACCAATACGGACGGTTAATCCTCCTGCCCCGCAAACTTTGCTGGAGCAAATTGCTTGTGGATATACAAAAGGTTTACCAAGCATCCTGTTGCTGTAGAAAATTAGGAATAACCTGTTCCAAGTTTTGTAAAGAATGAAGCATGTATTGGTATCAATTGCGACAACATTGAAATCCCAGACATTACCGAAGAAAACATCCATACTGGAATCGAAGCTGAAGTTGATATTGAACTCGAAAATTGAAAATATTTTGACATAATGATGTAACATGATATATGTATATCGATTTTACAATGTATATAAAAGAAATTCATGAAAAGTTTATTTGTACGACATTGTTATTAACACTAAATTATTACAAAATAATTTGTTATTGAACGAAAATTGATCTAGCATGCAAGAATAGAAAATAACGCGATATGAAGGCAAAAAGTTGGAAAACCGAAAAAAAGTTGCTAACTTTGAATGTCTATATCTCGGCCATTTTCTATCGTATGAACTTATACCAGCTGCCATTTTAACGGAAATTACATAAGCTTCGTTTTTCATGAGGCAATGCCTATGCTTATAGTCGGAGAGCCAGCGCCAAAAAAGTGCAAGAGTTTCATGAATGCTGAAAATGTAATATAAGCTTGTATTTGTGATGTACATAACTATACTCGAGTCAGCAAGTCAGGTAGCGGGACAAGCTACGCCCACGCACCTTTGAATGTGTAAAAAAATAATCGCGATGAAAGAGTTTCATGACAGCTGAAAATCTCTCAATCCATTGTTTATTTGATAAAAAACATGACGCACATGGTCAGATAGCATTATGTTAGGACAACTAGAGTCAGCATGCCTTGTATAGGCATGCTGACTCTAGTTGTCCTAGCATAATGCTATCTGACCATGTCCGTCATGTTTTTTATCAAATAAACAATGGATTGAGACATTTTCAGCTGTCATGAAACTCTTTCATCGCGATTAATTTTTTACACATTCAAAGGTGCATGGGCGTAGCTTGTTCCGCTACCTCACTTGCTGACTCGAGTATAGTTATATTACATTTTCAGCTTTCATGAAACTCTTGCGCTTTTTTGGCGCTGGCTCTTGGACTATTAAGTCAATTCAGAAAAAAGTTATAGGCAAAAGTTTTATAAAAAAATAAAAAGTCAATTTTTTGATTTTTTTTCAAGTAGTTTTTTAGATTTATTTTGTTGAAAAAACAAGTATTTGGACTTCAAGAGATGTCATTTCGATAGGAAATTTTATTCTCTACAAAAAACCTCAGTACATTTATACACGGAAAATGCATAGTTTTTGAGCTATAGCCGAAAACCCAAAAAGCTGACAAACTAACCCCCCTCTTAAAAATGCACCCCTATATCTGGTAGCACTCCGCGGTTTTATCATCTTTAGGGGCCAATTGAACATATTAAACAATAAAATTCCACTAACGTCTTAGTTCCTTTTACCCCCGTTTTTTTCGACATAGTCAATAGCCTATTAGGACATTTATATTTATAAGCACCTATTCCTGTATGTACAAGTGAACTACCTGAAATCACTATGGGAAAATATGTATAACGGCGTACAAATGTTATACTTTGCCGGAGTATAACATTTATACACCGCTCAAGCTGAAAGTCATTGAAGTGACGCTTACCTTGTCAAAATGATCACAAAAATGCCTGTTTTATGACGTTTGAAAATATTGATAATATTTAAGATTGGTCCCTCTGTTTAGTGTTGCCGAATCAAATTTAGGTATTTCAGGATTCTTGTTTATTTGGAACTACAGGGTCTTGTAATATTACATACCCGGGTTAGTTCGGCAAGATTGAACAGTATGAATTTTTATTACCTTTTAAACAACAAATTTTCTGAAAAACGAAAAATTTTTTTTTTTGTCGTACCGTTCTCGACCTGGAATTCTCGTGAGGAAAGAGAACGGCAGAGACACCTTCGATCGAACATTCCTCAAAAATCAAAATATACTGTGTCATGTTAATGATAATTGTGAGTCAATAATCAATAATTTAAGTAAATGATAAAAGTTTAAGTAAGGTACTGCTCTTGCGCTGGTGCCAGTCACTACATTCAATCAGCACTACCTATATTCAAAACTGGAGAGTTTCTGGTGAGTTAACCCATCTCCGGCAGGTACTGAGGTCCCTGGTTACGGGAGACTACTCCGCTATAGTTGTTATTTTGAGCCAATATCTCTAGATTGATTTTTCAATTTGTTTGCTAGGATATTCGCTCGTCAGGATAGGAAAGTGTTAGTAGATTCAGCAAAGGCCCTAATGTACGCTCTGAATACCAAAAATTAAAATCCCAGCACAAAAGACATAATTTCTTTTATTTTCAAACGTCATAGAACAGTAATTTTTGTGATCATTTTGACAAGGTATAAGCGTCACTTCAATGACTTTCAGCTTGAGCGGCGTACAATTGTTATACTCCGCCGGAGTATAACACTTATACGCCGTTACATATGTTTTTCCATAGCGATTTAAGGTAGTTTACCTGTACATACAGGTATAGGTGTTCCTTCTAAATATGAATGTGATCCTTCTAAATATGAATGTCATTATTTAAATTAAAAAATCTGCACTGTTCGGAATAAAGATTGTTTGAAAATAAAATATTGTATTTCATTCGGAGTATAAGTATTCTTTATGTGACTTGCATGGATTTGATTCGCCTCGCTGCGCTCGGCGTTCAAACTTCCATGCGCGTCACATAAGTATTACTTATACCCCTAATAAAATAAAGATCTATTGTTTTAATTTACTTTTTATCTGAGTTGCTTACAGTATGAAACGATTTTTTGGTAAATACATACATGAACAATGCACATGCTATGAAAAAAAAAAAATCTGTAGTATAACATACCCGGGTTCGTTCAGCCAGATTGAACGGTGTGAATTTTTTTAACTTTTAAACAACAAATCTTCTGAAAAACGAAATTAAAATCAAATAGGACCTACGTTGTGGAAACTTCCTCAATTTTACTTACTTGACATGCGCCCGACATAGCAAAATTAGGAAAATTTAAGGGAAGTTGTGATATGTAAACAAAAAAATTATGAAATGTCTACTTCATTATTGAAGTAAATCGTACCGTTCTCGACCTGGAATTCTCGAGGGGAAAGAGAACGGCAGAGAAACCCTCGATCGAACATTCCTCAAAAATCAAAACATATTGTGTCATTTTAATGATAATTGCTAGTCATCAATCAATAATTTAAGTTTATGATAAAAGTTGAAATTAGGTGCCGCTTCTTCGCTTGTGCTAAAATTTTAATTGTATGTACACACTACATTCAATCAACAGTACCTATATCCAAAACTGAAGAGTTTTTAGTTAGTAAGCCCATCTCCGGCAGGTACTGAGGTCTCTGGTTACGGGAGACTACTCAGCTATAGTTGTTATTTTGAGCCAATATCTCCAGATTAATTTTTCAATTTGTTTGCTAGGATATTCGCTCGTCAGGGTAGGAAAGTGTTAGTAGATTCAACAAAGGCCCTAATATACGCTCTGAATACCAAAAACTAAAATCCCAGCACAAAAGACAGCACATAATTTCTTTTGTTTAAATTTACTTTTTATCTGAGTTGTTTACAGCATGAAACGATTTTTTGTTAAATACATGAACAATGCCACATCCTTTAAAAAATGTTACAAACAAACAAAAAAACATAAAAAAATAAATAAATAATACTTGTATAAATTGAACTCTCAAACACAAAATAACAATTATTCAACTGACCTGTGATCGCTCCTTATGACACATAAACTAATCACAAATTGAATTGAACAATCAGTTCAATACAAAATAAAATTTGCATAATGAACAGTGGAGAACAAGCGGTCTAGAGGACCAGTCCAGCTTCTTCTCCAGTCTAGTCGTCTAGCTCCTCATTCTCTTCTACCTACCTTTTCGTTGCGGCGCTCCCCGTTCCCATAAACATTACATAAACTTACATAGTTGCAACATTTACTTTTATTCAGTTTTTTTAAAAAGTTAAAATTTGAAGAAATAATATTTTAAATAGGTGGTTTTCCTCAGTCTGTTCCTTAAAATATTTTTTTAATTCCAATTGAGATATCAGCATATTAATAAAAAAATCCTATTACAAACGTTGTACGGCTAGTTATGGCCTATTGCGAGAGATAAAAACCATTATTACCAGTAGCCATTGTAAAGAATAAATATTCATGATAGGAATTGATTTTTTGGTTTACACTGCTTGATCCAATTTGTCAATGGAAATATCTATTGTGATGATATTTATTGTTGAGAATGCAAGCGGTGATTCCGACAAAACACTTTTCAGAAAACGTGGGTTGCCATTTTCTTTCGAAGTCGCGGTCACGATCTAAAAAGATCTCACCAGTTCCCTCAAACTCAAATAACGCAAAAACAGCTGAATCAAATATTAACATATGATGTATTTGGAATCAGCAAAAAAATCTATCATTTTAGCCAAAAATATACAGGCTATTTAAAAAAAAAGGATGTGTTTTTCATTATGATAGTTGACACCTGTCATTTGTCCATTCAATTTTCCATTTTTTTTTTTTTACTTTGTAGAAGTCGCACTAATTATAAGGAACAGTCCCAGACACTGTAAATATTTTCAATACTCGGAATCGTTATTTTTGCGACAAATTGACTTGGGGTTGCTCATCAAATTTCCCCGCACGAAACTGGCCAAAGCTGAGAAGTTGAGGGAGCTGGTTAGCTCTTCTTGGTTCGAGACCACGACTACGAGAGAAAATGCAAGCCACGTTTTATGAAATGTGTTTTGTCGAAATTACCTCTTGCATTCTCAACAATAATAATTATTCCATCAATATTCATTCTTTTCAATGGCTACTGGTAATAATGGTTTTTATCTCCTACAATAGGCCATAACGAGCCGTACAAAGTTTGTAATAGCATTTTCATTATTATGCTGATATTCTATTTGGAATTTAAAAAATATTTCAATTACATAAGTAGCAGAGTACAAAAACAATAAAATAATAACAAGAAATAATTGGAAGATTAAACGCATGCACTGCGGATAATTATAGTCGGCCATGTAATAGAGAGAAAATTAAATTCTTAGTAGTAATAATTGGTAGGTACCTATATTACTTATATGTGTACAGATTACATAATAAAATTTGATAATGATGAATTTAATTTAGCCATAATCAATAATCTTTACCTCCGCCTAACTGATGTATATTTCAAACTAATGGCATTTAATTTAATTTAACATTTTATCCTTATAAGGTATTAACTGCCCAGATAATTGGATGGGTTTTTCCTGTTGAATCAAAATCGTTGCATTATTCGGCAATGATTTTTTGAGTCCTTTTTTAGCTTAGGTTAATGAAAATGTTCATGGTGACAGGTGAAGGGGTGTCGACGACAATTTTCTGCGTGGAATTTTTTTCAATTACAGAGAAAGAATTATTCTATATTTTTCTATCTCTTGACGCGTCTCGTGAAGCATTGTGCTGAAACGGCTCTCGAGACCATGCAAAATTAAGACAAATGACACTCAAGCGAGAGAAAACGCATTTTTTTTTCTTTCCTCTGTTTTTTTTTTCAACGATTCGATTAGCTTCCGTTTTAAGCTTTGAAATTCGTTGGCAAACATAAGGTAAATAGCTTTAAAGAATGATATTTTTATTTCAGTAAAATTGGATTTAAAGTAATTTTACCGCAGGAGCAATTTGTTCGCAATTTTAGCGATAAATGTAAATTTCCTTTGAGAAGAAGAAGATTGTCGTTGTGTATGTAACCCGCATATTTACATTAAAGCGAAGATGACCAGCAACATTAACACTACGATTATACGTTACTACTTAGAAACAGGTTTACTGAATTTTTTTATCTTTATTTGCATTTTTTGTAGGCTGAGGACTGATAGTTCGAAAGTTGGTGTTTTGTATGCTCAATTATTGATTCAGATTTTGTAGATATTGGTACATTATAGGCTCAATTAATGTTTTGGATTTTGTGGAAATCGAACGTTTTTGAAACTTCGATTAGGTACCTACCTACATAGAAAAAAATAAATGTTCCAGATTGAGCAGCTTTTCAAAGTCCATATTTGCCCACAGTTATTGGGAATCGGAAACGGTAAGAGATACGGGGTCGGTTAAATAGAAACATAATTGCGCAATTTCTTGCCGCAATAGGCCGGCATAGACACACGTTCTTTCGCGCGGTTTATCGTGTCATCTGCAAAAACCCGTGAAAAATCATGTGCGTGAGTGAGGAGGGCTGCACGCAATGATAGGATAGAATGGGAAGGGATTTCAGACGTGCTTTCATCTAGAATGTGTCGTCAGTACTCAAGTACATGATAAGTGCAGTTCACGCGCCATTCCACGTCACGGTTTTGAGGCTAGTACGAAAACATGAACGCCGCGTAACGAACTATCACGTTGAAAATTAGTACATGACAACATGCACTTCCAAACGACACGACAAATGACACTTTTTACCCATACACATACGATTTTTTCTTTCCAACTGATATGCCCCGCGTAATCACGTGCTAAATCATTTGAATACTTTGTCAAGTGTATGGAACATGACGCTTTTTTTGCCACGCCGTTCTTTCGCGCGTGCAAACCGCTACATCCCAACACGCCACGATAAACCGCGCGAAATAACGTGTGTGTATGCCGGCCTATTGTCTAAAATCATAATATGATTCTGTCACTTCTGTTGTTCTGTCACTTCTGTCAACCTCTATTCAAAGAACATATTTCGTGAGGCTTTACATGGCAGGGCAGAGGGAGTAAAGATAGGAGGCGAAATAATAAACAACGTGAAATACGCAGATGACACTACCATCATTGCGGAGAACATGGAAGACTTGCAAATACTGCTGGATAGAGTACATGAGGCTAGCCAAAAATGGGATTCTAATATAAACATCAAGAAAACGAATTGGATGACCGTGGGTATGGTAAACATCGAACTAACTAGGAAGCTTCGATTACAACCAATAGACACAACATTGAACTAGTTCCACATTTCAAATACTTGGGCAGCTGGCTAAAAAGTGAAGCTACGTGCGAAGAGAGGTAAAAGCGGGCATTGAAGTAGCACAGAGAACATTTAATAAATGGAATTCAACTCTTACCAATAGAAACCTCACAGTCCAGACGCGGTTAAAAACACTCAGCTGTTACGTATGGAGCATTCTCTTGTACGGATGTAAGACATAGATGTTTGAAGCTGACACCATGAACAAAATAGAAGCGGTTGAAATGTGCTGCTATCAGAGTATCCTCAAAATCTCTTGGACCGCACGTACCAGCAATGAAGAGGTACTAAGACAGCTGAATAAGGACCGAGAACTTCTGAACACCATAAAAACAAGAAATATTAGTTATTTCGGACATATAATGCCAGGCACCAAATATTACATCCCTCGTCTGATCATCCAGGGAAAGGTTGAGGGCAGAAGATGGATAGGTCGCAAAAAACTGTCATGGCTACGAAACATTAGAAATTGGACCCGACTGGGAGTGGAACAACTATTCCGAGTAGCGACAGAAAGAGAGCAATTTATCTAGATTGTCATGGAGATAGCCCACGCCTGAAGACAAGCACAGCACCGAAAGAAGGAGAATATAATTTGAAAATTTCCTTTTTGCGGAAAATAAGATGCGTCCAGCAAAGCCGCAAAAATGTCAGCCGAAACATTCCACCGGGTAACTCGACATCCCCACTGCTTTCGCAAATTCTATTTGCGGCCATAACGATGCTTTAAGTGATCTAGAGCATCTTTTCTGCAGAGTCCTAGTAACTTCAAGAACCAAATTCCAATGTTTGGCCACACTAAAAAGTTATCCTCTGCTTTTTTTCGCATAAAGTCTTCTTGAGATTCCCATCGCAAAATCGCAAGTATCTCTGTAAAAACCAGGTTGCGTCAACAACCCCTTTGAGCTGAATGTTTTCCACAGCCCCAACTCACTTTCGTCACCAGTCGCTTCCAGTACTTCTTGGCTGTTGTCAAACAGTTGAAGCATTTGTTAAATTGTCATTGTCAAGACGATCTAGGACCCAGGGCTGACCAATCATAAGAAGTTGACGTGAAAACCCCACGTTGAAAATAACCGAAATTAAGGTGCAACCATGTGTCAACGTTGATGGATCGGAAGAGTACTAAAAACCAAAATAGATTGTTGTTCTCTGAAAAATAATGACTTGGGTCTTAGTTAGGCTGATTGATGTTGATGCACAATTCTAGAATCAAGCTCATTTCTCCCTATGGAGTTTCTCTCTAACCCCTTCAGAACTGCTAAATCAGCTACGTATGTACAATTCAATCTTCACGTCCTGTGTCTTCAGATTATGCTGATCAGAATGTAGCGAGAGTTCCGATCCTCGTGGAACCTAGGCTTTCAGTACTCTAGTTCTTGGGCGATGTTTGCCAATCTTTACGCCAAATATTCTTGCTGTCAGATAATTTTGATCCAGTTTGCAAGCCATTTCTTGATAGCCGGCTTGAATCTTCGTGTGAACTAATCTGTCATTCCAGAATCTGTTGTTCGACATCTAAAAGCCCAGTTGCACCTGAAAACAATATAGAGTAGGCGCTACTAGTAGTTGAGTATGCAAAATGTGAGGACCAACAAAAATACTCGAATTCGTATTCCTGTGGTCCTAGAGAATGGGAAAGTACATCTTGCCGGTAGCTGGAATGGTCCCTAACTCTCCTGCCATCTCCCAATGCCAAGTTATATTGAAAATATCACAATTTCAAGTCATTTCACAATAATTCCTATTGATAGGTTTTCTTTTCATGCACTCAAAATAAATTACCTACCACTTGTTGGATATCTTTGCAATTCTGCTCCAAAATATACCCAAGTAAAAGAAGTCTGCGAGAAGTACAGGGTCATCCAACGACGACTGAACAGGAGCTTATTTTTGATCTTCCCTGTTCCTGTAGTTTTGAAAAAATTCAAAATAGCCAATTGGCATTTTTTTTCTGGAGAATTCAAAAATGGTACCAAAAAATCATTTGAACTAAAAACCAAAGAGTTACGCCATGGATGAACTGTAAAATGTGAGGACCGGCCAAAATGCTCAAATTCGTATTCCTGTGATCCTAGAGAATGGGAAAGTACATCTTGCCGGCAGCTGGAGTGGTCCCTAACTCACCTGCCATCCCCCAATGCCAAGTTATATTGAAAATATCACAATTTCAAGTCATTTCGCAATAATTCCTATTGATAAGCTTTCTTTTCAAGCACTCAAAATAAATTACCTACCACTTGTTGGATATCTTTGCAATTCTGCTTCCCTGTTCCTGTAGTTTTGAAAAAATTCAGAATAGCCAATAGACCTATCTATTTTTACCTGGTATGCGCGCGCAACACGAGGCAATGCATTTTTATTGGCTAACTAGTACAGGTGAGAGGTGTTCGTTTTGCACGCTGGGCATCTACTTGTCCTTGTCAATTGCCCGTGGTCTGACAATGATCAGAATTATGGTTGATGAATAACTTGACGTAGCTTGACAAGTGATCGATTTTCAATTGTTTGTGTTTTTGATTGACAAATACGTTGCACGTCACGCGGTTTTCCTCCTTCCCTTTTTATCCCGTGCAAATAATAAGAAGGGATTGCTATACGGTAAGTCTAACATGGTTTGGTACGTTTTGCCTCGTCTTGCGCAATAAGCGTTCTGCGTCTTTTTCTATCTAATAAAGTTTTCGTATTATCTCGTCTTTGTCTGGTAAAATAGATAGGTCTATTGGCATTTTTTTTTCTGGAGAATTCAAAAATGGTACCACCAAAAAATCATTTGAACTAAAAACCAAAGAGTTACGCCATGAATGAACTGTTTTTCAAATGGAACACCCTGTTTTTATATAATTTCTGGAAAAATCACATTTTGTATGTACCGACACCTAGCGGAGTTCAGTTGTCCCTACAAGGTATCGAACGTACTTAACGTCTATTCTGTTGACTATTTCACTAGCAATGAACTATAAACTACACGTACCTGGAATGGCCCGCCGATCCATAAATTTGCGGCAAATTGAGATGGAGAATGTGGGGTAAACCTATCTCTATTTATCTTATCGGCGAATTATGGAAATCTTTCTTTGTCTAAAAAATAATATATTTGAGGTTAGGAATATACCAAACCTAACAGCAATGAACTGGAGAGAGAAAGGGATCCCCCACTATGTAGCTTTTTTGGACGCACTAAGCGAGATGACAAATGCCATATACACCAAGTGAGTTAAATGAATGTTTATTCATGAGAAGAAAGTTTTACCCACGAGCCCTAGCGAGTGGGTTAACTTTCTTCGAATGAATAAACATTTTAACTCACGTGATGTATACAAAATTTTATCCCATTTTGATGGACATTTAAATTAATAGGAATTAGATTATAAAAAGAATTCATTTAGTAGCATATGAAAGCGTCTAATATTGAAATTGGTGGTTGCTAGGTGGTAACTAGTTGTTTGTTTGTATTTGTAGCAGAGTCTATATACTGACAGAGTGACTTAAAAGACTGAGAGTGAGTTAAAAATATTTTAAATCACTGAGGTGATAAACGTCTACATACCTCTGTTATTATGCGTTCAATAATGTCATTTCTAAACGTCAAAATGGGATAATAGTTATTTATACACCAAGTGAGTTAAATGAATGTTTATTCATGAGAAGAAAGTTTAACCCACGAGCCCTAGCGAGTGGGTTAATTTTCTTCGAATGAATAAACATTTTAACTCACGTGATGTATACAAAATTTTATCCCATTTTGTGGAAAGGACATGGCACTAAATATTAGAATCCTGGTGATCGGCCGATTTTTTTAAAACTGTAGTATGTTGTTCTATACCTGGAAACAAGCATTTCTGCTTATGGTCAGTTCTTTGTACGAGTATGGGATGTCCCAGAAAATTGAGTTCAAAGTTTGTATATGAAATATTTTCTTTGAAGCATAAACTTATGTTTAACCGTTGTTTAACTCATCTGTTATGTGATTTTGCAACTTATACATTAAAGACAAAGCTATTTATGTAGTTGAGGACAAAAATTATTATACAGGGTGTCTCAAAAATTATATTTTAAACTAAACTACTCTCTAAAGAAAGCCAATAACTAAAACAACTGCTACAAAACTATAATAACCTAAAATATCAATAATAACTACAAACATTGTAACAATGATCACCAGAGACTATTTGAAGTAGCTGTTGTTCCTCGGAAACAATTTGGATTTAATACTGTAGAAATAGATCAATAAATACAAAAATATACCATATAGGGCTTGTGGTAACCTGCACTGGCTATCGGACTCATATTTGCGGGTTGACTACATTAAATATTCTAAAGCTTAACCAGAGGTTTTGGCTTAACCACACATTATGAAACACATATATTGTGGGTTACCAGAGTCTTTTGTTTACTGTTGGGTTACCACTGTTTGTGAAACTGGCTCTAACTGTGTTGTTAATACAACAGACCAATACATATTCAAAATCACTAAACCGATACATCAAACATTTGATATAAACTTTTGGACTCAATTTTTTTTTAACCGTTATTTTGGTTATTGGCTTTCTTTAGGGTGTAGTTTGGTTTAAAATAAAATTCTTGAGACACCCTGTATAATAATTTTTGTTCTTAACTACATAAATATCTTTGTCTTTAATGTATAAGTTGCAAAAATACATAACAGATTAGATAAACATAATTTATGCTTCAAACAAAATATTCCATATAAAAACTTTGGACTTAATTTTCTGGGACATCCCATACTCCTACAAAAAAGTGACCATAAGCAAAAATGCTTGTTTTCAGGTATAGAATA
The DNA here is from genome assembly GCA_917834065.1 of Ceutorhynchus assimilis. Taxonomy (NCBI): domain Eukaryota; kingdom Metazoa; phylum Arthropoda; class Insecta; order Coleoptera; family Curculionidae; genus Ceutorhynchus; species Ceutorhynchus assimilis. The sequence continues at coordinate 21,026,130 of OU892279.1, forward strand.
ACATACTTCAGTTTTAAAAAAATCGACCGATCACCAGGATTCTAATATTGGCACTAAATATTAGAATCCTTTAAAAAACAAAGTTCAAGGAAAAATACCGGAATTGAGTTAAAAATATTTTAAATCACTGAGGTTTCAGATTTTTAGTTGGGCAGAGTGACTTAAAATGCCGAGAGTGAGTTAAAATGTTTTTATATCACTGAGATGATAAACGTCTACTTACCTTTATTGTTATGCGTTCAATAATGTCATTTTTAAACGTCAAAATGGGATAAAAAAAATTAACACTTAAACTAATTTAAGAAAATTAACTTACAACTAAGAATTTCAACGTGCGCTTATGTATTTTTAATTCTTAGTTGATAAGTCTTAATTTTTTTTTATGAACCGCTATATTACATATAACCTTAACTATTTAAGTTCAATGTTAATTTTTAGTTTAAGTGTTAATTTATGCAAATTATCACGTAGTCACATCTGTTTGGTGCAAATCAACAATCAAAACATGTCTGTTTATTGTTGGCATGTCAGCTTGGACACATGTATGAAATTCTCGGTACAATCAAATGTATGAAAATTTCACGAAATGTAGGTATAAATTTTTTGGTTCGTTCAACTCTCCTTATATAAATATCTTCACTCTTGAAATTTGCTTGAATCACGTACAATAAACGAGTTAGATTTTGTTCTGACAATTTATAAATATTATTTCTACACAACCATAGCGGGACTTAGACCCAATATATTCTTTGATTTTGGAGCTATGGTAGTTTCAAGTGCCTTTACTTAGCGTTGACTTACATGTCATGCTACGGCTTCGTCGTCTTTCCGAATCTTCCTCGATAAGTTGATAGATTCTTTAGTATTTCATGTAGGTGATACTACGGCAGCGCAGAGAGGCCACTTATCCTAGTTTTTTTCTCTTAATTCTGACTCGTAACACGGAATTCCGACTTGTAACTCGGAATAAGGGAGAATTTTCTTGAACCACTGCTCAAAAATTTGCGCCTTCATATCCTCATGGTAATCTGTAGTTTTCTTGGTTTCAAAAACAAGTAAACCATCTTCAACAAATCCATCATCTGAGCCAATATGCAAGACGATAAGGCATTTTTCCTTTTCTGATGGAGCCATCAATCCTGTTGACAATACTTTCACGCAAGCCTCTCTAGCACTCAGAAGTGACAGTTGTGTCTGTCCACTCTTTTGGCATTTTCCTGACGAAATTTTTTAATGGATCTTAAATAATGTCTCCAGGAAATTATTATTATTTTCCTTCAGCATATTGTTTCGACTTCTCTTTGCATATCTGTAATGAAAAAAATGAGATATAGTATTGACCAACTAAAAATACCACTCTGTAACACCTGAGGCCAATTTCTCGCAGCAAGTATCAGAAAGTAGTTTCTCGATTTTGGTGTAAGAATGTCATATTCCCGCACGCAAAATCGTTGAAGAATGAAGCTCTTTTTTCAACCATTTTCAGTGACATTTAGTTTTCAAAATATCTATTGGTATCAGTGTTGTAAAATGACGGTCATTTAAAAACTTGACGGTCATTTGCATCATGACATGTCATGAATGTCATAATCATAGTCATAGTTCATAGTAATTATTTAAATTTTAAACGCCACTACCCATATAGGTTATCGCGTATTTACGTATAAACTCACAAATGGGTTTAAAATAAAGATAGTCAATTATTGATTATAAAGTTTTGACAAATTATTAAGGATTCATATTATATAATAATAAAAGCTATCCTAGCCTAGCAGGAAAAATAAAATAACAAAAATTATAGTTATTTACCTAACAAATGCAGAAAGTGATACATACTTTACAGCACGCAACGGCAGTCGTTGAGGGCGGTAAAGGCACTTTCCGCATGTGTTAGGTACAAAATTATACCTATGAGCATGGGTGCATTCTTCTCTTCATCGATGTATCTATCTGAATCCACCATTATGAGACAGCCATTTCGATTTTCTATGAACTAAATGGCCGATTCTTCTATCTTCTTTTATTCCGATGCGCAGAAAGATGCGCAGTCGTCTTTGAGCGGTATACGTTATTATATATGTATGTGGGTGGGGTTTGCTAAACCCCAAATGAAAAACGCGATTCTGCTAATTCAAAATAAAAAAACGTGTACCTATGTTTTTTGATATTGGGTGAGATTTGTCCTTTTGGAACGCGTAGGTACAGGGTGAGTCACTATATTTTGACACCCACCTACAGCCGTAATTACAGGTGATAGGTAAAAAGTGTAAATACAAAAGTTTTAGCATTTTATCTGAACCGCCAGAGTTTTTAATTAGATTGAACAAATGATCAACACAACGTAAAAAAATATGTGTATGTTCACTTTTTTCAAATGGAATGCACCTCATTTTCTTTCAAATTCTTAAAGTTCTCGTTTTTCTGATTCAGATTATATAATATGTTAATGTTTCTTTCAATAGTTTTGAAAATATCTGGAGTTTAGTTATTCAAAGACCTATTTACGTATCAGAATGTTTTGTAACAGGCAACGGGTAAATTAAGGTAAAATATATTCAAAAAAACTACTCTCTTTGAATAAATGAACTCCAGATAATTCCAAAACTTTTGAAAGAAACATCAACATGCTATATAATCTGCATCAGAAAAACGAGGAGAACTTTAGGAATTTGAAAGAAAATAAAGGGCATTCCATTTGATAAAAGTGAACATCGACATGTTTTTTTCATTTTGCGTTGCTCATTTGTTCAATCTAATCAAAAATTCTGGCGGTTCAGATAAAATGCTACAACGTTTGTATTTACACCTTTTATCTATCACCTGTAATTACGGCTGAAGGTTGACACCGTCAGGGTACTGACGAACAACGGACCGAAAGCTACACAGGCGGTAGCGGGCCTTCAACCAGTAGTTAATGTGTGTTGAAGATTCTTAAAATCTGTGGGGTTTGAGAAACCCCACCTCACCACTTACGAGCTAAAATCCCAAATCGAGAAAATAGTAGGTATCAAATTCACGTTGCAGAAGGCTGTTCTCGCACTCATTCGTTCGTCCACTCGCTCCTTCGTCGCTCGTAGACAAATTTCGAATTTGTGGAGAATATGTGGCCTTCTGCAACTTGTAGTTTAATGTACTATTTTTTAAATTTGGGTATTTCTTCATGTTCTTCAATAGCTGCCAATATTTTTTCTACTGTCAACGGTCGGTTTTTTGAAAAAATAAATAAATAAATAATTAATTAAACTGATGAGACTACATTTTGTCCGTCACCAATATTATCCAAAAGAGGCCTTGATCGATGGTATACTTTTGGCGGCTGTAGGGTATGAGTTTCCTTGTAATTACATAGTATATTTTATACATATGGCAGCACAAACTCTATAAAATATTGTCGAGAAAATCATCTATTAAAGCCCTGAAGGAATTTCAATTTCATATCGGTAAATCTCATAGGCGAATAATATCGGCTTTGGTAAACTCCATACCAAGTTGCCTAAGAGTTTAAGGCTATACCTAAAGGATTATTGATGCGTATGTATAATTTACAATATGCCCAATACCATCATTAGAATTTAAATATTGAATTAAATAAAAAAACTACACTAACATATAAGATGTTCATACCTGCTACCTCAGCCATGCCCTACGATCTCTAATTACAAGAAATAAGCCACATGTTACTTTATCCTTGTCCTCTAGATGCCGCTTACATCAACAGAAATTGTAAAATACCTGCAGATGAAGGACACGTTCGATGCATTCGATGCAGATGACATTGACATACCGTAAAGTGGGGTTACTTTGCACAAAATTTTTGTTTTTTTTAAATATCTATGGTTCTGTTGGGAATTATAAAGCCCGCTCTAACTATAGGAAAATTTTGATACTTTAGCTAAATATTTTTGTAATTAGAAAGCATAAAAAAAATAGAGCCACATTTTTTACAAGTTCAAAAAGTTGGCAAAGTTAGGCCGGGGTTACCCAACTCCTTAATTCTTAATTTTGGTTCTTAATTCTTAATCCTTAAAAACACCAATGTTAAATAAATTGAACTTTTTAAGAATTAGGAATTAGGGACAAATACTAGGAATTAAGGAATTGGGTAGCTCCGGCCTTACTTCGACTTTGGGGTCATGATGAACCATGATTTTACGAGGTCAAAATAAAATTTTCATTCATTTGATTTTCATATATGACGCACCGTTTCACTGAGCTCCGGACTCGACCTGCCTAAAACCTGTTGATCGCGTAGTATTTTGCCACTAACTGCATCAGATCAGCGTTTCCAGATTTACAGATTTTTTTTTTTTAGTTTTCTAAGCAAAGTTGTCCCGGCTGGCAAAGTAACACCACTTTACGGTACATAACTAATAATTCATTTCTTTCTAGAAATGCAATTCGTAACACCAACCCCCCCCCCCTGTAGCATTTAAAATGTTACTTTATGGCACGAGTGTTGAAAGTCTTTATGGCACTGTGCCTTGAAGAGCTGCTCTTTTTCTTGTAGAGAACCAAGCCAACAATGGTTGTTTGACTAATAGAGACAACAAGTAGAAAAAATATTGGATGATATTTGTTTTAAAAGTATTTTCAAAGCCCTTATGTGAAAATATGTGAAAACCTTCACATGCGTGCCATAAAAATGTGTTGTGAACTAGTGAATTTATTATTACTTATATTATCAATAATCCTAATGTTCGCTACATTTTCTCTTCCACAAGTTCCAACATCTGTGTAATTAAGTCCCAAGTTTTATTATAACCATACTTTATACTAGTCGGTACTTCTATTGCAGAAACCCCAATTGTTGTAAATATAAAAACTAAGTCAAATACAGCCCATGGGAAGTACTCTTGCCGCCAAAGACATATTACCTTCCCAGGCCTTTTTTATAATACAGATGGCGAGAATTACAACCCCTAGGTTAATTTAAGGAAATTGTAAAATACCCTTCTTTAGGGAGGTCCAAACTTGTCTTCCTTGGTGGAAGATAGTTGAAGGGAAGGTATTCAGATTCCGAGCTTCACTCTGAACGGTCGAGTTGCCTCTCAACATTCTTAACTAAGTTTCCTGTAACATTTGAAATGTCACAAGAACATATTTAATTGTTCTTAATTAATTTCATATATTTTGGACTCATTTAAAATCTAAGAGCTCGCGCGTTCCTACTCCTTATGCCTTTACCTGCTCTAAATTTAAAATACTATCTCGTACACCTGGCGACATCTATGATTCCTCTGACTAATTTCCTGAACTAATACCGAAAATTATGTTATCAAAAGGTGGTTTCGGTCTGCTCACTCCGTACACTTTGAGTGACTCCATTCGCACTCCAGCTGTTCGGGGTACTCCTTTTTACCATATTAGGGTTAGTTTTATTCACTCCACTCCGAACCTAACTAGGGTTATTTTTTTGAAAACCGGTAGCGCCGTCATTTTTATCATTTCGACAAGCTGGACAGAGGAAGAAAGACAGAACCACAGGGGTACTTTGGACTTTTCTTTTCGATTTTGTAGTTAGACTGAAAAGGTCGTCTCTGGAAAATCCAAAAACTTTGGTTTTCATTCTTGGCCATCGAGCTCAAAATTATGTTGATTTAACTAGCCAGAGTAGTGAGTGATTATGTCAGCTGGAACGTTTCCTGAAAAATCAATAGATTGTTGATTTTTGTGTAAATTTTTGAAAGTGAGGTTAATTATCCGCCATTGAGGTATGTAAACCCTTTTTCCCTTTGATAAATGAGTCCTTATATTTCTTCATTCCGTTCGGGCAATTTGGGAGAGTCTTAAAAATCCACGCCTACACTTCTGGGTGAAATTTGACAAGTTTGAGACCATGCGGTACTGCATTTCCAAAGTAAGTCTGGTCCCCCTCTACAAGGAAAGCTGTGTCTTGTAAGAGATTGATCCCCGACCATTGGAAGATTGCCTTCCGTCAGTTTGGTGCTTCTGGATCTCAACTTTATGAAAATTTCCAAGGATTTCGTCCAGGCTTGTATAATTACTTACCTATGGGTCCCGTAACTGTGCCTTAATAATTACCGTTACCTATTATTATCTCTTTTTTACCGCTCCCTATCGATTAGCTTTATTAGCTAATAATTATCTTTACAAATATTAATAACTGTTAATTATTATTTTTTTTTCTTTATCGCTCACTATCGATTAGCTTAATTAGCTAATTAATAACTATAAAATCATTTACCGACTTACTTACCATATTGTAGTATTTAGCTAAAATAGCTAACTTCAGTTTTACCTATATAATTTTCAATTGATTGATGAATTATTATCATAATCAGATAATTACCTTTATTATCGTTTTCAGTGTCATTATCTAGTATCCAATAATTATGGATTGTTGTAATTGTCACAAATTTATTTCTTTTGTATCGAATACTGATCGATATAATGTCAATTAACTTTTAGAGGTTAATTTAACCTTTAATTTCAAATCAATAAGGTGGTAATTCTACAAGGTAAATCAATGTAAATTCTTTAGGTAGTTGAATTTGAGTTTCATGGTTACATATTTTGAATTTTAATTACAGGTAAGACGGTAGAGCTCTCCCCGATACTTTTGATTATAGGTTTTGGCATTTATAACTCCCTAGGGATTACTTCCCACATAACAAAATTGCATCCTTAGATTGTATTAAGAATGTTCTTTTTTTAGGAGGAATGTGCCCAGAATGTTCGCCAAAACCATTGCGAATGTCCTGAGAATGTTCTGAGAAAAGATTGTAGAAATACTGTTTGCAATACCCAAGAACTTCCTGAGAAATCCATTAGGATATTCCTAGAATATACCTATGAGATTCTCAGTACATCCTGAAAAGAATATTCTTGTTTGATTCTAAAAATATGCTCGATATGTATAGGTATTCTCACATTCAAAGAATGTTTCTTTGACATTATAGTTATGTTCTCAAAAGAATATTATACCAATATGCTTGAAATATTCTTAGAATATATCTACATATATCATTCTCAATATGCATCCTAGACATAACATTCTTGGTTGATTCTAAGGATATACTTGGAATGTTAATTTTCGCTTCCAAATAATGCTCTTTCCAGCCCTTTTATGTTAAAGGCAGTGAAATAGTTGTTGGGAAACTTCTCTGGAAAACACAAGTATTTAACCAAAGCTCCGGTTTCGAGCTTGTTATGCTCTCGTCAAAGCACACCAACTGAGAGAAACAGGTTCCAAGGTGATTCAAACGCGAGGTAAGATGTAGATCTTTAATAGCGCGTGGCTCCTTCTCTTGGAAGTCCTACAAAGCAAAAGGAAAAGAATATACCTATAATATTCTTAGTAGGTTCTAGATAGATTATTGTTTAATTGTTAAATTATGATTTTTGAGTAGGTACTTCAGATAATTAGGTGAACAATATGAAAATATTCTTGTCATGGTTACCTACCTACATAAACTTCTCAGCACAACTTGGTAGGTATATTCTTAATACTTGATAGAGATATTAGCCCAAAGAACATTTTTTAGGGTACATTATAATAATGTTCGTATGAAAATATTCAAAGATTGTTATATAATAATAATAATTGACTTTGAGGGAATATTCTGAGAATATGAATGTTATTTCACTGTTATGTGGGTTATTACCTTAATGCATTTATAAATTTGATTTTATTGATTTGATTGACTTTAGTCAAAAATTGAAGGTTAATGGTATTAGGACTTCGTCATTTATATTTAGGTAAATTTCTTCATAGGTATCTATTGATTGTTTTTGAATTTCAATTCTATTATACTTATTTAAATTAAGTTCTGCTTTTGAAAAGCTGCTTAATGATTTTTTTTTAAACTTGGATACTAGACAATATTTTTCTTAGAACAATAGAAAAACAGTTCGCCATCTTGTCACAAATTTTTAATGAGATTTAATTAAAGAACCATAGAACAGTTCGGCATCTTGTCACCAACTTTTAATGACATTTAATTAATAAATTATTGTGTTTAGAATTCCAAGGCTTGTGTTTTTATTGAATGGGTTGAATGTCAGATAGCTATTGGATTTTGGATTTATTTTACCTTTTCAGATTTTTTTGAATTTATCTTTTTAAACAATAACTAATTAGTGGAATAGTGCCTACTTTGGCTATTCCTTGGTAATCAAAAAAATTTATACAAACTAGTGGCGCCCTCTCTCTACTGTACCAACACCAAGGACCACCCCAAGCTAAATAACCACTGAGCAATAGTCGAGCACAAATTATGAACATTCTTTTGTTTCGACAAAAGAGCGTTACAGTCCCCCCTCAACGAGAATTTTGATAAATGAAACATTTTCATACAATACCGAGTTTTAATTATCGAAGTACGAGATTGGAGCGCGCGGAAAACTCCAGGTACTCACCATTCGTGGCCACGGTCAACTCCCGATCCCCAACAAATGTACCTCTAACACTTATATCATAACTAACTATGATGTCGCCAGTCTCGCATTTTTTTTTTTGTGTTGCTAAGTGTTTTAATTGATTTCGGAGTCGTTCTGTGTATTTTATGTCACGAGGACCTTCAAACTTCATAGATTGGAGAATATAGCTATTTCAATCATTGTTGATTAGATAAACGGGAGGTTAAATTAAACATCAATCAGTGCTTAAAATAAATATATTAGTTGAACAGGATACCATCGATGAAGAAACTGTCGTCTGATGTACTTAACAAATCACAGTGATAACTGAAAATTATCGAGAGCATATGATACTCAGTCATAATTCACCGCCAAACAAAGGCACTGTAAACGAAGTAACACACAAAAACAGGAACGACACGCTTCGCTCTATTCAATGACAATTATATTTATAGAAGTATATTGACACTACGTTAAATTTTGCTAGTCGACGTGTACCTAAAATAGAAAAGTTCAATATGAGCCTTATTGGTATAATAAGTGCCAAATTTCTGGGCATATCAATGTTCAAGATATACCTATGGGTCAAGTCTCTATTGGTGATAGTTGATAGGGCTTATGTTAATGAAATCGGCCGGTTTTTGTCAAACTCTGAAAGTGTTAAGTAACGAAAAAAGATTTTCAAGGGGAAGTATAATTTTTTATCAAGGAAAAATATTTTGTGGCGTAGAGGCCACTAAATTATTAAACAACCTATAATCAATAATTAAAGAAACCTGTGTTTTATTTCAAATGGATCAATCTACATGCTAAAAATGTCCACCTAGTTTTAACTTTGTAAATAACTCCGAGGAAGGGGGTGCCACTCAGCGAAACTAAAAAATAGGGGTCCTCTTTTTTGTTTTACAGAAATTGTGACCAAATTTCATTGCATTTATTTCCGGATATCCTATACTACCCTGGCCAATCACTGTCGAATGGCAATCGACTGTATCGCTTATCCCACGTGTTCCTATTATTTGTGTTATTTATGCATTGTCAACCTTCATCGGTGAAGTATCAATTTGTTCTATCAGTTAATGCATTGATTTTAAAATTCCTAAATCCTGATCTAAAAAATATAACGAATTTTTGGCATAAAAAATCATTTTTTCATAGTAGGGATTTCAAAAATGTTCGAAGAATTTTAATCGTCGAAGGCAGAGCATAATTAAATGTTCAACGATAGAATATTCTGAATAAATCAATGACCGAGTCGTTTGCGTAAAATTAACGAGAATCATTAAGGACTTAAATCACTACAGTTTAGTAGAGAGAACGACGTAAAGCGGTGATTAATATTGTGCATAAATAACTCGCCTTTGTAATTTTACTTGCAGAAAATTCAATTTAGTATAGTTTTGCATTTGAAATCCTTTTGTTGTTCCGCATAGTTTAATTCTTCAATTAAATCCGTTTGTTGTAGAAGTGGAAGCTGCCAGTTCCTCCGGGTAATATTTTTCTTCAAAATTTTTGAGCTTGTAACGGTCTCGCTAGAAGCAATTTTTTTCTCTAATTGCGAAATGAACCAAATATCGACCGACAGCCATTTCTCGGATCAGTTCAATGACTAAAAATAATCCTTTAGAATCGTCTAAAACATTTTTTTTCTTTCGTGGAATCTCGGCTAGTCCCTACTGGTAAGGGGCATTTTTAATATCTGTCATTGGGTTTGTATGCTGTGTGTTCACTTTTTGTTGGCTTGGAACTAAATATTAATAAATGTTATGTCATTAGCTTTACAAGAAAAAAAAATATATTTAATTTTAAATATTCAATTAACGGAATAGTGTTGTCCCGGGTTACTGAAATGCGAACCTACCTTGGGGTTAACTTATTTGACTCTCAATGTAATTTTAGGACACACATTGATAATATTGTCAACAAGGCCTATATACCGAATGTATGGATTTATAGTTCGTTTCTGGAGAGATTTTAATAATCTGAAATGTATAGGAACGCTAAATGTATCATATACAGTGTATCCGTAAGTAACGGATAAATTCATTTATAATTCATATCATATTTGTTTTATGGAAAAACGCTCGGACACGTCAATCCTAATTTCAGGTAACGCTGTTTTTAAACTAATTTGTATTTATACAAGGTGATTCAAAAAAGAGGAATCACATGACACTTCAATTTTTTAAATAAAATGCCCTGTATATTTTGGTGAATCTCGATGCGCTCTATCGATATTCATCAAAATATACAGGGCATTCCATTTAAAAATTTGGAGTGTCACGTGATTTCTCTTTTTTGGGTCACCTTGTATAAATACAAATTAGCTTAAAAACAGCGCCACTAAAAATAAATATTGACGTGTCCGAGCGTTTTATTTATATGCCTAACTTTCAAATGAATTTATCCGGTACCTACTTTACGGAAACAGTGTATAAGAAGTACTCTAGAATACCGCTCTGTTGTTTGGAGTCCTTTCTATGATATTTATAAGTCGTAGATCTGTGGCGAATTTATTGTTCTTACACAAGCTAGTTAATAATAATATAAACGACCCAAATTTGCCAGCATTGATAAGTTTTCATGTACTATATTATCATACAAGAATTCCTGTAACCATGTACGTGGATAATGTAAGAACAAATTATTATTTAAACTCTTCTATTATAACTATGTGTAACCTGTATAACCAACTGAGAGACCAGTATGATATTTTTTACCATAGATTTAAATAGATTTAAAAGACTGCTTCTAGAAATATTGTAATTTCCTTCCGATTACACCTTGTATTTTTAGTACTTCTAGTAATTCAGTAAATTAATTTCAACCAACCTACTCTATAAGTGGATGTATTTCTATAGAGTCTGTAAATAAATAAATAAATAAATAAATAGATAATTGCACAAACATAGAATAATTCAGCTTACAAGATCACACACGACCAAGATCCACCGAACAATGCGAACAGTTAAAATAGAAACAATGAGAAGCATCCACGGAAAACATCTTATATGACAGAATTAGAAGCGAGACCCGTCGATAACCGAGTAAGACACCAGTATATGAAGTTGCATATCTGAGACCGAAAGAAGAATGAGGATGACACAAGTTTAGTCCAGACTTCTTCATCAGTTGAATAAAACAAAGTTTTTATGAACTTACAAGGCAGTATGTAGTAGTTACTATTTCCTCGAATCAAATCTCAAATATTATGTTAGGTACTTGATTGGAAATATCTAATATCTAATCTAAAACTTTTCATCGATATTTTGGTGGATTCTACGTTATTTCACAGAAATTCCGAAATCCCATAATTTGCGATTTCTTGTCTGCCATAGTGCCATACTTACTGTATTTTATGTATTCTAATAATTATTGTCAGTTACATATGCCGTTAATTAAAAAAGAATTTAAGAAAAAAATTTATTAGCCGCCGCAGCAATAGCACTTACAACTGTTTAACCAAGACATACGAGTGGAACATCTGTACGTTTAAGAATTCTCTAATTGTTTTGTGGTTTGTACGGCTGATCAAAGAAGTCAACATTAGCGTTTACTACGTGACGTCAATAAGAACTTCGATAATAGATGTTGCGGTCGACGGATGATGCCGTCTTGCTATCGCGTCATCAATAGATGTATAGGGACTGAAGTAATTATCTTTGACAAGCTACATCATCTCTATATTGTCGATGATTAATGTCGCTGCTCGAATTTAGGTGATATTTACGAGAGTTAATAATAATGTGCTATTTTTTGCAAGAAAGTACTGCCTGGAATCGATTATTAACATTTCCTAAATATTGGATACTTAAGTATTTTTTTTTTTCCCCACATTAATCATTATAACAGCCATATGCAACATCCTCTTTCAACTTAAAAGCGCTTTCTAGAACTGGTCACTTTTAAAAATTTGTATTCTAAGCAATATAAATTTTTAAAAGTGACCAGTTTTAAAAAGCGATTTTAAGTTAAAAGAAGATGTTGCATACGGCTGTAACGGCCAATTATTTCAAAATCAACTCAAAGTAAACTTTAAATTTAAAGCTCCATTTGAAGTTGAAAAATCCTACCCTAAAAGTCTATTTAGCTAAAGTAACTTTTAATTCTCTATTATGAAATTGGCCCTAAGTATTTATTAAAAAAATTGTTTCAGTTAATAGTTTTGCGATGTGCTTTTCTTTTTATTTGATTTGAGTTCTGCTCTTTCAAATAGTGTAGGTGGTCACCATTAACAAGTCGAGTCTGTTTCTGTATAGGTACTATTAATGTGCTGATGTTCAGTAGTGATATACAAAATGATTCCTGGTTAAGAAAATAAAACAAAGAATTTCCATCCTAAATTTTTAATTGAAAATAATTAACATTCACATATAGGTAAGTAAACTACTCTAAAACATACCAAAACACAAATATAGCGTAAAAATTTATCATGCACAATGACTTGAAAAGAAAATTAAAAATAAAATTTAATTATTAATATATAATGAAAAAGTTCAGCTTTCAATCGATTTAGGTTTTGGTTAACTGGATTATAGTTAATTAGCACAAGCACAGAGGCCAAGACCCTGGCAACACGCAGAACTCTAAACCCATAAATTCGGGTCACGTCATAATTCCTTAACAAACTTGAATAAACATAGATGAGCCACCATGGGTATAATAAGTGCCTTTTAGTTAGTTTAGTCCCGTTTATCGAGGGGTTTCTACCAATGTCTAGAATTTTCCACGACGTTTTACCCAGCTAATAACTTTGGAACGCGTCCTCCAATATAATTGAAATTTTAAGAATCTGTTTTTGTGACGCTTCTACATGTGTCATCCAATTTCACCACTTTTAGAATCTTAAATGTAACTTATGGTAGTTAAATATGGCATTTTTCGCTAGAAAATTTAATTACAAAATCGGCAATGCAATATTTGTTAAGGCTTTGTTGAAGGAAATGATAAAAAATTACACAGTGGGATCTACGATGACGCGTTCCGAAGTTATCACCTGGATAAAACCTCGTGAGACACCCTGTATATACAAATGAGTATTCATTTTTTACTTTCCAAAAAGGCAAAGTTTTACGCTTCGTGCATGCTAACATAAAATTTTATGTTTGCCAATAAAGACGCTCTGAATGCAATAACATACAAAAGAAGTTTTAGTAGATAATTTTCATCATATCTTACTCTTTTCCACTTACTCGTATACTTATACGATGCCGTGAAAGAGTAGGTTCCGCCGACTCGAAGATATCAAATAACTCTGACAGAATTACCATATTTTCCTTTGTTGTTTCCTCACCATATATTCGATCTTTTTATTATTTTTTGGCGTTTGGTCGTGTTATATACCGCAGTTCATGAACATCCATATATCTCAATATATGAAACAACGTGATAATGGTTCAAGAACAATTTACATTTATAATGTACCTAATTGTACTAGAAAAATAGATTTGATAGGCTAACATAATTTCAATAAACTATTGCTCATCAGGTTTAAATGTACTTTCAAAAAAAAACATATTTGCATAGTTTTTGTTAACAACTCTGTGAATAAATACTAGCGTAATAGCACCAATCGTTGTGGAATTAGGTAATGAACATTTTGACCAAAACTGGCCTCAATGGGCTCATTCAGGTTCAATATTTTCCGACCTTTTTCAGGAATTGAAAGGAAAGGCAAACAGGACAAAAAAAAAATAGCTCAATAATCACCCTGTTTGTCACTCAGGAGCACGTTTGCGGATTGGTAAAATAGCTCATTTTATTTTTCAAATATTCTTAACTGAAAAATCAGCGAATAAATAATAGTTATTTATGCATCAAGGGAATTATGAGGGTGTTAATACCCCAGGGCAAAGTTTGTGTCCCGAGGGACACCAATTGTCCGTGGGTATTAACACCTGATAATTCCCGTGGTAGGTACATAGGTAATTTTATATCCTACTTAATTTACGGTATTTGGTCCATTTTTATAAATGAATAAACCATAAACCAAAATTTCTATTGTTTCTCAAAGCTCTACCTATTCAAGGTAAAAGTGGGGGTTATGGAAATCCTTAACTCCCGCGCGGGAGTTATGAAATCCTTAACTCCCGCGCGGGAGTTAAGACCATGTTTATGATTATCGTAACCAAGGTATTATATGGTTATAATAGTTCAGTAGGATCTAAATAATTTTCTTTGGGATCGAATTCACAAAATCGAGCAACTTGATTTCTGAAAAATGGACACTTCCTTATTCACCAAACAAATTGTGACGTTCTGACGTTGGTCCGCCTTGTGTAATACGATTCATAAAATACCTACGTGTATTGATTGGAATTCGATGCGAACGTTTGGCAATCGAGAAACACCGAACTTTTGTATCATTTGTCGGTAAATTTACGAAAATATGACGCGTTGATCTTTTTGTCTAGAAGATTGCGTCGAAGGCGCGACATGATGTAGCAAAATAAGACAAGCGTACCTTCTATGCTCTCGTGATCAGCCCTTTTCGCATTGCATTCTTACTGACTATGAGAATAAAACTGAGTGAGTGCTATTTCCGATTAATGACGACTTAGCGGCGAGCAGCAAAAAAAGTTATTTATTTGATCAGTTTGTTACGTTCAAATTTTGCCTTAATACGTAACTGAAGATTTCGAATGAATTCGGTAATTAATTCAGGTATTTGTGAGGGTATTTATGAAGCTTTATACCTGAGGATTAATATTTTTCAGTGATTGATAAGTTTTTCATTGGATTTTACTAGATTTCTACCTCTTGATTGGATGCGAAACAATATCTAGTTGTTAAACAAGGGTATATTTTTCGAGGTATTAATGAGTAAATTCTTTGTATTCAGAGGACAGGGTACTTTTAGGATAATAAAGCCCTACTG
The DNA here is from genome assembly GCA_917834065.1 of Ceutorhynchus assimilis. Classification (NCBI taxonomy): domain Eukaryota; kingdom Metazoa; phylum Arthropoda; class Insecta; order Coleoptera; family Curculionidae; genus Ceutorhynchus; species Ceutorhynchus assimilis. The sequence continues at coordinate 21,041,386 of OU892279.1, forward strand.
TTAGGATCGAAATCTATTTTATTTTCTACTTAACTATTATAGATCCATAATACCTAGGAAACGAAATAGGTACTTTAACATACCTATAACAACCTGAGAAAATTATAATCACTTTATTGCACTTTACCCTAAGCAGCCACTAAATGTCCGACCGAAAATAATTTTCGGTCTGGCCAGGATTCGAACCCGGTCTACCATCAACGTTTCTCATGTATTCAAGTGCGTTAACCCACACGACCACCGTAGACTTTATTTCGTTTCTAGGTACAGGTCACAGGTGCAGGTACATGTCAAAATACAAAACAATATTCTGTCACACAAGTTTAACTGATTTTGTTTTATACTAAATTGATGAAAAAACATCGTGTGGATTAGAAAATAAAGCATTGTATGAACCACGGTGATTTTTAGATTATAATGCCCTTCAGGCGAAATATATCCCTCGGGCCAGAGGCCCTCGGGCTAGTTTCGCTTTCGGGCATTATAATCTACATAATCCCCTTGGTACATAAATAGCTATTATTTAGCTTACGAAAGTTGTCTGAAAGGCCCTAAATGTCGATGAAAAGGTTGGTTTACTTCCAAATAAATATCAATTAGCAACACTTACGAGTCACGTATTTTGCATTATTAAAAATTCTGCAACATCACACATCACTTTCACAGCCTTTAAATCGCTTTTCCACCCTTACTTCCACTATTTTTCACATTTTCCCGGTTATTTACTTTCGCCGAATAAGTGTGGTTATGGGACATTTGTTGTTCCGTTTCAGGCAGCGCTGTTGTCGAGGTTTCCTGACCACTGTGGGTAATAGAGTCACTGTAGTTGTGACCACTAAACGACTGGTCATTTTGATAGTTTTTAGACTAAAAACTGGGTAGATGCTGATTAATAAGTTACTAATTAAATAATTAGTGTTAGGGGAGAAAATTGGATAACGATTTTGGGTTTCGCTTGTCATCAATGTGGTCTGGGTTGTGCCGTTCCAAGGTGATTGTTCCGTTTTCCTGGTCAAGACCGGAAATCTGGCACCAGAGGACATCTTGGAAAAAAATAGAATTCTGGTAAATTTTTCATATTGAGCTCACCTAATAAATCGCTGAAAATAAGGTCGTTCTTTTAAATTCGCACGTTGAGCAAACAACAAGTGGCAGATCTTACCAACGGTCCTTTTACTGCGTTCCTTGGAACATCCACCTTTTGTGGGAATTTAGAGGCGTTGGAAACTCAAGTGGTTGCTGGCTTAATTGGTTTTGGGGTGAAACTTGTTTTTGGTCGAAAGTCCCCGTATTTGTAAGCCAACCACTCAGAATTTTCTGGAGACGAGAATCTACGCCATTTTGTTGAGTTGTCGATGCCGAAAGAGAGCACGTTTTGTTCAACTAGCCCAAATAGTAACCAGGTAAATTTGAACGTTTTCATCTTTCTGAATTTACCTTTTTCGTTATCAATATTTAGATTAGCATATCAGTAATTTTTGTAAATATTTGGGATTCTATAAAAAAAGGCAATTTGACCTCCACGAGGGCCATTTGTCAATAAAAAACTCATCAGTCGTTTTCAAAAGGGGCATTAATGGGCTAATTAATTGAGGGGAATTATTTTTAAAAGGAAACTTACGGGTTTCCGGGGATTTTCCTATATTTTAGATTAATATGTATTATAAGTATAAAGGGGTTCTAAGGTCTAAGAATTTGTCCTCTTTCAGGGTTTTTAGGTTTCACCTTACCATTGGGTTCTTCCTTTTGACGGTTTGCTAGTCTCAAAGTCGAAGTGTCAGAGTACCCAAAATGCTGAACTTGAAACCGAAACATACCATTTTCAAGAAGGGAAGTCAATAGAAGTTGATGGGGTCTGTTATCAGGGCTGTGAGGCTATCAGGAGACAGTAATGTATATGGATGTTTAGACTGCAGACAGGACCACAAGGGGGTGATGTGCCCGTTCATTTATTGACATTTCTTAATCATTTTTCTTTTAAATATTATTAATAGTATTTCTTTATTTAACTTGATACATTTCCACGTTGTTTTACTGCCTTAATTATTACAATGGGTGTACTGCACCAATGATTTTTAATTGACTATATTTAAGGTGACATTTTTGTACAAACCCGCCCCGGTATACCATGGTATAAGCGTGCACAGGTTTTAATTAATATTATTAATCTCTTATTCCTTAATTGTTTCTCTTTAACATTCATTGGAGTAAGGTGGTCAAACATTTTATTGGTAAATCTTGAATTTATTGGAGTAACTTATAAAACCATTACAAGTTGGTCTTTGCTACCTTTTGGTAATTTTACCAATTACATTTAATAATAATTACTGTGGTATTTTATATATTATATTGCCTTCTATTGGTCTTTGTAATGCAATTTCAGGTCTAAATATACCCGCCCCCCCCCCCCCCCCCCCCAGAACATATTAAATAGTTTTATACTCATTGTTTTTAGATTTGACTCTTATTTTACCCCTACTGACCTCGACCAAACTAGAGGATAGATAATAGTCTGCCCCTACTGACCTCGACCAAACTAGAGGATAGATATAGTCTGGCAAGTGGTAACTTGGTAGAGACGAAAGGGGAAAGAAAAGTGGGGCGTGACCTAAAAATATTCACTGACACCTCAACTGACACCACCTGATGACAGCCATGTCTTTCGGTTCAGTGGCACCGGGAACACCAATAAAATTATTAGGAAAAAAAAATCTTTAGTTTCGTTAATAACCACGCCACTGCCTGCTGTCGTTCAGACTCTAACCAATAGAATCATACCTTTGAATAATCACGCCTCTCTACATCTATCATTTTGCAATGTTGCCGGATTTTTTTCTATTTCAAAATACTACACATGCCCATATAGCAAAAAAAAAAATGTCACCAACTGGTTTATCATTATTTCCGTCAAGTTTGGCAAATTAGCAAATTCTTTTGCAGTTCGCCGTTTCGCTAGCCAGACTATACACATCAGGTAGGTACATTTTTATAGGAATTTTGGAGATCAGGGACTTTCTGGTTTAAGTCCGCGGATTTTATTTTGTAAACCAGTGGCGCCCTCTAAATCTAACTTTCAATATTGAACCTACTCCCACACCACTGAGTAGCCGCGAGCACTTTGTTGCGCTGGCCGCATTCCTCAAGGGTGTCTTACGGTACCTAGGCCTATTAGGATTTATTTATTCAAATTTATTATTCAAACAGTTTAATGGTTAATTTTTGCGCAACAAGTTACCTCTCAACCAGCACAAAATTATGATGACCTAGAGAGTACATGATACGTAAACTGAAAGAGGAATACGAGAAATGGGACCATAGGCAAAGCACAACAAAACCTGAAATTAAATAACAACCCGGCAATGCCATAAACACACAAACAAGATATTTGGGAATCGAAATCTCGCATGAGGAAACCCTAGGTGCACCAATTAAAGATCGGAATGTAGGAGGACGTAAGGCGGCAATATCCTTAATTGATAGAGTACCCACTGTGAGACCAAAATATAAACGAAACAAACAAGAACCGCAAAAATGCTGTAAACAAATGAAAAGAACTCTTAGAGGACAGCGACAGGTTGGTCAAAAATGGAACGTATAACAAACAAGAGAATTACAGAAGGTAAAACAATATGAACGTAAGATACAGAATTAACACCATAGTAGATATCAGAGACAAACAACTGATTTGGTTTGGACTTGTACAGGGTTATTGGTTATCACCCCCTCTACCTTTTTTATTTGATATTTTAGAAGGAAGGGTCTCGATCATTGTCTCAATTGACCTGTCTCGCATGAATAGAAGAAGATAGCTTAATTGTAATAAATACAAGTTGGAAAGTGATAAAAGATGACATGCGCGCGCAACTAGTAGGTTGCAGTGTAGCCAGTTTATATTGTTGCAGAACAAATGTAGACAATACAAATCGAACATTATACCAATAAAAAAGTGATTTTTTACAACGTGTTTTACAACCCTCTTAAAGTATAATATGTTAACATCGTTTGCATTTTTATTTTGATAAATGCTTCATCAGGCAACATCGCACAATGAAAGTGCAAAGAAATATGTCAAGTATAATTTGAAATAATTTTGAACAACACTGCGGTAAGTTCAGAAGTAATACGTAAATTATTAGTTTGCTCTTTGTCGAATTACACGTTACAAAGAAAGAAGGAACGATACATTCTAAACTGGCCCCTGAATAAGAATATGACGCAAGCCCGTAACAAACTCGCTTCTCATTGGACGCTCACCTGCAACTCACGAGTTGCGCGCGCAGCAAGGTAAAAAAAGATAGGTCGATTAAAAGTTTTATGGTTGAATTTTTTTTTTTTTAACTTACTTTCTCATATAAAAGGTTCTTTTAGAGGGGCGTTTAAATAAAATGTCATTTACAGACCTTCACAAATTTCTGTTCAATTCCAAATTTAGACCACTTTTCAGTGAAATGAAGTTATGTTTATAACAATAATAGATTGGAGTATGGATCGAAGCATTTTTGATGGCAAAGTACGCAGTCTAAATAGTAAAATTATTACCAATTCTGTTGACAACAGTATGCAAATTTTGGTCACGGATTCAAATGAAAAATGGATAAACACGTAGAATAGCACAGCAACAATAAATTTCCAAAATTTCGGATCATAAAATGCTGGAATAAATGAAAAGAACAGAATTTCCGGAAATTTGTGTTGTTTTTATTCGAAAATTAATCAAAATCTGCCAAATAAGGAGGTGATTGCTGTCATTTTCAGCATAGGCTTAAACCAAACGTGTAATCAGGGCTTCTCTTAAAGATGTCGCTGAATTTGGGAAGCATAGTCACTTCTTTCAAACGCTAGTAAAAACTGTTTTACCTAGCTAATAATTTGAAATACTATTATTTCATTTGCATCTAAATAAAATTATTGAATCCACTATATATTACTGTGAAAACGAATTGATATTGAAGATGTCGCCATCTACTTTTAAATAAGTCAATCACTCACAGGGAATTTGCACACCTGTGATTAAAAAATATTTAATGTATGTCATAAAGCCCAAAAGATGGCACGCTGGTTCTTATCTGACGCCGCTCTTAGATTATGAGCAGATTTCACAAAGAATACAGGCATATTCAAAAATACCCAAGCAAATTACTGAGTGAAAGCCAGGGAAAAAAAGAAGGCGCCACAGACCAAGAAGCTGAAAAGTAGACGAAGAAATGAGAGATAGAGGCTTATAGGAGGATGCTGGGATTGTCGGAGATAGTTGAACATCGGGAAAAGGTAGACTTGGAACGTTATCTACCGATAATAATTATTTGAGTATACCTATACTCAAAGATTCCCAAGTTCTATCGACACCATCAGCGAACAACAATTTCCTTATATCCTCCAGAGACTAGCAAATAGCTTTCTGAGTACAGGAGCCGTGATCGTGAATGAAGGCGATAAGCAAGCAGAATAAAAAAAAAAGAACCAGAAAAATTGTCTCTAAGCCACAAACTACATACACAAACAAGATTCTACGAGCAGAGCTTCAAAATAAGAAATATCTACTCATAAATAACGAAAATTGAATTGTTACGTAGGTACCTATACGTATTTCATACACAGATTAACAAGTTACAAATATGCTCGATCTAAAATGCAAAGCAGACACTCCCACAAGATCAGACTGAAATTTATGAGCTGAAACACTAGTTATCATGGAAAGATGGCGTTACCAAATTTAACTTTTCCTCAAATTGGAGAAACTGGAAGATGACCCTCCCTAATTCGTCTCAAAATACCACAGATAGCCATTGCATTTCGTATTTGTTGAACGGCACAAACTGGTGACATCGCATGGATGACTCCCAAATTTAAACTCTCAACCCCTTAGGGTTTTAAAGAGCAGAGATAGTCACAAGATAAATTCGCCTTTCGTACTCGCTGATGAACCTCTGTATAGGTACTGTCCCTGATAAGATGAATAAGGATATTGAGTAGTGAGTGGATCAGTTATAGTGATATAGTTTTGTGTAGAGCTAAGCTCAATTTAAGTAGTTTTAAATTTTGTAGTTGCTGTTTGCATTTTAGGAATGCGAAACGTAATTATGCCGAAACTTCGTGAGTCCACATAACTCGAAGAGGAACGGCTTTAAACCCGGAATAATGATACTCTCATATTATATTCCTCATCCATCCTCGGCGAAAGCCTTAGATGTAACAGACTAACATGACAAATGCAAAACAAAAAAATGAAAATAAAAATAAGGGTAGTCGCTTAATTCTTTGACGAACTTGGCAATAGTCCTCCCTGTGCGAAAATAATTATTTATTATCTTTATCTATATACAGGGTGACTGGTAAGTGGACGTATTCCTTTGAGGAGGTGAAAGTAAAGCCCATTTTCTACCGATTAAACATCATTTACCTCTATACCATTCACAACGGCTTTGGAGATTATTTTTATTTTTAAGAAATTCACTTTTTGGGAGGTAGATACTTAAAATTAACGAAATAATAAGGAACGTACCTGATTTAGGTAAATCTTAAGATCAATATTTGTCATTTGACAATATTTCTATTGTAACACTTGGTATTAAAAACAAATCGAGTAATTTTTTCTTAATATTGGTAGCTCTGACAAATAAAACTTATTTATGTCCGATTGACCAATAAAGTGCTATTTATAGAACTGTTTTGCGTCAATAAAGTAGCACTTTATTGTACTGGTAAAATAAAGTGCTACTTTATTGCCTACCTGGACTACCTGATAAGGTGAAACAGGTCCTGACAACCTCCCAAAGTGAAACAGGTCCTGACAACCTGCCAAGGTACAACAGGTATACCTACGCGAATTTTACTTTTTTCATTCAATTTTTTTAATTTTTAACAAAAACCAGTCAGAATCGTACATAAAATCATGTATATAACGCTTACATAAACAGGCTTTATTGACTCATTATTTAATAGCCTCGCTCGCAAGCTCGCTCGGCCATAAAATTATTCGTACAATAAAGCCTTACTTTATGTACTTGTTATATAAATAGCTATTATTTAATAATAAAACAAAAAATTAATTATGAAATATTGTGCCTTATTCTGGAGACAATAATATCGAGAACTTTTATTAATAATTTGCACGCTTGATGTACTATCAAATTTTCGAAATTTTTAGGCATAAAGTAACCATTAGTTTGTAACTTGACAAGCAAAGTTAAGTTTAAACCGAAATAATTTTAGTTAACATTATTGTTTCAATAATTTCCAATGCTGATATTTGTGTTAGTGTTTCAGCTTATAATTAAAAAAGCGACATTTAAAATTGCTTTTATTATTTTCCTTAATTTTGAATATTTACCGTACAAAGAAGCGAATTTCTTGGAAATTAAAAAATAATAAATATCTCAAAAACTGTTGAGAATGGTATAGAGGTAAATGATGTTCAATCGGTAGCAAATAGGCTCTCCTTTTACCTCCTCAAAGGAATACGTCTACTTACCAGTCACCCTATATATAAAAATAAATTTCTGTTTGTTTGTGCCGGGGTTTGTGCCTTATGTGCTCCTACACCACTTATCCGATTACGATGAAACTTTGGTAGGTTGTTATGGCCATCCCAAGGAAGGTTTTTGGATAGATTACGCATCTCGGAAAAATAAATTAATTTTGAAATAATTATTAATTTAAATATAAACAAACTCATTCACATTACATAATAACATAACCCAACTTTTTTTTGACAACATGAAACAACGTTGCTACATTTCATTTATTAAGGCTTGCGCATTCAACCGACGCAACTTTATTATTTTTTGAATTCGAGAACGGCTGGACCGATCTTGAATTTAATAGCACTTATCTCTATATAAGCCGAATTCGTGTTGATGAGGGTGCACTGATCCAACCTCAATCGAACACAGTGTGGTTCACTTAAATTGAACCAGATCGATCTAATCCGGTCAATCGAATTCGGCTATAGAGGGGAGTGATATAGGCTATTTTTATCTCGAAAAAAAAAAAAAAAGTTCAGTTGCGCGAAACTCTGATACACTGGAACGCCGAAACAGCCCGGGGCGCTCTAGAGCAGCTCTGGAGTGCTTAAAATGGGGCACTGAACTCACTAGCAAGCGACTCTGGTATCGGATTAAAAAAAAAAAAACTTTTAGAAAATCAACAAAAAAAAATTGATAAAAAGTGTATTATTTCAAAATGTATTTTCACGCTGGCAATGCAGCGGGTCATTAGCTAGTTGTATATAAAATGTATATGAAATGTAAATAAACCCAGTTGATAGTATAAAACTTTGATTGGTCACATCCGAATAGACACCCTGTAATACAACTTTTGGATTGGATTTCGATTGAACTTCTTTACAGGTCAGTCGTTTAATCCTTAATTGTATTTGCCTTTATTCAGCGTTTATACAGGGCGTCCCAGCTAAAAGTAACTAAGTACATGGGGATTTCGGAAACGGTATGAAATACAATTTTAGTCAAATGGGAAAAAAGTTGCGCTTTTCGGAGCCCAATCAGATGCTGTATCGAAATTTAAAATATCTACAGTTACAAAGCCATGATAACAAAACACAATTACGGCATTTGTTTCACAACCAACTAAGTGAAAATATTTTTTTTTTTTTATTTTTTCAATAAATTTACATGTTCCGTCATCCAAAGATATGGGCCGTATACATGGTTGAAAAGCCCCTTTTATGCTCCATTTAATGACGTAAAAAAACAATACGGCGACCATAAGAAATAACAAAGTTAGCTATGGTTACATACAAAACTACCGAATTTCAATTAATTTGTTTACAAAATGTTGACGATATTTCAATTTTTCAAAAAACACAATTTTTAGTTTTTGCTCGATATTTTGAAAACCCCTGTAGATATTTCCAATTTCGATGCAGCATCTGATTGGGCTTGGAATAGCACAACTTTTTTCCCACTTAACCAAAATTGTATTTCTCACAGTTTCCCAAATCCTCATGTAGTTACTTTCATGTGGAACACCCTATAATACAAAAATAAAATAAAATGTAAATAAGCAAAAATAAAAAGTTAATTTCTAGCTTCTTAATTTATTTTAAGAACAAATGTTATTTGCGCATGTCACGTCGTCAATTAGATTACACCGATGGCAGTACAGGCGTGCGGCGATTGGTTCAAAATAATTCTAATTTTATTTTATATTTCTCTGTACAAACGCGTTATTTCTTATTTTTCTTATTTCCTTGTGTTATTCCTTATTTTATTATTTTATTTTATATCCTATATAAATCAAGCTTCAGTTATAAGCTAGTTTAAATTTGGCTTTGTATGAGGTCAGATTAAGTTGACTTTAATAGATACTCCTGAATCGCACTCAAAGTCACAATCACTATAAATAAATCAGTAACTATTAAGTGAACTAATTTCTCGACGACAAATTCAGTAGAAGACAAAGAAGAGATTACTTACTATAGGTACCAAAGTATGTTACCTTGAATTAAAATAGGTATGATTTCGACATGCTAATAGTAAATTTCTCATTTTACTTACTGAGCTCATTATCTTAAAAATATACCAACTAGTTATTAATTCCTTCATACTTTCTAAGAGCTGGCCCCTTGAATTCTTGGAATGGTCACATTATATTCCCCTACGATATCCTGTGGTAGTAAATCTTGCTCCAAAATCACCAAATGCATTTATCACAAGGATAACAATGTTGCAAATTTAAACGACCGATATGTATATACTTGCAAAAGAAAAACCAAGAAATTTCGACAGACATATGGTTAACAAATCGAGAACTCTATAATCGGCCTCCGGTTTGTTTGTATTAGGCAGGCAACAAACACGATTTACCAGAAGTCAACGGTGCATAAATAAATCGTAAAACTTAATGAACCTTGTTTCTGGAAAATTTATTTTTATAAAGACTCGAAGGGGAATGTGGATGATACGTAAATTTACTTTTCACCAAACTGGTGTGAAGTAGGCAGACAAAAGCTATCAAAAAATTTGCCGGAAATATCCGAACGGATATCAGACAATATTGGAAATTTTCTAGTATGGTAAATATACAGGGTGTCTCAGGGGAAAAAGTCTACCCTGAAAATCTTTGAAAATACATTTTCTAGCTGACACGTCAAATTTAATATTGGGAGGGTATGTTATGACATGTACCTGCGTTTCTCTCCCTTCATCCCCCTACCCCCCATAGCCACCCTTTGATTTATTTTTAATCGGAACAGGGGCTCAGTGATAATATGATTACAAGGAAATTTTATTCTCTACATGACCCTGTTTTTGTTGTTATCGATTCGTTCTTAAGAAATATGGATGGACGAGTCTGAATATTAATTTCATTAAAGAAAATAAAAAGCTTACAATTATTATTTTATTAAATGTTAAAAAAAAAAGAACGGGAGATTTAGCCAATCCATCGTCCAGAAAATTCTTTATTCAAAAACTGACGAATGGGAGCAGCGTAATGTGGAGGTGCCCCAGCTCGTCGAAACATCAATTCATTTTCTAGAAGGTTATCATCTTGTTCTGTAATTCAGTTTGCACAGACCTGCCGGATCTCCCGATCTTACGCCTTTGGATTTTTTCTTATGGGAACAGCAAAAAACCAATTGTATTTCTGTATGGAGGACAATGGAGAACCCTTTCAACATATGAAACAATCTATGAAAACCATACATCTCAGTGCCCACAAGCTCTAATTATTTCTGGACCAAGGGAATTCACGTCATGATCATGAGAGTAACGTCAAAATATGTCCTTCTCGCAAAATCAGTTAATGTTTGCATTTTTCATATAAAAATTTTGTCTCAGAGATATGGAGGATGATGGGAAGTTTTCAAGGTGTTACCATGTACAATTAGGAGATCCTTGCCTATTACTGACCGATGTTAGGTTATTTTTATTGGGGATTTTTTAAAGCTTCTAGGAAATATTGGAAATGACACAGTTTTTGTCCAATAATGTAGCCAACCTATATTTTGGACACAACTCGATTTCCCAGCTCCCAAATAAAATGGTAATATAGGTTCCTGCTTAAAACTTCTAAAAGGAAAGAGGTTTGTTCGGCCATTCATTTAGGAGAACGGCAGCAACTTTATTTACCAACAATATAGCAAATTTTTTGCAACTTAAACGCTTCGGAGGATGGAAATCCAGAACTACCGCAGCAGGATCTACGAAGATTCGTCTTCGGAGAACCAATCTAAAGCAGCAGAATTGCTGTTTAGTCCTAGTCTATGCCTTCGTCGTTGAATTCTTGTACCCAATATGCTATGCCTTCTCAAAAGAATCGCTATCTATCAACAGCTTATGGTAATTTCATATGTATATACTTACATACAAAAACCTGTTTTTTTTTTTATTTTTTTTTCAATTGACAAGTTGATTTCAATTTACCCAATAGAAATGTTTGTACGTCATGAAGTAATTTGCATTACTGACCTAGGTTTTTTTTTTCCACCATTCTCATTATTCGCCTAGAGAGAGAAATTCAATTTTTGCATAGAAAAATAGATTGAATATTGACTGTTTATCAAATTATTAGTAAAAAAAAAAAAATGACATTTCCAATCAAGATTTTCTCGTATTAGGTACAGGTCAATATACACGAAATATGCTTAGAATGTGGAACTCTCTTCGATATCGACAATACAGGGTGTTTGGTAGGTTGGTGCATATATTTTGGGTGGTGATAGAGTAAGTCATTTAGAACCTATGTAGTCAAACTCACCTCAAGTCTGATGATTTTCAAGTTATGGCCGATATAATTTTTTCTTAAAAAAATCTCATAAATCCTTTGTTGGGCGCTTGAATGCGATACTCAGAAATACCATCTCAATTATATATGTTTCCAAAAATGAGTATTCAGGGAAAAAAGGACTAGCCTTTTTTCTTCTTTTTACAAACAAAATGTTTACTTCTAAATTGAAATTAGTAAACAGTTTGGTAATTTATGGGTAATTTTTGTGATAATTTGTGATGTTATTTCTGAATATCGCATTCAACATAGGATTTGTTGAATTTGTTTAAGAAAAAATTAAATCGGCCATATTTTGAAAACCATAAGACTTGGTACTAAGGTAAGTTTGACTAAATAAGTTCTAAATGACCTCCTCTATCACCTCCCAAAATATATACATCGACCTACCAAACACCCTATATATATCCCCAAAATTTCAGAGCGATATCGTTATCAATTTCCCTGCCTAAGATAAAGGTTGGTAGGTCATTTCGTGGTTACCAGTATACAGTGTCTCCCATACCTAATGTTCGCTACATATGAGAATTTTTTTATTTGTGGGTTATGGAATTTTTTCTTATGTGCGATCGATCCTGCATGTTCGATAAACTAAAAGTACATTCTGACATTGATCACGTGATCACTGTTTTCGCGGAAAATTCGAAAATTTGGATATGGAAATGCGAAAAGTGGGGTTAGGTAGGTGGCAAAATTTCGAAAAAGTTATTTGGAAAAAGTTATTAAAACGATGTTTTAGGGCTGACTGCGAAATTTGGAGGAAAAACAACAAAAAACAGGAAATTACTTGTTTTTAGCTATAGATCTCTTATCAACTAATATTATACAGTTTTTAGTATTGAAATAGTCCAAGTGCCTCAATATTTATTGTGTATTGGTAAAACAAACTCAAATTCTTCATTGGAATCATTCCTAGAGAATTGAATAAAAATTATTGATTAGCACATGAAACTTTTGTGTAGCAATACCCTGTATCTGGACAGTTAAGTAAGGTGTTTCAGAACTGTATTGAAATATTTAATAAAAAATCTAAATAACTAATCTTTCCAATTGTTGTATAAACATTAAGTTATTGAAAATCTCAGAAACTGTCAAGATGCAGGGTATTGCTACAGAAAAGTTTCATGTGCTAGTCGAATATCTTCATTTCATACTCTAGGAATCATTCCAATGAAAAATTTAAGTTTGTTCTACCAGTACACATAAAATATTGAAGTACTTGGACCATTTCAATAATAAAAATTGTATAATACCATTTGATAAGAGATCCATGGCCAAAAACAAGTAATTTCTTGTTTTTTGTTATTTTTCCATCAAATTTCGCAGACAGCCCTAAAACATCGTTCTTATCACTTTTTCCAAATAACTTTTTTTGAAATTTTGCCATCTAACCCCACTTTTCGCGTTTCCATATCTAATTTTCCGAATTTGCCGCCACAACAGTGATCATGTGACCAATGTCATAATGTACTTTTAGGTTATCGGACATGCAGGATCGATCGCACATAAGAAAAAATTCCATGTCCTACAATTAAAAAAATTTCCCATATGTAGTAGCGAACATTATGGGGGACACTGTATATTTACTCTTACTAATAATTTCCCAATAGTCTGATATCTCAACATAAGAACCTCACAAAATATTGACTAGCATGTTAAAAAATATTTCCGACACCGCTAAACGTTCGGGTATTTCCGGCAAATTGCTTGATAGCTTTTGTCTGCCAACTTCACACCAGTTTCCACTAACGCTTTATACTTAGTTACGGGTAAAGATATAAACAAAAAACCAAAGATATTCATCCAAAAAAAATAACTTTCTATCTTTTACAACAATTTCAATCTACAAAAAACCCTCAGAGAATGCATATTGCAGCGTAATCAGAAACTTCACACAGAATTCCAAAAGAGGGATTCAACCTCACAAATTAATCCAAAGCTGGCGAATTCTTCATGTTTGCTTTTAAGGCAAAATTAAACCCGACGGAATCAAATGCGAGGCAGGGAAATATCTTTAGAGATGATGCTTACTTTAACGTAGCCAAAAGAAACGATGTTAGAAACGAATAAATGCTTTTACGGCAGTAGAGAACAAAGAATTAGGAGGTCAATCAACTTTTACAATTTTAGAAATAGTGACTTTGGCTAACACAAATACTATATTGCATTATTAAAAACGTATTACAGCACAAAGGGTCCTCAATGTATACCTTTATCGTTATGTGGGTGTTTAAACGCGTTCTAAGTGGTCACCCATTTACCATAGCACAAATTCAGAGCCCATGCGGAACGGATATTTTAGTAAGTGACCCATTTTAGGTTTTGTGTGTCGCTAATGGAGTTCATGAAAATAGCTGGACAAACAATGAAATTGTCAAGCCGCTTGGAAGTTATTATGTAGATGATGTTAGAGGAAGGGAATTAGGATATTGGTGCATTTGTAGCCAGCTTATTAATAAACATAGGACAATTATGGCCTTTCAAGGTATGTTCAGGCCTTTGGACACTGCTGGTGACACTTGCCACGTCTATTTCATAGAATATAGTAAATAATAAAAAAATATATATACAGGGTGAGTTACTAAGCGCGCGGTGGTCCATATCTCCTATGGTAACGGAGATCGAAGAAAAAATTAAATACAAAACTTGTAGATAAATATGAGTACTACATTCCTAAATGATTTTCCAGTATACAAGGTGGCCCAATAACTAGTATTGATACAAAGTTATGTTTTTTTAAATGACTCCCCCTGTATATTATGACATTTCTGGATTCTGCTGAAAATTCTAGACATATTTCATGTACAATGTCATATACTTATCTTCAACTGTTTCGGAAATATTGACAGTTGGAAATTGACTTTTTTGCATTTTTGACAGACTGTAAAACCTGACCGGTTAATTTTACAACAAAACGGATTCTACATTCCTATCTTAGATTTTCATAAGCCATCATTTGACACCAACTTTGAACTTAACCGAAGATTAATAATTTAGGCGGAATTTTTAATCATAGATTAAATTCAAGGTTGGTGTCAAATGATAGTTTATGAAAAACTAAGACAGGAATGTAAAATCCGTTTGCTTGTAAAATTAACCGTTCAGGTTTTAAAGTCTGTCAAAGATGCAAAAAAGTCAATTTTCAACTGTCAATATTTCCGAAACAGTTGACGATAGGTATATGACATTGTACATGAAATATGTCTAGAATTTTCCGCAGAACTCAGAAATGTGATAATATACAGAGAGAGTCATTTAAAAAAACATAACTTTGTATTACTACTAGTTGTTGGGCCACCCTGTATACTGGAAAATAATTTAGGAATGTAGTACTCATGTTTATCTACAAGTTTTGTATTAAATTTTTTCTTCGATCTCCATTAGTATAGGAGATATGGACTACCGCGCGCTTAGTAACTTACCCTGTATATGTATATTATTATTGGTTGCTAATCTTTTTTTTTTTAATTTTTACCATTGTCAGGGCGTTTATTGTGAGATTGGTACGGTATAATTTATGAAGGTATATAATAGTATAGTATATATATCCTATTCACAATCCGATGTCCACAGGTACAGGTAAATTTATCACCTTTCCCTATCAAATAGCATTGAAAGAAGATAAATTTTACCTGTACCTGTGGACGTCGGATTGTGAACGGATAATAATAAAAGTGTGGTAACTAGGTTCAGGTGGTTGGTATATGTGGTCCTGTTTGTAAATATGGCTTATCATCGTCTGGTACGTAGCTGACCGTCAGGGTGCCCGAATTCCACTACCACAGGTAGGTGGTCAAAAGTTAGCTCGTGTAGCACCCGTGGGTGGGACACCGGGTGGACGTTCTTGTGTATGAAAAAGTCCAGCAAGCTTGGGGCGCCGTTCCCCTAGCGAGTTTGTTCGTCAGGTCTCCAGATGTGGTAGTTTAGTCTGTCGGCACCGTCTTGTATAGTCAGTCCTCTTTGATTGTTGATTAGGTCGCCCCAATCTTTGTTTTTGGCGTTGAAATCGCCGCCCAATAAGACTGGTAGGTCCAGGTCGTGGAATAGCTCGTCCAGTTGATTCGGAGTGAGGCTTTTGTTGAGTTGTTGGTAGATGGATCCAACTTCAATTTGGCGGTCCCTGGTTTGAATTGCGGAACGTTTTTCTTAATTTCAATGAGGGTGCCGTCCCCTCTGCCGTCTCTGTCCTGCCTGGTGACGACGTAAGTCTGCAGAGAGAAGCGGTTTGACGGGTTGAGTAGTGTTTCTTGTAGTAGTAGAACGTCGATTTGCTGCTCTTCCAGGAATCTCTGTAGTTCGATTTTTTTGGATCTGACCAGAATTGCAGGTTGCAATCCGTAAGAATGGTGGTGCCCGGGGGTTTTCAGCCATTCAGGTTGGTGTTTTTGGGGTTCATAATGGCGTTCAGCTGCTGCTAAAGTGGAATCATCTACTTCATCATTGTCTCAAGTGAGGGTTGGGGCGGGGTCTGTTGACGCTGAGATTGTGCTGGAGCTTCGGGATGCATTTTTTGCTGTTGACCCCAAACGAAAGTCGACGGAGGTGCGGGTTTATAAGCCGGTTTTCTGACATGCTTAGGGTGTTTGGGTGGGCACCGCCACAGTTCGAGCAGGTCGCAGCGGTGTCTTTAGACTTGGTGCAGGTGGCAGAAGCGTGGTCCCCAGCGCACTTCACGCGCTTCGGCAAGGCTCGGCCAGTTTGATTTTGATTGGCTGTTCCCGTAAAGTTAGCAGCGGTGGGATAGTGTGGAATGTTCCTGTTGGCGCTGGGATTCCACCCTGACTTTGATGTGGTTAATGAAGTTCACTTGGTACATCGACTTCTCCGCAATTGGTACGATCACCAGCACTAGTGGCACAGGGTCCCTTTTTGCCACCTTATGACAGATGTGGGATCGTAGTTCAGACTCTCCAGTTCCGATTTGATGGACTCTGTCGTCCAGTGTTCAAGGGGGCCTCGGATCACCACCCTGAGTTTTTTCTCCTCGGGGAACGAGAACGAGCGGAAGGGTTCCCCGTTCTTTTCTAGAAAGGCCTGCATTTTTCTGTAGTCCTCAGCCGTGGCAGGGTGCATCTCAATGGCTTCGTTTGTGTTTGTGGATGGGCCGAACTGGATCTTTTGTTCCTTAAAGTGGGCAGTGATATCGTTGTATTTGGCTTTGTTTCGGAGCACGATTAGAGGGATTCTTTCTCTTGGCGGTTGGGGCGCCGGTGCCTGGATGACGGTCGGTGGTTTCAGTTGGAAGCCCTTCCTAACGGGGATGCTGGCCGTTACTGGAAATTCAACTGGGCCACTTACGGGTTTTTTGTTTAATACGATGACGTGGGGTTCATCGGCTCTGGTTTTTTAAGCACCTTTCTAATTGGCTGCTGGCTCTCGTCGCTGCTGGAGGATTTCTTGCGGCGGCGGGACCGCGTTGAGGCAAGGGATTCGTTGTCGCTAGAATCGGCTATGTCGCTGTTGTTGACAATTTCCGAATTCTGTTGGTCCACAAGTTTGGAGAGGTGGAGGATTTCGGATGTCTTGACTTCATGCTCTGTTTTGCACGCGCTGGCGGCGAACTTTAGATTGTAGTTCTCGGTTTTGAGCGCATCGAGCTCTTGCCTCAGGGCCGTATTATCAATCTGCAGCTGGTGTAGCCCATTTTTCATGGCCTGGTTTTCTTGTTGTAGCGCTAGCATTTGCTGCACCATCTTGCTTTGCCATTCATCCAGGCCGCTGTTGGAGATAGGCATCTCGGAGGTCACTGATCACAACACTTTTCACTTTTCACATATTATTCTCTTAACTTGAATCGGAGCACTACTAACTTCGCAAAAAACACTTTGAAAGGAAAAACTAGCAGAGTGCTTGGCACACTAAGAACGAATAACGAATTTTTCTTCGACAACTATCTCAAAAAAGACTGTTGCCTCAGCGGATGCAAGCACTCAAATGGTTTGAAAAAGGCATCATATTTCTTCTCATTAAATCGGAATCGTGCGGAGGGAGAAAGTAATTAAATCTGAATGCCCACACAAAGTTGCCTTGTCATTAAAGCGCTAATATTTTTGTTCTAATGGCTAAAGAGCTCATTATTGGACCTCACAAAAGCGCCAGTCAGATTCCGGGAGTGCCAGTTTTAACGCTACTAAAAGTAGAATCAAGTGAGGTTATTGCGGAAATAAACGGTGCCGAGAAAGGGCTTGCATTAAGCGTGGTTTGCGAGAAGTTTATTGCTTTTTGTGAGTATTTTTCTACTTAGTCTTCGCTACAAAGTTAAAAAAAATATTATAATTATTTAATTTTCTCACTCCAAATAAGCTTTATTACTCGTACATAAGTGTGCTACATGGGATTAGGCGCCACTCTGCTGACCTCGCCCATTTAAAAAGTCCATTCCTGACTTTTCTCTGTTTTCGTAATTAAGTTTTCAACTTTTTTTATGCAACGGCTTTAAATTTGTTAGCGCGGATGTTCAACTCGCCTGTCGGGGAACAAAATTCGTATGTAAACATACTTTGGCTTTGTACACATGAAAATAGTGGGTAAATGTTTTCAAATGTTTTAGAACAAGTTATTTGTTGGGAATTTAAAAAAATAAGGCTGTTGTTTCTAAAAAAGTATACCTGTCTTCCATCTCTAAACATCAGGTATAAAGCACTTGAATAATCGGAGATGCTTTATTCTGAAAGGCACAACATCTAATCCATGGATTATGCCCATATAACTAGACGTTGTCTAGTCGTAGGAATTTTAAGTTTCTGTTATCTAAGACGATTTTACCGCCCCGGTTGAAGTTAATAAATTTTTAAGGAGGATATAATACCTAGATACCTACTTGAATAATATATGGTTGAGAAGACATAAATCATAAATCTATCTATTATTTCAATTGATCCAGCTATTAAAGTGCCCTAAACAGAAAACCACATATTTTATTTGGTGTGTTCACAAACCGAATTTTAAGTGGTTGAGTTGAGACAGTAAATTCATTTCAAAGCCAGTATGCACAACACAATAAAGTGACCTATTTCGGGATTGTGTGCATTTAGCTGGAAATGTGACAAATCGTTCGATAAATAATAAAATTGGTAGGTATCTAATGGATTGGGTTCAATAAAGATGATTCGTTTACCTATAATTTCTTGAGAGCCTTTTCTAATGCGATACCGAGTTCTTCCAGGCAATACTAAAAATATTTATTATGGCAACCGTAAGAAAATCGATTAATCCGTTTGCCTTAATTACATTAAACATAAAACCTTATAAATATTAAAACCTTTTGTCACGCTGATTACTTTCCAATTTCCATTGTGATACATAATAGCATATGATTATTCTCCAGTCCCGACTCGAAACCGGACTACCAAAAATAATTGAATAGCGATCACTCGAAAGCTAAAATTAACATTTTTTTTTTTTAAATTTCTTTTGAGGTCCATTCTATTGTGAGAGATTCGTGAGAGGATACAGATAAAAAGGTAAATACCTATTTGTCAAGTAGGTATATGGAATGTTTCGCTTGGTAGCAATCAGTGGCTTTTATTTCACACGGTTGGTTGTGTTGGTCTTTCAATAATTAATTGTATAGAGGCAAAGTTCAATAGAGGTCGATGATAAAGGTTGAAGAGTCGAAAGATCCGAAGAACCTAATATATTGGGGATGCAAAGAAACGATGTAGGCGCGAACATAAGTTGGTAGGAGAACCATCACTCGATTTAAAAAAATATTCTAGGAATAAAACATCGGTATGAAAAATTTTATTTTTGTGAATTCCTATTCTTTATAAAATATTTCACGGCATCATTAACCTGTTAATAATTTAAATTAATAATGCCATTTCAGAATTTTTGAAAGTTGATTGTAATAATGTATATCTTATCAATAAGTTTCAATTTTTACAAGAATAGTACGTTGACCTCGTAGGAAAAGCTAGTAAATATACATAAACAGACAATCATCATTTGGGAATATTCAAGTTCTCTCTCTAATTATACAATACTATTATTTCCGGTAACCACTTATCATATCATAAACTTGTCTTCTAATTCATATGTACAATCATTTTTTGTTTTTGCATGTCCCTAATTATTTAATTTGAAAAAAATGCATACATTTTCCAATACACACACAATCACAATACACTTTTTTCATTCCAGGCTTTGTAATTGAAATAAAACTCTCAAATTTGATCAAATAGATTCCTAACTGAAAATTGAGTGAACTTAACAAAACAAATTAGGTACGTACTTACGTTAGCACAAATGCGAAGTTAAACTAGCTATACCTACCTAATATTAAAAAATAGAGAGCATAAAGAGTCCCATAGCAAAGACAATTGGTTGTTAAATCATCATTGCATTAAGCAACTCCAACTTGGGAAAAAAGGGGTGAATCGAGATCAGAAATTAAAAAATAATATTATATTGGGCCCATTCGAGTTTGGAAAAAGGACGGTTCTAGAACGGTTCAAAATAATGGCACAGTTTATTATTGAAAGTTGTGATAGTCGAGTTGTTGTCATTTTGTTGTTTGATAAACTGTCCGATTGTTTTGAACCGTTCTTTTTCCAAACCCGAATAAGCCGTTTATTCTTCATCGCCTTTTATCTCAGATGGCCAATATTTCAAGAATTCAATTGTGTGAGATTGAGCCATATGGTTTGATCCAAATTAAATATTTTTATTATTTTATATTCATATATCCATATCAGTGGCAGGTGGAATCTTCACTCACCAACCCACTCGACTAGGGTGCAGTTCTAATTAGCAATATCTCTTGTATGTGAAATCTCGCACCCAATATCCGGACAGCCTCATGGATTCTAGTGGAGGCACAAAATGGACGTATAAACGAAACACTCCCATATTACGGAGAAATCAAGACCAGTCCCTCTCCACAAGAAGATAAAAATGAAAGAAGAAAGTTTGTGAGATGCAACTTACTAGCATATGGGAACCCAAGCAACTCAAGATCCAGTTCACAGAAGCAACGAAATAGACGAATAATTTTCCCCATATTTTCGGAGTGACATACCATAACTATATTATGGGTGTCACAATGGATCACCAGAGAGCCTCCACAACGAATCAAATGCCCCAATGCAATTGTCTGCAGTTTCGGCAGGCAATGCGCGACTGCTTTGCCGCTTCTATATACCACAGATGCGGTGAAAACCGCACTTCGACATAATATTTTGAAAAAATCATATGCAGCGCCATAGACGTGGTAGAAGTTATCGCCTCATATTGAGTGTATACGTCGCTCTCTCTTGCTCCACTCTCGTGGCATCAGAGTTGTACCATGCTATTCTCTTCTATTGCATAGTTTTCAGGGAATACGTAGTTCTCTCTCCTGCTTGTACAATGCTTCCGAACTATTCCCCCTTTGAGCAACTGAGACATTTGAATTTAGTTAGGAGTGGGAATTAAAGACGAAGGACTGAAGGACCACACAGAAGGGAGACGCAGATAGCCGAAATTGTGTTAGATATATACAAGCTATAGCTCTCTTTTTCCTGCTCGCTGCGTTATATCTCTCTACTTTGTCTTGAAACGTGCCCGTGTTTTAGATATA
This sequence comes from Ceutorhynchus assimilis, assembly GCA_917834065.1. Taxonomy (NCBI): domain Eukaryota; kingdom Metazoa; phylum Arthropoda; class Insecta; order Coleoptera; family Curculionidae; genus Ceutorhynchus; species Ceutorhynchus assimilis. The sequence continues at coordinate 21,062,690 of OU892279.1, forward strand.
GCTCTCTCTCTCTCTCTCTCCTTTTCTTTACATTATATATTTTTTTCTCTCTCGTGTAACGAAATTTGCCAAAAAGTGACGCGCCTTTCAAATCAGTCTCCATTCTCGTCCAAACATCGGACCGCCGCACAGTGTTGCGTCTCATAGGGGAATTGGGACAAAATTCATATCTTGAATACAAAGTTGAATTAATTAATGCGAATGTTTTTATTTATACATAAACATTTTAGTCGACAACCCAGATATAGAATATCTGAACAAAAGAAAATAGTTCCTATCTAAGGTTCCTATTGTACAGGGTGAAGCACAAAAAAAATTATAATGTTTAATTAGAAAACCTTGAGTCAATTTATTTGTCAAAAAAAATAATATTCTTGTAGATAAATAAATTATAAAGATGGTACATTTGTCATTAAAAATGTTAAAATTTTCAAAAATACGAAAATTAAGAACTAATAACTAGACGAGGATGTTTGCGCGTCATGACGTTATTTCCAGGCTCCCACTTGTTGCTGCACTTACAGATTTTTTTTTTATGTTAGCAGAATAATTTTCTAGTTTTAAATAAACTTGAATTGTTTCCATTACCATTTAAGGTTTTTGATTCTTGCCGCAAGTTACCCATTGTTGGTATAAAATGCTATTAGGAATAGCAACGCTTTCTTCTGAAAATAAAAAAAATCACGAAAATTCGCAAAAAATAATAACTGTCATTTTAAAGTAGAAGGTTTGCAGAGTTTAAATTCAAAAATTTATCTAATATATAAAATTCTCATGTCACAGTTTTAGTTACCTTCGTCCTCCGAAACGGCTTTACCGATTTTTATGAAATTTTATATGTATTATTACCTTGCATTTTTTGGGACTTACACCTCAATTGAAATTAATACCAGAAGTTTCTTGATTTTGATACGAATTATCATCAAAATCCAGAAACTTCTGGTATTAATTTCAATTGAGGTGTAAGTCCCAAAAAATGCAAGATAATATTATAAATTCACCTCAAACATACAGACATTTGTTACAAAACAGGTATGGGCCTTTATATGTAGGTCTGAGAATAGGTTTTAAGCTAATTTTTATATCCCTAAGTGATAAGGGTGGTCCACCCCAAAATTAATTAATTTTTTCTTGCTTCTCACCACTACATAACTCAACTTATTTTTGTTTATTCCATTCAACCGACGTAACAGTATTATCTTATAGCATTTTCGGCTTTACTGCTCCCAGAGCGTTCTGTATTTGGGCGGTGACGTCACAGATCTCTGCGGAAGTGCTCCGAGAGCGATTATGATCCAAGCGAGGCAACCTATTTGAAATCAATAGTCAAATGATGTAAAATTTTAATTTTAGGTGATTTCTGATCCAAAGAGTAAACATTAGTTTTCTTCAACCAAGGCCAAATTCACCATTGAAAAAAACTGAATTTAATTCATCTACTAGATACGTTAACACAACATTTAATAGGTATTTAATAATTCATAGGCGGTACGAAGTTCGCCGGTTCAGCTAGTAGGACTATAATTTTATATATTTTTTAAATCCTTAGTTGAAATTTAATAAAAATATTTTAGATATTTTAATTGATTATCTGCAAAAAGCAAATAGTGTAACTGAGTACTTACCCTCTACAATGTTGTCCATAACCCTCCTAATGTATTAAAAAAATAATCACCTATTATATCACAAGAGCTTTAAATTTAATCGATTAAACTATCCAACATATTTTGAGCATGATTTTGCTTGGAAAATAGTTGAATGCACAATAACTTAACTTAAACTTTTATTTAAAAGTTATTGTGCATGAAACTATTTGCCAAAAAGCAAAATTATGCAAAAAATATTTGGATAGTTAAATGCATTTGAATTTATAGGTCGAGTGGTATACGGCTAGATTATTTCCTGAATAATTAGGATTGAATTGTTGGCGTCAATCCTATCCAAAGAGTTCTATTTATTATAAAATGTCAGGATATTTCTATCAAAATTCTGTCAAAAAAGGTAAACAAAAATTTAATCGCTGATAAACAAGGTCTTGTGAAATAATCACTTATTTAAACAAAATTCATTCAAAATATGACGTTGTCTGATGGGTCTATTTTATAATGAATGAAATAATCACCTCAAAACAATATAACGCACTTTCAAAAATTAATTTTATAATAACCTTCCAACAGATGCACAAAATTCTTTTTCGTTTTTTTTTATCTCTGTTTTTTGGGAACTCGTGAACAAAAAAAGTTAACAATAATAATACTTGTCATCACCAGGCATTTCTTTACAGATAGCCATATTTAATTATCCAAAAATAAATTAAAACATTTTTGAATTTTGTCCATTAAGTGCAACACTGTGCGCCGCCTAAGAAGTTTCACTTCAAAAAAACTATAGATGCACTAGCGGAAGCGATCACCTAGCAAATTTGGAAAATTGTCCGAAAAAATCCAACAATAAACCACCTTCAGCTACTCAAATACAAAACGAAACTGCCAAACCCAGCATGAGCTGAAGAATCCTTCGCTAAAGCGCCCAAAATCCCTACAAATACACCAAACCATTACCACCTTATCAAAGCCTTAATATCCTGATACATAATGAAAATGATCACAGTAGAAAAGTTGACGGTGTCATAAACAAAACTAATCACAAATTAAACCAAAACCTCGTTAAACCTGGTAAATTATTGGATAACACACTAGTCTTTAGTAGACATCTACTTCATTAAGAGGAATGCTAATTCGGTGTACCCAAAGAGGCCTGAAATATTCGACTTCCTAACTGAAAATAACGTGGACATTCCGATGGATTTCGTCTGCTTTACCAAAAAGTGAACATTTTTAATAATATAGGAAATCGTTCGTGGCATAGGAGACATACCTACCTGATATCTAATTAAAAGTTAACGATATTGTAACCGACAAAGATTTGAACCCAGGACGCTCTAATAACTGAGCTACGGAGGCCTTCGGTTCAATTCTACCCAATCGGTCACGTTTCAAGTTTTAACGTGTTAAGTGATACAATCGGCAACCTTCAGAAAGTCGGATTGGTTAGAGTAAGATTGGAGTTTCACATTCATGATTAACAGTTGTTGGACCAGCGCCCTAATTGATAAAAAAAAGTACAACAGAGAAATGCAGACCAGATTACAGAAATCATAAGAAACACAAAGGCAAATCTTCTTGGACTATTTTGGATAAAACAATATGTGACGAAATATCAGGCAAAACTCATCGCGATGAGAATGATCTTATTCGTTCACTAGTAGAATATAACAGGATCCAGAAAAGAAAAAATCGAGATTCCGACATTGGCGCCAAAATGAAAGGAAGGTGGAATACAGAGAACAAAAAAGGTCGAAAATATCTGAGCAAAAATTTGAGAAAAATGATGATTGAAAGGAGAAAAGAAAAATTCTAGGATGTTTGAAACGAACAATATTGAAGAAGACATCTGTCTAGAAAAATTCCTTTGTTGTCTAATAAGTCAGAAGTAAAAATGTGTCATACTAAAGAATTTGATTGGGTTTATTGTAGCGCACGCTGAAGAAAAACGACAAGAAGCTCTGCAGGTTGAAACAAAAATTCAACAGTTTGTCATGCAGGCTTCTTAATATACCTATAAAATTTATACAAAAGACGGGACAGAGACATGAAAGTGCATCTCTCACATACATCTTCCATCTAAAGCTGCGTATCGATTACGCGAGGTAGCCGCGCGCGACAAAAACCCATATTCGAGTGCGCCAATATTTAAGTTGGATCACGCGGTAAGCCAGTATCCATTAAGCCCAATTTATAGATTGACGCTTAACGTACCGCAAAAGTGGGCCAACTTTCAACTTTTTGCGTTGCGTTCTTGCGTTTGGCCAATGAAAATTGAAAGATTCGCAACCATAACCAAACATTTCAAAAATAATGAAATGAGAATGCTTCCGGGATGCTGGCAAACCTTAGCTAGGAACATTGAGATCTTCAGTATCAAAAAAGACAACGTAAATATAGAAATTAATCACTGATTTTTATCATATTACGACGCATGTGTCAAACGTAACGCAAGAAATGTATAAATTGTAATTTAAGAAAATGTTGTGCAAGTTCCCTATTCACATCCAGAAATAATGTACTGAAAAAATTCCTTTGCAAATAGTCGTATGAAATGAAGTAATGATTTCCGAATATCCCGCTATCTCCAAGCCAAAATTAATTAATGAGTCTGCTGAATTAACCTTCAAATCCTTAGGGCATTCAAATCTCACGCAGTGTGCGCACGACTAGGACGAGTTATCAAATTAGTTCTCCCTAAAGAAAATGCAGCTTGTAGTAGTTTGGATATTTTAAATTTGTTAAAGAAAATCACTATTCAAATTTCATTCTGCCATTGAAATTCATGTTTTCAAAATCTGACACGATTTAAATTAGAGAACTGCCAGACCAGCGTATTTTTTGCTATCTCCTAAATTTAATAAAGCCGCTCGAAAATTTATTGCCAGTTCAGCGTTGCGGATATTTATTTCCGAATGTTTAAAACTAAATTATTATTTTGTGTGTTGGTAAAGAAATAAAGAAGTTGACATCGCATTTATTAAAGCCAAACGAAATACAAAACAAAATTATCACAAGATACGCTGTGCACACACGAATCTGCTTTATTGTATATGGAGCATAAATTGGAACGATACTTAAAACTAGGGCTCGGAATTTTTGAAATTCAAGTATTCGAATAGTCGTTTGGTATTTTATTCGAATAGTTGAATAATTCGAATAGTCGATTATTCGAATACCTATTCGAATAGTCGAATAGTTGAATATTCGAATAGTCGAATATTCGAATAGTCGAATAATCGAATAGTCGAATAGTCGAATATTCGAATAGTCGAATAGTCGAATATTCGAATAGTCGAATATTCGAATAGACAAATAGTCGAATATTCGAATAGTCGAATATTCGAATAGTCGAACAGTCGAATATTTGAATAGTCGAATATTCGAATAGTCGAATATTTGAATATGTAGTCAAAAAGTAGAATATTCGAATAGTCTAATATTCCAATAGTCAAATATTGATAGAGGACCTAATTAAGAGAACAAAATGGGACTTTAAAAATGACGTTTTTCGACTAACAATCATTCTTGATAAAAGTTTCTACTTCCCGCAAAAGAACGTTCTACGACGAAGCGAATTTTTGATTTTTTATGCAGAGTATTAGTCAGAAAAACCAAAATAATTTAGATGTTTTCTAAATGGCAAAACAGAGGGTTAAATTTACATTACGAACAAAAATGCATTGTATTAATTGAAAGCTGATTTTCACCGAAAACACGTCGTCAAATATTGAAACAATTGAAATTTTAAATTGTTCAAATCAAAAAGTGAGTAATTGCATTGTTAAATAGTCCAATATTCGAATAGTCGTATATTCGAATAATCGAATATTCGAATATTCGAATAAGTATTCGAATTTTCGAATAATCGAATATTCGAAAATTCGAATATTCGAATAGTCGAATAGTCGAATATTCGAATAGTCGAATAGTCGAATTTGCTAACGAATAAAAAAGTCGAATTTAGAATAGTCGAATAGTCGAATATTCGAATTATTCGAATACAATTCCGAGCCCTACTTAAAACTAGACCTTTTTCGAAAGCCAAAAACGAATTCTATACACTATTCGTATACACAGAAAGTTTCCTCGTTATTGCCAAACGACTTGCCCTGCGTCTAGCTCCAACAAAGTTCTGTTCATTATACTATTCGAAAATTACATCAGACAATTGGCTTAAAAGTGGTTAACTCAGGGCAAAATAAATTCGGAATACTTAACGTTAGGAAATTGGGTTAAACTCTCAGGAGGGTAGAACCAGGGGATAACTGCACAAACCCAATTAGCGTGACAGAGAAATTTGTTTGTTTTTTATTACTTTCACCCATACATTAATTTGTTAATTTATCAAATTGATATTTTTTTATTTTTTTTTAGGTAAGTGACCTAATGCTTCTGGAATTCAACGACTCTGACACGCATAGCACTTAAGTACAGCCTCTATAATGAGGGGCTTGAAAACACTTTTTCATTAAAAGGTAGGCACCTATTGAATTTGTTTGTTAATTGAAAGCTGTATAATTAATCTAAAACGGTATTAAATTGAGCTTTATTCCCAGATTGCATTTGAAGAATAATAATATCAAACAATAATTCACCTTTAGGAATGTGTTTTCTGTTTTCGACTGGTCCTTTTATTACATACGTGGCATATATGCAAGAATATTTGTAGCCATAAATTTATTGGTTTTAACTTGTTACAACAGCTAAAAGGACGGGAAAACTTTTATATAAGAAGATAAGTTTCCGACGTCAGTTTAGTATTCCCGACACACAAACCGAGGAAAATGAATTTGTGGAACGTATCCAAATTGAACTAGATATTAACAGAAAATGCGGATCCATAAATTTTATAATTCCACAGCGTAAATTTGTATGATGATTTTTTTTTTTTCATTTCCTAATAGGTATTCACTTTGATATTATAACGCAAACAATTAGTTGGTTCTAATTTTACTTAGTTAGAAGTGACGCATTTGAAAATGTGTATTATAATTTAATTTATAGATGGATGATTTTTGGTTGAGTTGGGAATCGTCCGCTTTTTTTTCTCGGAACTTGCAAACTCTATTATGAAAATCTATAAATCTTACGGTTTTCTTTGGGTGGAAGTGATCCATAAATTTTAATTTAGGAGTAAAGCGACTCTTTAGTAGGTAAATTCACATAGGGGAGGGTCCCTTATTGACTTACGATGGCAGATGATGATGATCTAATGATATTTCGCTGCCGGGAGAATTGTAAATTAGTTGAAATTTTATTGTTCCAATTCCTCTTTGCGCAAAAAATGTAAATAAAAAACTCACAAAAACTGTGAAAAATTCCGATGCGCTACTGAAATCCAGTTATCCTAACAATGTTGTACATAGTGTTTTGTCTGATGAAAATGGCGCTTATCAGTAAAGCAGTTTTTGCTCGTTGGTGCAATGTCGTACATCTTCGCCCCTGGCGCTGCCGGCGATAATTATTTATTCTGACAAGGCGTGAGCGTAATTAATTGCTTCGGCAAGAAGTTATAAGGCCGAAAATTTGTCTACAAATTATTTTTATTATTATTTTGTTTAGGTAGTTGAAAATTTTGCATTCAACTGATTGAAACGAATACGTGTGACTCTTTGATGCGCTCAAATAGTCTCTGTCCGTTGCCGAAACTATTGTCAAGAAAACTGTTACTAAACCTCTTACCTCATAATGGACGAACATATTGCCATCGATAAGAGCATGGAGGTTTCAATTGTCTACGCCGCAGCCAGTGAAAATTTCGACGGAAGTGCATAACGGAAAATTCTTGGATGCTCAAAATTTATTGTAACATAATCTATTAAATCAAAAACAGTATTATTTCAGCTCATACATTGTCGTCCATAGATTTACGGGGATTATTTGAAGTATACTTGTGCGTACTCCAAATGGTTTCCCGCTTGTGAATTTTACACTTCCAACTTATTTTTCTGATAATTCGATCTCTTTGAATACAACCTGTAAGGAATTTTTTCCTAAGCCAGACTATATTCCATAAGGCATCTCAATTCAATTTTCTTTTAATTGTTTCTTGACTCTTTGGTATATAAAGTAAAGAATTGTGCTTCAGGCACAGAAATTATTGATTTGTATTCATATTAACACGGCTCTGGCGTGCGTGACAGAAATCTTGGGTTCGCTTATTCAAAACTCAAAGTCTAATAAACACCAACCTTACTATAACACTCTGCCACTAATTACTTCACTAATTAACTCAATCAACTTAACTCTTACACTATTCACTATCTAAATCGTATCTTAACCAATTCTAAAACTAAAAACTATTAATTATTCCCAGCCTTTATATATCCGTCATACATTCCTGTAAAATTCGGAAGAACGCAATAGTGTCTTCTCCTGAATAACGCAGTACTTTCTAGATTTTCGTTATGGATTCTGTGCGCCCTGGCGGAAGCGTCACATATTTTTGACACTGCCCTTCTCTTAAGATTGATCGTCCCGATCAACTTGGCGCCCATAATATTTCGTCAATCTATCCAGATGTACAACTTTCATCTTACTCTTGGTGTTGCACTAAACTCGATAAACCAAATCATTGATCCTCTCGATTATTTTGTAGGGTCCTTCTCATACTGAAGACAATTTAGGCGTCACTCCTGCTGGATTATATAGCCACATCAAATCACCCTTTCGAAGTCCGGCTGAATTGACTTTCAAGTCGTATCTGGTCTTCATTCTGTCACTGGCCAGCTGAATATGCTCCCGAACAAAATCATGTATCCCCAGAAGTCGTACCCTTACTTCGTCGACATAATTTCGAATTTCTTTCCGTTCTTCTTCAGGTATTCCAAACATCAGATTGCAAGGTAACCTGAGTTCCCTTCCAATAACGATTTTAGCTGGACTTTCACCTGTTGAGTCGTGAACAGCTGCTCTGCAAGCAATTAAAAATAGAGGCAAATGTATGTCCCAATCTCGATGGTCTTTGCGACCTCTTTTAGTTAGGTGTTCCTCTATGGTCTTCTTAAATCTTTCTACCACGCAATCAGACTGTGGATCTTCAGGTGTTGTCCTTGTCTAACGAATTTCCATAATCTCACAAATTTTCTTAAAGATGACAGATTCGAAGTTTCGTCCCTGATCTGAATGCATTCTAGTGGCACACCATGACGACTGAAAACGTCGTCCACTAGCACCTGAGCAATAGTGATGGCTTCTTGATTGGGAATAGCGAAAACTTCTGGCCATTTACTGGAGTAATCCGTGATAACCAAGATGTATTTGTTACCGCGCTCTGATGCAGGGAACGGTCCAGCAACACCTATCGCTATTCTCTCAAAATTCTCCATTAATTTTCCATTCGATTTCAATCCTCTTTAATGACTGCCCAATGATTTTATGTAAACAACCCTGGGGCCTTCGTCATTACTAACCAGCATTTGCCCTTCCACACTGGTTAGTTCCCGTTTTCCTGTCTGTTATTAGGGCTGGCGTCTTTAGATCTCGAAAATCATTGGGAACGGTCTCTAGATGGAGAGGACATCCTTACTCTACAATCTCGTTGAAGATGTCGAAGCTTATGGCACCGGTATCATTCTACTCGGTTTCTCGGTGTTGGTGTTTGTCTGGAGTCCTTTCCCGTTTTTCTACCTTCTAGTAAGTTTCTTCATTTCTTCCGTGAAATGACTCATGACATTCTCGAAGCTACCATCCTCTTTTGACGATTGTTTATCCTTTGGGTCTTCAATGGACACTGCTCGTATTCTGGGTCGTGAGGCACCAAAGATTGCTTCCAGTTCCAATGCTCGGACAAGGGCTTCACTACTTTTTCTGAATAACACAGCACTTCTAGATTTTCGTTATGGATTCTATTGGCCCTGGCGGAAGCGCCACATATTTGCACTACTCTCTTCAAATATCTTCCCTGGTCTTTGATTGATGTTCCAAACACGTCGGTGAATTCACAAATCCGATATCTCCCTTGGTTTCCAAAAAGAATTTTCTAGAACATACTTGAAAATTCACTATCACAGTCAAAATCGGGTAAACAGTCACTTCCGGGGTAATTTACGCAATCGGTTAAATTCTCTTTTTGCGATTGTCACTGCTTGCACTGACTAACTCTCCCAGTGTTCAATTACAGCCGTATTCATAGTCCATCGCCAGCGAGTCGCCGTATTTGGCCCAGCACACGGCGACTCCCTGGCGATTGACTATGAATACGGCTGTTAGTGTCCACACTAGTGTCCCCACGATTCTGCAATCATATTTCACTTTGCAGTTCTCGGATTATATTCCAGTTCTGACCCCAATGTCACGACTCTGCTGTGCGTGACAGAAATCTTGGGTTCGTTTATTCAAAACTCAAAGTCCAATTAACACAACAATAATTTATTCAACGTTACTTTAACACTGTGACACTAATCACTTCACTAATTAATTCAATCAACTAAACTCTTACAATAATCCCTATCTAAATCGTATCACAGCCAATCCTGAATCTAAAAACTACTAATTAATCCCAGACTTAATATATCCGTAATTCATTCCTGTAAAATTCAGAAGATGGCAATACTGTCTTTTCCTGAATAACGCAGTACTTTCTAGATTTTCGTTACGGATTCGGTGCGCCTTGGCGGAAGCGCCACAAGCGACCCTGTTGATTGCACCATTGTCAGCGTGTAGAATGAGAATTCGTCCCAAAGGCCAGTTGAATGGGGGTTTGGCATCATTTTTGATGAGGACCAGCGTACCATCTGATTACCGCAGGGCCTTCTTCCACTAATACTGGACTTGAAGTTGGAAAATGTATTGGATTAAAAACTGCTCCCAAAATGGTTGAAACAGTTTCTGAACATGGTTGAACCCCGGGCATGACACTTCTACCGAAACAACAAACGTATAATTTCTGAAACGCAACCGTATATCTATTATGTCATTTTAAAACCTTTGCCTATGTACTGGATATCATTGAGGGATTATACTGTCGATATTTTGCAGCTAACATCGAACACAGTTCTTAACTTTGTATGGAGGCAATCATATCAATAACCGTGAGGTTGAAAATAAGAGATTTTACTGACAACCTTTTCAGGCAACTTGTACATAATATGCCCTAATGACTCATATTCATGGATTAATTTTAACTTCCTTCAAATTTTCATACTTTCTTTCTAAGGCTAAAAAGCATATTTTAGCCATTTCCTTAGAACTACCTGACAAATAAACTTGGAATGAACTTTAATGGAAACTTGAATACAAATCGACCTTGATTTCAAATTGACTTTCACACTCATCATTATCCTATTGAGGCAGTAGAATTCAAGTGCTGACAGCAAAAAATCTATGATAATATCTTAATTATACCTATTTGATTATTTCACAACTACATTTTTGATAAATTCCTAATTTCATTTGATTATCCCCAATTGCACATGGTATATTCGCAATTACACTCAACTTTTCCCAATTATATTAGTCCCAATATCACTTTACTACTCGCAAAATCAATTGATGAATTTGCAATATAAATTGCTATATTCGCAATTAGATAATATGGAAAAGGTGTAGTTAAAGCCACAATGGACACTACAACGGCGGCAGTGCGAATACAAAACGACATGACTGACAAGTTCAACATGAATAAAGGGCTCAAGCAAGGAGATCGACTAGCTCTCACACTGTTCAACTTGGCGCTAGAGTATACGTCATCCTAAAAATAGGCCTGTGAATTATAGGTTGATTCAATCATCATATTTAAATTTGGTAATATAATAAAGTTTTATGTCTCTAAGTTTCTTTATTCAATTGACATAGTTTACAAGGAAGTAAAAAAAAATCTATCAGAGGCATGTCCAGTACGTAAGCAATTCTCACACAAAATAGGTGTTTTGACATCAGATAACTGATCATTGATAGATAATACTAAAAATTGTGGACAACTCTCGTTCTTATTGTCGTCGATTATGCGTTTTCTGATGTCTATTTGAACCAATTCTGGATCCGCACCATTCTGGCAGCATTGTCTCTTCCTCTGTTTTCTCGCTCCTTCCTGCGGCCCCTCTTTTCGGTCTCGTATCTGCAAACGTTTGTGGTCCGTCATGGACTACTCCACGCCATGAGAACCCATCATTTGCCGTTGTCTGCCAGTTACTGGTATCGATGCGGCACTCTACCATATTCTTCCTGACTACATCCTTGTAGCGTTTTTGTTGACCTCTCTAATTTCGATTTCCCTCTTTTAGTTGACTGTAGAAAATCTGTCGTGGAAGACTTGTTTTGGGCACGCTAAAATACTAATGTTCGTTCATCGGCCTTGCCATTTGATCCTTAAGTATTATAACTGCATTGTAGACGCGAAGTTTGATCTCGCGATTGTTGAAAACTCTCTCTAGAAGTCCACCAAACACCGAGCTAGCATACTGCAAGCGATGTTGGATTTCAGCGTCAACGGTTGCATTCGCTGACAGATGGCTACCAAGGTATAGGTAGTGCTCTGCGTTCTGTAAAGAATGGTCATTTATAGTTATATTTATGGGGCTTGGGGATAACTATCCGGTGAGGGTTGGTGTAAAATCTGCGTCTTGTTAAAGTTGAACTTGTGACCGATTCTCCTATATGCCTGGTTAAATGCATTGATAATTGCCAGAAGATATTTCTCTGTATTGGCCATCACGACGATATCATCCGCATATTGACGTTCATTATCGATGTCGTCGATATTTTCGTCTTGGCTCGTAATCTGTTTAGAATAAATAAGCCGCCATCAAGTCTGTACAGGATCTTTCTGCACTAAACTTCTTACCTCTGATAGCAACTAAATTTGTGTTATTCATTCAAGTACTACTAAATTGTTTAAAATTTTCTTCGCCTACTTGCTGAATGAATATCGATTTCTGAAAATGGATAGGTATCTAGTAAAAATCTTTGTTTATCAAACTTATCACACAATATAGTCTACGCCTTCTCGTAAGCTTTATCTACACTTTCAAGTCCCTCTAAGAATCTAGCAGATTGACCTTTCAACGAGGCTTTTAGAAATTGAAATTTCTGAATCTTACTTGTTACTTATTATTGCTTGTAAAGTTTAACTTAAAATTAAGCCACTGATCAAAGTTGCCTGAAAATGTAGGTAGCCTGATTCTTGGTAGCAACACATTTTGAAACAAAATTATTTGATATCACTAGGATCGTACTAGGCTGATTACAACAAGAATTGAAGTAGGTTTAAATGTATTGTAAACAAGATACTGACTTAAAAAGTCTTGACAAATATAAAATCGTTTTTGTAATTCCCCCTCCCTCCCTTTCCTGATAGTAGTTCGTCACATGAAATTTCAATATTATTGTCAACTACTTAAGTACACTGTGTACATCAATTTTACTAAAGTGTGTCGACGAGTCAGCATCTATTTGGTATAAATACCGCGCCGAAATCCATTACCGGCAGACTAAGGCTAGTGTAAAGTACCTCAAATGGGAAAAGCCCCTCTAGCTAAGTCTCCTCCCAGTGCAAACTACCTTTATTGGGAAACACCCTTCTGAACCTGTCTCAAACCCAGCTTCAGTTTTTAAAGAAATCAAGCACCATTGGCCACAAACCCTCGCAGCGACCCAGCCCAATGAAGGGAAACAGCACACAATGCCCCCTCTTGCCATCCCAGAGAGGAACCTGTCTCTTTATGTCTGGCTTAAAAGCCTCAACATCTGCAAAGGATGTAAAGGATTACATTGAAAAATCAACAAATGAACCAGTGAGTGTAATAAAAATGAAAACAAAAACAGATAGGATAAAAAGTAGTTTCAAAATTGAGATTCCTACTCATATGAAAGAAAAGATAATGACACCAGACATGTGGCCCCAAGGGACCATTATTAATTATTTTCTAAGACTACGACAGAGCCCAACTCGGGCAAACAAGAACCAATAAACCAAACGCACAGTGGCTTGAACATATTTCATACAAACATTCAAAGCCTCCGGAACAAGACACTGGAACTGGAAATTGTCCTGAATACGATAGCACCTGATCAACACATTATCTGCATATCAGAATCTTGGCTGAAGATAGACGAAACTGACTTTATCAAGCTCAATGGCTATAACTTAGCTACATCATACTCTCGCTCAATAAATGAGCATGGTGGGGTGTGTATCTTCACAAGAAACGAGCTGAATGACTTCGAAGAACTGAGCTGCCTTAAAGATCACTGCATTGAAGGACATATCGAACTGTGTGCATTATTAAGTAAATGTAATAAATTATTAATTGTTTGTATTTATAGGTCACCTAAAGGCAGTCTGGACGTTTTTTTCGATGTCTTTGAGGGTCTGTGCAGGGAGGTCAGCTCGCGTTTTGTTAACTACAGAGTAATATGTTCAGGTGATTTTAACGTAAATCTATCCCCAACAGTAAGTAACGATAAAAATAAAAATAAATTCCTTGATTTGCTCTCTTCATACAACTATGAACAAACCATTTTTGATATTACAAGACCCCCTCAGGGAGACTATGCCGATAAAGTATCTTGCATCGATCACTTTTTCCCAAATTTCACTGAATTTAATAACAATAGAGTCATCAAGACTGTGATAAGTGATCATTATTCACAAACCATTACAATACCTCTAATAGAACCAACTATAAATGAACACCAAAATAAACTTAAAATAGGTAGAGTCTTCTCAGAAAACAATATAATTAGATTTTGTGAAGAACTCAGTGAATGTAACTGGGACACAGTTTTTTCAGAGACTGAAGTTGATACTGCCTTTTCTCACTTTGAACTAACATTAGCAGAAAAAATAAATCGCATATTTCCTATCAGGAAAAGAAAACAAAAGGCCAGTCCTTCTCAGTGGTGGATCACAACTGGTATAAAAACATCCAGTAAGAACAAAAGACTATTATTTGAAAAGGTAAAAAAAGGGGATATTTCTAAACAATACTACAAGAATTACTCTAATATTCTAAAACAAGTTATACGACAGGCAAAAAGAGCAAGTAATGAAAATTATATTCAAAATTCAGACAATAAAACCAAGGCAACTTGGAGTCTTATTAAAAAGGTAACAGGGAAAAATTTAAACAGCAATAGAACAATTTTTGAACATTTTAATTATCAAAGTGAGTTGCAGTTCCTTAACGATGTCAATGATTTTTTCTTAAATGTGTGTCCGGATGTGGCGCGAATGAGTAGCCAGCTCATGCTCTCGATCAATACCCCCATGCCTATGGCCGGCATGGTCTTTCAGCCAGTATCAACTCGGGAGGTAATTACAATTATTAAAAATCTTAAAAACAAAAAATCAACAGGGTACGATGAAGTCCCAATTTCTATAATTAAAGCAGCAGCTGATTTTCTATGTGAGCCGTTAGTGTACATCATTAATCTATCTATGCAACAAGGTATTTTTCCATCTAATCTAAAAACCGCTTTATTAAAGCCGATTCACAAAAAAGGAGACCTAAATGAGCTAAAAAATTATAGGCCTATTTCTCTACTGTCAAACTTTAGCAAAATTTTTGAAAAAGCAATATATGCTAAACTTTTAAAATTTCTTGAGGAAAATGCATTACTCACTGAAAAACAAAATGGTTTCAGGAAAGGCAAATCGACGATAAGGGCTATCTACATGGCTTTAGATCAGATCCTGGAGTCTCGCAACCAAAACAACATCACCATGGCAGTTTGCCTAGACCTTTCTAAAGCTTTCGACAGTGTGGACCACGGACTGCTCTGCCGAAAGCTTGAGAAAATTGGCATATGCAACACTGCACTAAAATTAATAGTATCATACTTATCTAACCGAAAACAATGTGTTGTTGCACAAAACAAGCAGGGTGAGACAATAAAATCAAATTTTTCAACAATCAAAAAAGGCGTTCCCCAGGGTTCGATTCTCGGCCCTTTACTTTACCTAATTTACACCAATGAGGTTGCTGACATCCTAAATAATGAGGTCGTACTCTTTGCTGATGACACTACAGTCATCTGCTGCGAAAAAACCAAAGAGGCTTGCAAACAGAATGTCCAAGAATCACTTTTGATACTTCAATATTGGTTCACTGATAATAACCTTCAACTGAATGTAGAAAAGACCCAAATTATAAATTTTAACTTAAGACCTGACAAGACAAACATAGACTACAATGGCACTACACTATCAACTAAAGATAATGTGACATTTCTGGGGATGGTGCTGGATGAAAGACTAGACTGGCATGCTCACATCGACCAACTAGCAAAGAGTATGAGTAGGTACTGCTATGCACTGCGAGTGGTGTGCAAAACCACATAATGGAAGATAAATAACTTGATAATTAGTGGACTGTATAATTAGGTGGACTGGATGATCGACTGGATAGGGAACTAAAACACACGCGCTTTTCACTGACACTATATTTACAACAATTTACACAATATTTACACTATTTACAATTACTACTACAAGATGACAAGAAGCCAGAGCTTGCTTAGATGCCCAACAGGGCAGAGCTAGATTATAAAATTTATTAAAATGTGAAAAGGTTTCTGGATGCTTGTTAACGTGGACAAGCTCCAAGCTACACTGCTGCAATGACAAAAATGGCGCGCAATATATTGACAGACATGACAAAATAGACATGACGACAACGCTGCAGTGTTGCAAACTTTATATGTATAAAAATATTTTGCCATCAAAAAGAGATAGCATGATTGTTGGAACATGTTTCCAACATGCTGGGGGGCCTAGAGTTTCACATGAAACCAAGGTAAAATTTTCCAGCAAAAAAAAATAAAAAAATTAAAGAGAAAGTAAGCAACCCTTTTTTTAAAAAAAGGTATGATTTCAATGATGATCCAGTAAACGAAAACTTAACTAACAATTAAAGCTAAAAACATTTCTGGAACACATAGTATGACATTATGTATGTATATACGAGTATAGCTAATTGTCCTAATTGAATATAAATTAAAATCTAAATGTTTTACAAATATATGTACAGAATTTTGTGAATAATTTTCAAAAATATTATTAACAATTATTGTCATCAATCGGTAACACTGCAATCTTGGTAACCGATCTGAGATAAATACCTTTTTTGGTTTTCACTTCGACAACCCTTACTTTGCCGTCCTTTCCAGGTATTGCTTTAACTATTCTTGCCATTGGCCACTTATAAGAAGGTACATTATCCTCTTTTAAAATGACTAACAAGCCCTCCCTAAGGTTAGGCATCTCATCACGCCATTTTGGCCTATTTTGGAGTTGCGTTAGATAGTCGTGATACCACTTTTTCCAAAAATGCTGCTGCATCTGGACACACAATTTCCAAAACTTAAGTCGACCTTGGGGAATTTCCGTCAAATCAGGGTCAGGAAAGCTTGTGATAGGCGCACCTATCAAAAAATGACCAGGGGTCAAATAGTCCAAATCTGAAGGATCTTGTGACAAGGCTACAAGTGGTCGGGAATTTAAAATTCCTTCTACTTGGACAATAAGAGTATTAAATTGTTCATAGGTAAGCTCATTGCTACCTATGACTCGCTTGATGTGAAATTTTGCCGATTTTACTCCAGCTTCCCATAAACCACCAAAAACTGGAGAATAGCTCGGTATAAAATTAAATGTAATTTTTTCCTGAAGGGAATAATTTTCAATTTTTTCTGTTTCGTTATAAAACTCTTTGATTTTATTCTCGGCTCCTTTAAACGTGGAACCATTGTCGCAGAAAATATTTGCGGGCTTCCCCCTCCGCGAAATAAAACGCTTCAGAGCAGCTAGAAAATTTTCGGTTGTCAGGTCTGAAAGCAGTTCCATATGAATTGCTTTGACTGAAAAGCACACAAAAAGTGCTATGTATGCCTTGGAACTTACGGATTTTCTAATTCGAGATTGCTTAACGAGGAAGGGACCGCAAAAATCTACCCCGACATTTTGAAACACTCTGGCTGAACAGACTCTTTTTTCCGGCAAGGAACCCATTAATTGAGTGGAACATTTTGCTTTGAATTTAAAGCAAATCACACATTTGTGTAGCTCTTTTTTAATTAATCTTATTCCATTTATGAGCCAATAATTGAGGTTTAGGGAACCTAAAACTTGTCTTGGTCCAGCGTGCAACAAAGTTGAATGTTCTTGTATTATAATTAATTTGGTGGTTTTTTTGTCTTCCCTTATAACGGGGTGATGCGCCATGAAATAAATCGAACCATTAGTTAACTCCTCTACAGGGTAATTGACAATTTTGGCATGATTTAAATTCAAATAATCATCCATGAAACTCTTATATTGTGAGAAAAGATCAGGATTAACTCTAAATCTTTTTTCCAGGTTTTCAAAGCGCTTTATAGCCACTGAAAATGAATCCCCCAAATTTATGTCAGTTTGTTTTAGTGGCAATTTCACCTGATATTGGTTATTTATTATTTCAAGAGAATTTTGAAAACAAGACTCGCAAGCTTCTTGCTCGCTGGGATATTCTGGAAATATCTCAGGGACTTTCTCAGTTTCCCAAAATTGAGACATGGTTTTTTCAAGATCTGAATAGGTCGCGTGAAACGCAAAAAAATTGCATGTGACATTTGCACAAGCAGAAATTGCACCGCTTACAATATAACCGAATAGGGTGTTTTGAAAATATATATTGTTGCATTTAAGCTTCTCCGAGAGAAAAATTTCAAACGCCACATTTGCACCCAATAAAAAATCAATCGGTCCCGAGCGGTAAAAACTGTCATCAGACAAATGAATATTCCGAGGCGTTTCAAACTCTGAAATATCAAAACTTACATTAGGCAAATTGCTTGTAATAGTGTCAACAAGCGCACACTTTATGTTTTTTGAATAATCAAAAACCAAAGATTCAATATTTAAATTTATTGATTTATTAATTTTAGTTTTAGTCTCCGATATGCCAGTGATATTCAAAGAACTATTAAAGGCTTTTAATCCTAGCTTTTCAACTAAACTGTTTGTTACTAAACAAATCTGAGAGCCGGTGTCAACCAGACCTCGGGCGTAAATATATTTGCCTTTATTAGATTTAATTTTTACTTTTAAGGTAGGTAAAAGTACAGATTCTTGCTGTGAGGCATTGGAATACATGACTCTGCGTTCAGTAGGAAAATTATTATTTTCACATTGCTTGTCCAAATGCAGCAGGGTATTGTGTTCCTTTTGACACATACCACACCGAAACAACATTTTACACTTTCCAGAATGAATATTCAAACATAATTTACAAAAATTCTGTCTGTCGACAAAAGATATACGATCCTTTACTAGTACGGATTTGAACTTTTTACAATTATACAGTTTATGTCCAGATATTGAACAAAAGGGACATTTTACATTGGTTTGTTTTGTTAATAAACCGTAAACCTTTTCTTTAGTTTTATGCTCTGGGGTACTACTAGTTGCCTCTAAGGCTGTAGCTCTATTTTCTAAATAGGCCAAGAATTCATCCAAAGTCGGCAATTTGGAACTATCACGATCTATTTGATAGGCTCTGTTGGTAAATTGGTCAACTTTTCTACTTAAAATACAAATCATCACCATGTCCCAGTTGTCAACAGGCTGGGCTAGGTTTTTGAGAGCTCCAATTTGCTGCTTGATGCGACTTACAAAATCTCTAAGTGCATGAGCTGTACCTTTTTGTATGGCAGGAATATCCAAAATAGAAAAAATATGTGAATTTATGATCATAGTTTCATTATTAAATCTGTTATTTAAAATATCTATGGCACCTTGATATGAAGAATTTATTAGTGGCAGATTATCAATTAAGCTTAAAGCCTCACCCTTCAAATAATTTCTCAAATAAAAGAGCTTTTCAACATCTTTTAACTGTTGATTTTTATCGATGACAGCATTAAATATATCGATAAAAGATTTGAAATTGGTTAAATTTTTTCCATCAAAGGTAGGTATCTCGATTGGGGGCAATTTAGCAGCAGAAATAAAATTATTACTTTGAGTAGGTGGAATTGAAACCGATTGAGCAATATTAGTTGCTAAATTACTAGTATTAGCTGGTCCTGGTAAATTAGATTTAGGTAAACAATTTTTAATACTTACAATGACATCATAAAAAAGAGTTTCTACATCATCAATTGAATCATCATAGTTACCATCAAGGCACAGAATTTCAACTTGAATGTCTTTAAGCTTTTGAAAACTGTCCTGCAATATTTCCTTCCGAACTAAAAATTGGTCGGTTTTATACTCACTGTCAGGATCAGATTTGTGATCGGAAATATAACGACTTATTCTAACCATGGAGTCGATTGCTTGCTTTTTCTTTGACAATAATTTATCAATTTGCTCTTTGGTAGCCATATTTACAAAGTTTACAATCAAAAAAATAAGAAAATATCAAAAGAAATCTATAAACAAAATTTAAAATTACCTAATAAATTAGATTTTTTTTTTTTTTAAAACTACTTAACAAAACGAAAAACGGATAATTGTTCATCCTTTAAATAAATAATGAAAAAATAGCAATAATTAATGCGAAAAATTCAGTTTTTCAAAAATAATGCAAATTCACTCAAATTCACTGCAAAAATCCAAAATACTCAAACAACAAACAACAAAACGTAAACAAATGTTTGACATTTAATTTGAGGTTAAGCTGTCGGGGTGGTGAACTCTCACTTTCATGTTCGTTGCTCCGGGGCTGTACTTCATTGCACCAAGCAAGGATACTGCACCCGGGGTGACTTGGGTTGAACCAGACGAGAAAAAGAAGCACCCTTTTGAATTTGACAAGTGAAGTTTGTTTGCTCCGCCCCACTCTACTTACGCACTTCCGGTTCCGGCGGAAACCTTCGCTGGTGGCACGTGGAACCCAACGTTGTTTGAGACACGTGCAGACTGCACAGTGGATGATTGATTTTTTGCATCACATGGCGCCAAAAATCACGATGGAACAATCAATAACCACTAAAAAGGCACTTTTTGAGGGTTTTTAAAGCACTTTTAGGTTCCGAACTATCCAGTATCCGGCTCGAACTGGCCAAAATTATGTGCAAAACCACATAATGGAAGATAAATAACTTGATAATTAGTGGACTGTATAATTAGGGAACTAAAACACACGCGCTTTTCACTGACACTATATTTACAACAATTTACACAATATTTACACTATTTACAATTACTACTATAAGATGACAAGAAGCCAGAGCTTGCTTAGATGCCCAACAGGGCAGAGCTAGATTATAAAATTTATTAAAATATGAAAAGGTTTCTGGATGCTTGTTAACGTGGACAAGCTCCAAGCTACACTGCTGCAATGACAAAAATGGCGCGCAATATATTGACAGACATGACAAAATAGACATGACGACAACGCTGCAGTGTTGCAAACTTTATATGTATAAAAATATTTTGCCATCAAAAAGAGATAGCATGATTGTTGGAACATGTTTCCAACAAGTGGTCAGGGACATGGCAGGGTGCTCGGCTGCACTGACAGCTTGCCATGCCTATGTGCAATCGAGAGTGAGGTATGGGGTGATCTTCTGGGGCGGAGTGGCGGAGGCAGAGAGAAATCTCCTGCTTCAGAAAAGATGCCTGAGAACAATATTCCAGAAAAAAAATACAGACAGCTGTAAAAATCTCTTTGTTGATAATAACTTTCCGACAATTTTTAACTTGTACATTACAGAGAGTATCAAATTTATATCAGAAAATCCAGATATCTTTGACAAACTAAAATCTAATCATTGTCATGGTACTAGATTCAAAGACAATCTTAGAACTGAAACTGCTCACTTTACATACATTCTTAAAAATGTTAAACACAACATTCTCAAAGTCTGGAATGTTTTGCCTCCCTCACTCCGTATGCTACCATCAAGAGTTATCAACTGCAAAATTAAAACATTTCTGAGCTCAAAAGCCTATTACAGTCTGCACGATTTTTTTACTGATCAAGAAGTGAAAGATTTGAGTTAGATTTTTTTTTTAAATTGTTTTCTTTCTAGCAAAGCATAAAATTTTACTAATTGCCTAGATAAACATAGCACTCCCTGTGCTGACCCTGGAAGTGGTCGGAATGACCAGACTCTAATTATTTGTTCGTGAGGTGTACTTGTTTGTTTTTTTACTTAAATGTTTTTTTTTTTATCTTAGATGTATGTGTTTATTTTTTTTTTGTACTAAATGTTTATTAAGATTTAAGTACAATTTCTTTTTTATTGTGTATTGTAAATAATGACATGATCAACACCCTCTGGGTAAAATGTTCTCTACCAATTTGTAATTGTAATTGTAAACATATTGATCGAATAAAGAAAAAAAATCTATCAGTCACGCCAAGTGTACAGAGTGTACATAATACAGAGTGGCCTATAAGTAGTGCGTACCTCCGTAGAAGAGAAGTCATGATACTATTTCTAGGGTAATATTATTTTATATATTCAATACACATATCTTTATTTTCTACTTAACTATTATAGATCCATAATACCTAGGAAACGAAATACGTTAACATACCCATAACAACCTGAGGGCATTGTAAGCCCGGCGGGCGTTATGATCTATAACGCCCGCTTTTAATACCCAGAGGTGTTTTTGTTGTTGTTGTTTTATTACTTTGCACTTTACCCTAGACAGCCACTAAATGTCCGACCGAAAATAATTTTCGGTCTGGCCAGAATGCGAACCTGGTCCACTATCAACGTTTCCCATGTAGTCGAGCGCGTTAAACCACCTTATATTAATTTATTTCGTTCTTAGGTATACAGGTAATATTGTACCAAAGCCAAGCGAGTCACGCTCCTGTTGTGACGTCCCAGGACGAAACGTATAGGGGTTGTGACATTATCTTGAAAACTTTGTGAGAGGTTTAACCTATCTTTATGCCATAACATCATAAATAGAAGATTTATGGTCAGGAGTGCTCCACTTATTATCAATATATCTTTCCCAGTGGTAAAACAAATTAGTGCAACATGTAGTTTCTTACAAGCTGCATTCTTAACGTCACATTTAGCCTTTTTAGACCGATTCCAATATGAAAATCTGATTATTTATTGGTTTTTCAGGAATATCTCTAAATTAAAGTAGTCCTATTTTAAGGTGTGAAGTGTTCGGTTTTAATAATAGGAGGGATAATTATTATTTCTAGAGTGTCGAATCCACTGAACTTTTGTAGTGGGTATATGTATATTAAGATGCGGATGTTGTCACCGATTTCAAAAACCTACCTACCTGTGACAGACTGTAAAACCTAAACGGTTAATTTTACAGCAAAACCCATCATTCATTCCTATCTTAGTTTTTCATAAAATATTATTTGACACCAACGTTGATTTTAATCCATGATTAAAAATTCCGCTTAAATTATTAATCTGTGGTTAAATTCAAAGTTGGTGTCAGATGGTAGCCTATGAAAATCCAAGACAAGAATGTAAAATCGGTTTTCTTCTAAAATTAACCGTTTAGGTTTTACAGTCTGTCAAAGATGCAAAAAAGTCAATTTTAAACTGTCAATATTCCCGAAACAGTTGAAGATAGGTATATGACATTATGCATGAAATATGTCTAGAATTTTCCGCAGAATCCAGAAATATCATAATATACAGGGAGAGTCATTCAAAAAAACATAACTTTGTGTCACCATTACTTATTGGGCCACCCTGTATTATACTGGAAAATAATGTAGGAAAGTAGTAGTAGGCCTCATGTTTATCTACAAGTTTTGTATTTAGTTTTTTCTTCGATCTCCGTTGGTATAGGAGATATGGACCACCGCGCGCTTAGTAACCCACCCTGATATTAGGACAAGTGAACCTCTTTTGACTTAGCCCTCCAAATTGAAATTTTTCACTAGCGTCTCTTGATTGCACTTTATTTTTTAAATAAAATGCTAACTTACCAGGACCAGATCATACTAGGCGGTCGGGTTAGTTTGGTAAAGACTGCATTTTCTTGATTGGCTATCAATATACAGTGTGTTTCCTAAGTACGGTCCGGAACCTCAGTTTGTGATTGATACGATATTTTGAGGAAAAAAGTTCCCATAAATATGTCGGAAAAAGGGTAATTTCTGAGATATTTATATAAAAAAAAAATATATATATTGGAAAATGAATTCAATTTTTTTTCTCTCCCAAACCAGGTTAGATATAAAAAAAATCGATAGTTCGAAACGATGTATTTTTGATTGCCTAAACACGCTAGCATCTGTAAAAATGCTTCTGGTCAGTTCTGGTTATGAATAGTGGAGTTCCAGACTGAGGCATCACTTTTGAGATCACGAATATGGTGGTTGAAATCCTTTTATTATTTAAATGGCGTATGTCTATCGGAAAAATATCCACTGGGAGTAGGTAAGCTGAAGTGATACTTATTCAACTTATTGTCATTTACTTCCATATGGAAGTGTTCTAGAGCTGTTTCAACCAATATTGCTATTCTAACAGGTGTTAAATAATTGTTATAGTTCTCCTATATATTAATAATAAGAATATAATAATAAATGCCTTTATTTTGAATAAATAACACAAAATTTACAATAATATTTGAGGTTAGGCGGTATCCAACTGAAGCTGCTCATACAACCACCCTGTAACTTAATACTAAAAAATGGTGAGAAATTTTATCTAATACTAAAAAATACCAAGTGTTAAAAGAAGCAAAAAGTTTAAACCCATATTATTAAAAAAATAAACCAAGAAACGGAGAGCATAAAAAATAACCTATTCTAAATTATCTTCGATCTCTCTGGGCGAACACTTATGCCCCCAACTCCCTCCTTAACATCTCTAGAGAGTTAGCTTTTCTGACGTGATCAGGCAAGGAATTAAAAATAAGAACCTCGTTAAATCTGGAAAATCGTTGGAAGAGGCTCGTGGTATGTTATGTATGCCAGATCGTTTGACCATTTTTTTCGGCAAGAAACTTAGGGGGGTGTTAACAGTCGTACTTGGACCAGGGGGGTTAGGCAATGACCCCAGTTTATTTTTTTTTAACGTTACTTACTCATTTTTACTTTCTCTTCAAAAATCGTTTAGGACTTTTATTTTACACGTTTTTCAACCCGTAGACATAAAATTGGTTGGGATTGGTGAAATCTTTGACATTTTCCGGACATTTTTATAACGCTTACAGTCGTCGGAGAAGCATAAGAAGATGGCCGATGGCGGTTTTTTCAGTTTCATTGATATAGTTGCCTATAACTCCTATATTCCTTTCATGAAAGCTAACGAGAACTGGGGAAGAGATAATCCAAAACAAAAATCCAGGAAAAAAAGTTTTTCTAAAAAGTTGTGTCAAATTGACATGGGTAATCGTTCAAGGTATAGATGACTTCAAAATAAATATATATAGCTACTTTGAAAATTAGTTTTAAATAAGATACTAAATTATTCCACATTTTTGTTAGAATTCACATACCTGGTCAGTCGCTAACCCCCCTGTTCCGAATTGAAGAAAACCTGGGGTCATTCGCTAGCCCCCCTGTTCCATGTTCTCCGGGTACCCAGTTAAGGTCCCAGTGCGACTGTTAAGCTTATCAATTTTGTAAACTAAAGTTGACATGTGGCTAGAAAATCTTTCAGACAAATTTAACCAACCAGACTAAATTAAAAATAGAGCTATATGGTCAAATTTTGTGATACCATAAGCATATCGTAGACAGGTATTCTCTATCTTTTGCAAAGTTGACCTATCCCTTTGGGTCAAGGCAGGCCAGTACGGTAATCTAGCCTAGATGAGACAGCAACAAGGAATTACACAATCTGTGTTAAAAGCTATGCCTATGCATATATAAAAGCTTCGGTTTACTGAACGTCTTTTGAACTAGGCTGGAAACATGACCAGAAAATCTCAGGTCACTGTGGATAGTGAGATCCAAATTCTTCCATGCAGTCAAAGGCCTTAAAACAACATCAAAATATCACAATCTTAAGTTGATGGCTTCTCATCACTATGTCTCTATTTTTAATATTAAAAGTTGTGTTTTTGTCTCATTCAATGACAGTTGATGCGCTCTAGATATTTCAGCAATTGTTTTGAAATTCGATTTGATATAATTAATGGCGTTTATGATATTCTTAAGTTAAAAAAAAAATATATATATATATATATATATATATATATATATATATATATATATATATATATATATATATATATATATCTGGGTGTCATCGGCATACTGGTGGCTGTGACAAAAATTTAGGAAAGATGAGAAGTCTGAAGTATACATATAAAGAGAACAGATGCTCCCTGAGCAACACCTCTATTAAGGTGGGTGACCACTGAGACCTGTCCGTTAATAAGGTACCACTCTTTGAAACCTATCCATTTTTTTTCCATTTTCCATTTTCAGCCGTTTTCTATCCTTAGGATATAGGCCTCTTTCAAATTTGACCACTGTCTTCGGTTTTGCGCAACTCGTTACAAATTTAAGCCTGCAACCTTCTTTATCTCGTTGTACCATCTTTCTTGGGGTCTTCCAACACTTCTCCTCTCTTCCCAAGGTCTCCATCTAGTGATATACCCGCTCCAGTTTTCTGTATGTCTGGCCACGTGTCCTGCCCATTGCCATTTTAGGGAACCAATTCTTTTTATTATGTCAGAGACTTTGGTCCTTTCCCTTATCCATGTATTTGTTTTGTGGTCTCTCAGGGAAATTCCTAAAATTCGTCTTTCAAT
Source organism: Ceutorhynchus assimilis (assembly GCA_917834065.1). Classification (NCBI taxonomy): domain Eukaryota; kingdom Metazoa; phylum Arthropoda; class Insecta; order Coleoptera; family Curculionidae; genus Ceutorhynchus; species Ceutorhynchus assimilis. The sequence continues at coordinate 21,088,931 of OU892279.1, forward strand.
GGCTGTCTGATGTACTTCCAATTTGTGTTCAATTTTTCTGGTTAACACCCAGGTCTCGCAACTATACGTGACAACAGGCAGTATACACTCGTTATAGACTTTTGATTTCAATTTCATTGGAATATTCATGCTGAAGATGTACTTTAATTTGCCGTAAGCCACCCATCCCAGTCTAATTCTCCTATCAATTTCCATTTCTTGATTTTGATTGCCTGGTGCTATAGCTTGGCCAAGGTATATGTATGTTTCTGTCTTTTTTATTGTGCTGTCATGGATCAGTATTGTTTCGTCTGCATCTGGTGTATTTGTAATAAACTGGGTCTTTGTGTAGTTCATGTGTAATCCTACTTTTGCCGCCTCATCCAGGATGAGACCTATCAGCTGCTGAAAAAATTCAAGGACACTGTGCCCAAACCAAAATACTGAAGTTTCATCCGCAAAACGTCATGTTTTATGATATCAAATGCTTTACTAAAGTCTAGCAAAATCAGACAGGTTGTCACTAAAAACCGTATGTCTTGGCTAACATTGCAAAAATTATTACATGGCAGTTCTGGCGATTGCCGTGATCCGGCAATCCTCCACTTATTAACTTCATGCATTTTTGACTCGTTTTTGTAACTTTTTACAAATCAAAATCAGTTTTTGTCTTTGACACCGCACTCTATCATATTTTAGATTATTATGATTTCCACAGCTACTAACGATCAATTTCATTTTTTTTCTAGGTTGGAACATTTTTTTTTTTTTTCCTTCAAATATATTTTTATATTACCTTTAATGCTGACAGTCTGGTGACTAGAATTAAAAAGAAAAGTTTCTGCTGTCAATAATATAAGCAATTAATAAACTAGAGAGCACGATTTTCGTTTAAATTTGAAGTACCAGTTTACTATCAACGCTTTCCGTTGGCTATTTTTTGACGGGAAGCTTTGCTTGTTCAGTTTTTCTTTTTCTTAGTAACTTTCAAATTTTGGCGTTCGAGCTGAAAGCCTGATCCTGGCTTGGGGGCAGCTATCTTCCGAAGTGAAATATAATATCGATTGCCGTCGTGGAAAAAGTACCTTTTAGGCCATCAGGCACCATTTTAACGAAATAAAGTTGCGTAAGGCAATAATCCATTAATTACCGAAGAGTTTAATATCGAAAGTCTTGTGATTACCGTTTTAATTGAGTTTGAATTTCGAACCCCCTCGTGGTAAGTCCTTTTTAATCTTTTTTCAGAAGTAATGATTGTTCATGGAATGCCTCTATTACTTAGGGTTTTCCGGGGAGCTGTTTTTTCCGAGGAGCCGTTTCTCTCAACGAATCCATCCCCAACAAGCCCACATTTTTAGAGAACACCATTTGCGTGGAGTGGGGAATAGCGCTTTAGAAGGGATTCCTAGAGGAATCAAGTCCCTCACGCATTGACTCCTGTACCTCCACATTTGACGAAAACTGAGAACTTCTAGCCTCTATCTACCTTGATTCTAGGCTAGAATCTGGAGCTTCCATGTGCAACTTACCTCGTCAAAAAAAAAGGATGGCAGGATGGCGTAATCCCCCTTTTGTCGGAATAGTGGCTTGTATATAGTGTTTCATTAATAACATTTTATTTTTTTTCTCTATATTATATATTTTATGTTCAATTAATTGAACCTTTACTGATATGACATTTGCATATTATTTAAAATTTTATGTTCGCATTCTTGACTCTGAGGTGATGGTGTAATAATTGCTTTTATGGATTTTCGATTTATCGAATTTATTTAAGATTTATCATTGCTTAACTTTTAATATTGTCTTATTTTAGGAATGTAAATTTTATTATTCATAAGCAATAATAATCTGAACTGAAGTCAAAGTTGGACAACATGCTCTAAATTTAAAATTATTGAACAAGTACAGTGTTTGTTCCTCATAATTAGTGCGGCTTCTACAACTTAAACAAAAATAGATACAAAAAAAATTAAAAACAAAAGTTGTAGGGTTTTGTCTCTATTATGTTTTGCACATGTTAAAATGGGAAAATGACAGGTGCTAACTGTCATAATGACAGCACTTGCATTTTTTCAATAGAACACCCTGTTTATTTTCAGCTAGAATGATAGATTTTTTTTTTCTGATTTCAAATATACTATATGTTGATATTTGGTTCAGCTGTTTCTGCGCTATTGCATTTCAAAATTGCATTGAGCAAGCCTTATCATTGATATAAGAAACCAGGAACAGACCTAATTTAGGGTAATGTAAATGCATTTTTAAACTTGAATAGCGTAGAAACAGCTGAACCAAATATCAACATATATAATATAAAATCAGATTTTCGAAAATAAATTTTCGAAAATAGAAAATTCTTATATAATATAATTGAAATCCGAAAAAAAAAAATCTATCATCCTAATTAAAAATATACAGGGTGTTCCATTAAAAAAAAATGCAAGTGCTGTCATTATGACAGTTGGCACCAGTCATTTGCCCATTTTGACCTGTACGAAAGATAATAGAGATAAAACCCTACAACTTTTGTTTTTTGTATTTTCTTTTGTTTAAGTTGTAGGAACAGACCCTACATACCTACATTGTCGAAAATTGATCAATTTTTAACCTGGGTCCTGAGTAAAACTTATATATTAGAGGGTTTATATTATATCTCGTGACCATTTAACCAACTTTTGATTTCATACATGTGTAAGCTGATTTTATTAAATTTAATTTTTTTTCAAGCAGAAGCTGACCATATTTATCAATACAATTTTCAATCATTTATATATTTTTTTTAAAATTAGTTTTCTGGAACTTAAATCTTTTATATTTTTATTTCATGATAATGATATGACCAGCGATTGTTAATGAACTTATATGTCAACTATATTGAGGTAAATTGTAATTTTTTTTTTTTTTAAGCTGGATGGATCTGTTTGAAAGTTGTGTGTGTTTTACCAACAATTGGTTTTATCTTTTAAAATTATTTAATTCTTGATTTTTAACCTCACTGTGAAATATACACTAATTTTATTTGAAACTTACTTAATTGTTTTATTGATTTACCTCTGTCAAGATTTGGTTGAGTTTTATGCCGTATTTGTTTCCTTTTCAGAATTACCAATTACCGTTTGCTGATTATTTTTTTTTAGGTGTGTTTCTGAATTTTCACATCCCAATATTTTATGTAATTTTTTTTTTTTTTTTTTTTTAATTCAGTGACGCCCTTGCCATTCTGTTCTTATTAGACTATCAACCCACCCCTGATAATTACTCGCTGAGCAAACTGAGCATATTATGGGCCTCTTGTTAATTCAATAACAAAAGGGGTTACAAGGTCTAGGAGATTGGAATTACTTTTTGTAGTAGGTTTAAGGACCATATAATATATTGGTGGAGCCAAAATAAAACCTACCCTGAAATTGAGGAATAGTCATTAAAAAATATCGAGTAAAAAAAAAAATTGGGCTCGAACCAAAGTTAGTTAATAAAACTTCTATAAAAGCCGATCATAGTTGATAAACTAATCAGTGCCACGCAACCACACAATTATTATTTTGCATGCCATTGCATAAATAATATTTTTACACACAATGCAATTAAGGTGAACGCAAAACTTAGCTTTGTAATTGTAGGAAATTGAATCGATCCTAGGTAGCGATAAAGCTTTAACAACAGTTTACCCATTGGTTTGTCAGTTTCGGTTGGAAATAACGGACAGTGTCACGCAATAGGCCTATATGATATACAGGCTGTCCCAAAAAAAAAATGCCTGGTTTCTTCCACTATTTTTTTTCTCGGGATATTTATAATAACACTGTTTGCATTCTTCTATCAATTTTCGTATCATCATCATACTCTCGTGCAGTCAATATTTGATCGGCAACTGAGCTATGAATGTTTTCGCTGCTGAATAGCCCACCCATCTGCCTATATTATGATTCTTTAATTGCTTTTCCGAATATATTTTATAGGTACAGGTTGGTGTCATTTGCTATTTTTTAGTGTGCTATCATTATTTTTCCTTTTAATAAATTTCAAAACTTGAAGTTTTCTTAGGTAAATCTTAAATCACAACTAAAGAAATTAGTAGAGGAAATGTCCTAAAATAGTTAGGAGAAAAATTTGCAAGATAGGTACCTAAATCTTCTACCATACCATTTTGAATTTTGGAATCAGCGAATCAGAATTTTGTTCTATACTATTTTCAAATTCAAGGGTCAGTAACGTGAACAACTGGTCATTTTCAGATCAGGGAAGCAGGCTCGAACTAAGACAATGCCAATATTTCGTCTTATTTTGATACCGGTTGATTTTGGAAAATAACAGACATCATTGAAAACCAAACGTCAATCCTATCCTCCGCGCATGCGCACTGGTCCTTGTAGGCGTGATAACCAATAGGAAGGCTGGTGTTTGTTTTCATTTGATGTCATTAACTGCCGCTTGGATTTGAAAATAGTATAGTTTATATGAGTTTTAAATTACTTCACTTCCTACTAAGCTCATCTTGGAAATATTTTTATTTATTAAGCCTCATTCGTTGTTTCAGTTTTTTTTTTTTATAAAAAGTACAACTCTATCTATTTTACATTATTTCTATATATATATATATATATATCTGTACAGTTTTTAACAATCTTTTCTGGTCTTGGTCCCTTTTTCTTCGCCAGTGATGCCAGTGAATAGTTTTGCTCAATTTTTTTCAGTTAAAATCAGATAAAAGACAACTTATACTTCAGTAAAACAATAAACATCATTTTATTCATAGAACCCATTGTATGTTCTGGACTGATTCAGACCTGTTTCTCTGGGTTGGTGTGCTCTCGCTTAGATTGCACTGACCTACCAGGTTCGATGCCGAAGCCGGTCTGCAGCTAGAGTAGCATCCAATGAATGAGAATTCGGTTTCTCCTCATTGTCTTATGCGGTACAACTACACGTAGATATTGTATATTCTGGCAGTTTAGACATTTGAGTTAACCTTTGAATGTATGTAATGAATTGTATATACCTTTAATAACCTATAGTCTGGCTAGCCACGTTACGGCGAACTCAAAAACAATTTGCTGCTATGCCAAACTTGACAGAAACAATAATAAACAAGTTGGTACATATTTTTTTTTGCAATATGTGCCGTGTAGTATTTTGAAATGGGAAAAAATCCGGCAACATTACAAAATGAAGGAAGCGGAGAGGCGTGATCATTCAGAGGCATGATTCTATTGGTTAGAGCCTGAACGACAGCACCAGTGGCGTGGTTATTCGTGAAACTCAAGAATTTTTTTCCTAATAATTTTTTGGTTTATTTCCTTGGTGTTTTCGTTGCCACTGAACCCAAAGACATGGTTGTTATCAGGCGGTGTCAGTTGAGGTGTCAGTGAATATTCTTAGGTTACGCCCCACTTTTCTTCCCCCTTTCGTCTCTACCAAGTTACCACTTGCCAAACTATACTCTAAGTTATTTTATCATAACTTTAATTAATCATAATTATGATAATTAGCTTTTTTCTTCAATCCAGCTAAATGTAAATTGACAAAAAATATCCCTTCATAAGTTTTTAAACTAATCTGCTACTCAAAGACAAAAGACAGTCCTCAAAAGGCAAGGGGGTCTTCTCTTTTTGAGAGTTTCAATTAAAACCGAGATTAAAACCTTCTCAAGGCATAAAAGTCGTAGAACATCCAATGACACTTAGAATACAGGACGATGAAAGGGATCAGAAGTTCACTTAGTTATTATAAAATGTACTACATTTGTTATAAATTGCCTTTGGGACTAATTAAAGTTGCTTTGTGGGGGCAAATATTATGTTTTGCAGGGACTGAAGCATTACTACTGCAACGAAAACAAATTTCAAATTCACGTTTGGGTTTGCAGGACAGTCAATCTCTGTTTTTGTTTGTGTTCTTAAATTTTGATTATTGACTTTACTGTTTTGTTTATGTTTAATTAATGTTTTCGACTAGCTTGTATTTGTGAACATTAATTTGTTCATGCTGCTTGGACATTTGATGAATCAAAATAGTAACGAGAGTATTTCCAAATTGTTTATCTCTTTGGGTTAAACTTGTTCAGTGCTTATTGATAAATTGATAATATGCTTTTAATTTGAAATATAAATGGGCCCTTGATATACGATTGTTTAGATTCCATTATACTGAAACGTTTGTTTTGCGTTCACATTGTAACTGAAATGATCATAGAGAAACAAGAGTAGCTTTGGCCGTTGATTGAAATTTACAATAATTTATAATTTGCATGTTGCTTTCCCATTTATCTCGTGGCTTCCAGCCACGTCTTTCACAACCCTCATTATGCTTCAGACTAAGGTACTGAATATTTATTAATAATTTATCGAAGATTAGATTCCTCAGCATAGTGCAGGAACGTTCAAAATGTAAAATTACTTGCTAATCGTGGTTTTACCGTCCGCTGCTTTTCATCTGACAGTTAAGCTATGCCGGAACGAAATAACGCTTCTGCCAGCTGGCATGATTTTACTTCGATATTAGTTGGCTGGTTTTCAGTGTGACATTTTGACGCCGTGGTTGATAATTCCTTCCTACCTTCTAGTAATTTCAAATAATTACACTTCCGCTCTTATATTATGAGTTTTAAATGTTCTAATATGTTATCGTTTTATATTTCTTCGCGGTAAATCTTTGAGGTCTTCTTTTCTTTTCGTAGCCCAGTGTGCCAGCTACTTCTTTTGGAATAGCATTTCTATGAAGCTATATTGAAGCTACTAAGAGCACTGTAAAATATAAAAAATTCATGAAAAATTTCAGGGAAAATTGACAACTGAAAACTGTCACTATGATGCCGATATGTGGAGAATATCAAGTTTGTTTTTTAAATGGATACTTGGAAGAGATGCACTAACCAGTTCTCAGACCATGTATTTGCTCAGCTCCATTATGGGGAAAATTTAGTAAAAACTAGCTTTACTTTTTTTCACTTATGAATTATCAACATGTTTCATTTACTTCATGACAAACATAAACTCTACGCTTACCAACAGCGGTTGCGGACAAGCTTTCAAGATACAAGCGAAGCGAAACAAGAATGAGTCATTGCGTCAAGATGATTTTTATTAAACCATTTTGAAAAATGATTGAAAAGTTCCTCCTGAAGGGTCATAGTCACTAATATTTTTAACAATGAAAAAGATTTTTCCTACGATTGCCTAGAAAGCTATTAATAACGCACTACTAACTCACCTAGAAAATCGATTATTTCGCACAGCGTGCGAAAAGTACTTTTCACACGCTCCCGAGCGTGCGAAAAGTTCCGCACGAAAAAATAAAAATGACACTTCCATTGAATTTTTGTTCTACAAGCAACTCTGAGTGCATTCAGCGTACGTACCAAAATTGTTCGTTGATTATAATTTCAAATAATAATTTTTCAACAAAAAAATAAATAAATAAATCCCAATCTGAATATAGTTATAGTTATTTCGCAGTCGTAGAAAAAGTATAGTGTGTAACGCGTGTGAAACGCACTTTTCACACGCGTGGGGAAGTTTGGTGGCACGAGCCGCAGGCGAGTGGCACAAACCCCTGCTATTTTCAACACTTGTTGCACAATATACTATTTTTTATCGTCTGCAAAATTCAGAAATTTAAAACTTTTAAAAACAGTCTTCACATCATTTAAGAACAAATTGAATAGTAGTGGAGACAAATGCCCACCCTGCGAAACACCCGAGGTTACACAAATGTCCCTGGAAAGAGAATTTTCGATTTTTACTTTCTGAATTCTCTCTGTAAGATTACTAATTAGCCATTTGTAAAAAATACCATGAATTCCCAAGGCCGTAAGTTTTGCTTGCAAAATTTTGTGTCAATGCTTTGGTGAATTCTGTGTAAATTACATCCACCTTCCGCCAAGGCACCAAACATGGTTTGCTCCATAATCAAGAGGTTTGAAACTGTGGATTTTCCACTGACAAATCCATGTTGCTCTGGTATGATGAGGTTCTTGAATAGAGGTGTGATCTTGTGAGTAATGATTGCCTCGGAAACTTTCGAAAAAATTGATGTTTTAGCAACTTGTCTGTAATTCTCAATGTTACATCTGTCTCCACTTTTGAGTATTGGTGTTACATGACTTAGTTTCCAGCATCTTGGAAACACTCCAAGAGATAATCATAAATACAGTTTTTTTATGACACAAACAGAAATATTATCTGGACCACTACTCAAGTAAGATTTTAATTGTGAAATTTTATTTAAAACATCTATAACCTCGATGTAAATGCTACTTAGATTTACGGTTAAGTTGTAGAAGGCATTAAATTCGGTTTTTGGTAGGAAAACCTTTCGCATTTTTTTTTTTTTTTGAATTCACGTAACTCCAAAAACCATTTCTGTCCTGGATCTTATCCTCTATGTTATCTAAGTATCTCTGATGGCTGACGTGGCTCACAACACTGAGTGCTTCCAAAGAAAAATATTGATCGTATGCTTTATGTGCTCTTTTCTTGTTCAGAATTAGATTTTTAAGTTGATCATCCATCCATTTTGGAAACATTGGATTTTTGTGCCTACTTAAATGGCGTAGATAACTTAATGGCATGATTCGAATTGTCGTAAAATAGTTCGCATACCTTATCAATGTCGTGTATTAAAAGAATATTGTCCCAATCAGCCAGCCAAAAAACCTGTTGTAAAATATTGTAATTACATTGCTTAAAGTTATGATACCAGTAGTAATAAGCTAACTCGACTTCATGGTCCAAACTGATTTCAAACACGAGCTGGATGAGGTTTATCAATCCTTAAGACAGGATTTGGACTGGCAGTGATTTGGACATTTTCACTATTGCTAAAGATGAGATCCAAAAAATTCCCATTAGGATTTGGTATTTGATTTAATTGTGACATACCTACCACCAATTGCCATACAATCTGCAAGACAGCTTGTTTCCCCACTACTGAATCCAACGGGTCTAGTTCCATCATCACTCTGGATCCATGAGACCTAAGTCTAATAAAATCTCCACAAAGGAATAAATCTAGATTTTTACATAAGTATTTATCTAGGATGTGTAGAACCGACGATGAATAGCACTTATATATTTCTAGTAGTAAGTGTGGTGGGATAGAGATATTACCAAATAATAAGTGTCAATAATAACCATAACAAATAATTGCTCAAGGCAATTTGGAGAAAGCATTTTGCATTTTAGGTCCTTATTCACAGCAATCATTACTCCACCATGAGACCCACATTTACTTGATTTTTGAGAACGGTCACACCTGAACACTATGTACTTATCATGATGTAAGCCAAGTTCATAAGTTGAGATGCTTTCATCGAGAAATGTCTCTGGATTATGTCATAGGACTCACTCAAGAGATTGAACATTAGGTTACTTAGTTTGGGTTAGTTTTTAGACCTCTAACATTATGATAATAGCAGTTTTTTGATGGTACAGGCCCATTATTAGGATAACCTTGGATGGTTTGTGGTTTTCTGGGAAGATTAAAATTAACTTCACGAAAGACTATTCCTGGTGGCTACAAATCGCAGCTATTTGCGTCATCAAAGAATGTGCTTTCAAATCCCACCTTGAATGATTCCATCTTGAAGTCCTTGCGTACTCCGTGTAGACTCTCATTTTCTGCATGTGCGCAAGTGTCATATTAGTAGTCCTACTACCCGTCTTATCTGAGTACGCGTTAGTGACAGTACTTCAGCTATTAGCATCTTTGAGGGGTTTCCAATAATCCCCTTTGAGTGTCTTTCTCCAGGTGTGGACCGCCAACAGCCGAGTTGTTGATGGATCGACCACCTTTCAACTACCGTCTTCTAAACCTGCCTCGATATCCCAAATGCGCAAACTAACATCCCGGTCTACAATGCCATTGCCGTATCGCCACTCCCCAACGGATGTTAAACCGGAACCAACCCCAGAATACGTCTGAAGTGCCCACTAGCGCTGCTTAAGAGAAAGACTTGAAAAAAAAAAAAAAAAAAAACTGCAAGATCGCCAACCGAACAAGCCTACATCAGCTTCGCGGGGCTTTTCATGTCGTTTAAATGCCAGACTCGCGAGTTCCTAAGCAAATTATATATTCTCAACTAAAAAATGGCCAACGCAACCCAGGGGCCGTATTCTGTAAGGAACGAACTGTTCGATTCGGTAGAATTTCTTCGATTGTGGCGTCATTTTCGGTTTGGTAGCGCGAAAACCAAACCGAAAATGACGTCACAATCGAAGAAATTCTACCGAATCGAAAGGTTCGTTCCTTACAGAATAAGGCCCCAGGGAGGGCAATTTAATCGATACAAAGATTTCCTTAACACAAACATGAGAACATGTCAGATCGATGTGTGTGACAGGGAGGCGACGGACCTGGCTAACATGGCGATGCAGTATCCATCAAGGCTCGCAGTATTCCAAACGACTAAGGCGAAAAGATGCAAAGGACAAACGAAATCGACAAAAAAAGAACGCCTGATAAGAGCTGGCCCACAAAAACGACCTGCGATCGCTGAATGAATGTGCAATCAATGTGGGAAAGCTTGTTGATCCAAAATAGTCGTATTAAATCACCGAGGAACCTACAGATAATGAAGCTGTTTGGCGTTAACGACTGAATATCTATAAGGAATTTTCATTTACGGAACCCCGGAGAAACTCATTCCTGAAAATTGTAACCTCTTTTGTTAATGAATTAACAAGAGGCTCATAACATGCTCGGTTTGCTTAGCGAAAAATTATTAGGTGTGGGTTGGTTTTCATTTCAAAGTATAACAGCAACTGCTGATAAAACAATTTAAATAAAATCAATAGAGGTCAACTCTCAATAAGCATTTTCATCAAATTCAAAATTAAAACATAATAATATTAAAATGTACCTCAATATAGTTGCCCTATAAGTTCATTGGGAAATATAAAGATTTAAGTTTCCAGAAAACGATTAAAAAAAAAAAAAATGACTGAAAATTGTATTGATAAATATGGTCAGCTTCTGTAAAAAAAAAATAATTCAATAAAATCAAATTGCACCTGAAAGAAATCGAAAGTTTGGCTATAACCGTTAAATGGTCTGGGGATATAATAGAAATCCTCGAATATATAAGTCGTAGGACCCAGGGTTAAAAATTGATCAATTTTTGACGGTATTACTCAACAATTCCAAATTCATAACATGTTGTCCAACCTTGACCTTTGTTCAGATTACTTATCGATTATTATTGATAAAATAAATATAAGGCAATATTAAAAGTTATGCAAAGACAAATCCATAATAAATTCGATAAATCGAAAGCTAATTCTTCACCATCATGTCAAGAATCAGAGAGTTCAAATGTTGCATGAAAATCATATAAAAAAAAATATATCTCAAATTTGTTATTTGATTATAAAACTGATTTAATAAAAGAAAAGGTATTAAAAGTTATTAGGGAAACGTAATACAAGCCTCCATTCCAACATAAGGTAGAGCACGGAAGCCATCCATCCTCGGTCACTTGACAAAGGGAACCGCAATGCTTTCTTTTTCTACGGCACGGTTGTCTCGAGAAGATGGCAATTTTCAGCCGATCGACCTTGCAGCTCGACGACACAATTCAATAGGGGAGAGAATTGGTACGGACCAGGTGAGCATATAGCGCTTTCTCTGCACATAGTCAACAGAATTTATTGGTACTAACCGGTGCGTCAAATTTAAATGAAAATCGTGCCCTCTAGTGTAATAATTTATTAATTGCTATATAATAAGTAGCTGGAACCCTGTATTTTCTTAATGCTAATCAAACGACTGTCAACATTAAAAAGGGTTATATAAAGTTAAATTTGAAAGAAAAAGATACAAGTAACTTTAAACGTTACACAATAAGGCCTAATTTCGCAGTTATATGTGTCGGAGACCTAGGGTTCTAACGTCAAGTATACCGCGAATTACCATCCCCAAACGAATGTTGTAGAGCGTTTCGTATTAGTGATCACTCTCTCCACCATTATCTCTGATGATTGTTACCATCATTTAGATTTTTTTTCGGCAAAGTAGCCTTTGGAATCTGTATTAGAGTAGAACATACCCTCATTCATTAACTCACTTAACCTAGAACAGAACTAAATCTGGACTGTGTGTTTTGTCTTTATTCTAAATAAATTTCATACAATTTGGCAAAGGTGCAAAATTCCTGTTTGCTCACATTTTTTGTTTTTCGCGCAAAAAAAGTCGTACCTCTAGATTTTGATAGTGGACGTACCAGAAGCGAGTAATTTGAGACAGACTTGCTAAGAAACTCGATGAGACGACACGGGCGCGTTGTCGTACGTCTTAACCCGGTCGCAATATTTCTAAACTAAAAACTTCATTGTGAAGTCCTCTCGTATCAACCTTCTACAAAGTTACATAACCCGTAATTGGGAACAGCATAATCCGCAGCGCGTGTGTAAAGCAGGGTCCCTGCAGGAGTGCACTTATGGAATCATTGGGTAAGTCCTTTTTATCATTATTTAGAGGTTGCGCCGCAAAGTAAATACAGTCCACTACCGCGCTATACATTACGTATTAGCCAACGCAAAACATTTTGGTCCTTCGAGCCGGATTTCTTATTTTGTTCTGGTGCTAAAAATTGATTAACTGGTTAATTATTGTAATTAATCGATTAATTGAAAGTACCTATTTTATTTGACTTTTTCATTTTGTTGGAATTTGTTCGCGGGTTATACATTGTTCTTAGCAAAGAATTGCAAGTGTATTAATTATTCTAGGTTTGTGTTTTTAGACAAAATAAAACATAAAAGGCATAAATTATTGTAATTTGGCCAGTAGAACGAAAACATTTTTATCATAAAAGCCATAGAAGTTGTAAATTGAACCTCAAAAGCAAAAGAAAAAATAAAAAACTTGTTTATTTGAACATAAACATTCCAAGCTTGAAATTCTTTCTTTTTTTTGCCCAAATGCAAATTCAGGAAAAGAACGGATTTTGCTAGATAGTAGGTACATTTTCTTTTTCGTGGTCCCATTCGATTTAATTTAATTTAAATTTGATTTCAATTTTTTTTTGGCAATATGTCAGAAGATTTAACAATTCTCACTGCCCAACGCAAAATTCTTATCAAACGAATTTCTGAAGTCTACGATATTGCTAATAAAGCGATTGCAGATGAGACAACGCAAGAATATTTTAAGACACGCTATGAGGCTATTCCCTCTTATTATCAAGATTTCGAAAAAATTCACATGACAATAGTTTTTCATAAGGATATGTCTGAGGACAAATGGGATGGCGAAGAAGAAATTCCAAGCGAAATAGATGAAAAGTATTATACTACGAAGAGTATCTTCAATCAATTAATTAAAAATGAAGCAATCGCTAATGCGAGTGTCAATATGACAATGTCGCAACCGCTAGCTTCACCCACTGCCGCTTTGCATAACTTTGCTCCGACTATAAATGTTAATTTGCCCAAGTTAATCCTACCTGTATTTGAGGGTGACCTTAGGCAATGGCCAACGTTTTTTGATTTGTTTCAAAACCTAATTCATAATAAAGCTGGCTTATCAGATATAGAAAAGTTCCAGTATCTCCTCTCTTTTATTAAGGGGGAACCGCTAAAGTTAATTAAAGCTATTCCAATAACGGAAGCAAATTACAAAATTGCCTATACAACCCTAGTGAGTCGCTACCAAAATAAAAGATTACTGGCAACCACCTATTTAACTGAAATATTGAATTTCCCTAAAGTTTCGAATGGGTTTAATTTACGCAATATTTTTGATTCCTTTATGGAAAATTTAGACGCCCTTTCTCTCTTACGATTTCCAGTTGTACATTGGGATTTTATTCTTCTGAATTTATTACTTAAAAAACTGGACGTTGAGACAGTACAACGTTTTGAATTAGCCCATGCTCAATTCGATATTCCAACCTTTAATCAGTTGAAGTTATTTCTTACAAATCAATGTAAAGCTTTAGAGACTATGGCTCATTCGAATAAACAAATTTCGCAAACAAAAGGGGCAAATAATAGTCGAGGCGTAAAAGGTGCTCCTGGAAAAGTTTATCCTCATGCATTGTTGGCAAATGCAAGTAACGGCAACAGTCAAACTCAAAATATAGTACCTTCACTCGCATTTTTGGCCCTCTAGGTTTCCTTGCCCCTGTTACATTCGCCCTTAAATTATTGATGCAAAATCTCTGGGTCCAAGGACTCACCTAGGATGATGTGGCTCCCTCTGATATCGCGAAAACATGCAAAAAATATAAGGCCGATCTTCCCTGTTTGTCAATTTACGCATCCCTAGACATTGTTTTATTTCCTCATATGTTTCGATTGAGCTCCACGGTTTTGGAGATGCCTCCAGCCTAGGATATTCAGCGTGTATCTATTCACGTTTTGTTTGCTCTAACCAAAAAATTTCTACTTTCCGTGTTTATGCAAAAAGCAAAGTTGCTACGTTAAAACGTATTTCACTTCCTAGACTCGAACTTTGTGAGTCTTTGTTGGCCGCAAAATTACTCAAATTTGTCTTGGCGACTTATTCAGACGTTAACTTTACGCGGATTTACGCTTGGTCGGATTCTATGGTCTCACTCGCTTGGATTCGCTCGCCGGCATTTCGATGGAAAACTTTCGTAGCCAATCGAGTCAGCCAAATCGAGGATATCGTGCCTCCTGAAAACTGGAACCACGTTGCCTCGGAATTTAACCCCGCCGACTGCGCTACTCGGGGCATGGTACCCTCTGAATTATGTGACGCTTCTTTGTGGTGGCACGGTCCCGCATGGTTACTGTTGCCGCAGGAAGTGTGGCCTGCATCAAAGTTTGAACCCGATTCAAAGCCGCAACCAGAAGTTCTCGCCGAAGAAGGAAAATTAGTGTGTGCTATCACTAGGGAAATTGATGGTGTTTCCAGGCTTTTAGGTGAACGTTCTTCGCTCCCAACCATTTTAAGGATATTCTCGTAGTGCCTTCGGGTTATCCAAAAAATGCGTCATGAAGCCACTATTTCGACTAATACTTTCACAGATGTTGAATTGCATAATTCCCTAATGACGCTAGTGAAATATACTCAAGGGATGGTGTTTAGTGAAGATATTGACAATCTGTCAAAGGGTCGTCGCTGTTCAAATCAGCTTAAAAAACTTTCTCCTTTTCTAGATCAACTTGGTATTCTCAGGGTGGGCGGTCGTTTAGTTCATTCCAAACTTGCATTTGAACAAAAACACCCTGCCTTATTACCAGCTCAACACAGATTGACCGATCTTATAATTCAGGACTTTCATGAAAAATTTCTCCATTGTGGAAAACAAACGTTGAACTACTTAATTTTACAACATTTTTGGATTCTATCTGCGAAACGAGCAATCACTCGAGTAACTTCTGATTGCTTAAAATGTTTCCGAGTAAACCCTCCAATCATGCAACCCAAAATGGGTGATTTACCCTCCTTTAGGGTCACTCAGATAAAACCCTTTCAATGTTCCGTTGTCGACTTTGGCGGTCCCTTTTTTATTACCCTCACTCGAGCTCGAGGTGCCAAATCTCAAAAGGCCTATTTATGTCTGTTCGTATGCTGCGCGACAAAGGCACTTCATTTCGAACTTGCCTCAGGTCTGACCACCTCTGCTTTTCTTGCTGCCTTGAGACGATTTCTAAGTCGACGCGGTAGAGTTTCGGTGATTCATAGTGACAGTGGCACCAACTTTGTTGGCGCCGCTAAATACCTCCATGAAGTGTTTGCCGAAACTGCCCATGAAGAAAAAATTGATTGGCGATTAAACCCCCCTGCTGGACCTCACTTTGGAGGATTATGGGAAGCTGGTATCAAAAGTGTCAAATTTCATCTGGTCCGTCTTATCGGTGACCAAATCCTCTCGTACGAGGAACTGTACACAGTGCTCACCCAAGTCGAAGCGGTCTTGAATTTCCGTCCGCTTTCTGCGTTAAGTACGGATCCCAATGACCTCTCGAGTTTGACCCCGGGTCATTTTTTAACTCTGGCTCCATTATCTACTATCCCTGATCCCGATTTGTCCGCCATAAGCTTAAATCGTTTGAGTAGATGGCAACTACTTCAACATTTTCCCCAACAATTCTGGAAACGTTGGCACCGCGAGTACTTACATACTCTGCAACAGCGCAACAAATGGTTTCATACTAATCCAAGCCCAATTAAGGTTGGAACCTTAGTAGTTCTAAGAGATGAACTCACTCCACCCCTCAAATGGCGACTTGGACGCATAACTGAAACTCATCCTGGTCCTGACGGTATTATCCGTCTGTATATGTATAGATAAATACTTATATCTCTATTCTTGTAGAGGTATATATATATATATATTTTTTTTTTCTCTCGTTAATTTTATTTTAATTTTAATTTAACAAAAGAATTTTATTTATTTTTTTTTGTTCTTGGGACTCTATAGTGCCAAATTGGCTTGAAAAAGAAAAAAAAACACTTGCATGTTTTTGGTGGGCGGTAATGTTTCGTCTTTATTCTAAATAAATTTCATACAATTTGGCAAAGGTGCAAAATTCCTGTTCGCTCGCATTTTTTGTTTTTCGCGCAAAAAAAGTCGTACCTCTAGATTTTGATAGTGGACGTACCAGAAGCGAGTAATTTGAGACAGACTTGCTAAGAAACTCGATGAGACGACACGGGCGCGTCGTCGTACGTCTTAACCCGGTCGCAATATTTCTAATCTAAAAACTTCATTGTGAAGTCCTCTCGTATCAACATTCTACAAAGTTACATAACCCGTAATTGGGCATAATCCGCAGCGCGTGTGTAAAGCAGGGTCCCTGCAGGAGTGCACTTATGGAATCATTGGGTAAGTCCTTTTTATCATTATTTAGAGGTTGCGCCGCAAAGTAAATACAGTCCACTACCGCGCTATACGTTACGTATTAGCCAACGCAAAACACAGTTCTTTCAGTTTTTTTTTTTCGGATACGACACATGCCTTCATCATTATCCGGATTTTTTTCTCACTCATGCCGCAATTGTATAGTCATTACGGGCCCCTAATACATAAAGCGCTAGCAATTTTAGGAACCTCTTTGATGCAAATTTTAGCTAACAAAACCATCACATTTATGGAACATTTTCTTATAACCTTTTTGATAGACAATTTTATGCAATATTTTTGGAAAAAAAAATATGGAAAACCTAATTCAGGGGCACTTGCCTCTCCCTTGTCTGCTCTAAAAAAAAAAAAACGCGGAAAAATTGGTCGATATAACTTCCTTTATTTGATGCTACACAACAATTAACATCTCAAAATAAATAGAGCGAAGGCTTGTATAGCGAAATAGCTAGTTCGCACACTGGTGTCATGGTGACACATACCTGTCAGGAAACCAAAAATAATTAAAATTCACCTACCTTTGATTCAGAATGCAATTTTGGCTTCGAATTATCGATATTTAAATGGAGTTGTAGAAAAAAATTTTTTTGCAACTCGGGCGCGAAATACTTTGGTGATCTAATCAGATCTCGATCACCAAAGTAGCATTTCGCGCACTAGATACAAAAATAACTATTTTGTATCTAGTGCGCGAAATGCTACTTTGGTGATCGAGAACTGATTTTTTTAAACGAGGCGCAGCCTAGTTAAAAAAATAGTCGAGATCAACTAAGTATTTCGTGCAAGAGTTGCAAACAATATTTTGCCTACAACTTCATTTAAATATCGATCATTCGATGCTAAAATTGCATTTACAATCAAAAGGCAGGTGAATTTTAACTATTTTTGGTTTCCTGTCAGGTAACAGGTATTTGTTACCTGAGTGTGCGAACTAGGCACTTCGCACACTGGAGAAGCATTTCGCGCACGGCGTCATGGGAACGTTAAAAAATCCATTCCTGGAAAAAAAAAGTGTCACTTCGCCAATTGTCATCAGTGTGCAAACATCATCTTTTTTTGACAGTTGTAGAAAGAATTAAATTATTAATTCCATTTTTCCAATTTTTTTTTTTTTAAATTGTAAATCTCAAACTTTGATACAAAATTTTAATTATTTAAGCATAAATGATAAACGAATCAGAAAATTCCAAACAGCAGCATCTGTAATCAATAGGTTTCTTCTTCATCTCAATCGTCCTCACGTAGGACCTATTTCAGTAAAGTTAACTAGCTCTAGCTCATCTCCATCTTCAAACTCATCTGTATGATAGCTTTCCATAACATCGGTTAGTTCAGTCGGCAACAAATCCTCTTTAATCCAATCAATCTTCAGTTGTTCATTTTCCAATTTCCAGCCATGTCCTATTGGACTAAGTGTTATGGTTTTAGCCATGTGGGCATTATTCGATATGTACTGGTAATTTATATGAATGATGTGGTTTTCAGTGAAGCTTTGCAAGGAGGTAGTAGACTCAATTCAACACCTCGTGTATTTGGCAAAGCAGAGGTCACTGTGGGAGAGTATTTTTGTGTGAACAAATCGTATCGTATCTGTGTACCCTTTATCACTCTACAAGTGCCAGACGAATTTCTCTAGGTCTCTCTGTAATAATTTTAAGTGATGATCCTAATGACCTAAGGATAGGCACGAATTTAGAACATTCTTCTAATTTAGATTTCACCGACATTATTCCACGACGAACAAAAGAACTGGTACTATCACATCCGGATAATGCATGCATATTCAAAATAGCATGGCTCTTTGCTACACGTGAATCCGCAGAAATGGTGAATGTCCCTTCGTTTGTTTCCTACTCCTGTATCAAACAGAAACACATTTTCAATTTCGTTCGCGTACCTTAAGAGCAACCTAAAAACATCTGTGTCTGGTGACCTTATTCTGGGTCTATGTCAATTCGTCGTAAGTCAATTCGTCGTACGTCAATTCGTCGTAAATTAAATTCGTCGCATACGTCAATTTTTAGTAGTCAATTCGCCGTATACGTCAATTCGCCGTAGAGTCAATTCATCGTAAACGTCAATTCGTCGTATTGCTAATTCGTTGTAGAGGTAATTTGTCGTATACGTCAATTCGTCGTATTACAGTTGTGATGGTGAAATGTATAAATTTACACTTTTTTAATCAGAGAGTACCAAAATTACCGATGATAACCCGGTTAGTTTGGGTTACTTTCCAATTTTAGTCAGTTGCAAACTAACCCAAACTAACCAGGTTATTATCGGTAAGTTTGATAATTTATGATTAAAATTGCAAACTATAAACACGTTGGCTACCACATGAGTCACCAGTGATGCATACGTCATAAGATTGTTGTTCCTTTGATGCCGACAGGGATGTTCGACCCAATTTACCCCAATACGAGCTAGTCGACGTTACTTTACGACGAATTGACTGTACGACGAATTGACGTATACGACTAATTGACTTCACGACGAATTGACGTACGACAGATTGATTTACGACGAATTGACGGTGACCCCTTATTCTGGTAGGCGATTTATTTCGATGAGACTGAGAAGTATGGAATCAATGTAAAATAATTTTGATACAGGAGTTGGAAACAAACCAAGGGTCATTAATTTGATTATCATTTCTGCGGATCTACATGTAGCAAAGAGCCATTCCACACGGTGTTGAATTGAGTCTACTACCTTCTTGTTTGCTTCACTTGAAAACCACATCCACGTGTAAACTACCAGCGCTACATATGGAATAATGCCTACATCGTTAAGCCCATAACACCAAGTCCAGTGGGACATGGCTGGAAATTGGAAAATGGACAACTGAAGATGGATTGGATTAAAGGGGATCCGTTGCCGCCCGAACTAACCCGAAGATGAGTTTGAATATGGAGATGAGCCAGAGCTAGTTAACTTTGATATACTACAAGAGGACGATGAAGATGAAAAAGAAACCTATTGATTACAGATGCTGCTGTTTGGAATTTTCAGATTCGTTTTTTATCATTTATGCTTACATAATTTTTTTTTATTTTTCTCAAATGGAATTAATAATCTTAATTTCCAGCTATTTTCCCAATAAAAAACCATGAAAAACTAAGAAAGAGATTCCTTTACAATATATAGTTTATAAACACCCCTTCTCCACCAAAAAAGTTCATTGAAATGTGAATACATTTTTAAAAATCAATTTTTCCGTATTTTCATGGTTTTCCACATTTTTCCGGGTTATGCTGTAGTTGAAATGAGGCAAACAACTAAAACCTTGAACTACATGGCAATACCAATAAAAAAATATGTGACTCACAAATTCCTACGGTGAGGGGGGGGGATGGTTTCATATTTGTGGCTCATGGTCTAGAACTATCTGTGTATTGTAACGAAGCTACATAATTTTCCGGGTATTTTAATGATTGATACCGCGGTTCTAAGTTAATTACTTCGGCCGGATTAATTCTACATGATAATTAATTTAAATAATATTTTGCGCGTGACCTTGCTTGAAAACGTACGATCCAATAGAACCGAACGCCGAACGCATCACGGATTCGTCCCTATCGCAGTGTCTCGGACTTTTCCACCGCCGCTCCCACCATCGCCGTACGACGACCGATAATAAAATGAGGCGCGCGGCCACAATTGGGGACTCTTCTTCTTCTGTTCACAGGTACCAGCAGCCCAGACCACCAGCGATTAGACCACCGACCACCGAGGTAAGCCGCTGGCTTTGGTTCCGCTCCGACGTCGTCAGCGCCGTCGCGACGCCTCAGTAAATCGTACGATCTGGGTGAGTGTGACTACTTTTTATACAGTGATATACACG
This sequence comes from Ceutorhynchus assimilis, assembly GCA_917834065.1. NCBI lineage: Eukaryota > Metazoa > Arthropoda > Insecta > Coleoptera > Curculionidae > Ceutorhynchus > Ceutorhynchus assimilis. The sequence continues at coordinate 21,109,588 of OU892279.1, forward strand.
GACTGAATATGGGGTTACGGCCGTATTCTGCCTGTGACGGACAATGGGGGTTACGTGCTTACCGTTTACAGGGTGGCACCCCTTGTCCTTATATCAATGTATATTCAGTATTCTTCACTTCACACAGATCGTTTCTTTCGTGCGTGATGCTCTTGCTATACAGGGGGATATACGGATTGAATGGGGTTACGTGATGGACCGTTTACAGGGTGGCTCTCTCTGTCTCTATGCCTTTGTATACTAAGATACGTCATGCACCCCGCACAAATCGCCTAAAAAGGCCAAATCACCAACACGGACGGCTGAAGGAGCTGGATCCCCCCGAGAGTGCATGGACCTGCAGAGCTTTTCACCCCCGCGTACCGTTACCGTCCCGTATAAGCTTTCGCGTACCTTTTATCATTTTCATTACGTATTGCATCTATTATTTTTCGACCTAATAAACTTAATTTGTTGGTTACATTTTTGTGTTTCATTTTGGGGATGCGCATATTGACCTCTGGTTTTCCGTCTCCACTGTGCTACCTGGAGCACGTGGGCCCTTAACCACTATAATCCTAAGGGTGGCGCCCGAGTTTTCCGAAAACCCCTTAACCCTCCGGAAAACTAAAATAGCGCTACAGTATAAATGTTCTAAAATTGACAAATAATCTTATGCAAGAATTCGCCTGAAAGCAGCTCTTGCATGCTAGTATAACATCAACTAAGAAATAGTTTTCTTTTATCTATCTACAACCGTGCGGTAACTAAGGTATGTCACACGATTTTGCGTGCGGCAAGTACCATATGACCACAGTGCATGATGTAAGCTGTAATATTATTACCGCACGCTGTACATATAGTATATTGATTGAGGTATCAATTACCTACCTTCAACGACCTATTCTACTCGTCCACTGTCATGTCCTTGTCGTGACATCTTTCAGATATTTTGTTACCGCACGGTTGTAGATAAAATACTGTATGAAATACGTAAGGTAATAAGGTTATTACCGCCCTTCGAGATTGCAAACCTTGCCTCACCGGCTCGGTTTGCAAATTTCTCTCGCGTGCGGTAATAACCGCACTTATTATATACCTAAAATACTAATAAAAATGATGAAAGCCTAATTTATGACTGGTAATTTTTTAGAACGCAATATAAAACAAGCCAGGTGTCTGTAATTTGGGCGTTCATGTTATTTTTTCATTGAAGACTGATTGCCAGTATCGCCTACAACAATCTCAATTCATATTTATTTATAGCCTCTTGGAACGAAATGTCCGAGTAACATCTTTATTAGGACACGTTGACAGCACGCGAGCTTTTTCGCTAATCAGTCATAGTCACGTATATAAGACATTTTTCATCAGTGTTGTAGTAATTTAGAACGACAGATAACATTTTTATTATAAGGCGCTAATACCATTTTAATTATTATGCCATCCATCAATAGTTTGAAAAATCACCCAAGTGGTAAATCAATTAAACACAAACTAGACGGACAAAAGCTAAATTATAAAATTAATTATTCGCGTAGAACAATCCAAACAAAAACTGATAAATTTAATTTACCCTGACGGATTAATTGCCATTTATTTAAATCAAATCACCCCCAGCGCTACACAATGGGCCACTTCCCATATCTGTTTAGCATTTGCCAGGCAGGGTCCGATAACGGTCCTGCCTGACCCTGCCTGAGTTAGTTTAATCGTTTAATTCTCCTGCTATAAAAAGCCAATATATTTTTCTGTCTGTTACAAAAATTTAATTTAATTTTAATACGCGTAAAGGATGCGATTTTTTTTTAGCATGGCAATTTAGTGTTTTTTAGGAACAATTGTGTGCTTTATTAAATTTTTAAACCAAAAAGGCTCCCTTTTTTGTAATTCATACAATTTAATTTTGTTTTGTCAAAGGAAACAACAAATCATGGATGAAATAGGTCTCTCAGTATAATATGTATAAAGAGAAACCCTTTTCATCTTATAACAAGTTGTGGTATCCCGGATATGACTTTTGGAGGAAGAAGACCGCTTTCACTTTTTTCATAAATTTTATATTTTCTATCATCCTTTTGTGCCGCGGAGCAGTGCGAAAACGCAATTTAACAGAAAATTAAACTTTTTGTTTGTGAAACAAGCAAACACCAAGAAACGGACAACTTTTCTGTTAACGAATAAAGTTAAAGAGAAAAGAAAGTTTTACACTGGAAATCAATGGAAATTACTTTTTAAGTTTCAGCGACGGAAGACGTTATTGTATACTTAGGGATATCACTTAAGGGCGGCGCTTTATCTTCTTTGGAAAAATTTTACATTGATACTACTTTGAGGAATAATTTAAGCTCGAAGTCGTTGAACTTTTTATCGAAAGAAAAACTTGACTTAAGGTTACTTTATTGTAGAAATTTAAAAATAAAGTCAATATTTTATGTACCCAACTCTGGCTGAAAAACTTTTATTTTCAAAATAAATTGGGCTATTTAATAAGGGGCAAAGGCCAAAACTGATTAATCAATTTAGCATAGCTGCCGTTTAGCAAGTAGTAAGGCTTGGCTTCAAAGTTGTTCAATAATTTAAACCTTATTTCAATGCAATGTCACTGTGATAATCTCGTTGGTTAGAAATCTAATAAATTAATTATGTACAGCCCATTCACTTGCAATTTGCTGAATCGTTTAGTCTGTCTACAAGAAGAACGGCACAATTTTTAATTTTTCGATTGTGGAACTTGGCTAATTACGGTGCAGAAGTCTTCTAAAAGGGTACAGGTAAATTCGCCCCAATGACCATGAGTTTCAAAAGGTCTACTTTGGCCGCTCAGGTATAACAGGTAATTTCGCCCCAAACACCCTTACTTGATGGTGGTCACTTAGAGAAAGGATGATCAGGTATAATAAATAAATAAACAATTACACTATGTTTTTTCTTTAATCTGGGGGTGGAATTTCCTAAACTGGTGTATGATTTTATTAGGTACTACCTTCTATTTGATACAAATTCATCGTTATTTAAAAGCTGTCAAAGATAAAAATGTATTCTTATTTGAACTCCGTCAAAGAATATCGAAGTATCAGTGGTTCACTATACGGAAATATAGTAAAAATTCGTGACTATGGAAATGACGGTAAAAGTAATAACCAACAACCGAGGAAAGCAAATGCTTGTTGTGAACGATTTTCATGGACAGTTAAAAACTAGTGATGAGAAAATGTGGAAATGCATAGAGAGGCAGTGTAACTATATAGCTTATACGTTAGGACACATAGATGAACTTTCTTCAATCACTGTGAATCGAATGCCCTAATACCTCAGGTAGCGTGGGGCGAAATTATTGGAATTTATTTTGGTTTAGTTTTGAACTGGCGCGAAAATACCTATTTTTTTCCTCTTTTAATTATCATGGGGCGAAAATACCAACACCCTTCAAAAAGGGTTATCCGTATATCTTCCCTATATCTCGCAAACGCTAGAAAGTAAGGGAAAAAGTTTTGTACGAAACTTGTGAATAGAGAAATAAATTGTGAAAAAGATCTCTATATCTATTATTATTATTTTTATAAGATAGCAGGGATAGAATTGAAAGGCGGCATTACTGGACGCCATTTTTAAATTAAGTTTTTGGAAATGGTAGTATGTCATAGGATAGTTTCAATTATTTTCTATTTGCCGTTGGAAAAAAATTGTACTTTAATTTAGTGCAACAAAGTCTTCTAGATTTAGGAAAACAAGAACAGTATTATGCCGTGGCGCCATCCACGGAAATTGCGTACCTAAGCATTTCTGCCAAATTTTTACCTTCCAAATCCGGCAGTAATCATTTTTAATATCTTTTGGTACAAACATTTGAATTAATATTATCCAGAAATTAGCATTTTAATTTTTTCGATATGTTGTTTGGTTATTATTTTTCCAGGGAATGACTACCCTAATATTATGGCTTGACCGTCTGGGGTATCTAGCCAAAACTAATTGTATGGCAATGTTTGACTCAGTGTCTTCTCAATTCTTCTCAGTTTTCTCAAGTTTTACTATGATTTGTTTTCTAGAAGAGGAATTAGTTAACAGATAGCACAACAAAGGATAGAATCTACTCGTTCCCGGACGACTGGGAAGCTTTATAACATAAAGAAATGTCGTCTCGGATTAAGAAGGATTATTATGAAATATCAGGATAATTTATATACTATATAGAGAGTTATAATTCTAATTTTTCATTTTTCAGGAAGTCCAATATTAGTTTATTTGTTGTGAGTTGGGAATTGAATAGAATTGAGTCAAGTGAAATTGGCGTTTGCATATTATTAGCAACAAGAATATCATTTAGGTTAGGCTGTAGGTTACGGCATTCAAATAACTTATGAATCAGAGTGTCCTCTTCCCCTCACTCACATGCTGAGCTTTCCTTGATACGCAGCCTGTTTAGGTGTTGACCAGTTAGACAGTGTCCAGTTCTCGTCCTGATTATCGTAGTTATGTGTCTTCTATTTATGTATTCCATATTAGTGAACCAAGGTTCCTTTGGGAAAGTTTGATAAACCAGTATTTTACTTCTTTTCTCCTTAGTAATTTCTTCCACATATTATTCCAAATTTCTTCATGGAGTTTCTTCATTTTAGGTTTCACATTTCACATCCAATTGTATTGGATATGAGACCCTAAGATTTCTACCTAGATTAGCCAATTGGTCTGCTATCGTGTTGCCTCTGATGTTTGAGTGTCCTGGGATCCAGAGTATTTTTATGTCAAAACCATTTTCATTTGGTTCCATTATTTGTTGTTTAGTCATTGCTATTATGTGATCTAGATTTTTATAATTTATACCATCCAATGCTTTCACCGCGCTTTGCGAGTCTGTCAAAATTAAGCTCCTGTTCATGTTTTCCTCCAAACACACAGCCATAGCTTTGTGTATTGCTACTGTTTCCGCTGTGCAGATCTGAGTAAAATTGGGTAGTCTTGACGAGAATGCGTAATTGACCTGTGAGCAGTAAACACCAAACCCTGCTTCATTTGTGCTTTTTTCCATACTTGCATCTGTGTAAAACTGATAATAATGATTAAACTTCTCATCTATTATTTCCACAAATTTTCCTCTAGTATCTATATCTTGTTTGTTGATGTCCGTTCTACAGGTTGGTATTTTGCCTATTTGGTATTTATATTCAAATTCAAACCTGGACTGTGTTTCATATTTCTTTATTGTCTCTTCCAGTTCTTCCAGTTCCCCACATTTCTGTAGCAGGTATGGGATTTCTCTGTTAGTAAAATAACATCCATTTCTATCTAGCACCCTGAACTCCCTAATTAACAATATAATAGGGTTGTTCCTTATTTTCATGTTCTTCAGTAGTAATTTTTGGGTTAGCGATTTTTTTCTTACCTCGAGGGATTGCCCCTAAAGGACGCCTCTGAAAATCGGTTTTTTGTTGATAACTTTCAAAATGCTTCGTGTATTTTTTTTTTCTTTTAATATGATGGATACTAGATAAGACCACTTGAAATGGACCCTTTCAAACACACTTGACCAATCTAGTTTGCCAGGGACGGACTAGCTTTAACACAATAATGCTCCTTTTTTCTACACCCTGTATGATAGAGGCATAGCAATAATATTTTTAGATAGTTTCAACCTTGAAGAAAAAAGGTACTCTTATTCGATGTCGAAAAAATGATCTGGTTTCGAGAAAAATCGGTTTTTGTTTATTAATGGTTTTATATTAAAAAAATTTGTATGTCGACTCAACATGAGCTCCTTCTAATCTTATGCATTCCATACCTATTTTAATGAAAGATTGTTCGACCCTCGACAATGCTTCAATATTAGCCTTATTTCACGTCAGTCAAAATTAATCTTTTCTACTGATATTTCCTCATTGTATTTTCAAAGTTATTAACAAAAAACCTATTTTCAGAGGCGTCCTTTAGGGGCACGTAACTTCTTAGGGGGGGCCATAGGATTTTTTTTTATAGAAAGTTGTCATGTTACTTTTTTGTGTTCTATCCTTATCCGAGAGACTGCCCACATATTCTGGGACACCCTGTATGCACACTATTTTTTGTGCAACTATAAAATTCTGCAAAAAAACTCTATGGATTTGACAAGGATTTGGCACATTTTGCACGTACGGTGTGTGCAGCGGTCGAGAAAGCTCATTTCGCGGACGGTTGCACAAAAACTAATTTTATGTTGCCACAAAACTTAAAAAACAAATCAAAACAAACTGTGAAATTAGAGGTTATGTTATTTATCAGCAAACATTAGACAACGCGACGTTGCCAAACTGAATGTCGTGAGTTCTTAATACTAAAATGTCGTCAGGGCATAAATGTTTCTTCAAAGCTTCAGAAACTCTTGTTCTACAACTGAAAGTACTAACAATTAAAAAATTATATTAATTGTATAATTGTAGTCCAAAAATACAACAAAAAACTAAACAGGGTGTCCTGAAAAGAGCGTAAAAGCTCTCCCCTACGTAGTAGGGGGTCCTTAAAGTAACCCTGGAAAAATAATTAGAAAAATCCTTCTCGACCATTCGTGGAAATATGAAGAGGTAAATGTGAAAATTCAACTTCCCTATTTTGGATTTATGCATTTATTTTTTTTATTTTTTTTTTCTTCAAATTGCAATATTTCGTATAAAGTGTTAGGTTTCTTTTGTTGATTCATTACATAATAGTTCATATCACATCACTTTGGATGTCGATTTGGCCGTTCAGAAATTTTATGAGATCCTACTCGATGGTATAGGTATCTTGTAACGCTCTTTTGTCGAAACAAAAGAATGCTCATAATAGTGCTCGACTATGCTCAGTGGTTGTATAGCTTGGGGTGGTCCTTGGTGTTGGTACAGTAGAGAGAGGGCGCCACTAGTTTGTATAAAATTATTTTGATTACCAAAGAATAGCCAAACTAGACACTATTCGAATAATTAGTTATTGTTTAAAAAGATAAATGCAAAAATCTAAAAAGGTAAAATAAATCCAATACCTATCTGACATTTAACCCATTCAATAAAAACACAAGTTTTGGAATTCTAAAAACAATAATTTATTAACCAAATGTCGAACTTGTTGTTCATTAAAAATTTGTTGACAGGATGGCGAACTGTTGTTCAATTATTCAAAGGAGAATATTGTTCAGTATCCAAATTTTTTTTTAAAAAAAGTTAAGCGACTTTCCAAAAGCAAAACTTGATTTAAATAGGCATATAAAAAGATTGAAATTTGAAAATAATTAAATAGATATTTACGATGAATATTACCTAAGTATAAATATTGAAGTGAAAATATAATTAAACTCTAATTTTTGACTCAAAGTCAATCAAATCAATAAAAAAAAACAAATTGAAAAATTCAGAAAGGTAAATAATCCCTAGGGAGTTATAAATGCCAAAGACAGGATATATGAAATCCAGTATATCGGGGAGAGCACTACCGTCTTACCTGTGATTAAATTCAAAAAAATGTAAACATAAAACTTAACTTTGACTACCTAAAGATTTTACATTGGTTTATCTTGTAGAACTACCACCTTATTGATTTGAAATTAAAAGGTAAATTAACCTTTTAAAAGTTAATGAACCCACAATATATTATATCGATCAGTACTCGATATAAAGGAAATAAAATTTATAATAATTATAATAATGCATACTTATTGGATAATAAATAATTATTGAGAAAACGGTAATAAAAGTAAATATCTGATTATGATAATGATTAATTAATTAAATTAATAATTATATTTAAACTGTAGTTAGCTATTCTAGCCAAATACTACTATACGGTAAACGAGTTGGTAATTGAATTTACAAAGATAATAATAAACTAATCAAGCGAATCGATAAGAGGCGACAAAGAAAAGGAGAGTTACGGTAATCAATATTTACAAAGATATTAATTAGCTAATAAAGCTAATCGATAGGGGGCGATAAAGAAAAGGTAAGTTACGGTAATTAATATGGCACATTCAAGAGACCCATAGGTAAATAATTATACAAGCCTGGACGGAATCCTTGTAATTTTAAACCTCGGAAGTTTTCACAAATTAAAGATCTAGAAGTACCAAACTGGCTGCAGACAACCAAATAATGGTTGGGGATCAACTTCTTACCGGACTCCAACATTCCTTGAAAAGGGGACCCAGATTTACTCTGAGGTGCAGAACAGCATGGTCTCAAATTTGTCAATTTTCACTTGGATAAGTGCAGTCACGGATTTTTCGTCCTGCCCAAAGTGCCTGAATGAATTAAGGAAATATGAGGACTCATTCATAAGAGAAAAAAAAGGAATTCACATACCTGAGCGGCCGATAGTTAACCTCACTTTCAAAATCTTCACAAAAATCAACAATCGGTTGATTTTCCAAGAAACTTTCTAGCAGACACGATTAATCTCTCTTCTGGCTAGTCAATTTACAAAACTATGGGACTTGATGGCCAAAAATAAAGACAAAATTTTAAGATTTTTAAGATTAAAAATCTGGACGACCTTTTCGGTCCAAGACAAAAGAGAAAGAGGGCAAGTCAAAAGTACCCAAATTGGTTCTGTCCTTTCTTTCTTGGTCTGTCGAGCCTGTCGAAATTATAGAAATGACAGCGTTACAGGTTTCTCGGAAATAACCTTAAAAACAGAATTTTCTGTATTAGGTTAAGAAAACTAGTCAGAAGAATCATAGATGTCGCTAGGTGTACGAAATAGTACTTTTAAATGAGTCCAAAATATATGAAAATAATTAAGAACCATAAATATATCGTTGTGACATTTCAAATGTTACAATCTATGTCCCAAAAAGGACTGTTATAGGTCAGAAGTATCCCTGATGGTTGGACAAAGATCTTCGTAAACTTATTGCCAAAAAAAAAACAGATTGCACAGAAAATTTAAGAGATCTTGTTTGCAAAGTGATTATGAGGCCTATTCAAACATAAGGCGGGAAGTCAGGTTCCGGACTGACTGAATTGTGTTATTTAACGTTTAATTTTGAAGCGGAACATCTTATTCCCGAAAATAAAACATTTTTGGTCATACGTGAAGAGCCTAACAGGTGTTTCTGGTCTGCCCAGCATAATGCAGTACACTAGTCAACCACTCACTAATTCTAGTGATATTGCTGATGCGTTTGCCTCGCACTTTCAGTCCTGTTGTTCAAATCATGAAGATGTGGACTTGTTCAACAACAGCTCTGTGCAGTTTTCTGCCACTTTGTCTTTTCCTATCTTCACTGCAGAGGAAATCACCGAGAAGTTATCATCCTTGGATAAATCTAAGAGAGCAGGCCCTGATGGCATTCCACCCTTATTGTTGATTTCTTGTTGCTCCTCTTTGTAAACCCATCGAGAGCTCTTTTCTAAAGGTCGATGGATACAGGTTACTTTCCTTCCTTATGGAAAAAATCTTATCTTCTTCTCGTTTTCAAGGCGGGTGATAGTTCGGTTGTCAGTAATTACCGTGGAATTTCTCTTCTCTCTGCCATTCCTAAACTTTTTGAGTCGATTCCCACTGATAAAATTTTCTACACATATAGAAACTACATTATTCCTGAACGACATGGATTCTATAAAGGTCGCTCTGCCTGTAATAACCTAGCAGTTTACCAGGTCTTTCTTGTTTCATCCGTTGAAGCTGGCTGTCAGGTTGACAGTATTTATACTGATTTATCTAAAGTCTTTGATAGTATCTGTCATCATTTGCTGATAAAGAAATTGTCGGAGGTCTGGTAATTACATTGAACTGATTGAATCCTACCTATCTCAGCGTCATCAGCTTGTTACTGTTTGTGGTTCTGTATCTTGTGACGTACTTGTGACTTCTGGCGTCCCCCAGGGTTCGCATATCGGTCCTGTGCTCTTTTCGATATTTATAAATGATGTTCCATTGTGTTTTAAAACATCCCAATGTCTCTTATACGCCGACGACCTCAAACTCTTTAGCTCTGTTGGCCCTGATCTCGATGGCTGCAGTCTGATCTTGACAGACTTGTTGTGTGGTGCGAATCTAACTTCCTGTCAATTAATATCTCCAAATGTAAATCTATCTGTTTCCACAAACGTCGGAACCCACTGAATAATTCTTATACGATTAATGATTCAATAATTGAAAATGTATCATCTATTAACGATCTAGGAATAATTTTCGACACTGACCTAACGTTTAATTTGCATATTGATTTGAAGGGTTTTAGGATGCTGGGCTTCATTAAAAGAAATTCTAAGCACATTAGAGATACAAAAGCAATCACTTGTTTGTATAATTTTCTAGTTCGAAGTTTGCTAGAGTACTGTTCTGTGATCTGGTCACCTCGTTACGCTTGTCATGTACAAAGACTAGAAAGGATTCAAAGTAAATTTCTCAAATACCGTTGTATAAACTTCACTTTCCTTATAGTAACGTTCCTTATGACACTAGACTTTTGCTTTGTGGTGTCAAAAGCCTTGAGTGTCGTCGAAAAAATGCCTAATTGTTGTTTCTCTACAAACTTCTCGATGGAGTAATTGCTTGCACTCATCTTCTAAACTTGATAAGATTTTTAATTCCAATAAGACGTACAAGACAAGTGCAGTTATTTTACGAGCGTTATCACAGAACTAACTATGGTCTTAATGCTTTTGTAGATCGTCTAGTTTATAATTATAATAGGTATTTCCACGATTGTGATCTTTTATCTGTTAGTTTGATATCTGTTAAGGGGATGTTGAGAGATTTATAATTTGCATTTCCTGTAGGGAGTGGTTGACTGTGCGACTTCGTTATGTCCTTTGTTGGTTGTGAATCTTTCTTTTTGTTTTATATCTTTGTACCATTTAGAATATTTTATTCTGTAGTGTATTGAATTTGTGAATAAATAAAAAAATAATAGTATATTAAAGTATAAGTGGATATTAAGGTCTTTAAAACACGCGCGATTTTTCGAGCACGACGGCGCAGCCGGAGTGCTCGAAATAGAGCAAGTGTTTTAAAGACCAGTTATCCACGAATACTTTACACTATTTTTTTTTTATTGGTACCTATACGTTCAAATCATAAATTACTAATAGTTCTAGAATGCTAAATTCGTGATATGACATCTGGTATACCTTTCGTTGTCTGACAAATCAATAATTAAAAAGTTGACATTTAGACTTTACCTTTCTTGGGTTGTTGATGTTGTCATGGTAACTTTATTAAAACACGCGCGTTTTTGAATGTTGGATTTAAACACGCTGAGGAGTACTTTAAATAAGTAAAATAGGTTATCAATAAAAAAAAATTGTTGTTTACCTTTAAGGCGCATTATGAAAATTGCAAGATCTCTAAATTACAACAGGAAAAACTGATCTGACAACATTTTTTACTCACCTTCGAATTTTTCAGGTAATTACTTAGGTATTTAATTTAATTCTGTGACAAATTGTCAACGGGATATGTTCAGTGTTGCCAATTTTAATAAACCTCAAAATGCTAATAACTTACTTAAGAATGCCACCAACCACCATCCAGTATTTTTCTGGTGTCCTTGAAGGGTCCTCCACTACGTAGTGAAGAGCTTTTATGCTGTTTTCCGGACACACTGTATAATGCAAGGATAAAAATGAGGTTTTGAAAACAATCTTGGAAATTTACTTATTTGCAGTATATTATTGCTAATTGTAGCGACTGGCGTCATATTTGACGGCATTTGAAATGCTGATGAATTTATATTTTTCGATAAAAATTACCGGCAACTCATACACTCCCGAAAATAGTGCTTAGTTTGTGCTATAGAATCAGAAAAAATGAAAAAATTAAAAAAAAATCACTAAATCTCCCCATCACTGTTTCACCCGATCACATGAGGTTTTCATCAAAATTAGAGTCACATTTGAATCAGGATAAATCTTTTTGCAGATTCGTTTAGAGAATTTAAACACCTTTCAAACAAGAGGTGTCACATGACCTATAGTGCGATTTAAGATTTTGAGGTGGCTAGCGCCGGAAAGGTGGTTCAAGGAGAGCTGAAAATTACCTTGTTTTGGTACCCCCTTCCAATCCTCCCAACGGGCCTTTCTTTTTTTTTTTTAAATCGACTATCGTTTTTAATATATGCACATACTATCGACGGTTTTCGGTGGGACACCCGTACCTATAAAAGGCAAAATATGTATGTGTCCAGAAGGTTCACCTACTTCAAGATGAGCTAGAAACATGAAATTTGGCACAATTATAGAAGTTTGTAATCTCATCAAAAAAAAAAATCTAATTTTTATCATTTTTGTTTCTAATAATATAATGAATGCTACTCTTGTAGTTCATTTTCTAAGATCTTGGCAGATTAGTTATCTGGTTAGAAAACCCGAAAATAAAGTTTAAACTTTTTTTCATGGAAATTAACAATATGAATAATATATTAAATATAAATAGGTATCTACTAACTCAACATGGGCTTAGCCAGCCCTTAATGTACGAGGCTTAGCTCATAGTGCTTTCTACGTACATAATTTAGAACTTAAGCTTCATATGTAGGTGACCATTTACTCAACTCAGTGTGTAATTCGTAATTTGGTGCGAAATACATAATCCACAAAATTGACCGATTTTCAACTTTATGCTTTAGTGCTATGCAAATTATGCTCATACACATGCGTGTGTCATACGTGCAGGTCTAATAGTTATTTATGGTACTAGTGTGTTATGTTGGAGATAAGTCACGCGAGAAAAATTTATATCACGAGGCCGTCAGGCCGAGTGGTATAATTTCTCCGGTGACTTAGAAACCATAACACACAAGTAGCATACAATGTTTTATGCTACAACTGAGAAATAATAACATACGAGCAGCATACAGGAACTGAAAAAACTAAGAGGTATTTTTTGGAAATGAGTCTTCTTTAAAGCAGGATTTATAAATTTTTATTTTATGACGTTTTGCGCTGACGTCATAAGAGATAACCCACTAGTGGGTTATGGTTTATAACACACTAGTGTGTTATTTGATAGTTTACCTGTCTAAGCTGGTACCAATAATGAATCTGATGGTAAATAAATAGATACAGGACGAACATATGAATATTCTTAACTAAAAAAAAAGAAAAAAACGTTTCTCTATTTTTTTATTGTTACCATCGTCAACCTCGGCCAATACACATCATATTAGAATCGGTAGACATCAGGAATATACGAAGAAAGGGAATGTATTTCACTCATCCTTTGTATGAGTAGACCAATAAAGCAGGGAATCTAGATAGAACACCTTACTTTGGCCCAATTTCAGTTTTCTTCACGGTTTAAAAAACGTATGAGGCGCTTATTAGGTTAAGAAAAATAACTTGAAAAATATACTTGGCATCAATCAGTCTGGTTTGCAATGGGCCACTTTCACGTGCCGGGAATATGGCAAATTATGATATTTTTGGACGCAGATACAGCCGATTTTGACATTTTTGTTGCCACATATAGAAATGCGAAATTTAAATGAGTTTATAACGATTATACCTATCCTTTTTTTTTATAATGTAGTAAAGGACGAAAATAGTTCTCAAGAGTATTTTCAATTGTTTGGGTAGGATCGGAAAAAGAAAACGCAGAAGTCTGGTTTTTAAAAATGTCGACGTTTCGCAAAATTTATTTGCATCTTCCGGACACTGTAATGATAAACAATAAAAGGGTTCTTTACAAACTTAGATGATGAACTACAAAAATACAAAAGACAAACAAAAACAAAGTTATCCTCTGATTTCGCACTACATTACTTGAATAAATATTTCATAAAAACAGAAAAAAAATAGCAGAATTACATGAAACCTTCAAATAAATTATACATATATAAATATATATATATATATATATATTGTAAGTGGGGAGAGTAGCATCATAAAACATAGAAAAAATACTTATAGTTAACAAAAGGTAGAGAAATTGACTTGATTACTTACATTTAAATTAGACTTTCCTTGTCATTGTTGTTCAACAGATTCACATAGGTATAGAGGATTCTCGAAAACATAGTTAATAATAAAAAAAAAAAAAAAACACACAATTACGTAGCACAACAATAACAATTTAAAATTTAAAAAAGCAAAAACAATAAACTTTACACACCTCAAACGGAAGATAAAAAAAAATTAAAAAATTAACCATTCATCAAACAGAGATGTTATTCAAAAATTTATAACATAAATTATCTTTCTAAAATAAGCTTTTAGGACGCAATTGTGCGTGTATTACAACAGCTACATACACGTACTGATTTTATTTAGCGTCATCGTTGGGATGGGATGGGAAACAAAATACTGAATACCACACATTCTAATATTGAGGGTTATTTAATTGTTGCTAATATATTAAAATATGCATTACTAAGATGTTCTATATCTGTTCTTTTGTTAACACAATTCTTATTTTTCTGGATTTCAATCATCTCCGCTATCAACCTTTTTTTGTAATTGGATTGTGTTTGTAAAATTGTTGTATTGTCATATTCAAAATCATGTCCAGTTTCTATTTTATGTTCGACTAGAGCTGTTGTGTTCGATCTTAAGAGGTGATTCTTCTGATCGTTTTTATGTTCTCTCAATCGTGTTTTTAAATACCTACCAATTTGGCCTATGTAGCATTTATTACATTGGGAACAAGGGATGTTATAAATTACATTCGATTTATTTAGCTTTTCTGTGCTGGACTTAATCTTGGAAAAAAAGCAGTTCTTCACTGTATTCTGACTTTTCAGCGCAATCTTAACTCTTTCTCCTCTCTCAGTAACCTGATCTTTGAATATGGTTTGTATTCTTTCGGACAGGTTACTAATGTAAGGTAGCTTACAGAACGCGAATGGTTCATTTTGTTTAGGTACCACTCTTGCTGAAATTGTTTTGTTAATAATCTTTTTAATAAGCGATACAGGGTAATTATTCTTAACCAACATGTTCTCTATGTATTTTAGGTTCTTTTTATGAAATTTCTCTGTTGAAAGGGATGTTGCTCTGTCCTTAAGGTTATTAATGATATTAATTTTTTGTTTAATTGGGTGTTCGGATGAGAAATTAAGAAACCTTTCAGAGAAAGTAGGCTTGTGATACCAATCAGTTTCAATACTTTGTTCGTGTCTAATGAGTAGTACATCCAGAAATGCAATCCTATTATCATTCTCTTTCTCACAGGTGAACTGAACTCTAGGGTGGTAACTGTTAAATATGTCTAAGATGACTTGTTCTTGATTATTTGGGATTGACGTTATTATAACATCCACATATCTTTTATAGAAAGGTAATTTAAAAGGAAGTTTTTTTATGCACTGATCTCGAAGATCTTGCATTACTAAATCGGAACAGACTGGTGACAAACAGTTACCCATTCCTAAGCCATATATTTGTTTGTAGAACTCTTCTTGGTACTGAAAATAACTGTTATCAAACACGAACTCCAACAACTCGATAAACTTGATCAAAGGAATTTTAACCTCATTTTCTATAAGATGCCACTTCTTCCTAACTATATTTACTACTACATCTGTGGGGATATAGTGAAATAATTTCATAATCATTAGGTATTTTGACATTTTTTATATCCGCAACAAACTCAAAGGAATTACGAACATTACAATCGTCCTTGACATAGATACCATTTAACAGAGAGACTAAAAATCCTGTCAGAACATACAAAGGTGAACCAACAAAAAACGTTTTCCTTTTCCGATCCTACCCAAACAATTGAAAATACTACATTGAGAACCTACTCGGATCGACAAAACCACATTATTGTATTGACGAAAATAGTTTCTAGCTAGTGAAATGTGTGATGATTTACTAATGAGAAATTTGGCATTCTCGCATTCTTGTTGATTTTCTGGTGTGTGACGTCACAAACAAAGTTCGCGTTTCCGCGCCAGTTTTAAAATTCGATTTTTAAATAATAATTTTTTTTCAAAAATAAGCGTTTTTTTTTTGGAAAAAAGTATACAGATAGTATTAGAATGACTAAAAGAATAATTTAAAAATGTTTTTGAAAAATGTGAAAGTGGCCCATTTGCAGACGCTGCTTTTAGATTTTAGTGTTTACGAGTTTTTAAAAGTTAACAGGTCAACTGCAACTGTATTCTGCGATTTGTCCACAGCTTTGGCTTCTGCTGATCATGCATCCTTGCTCTCAAAGCACGAATGCTATGGTTTTAATGGGCTTTAGCTCACTTCAGTCAACATATTCTGCTGTCCGGTAGTTACCTACCAGAACTATTTATTCAGCATTCTGTTAAATGTGGAGTACCTCAAGGGTTCATTTCAGGTCCTTAAAATATTTTAATTCCATAAATAGATCATCTTGAATTTTGAGATAAGTATGATAAATTTCCAAGTTCTAAAATTACTCCAGCCGAAAAGTTTCATATGATTTAATAAGACTTAGACAACAATTCAGAAACAATATAACGCTTGTTACCTCTTTTGATAATTAAAACTTATCCTAACAGTATGCTTCGGATAAGTCATAAGATTTATTCGCAAACTTCACGGCAAGTTAGTAAAGTGCATCCTAATTTTAATGGATGTATGTATTATTTACAAGCACTTAGGCGAGTAGTGAGTTAAACAAAGAAAGCTTCAAGATAGTTCCGTCCATCATTTAGGCGTTCATTTCATCAAAGGAGTGTTGCAGCATTTAATGAAATTGGAAATAGTTGATTAGATAAAACATCCCTATTGAAAAATAGGTTTATATTGCTTTACACACCAATAATCCTGCTGAAGAAATAATCAAGCCCTATTGTGAATCTCTGAATTGAAAGCACAGTCATTTTACCCAAAGTGACACACAAAACTAATTTATTTATAATGTGTTTCCATTAAGCTGATTAAAATACCTTCTGTAGTTTCGTTTGGCCTTTAGGTGTTTTTGTTAGAATAATGCGACAAGTTGATTAACAAAAAATTCGTTTACACAAACACTATGAAAATAGAAGCCCAACAAAAGTCTGAGGATTTCGGGTTAGTTCATGATGTAATCTAATTTTCCCGCTAATTTCATTCTAGGATAGTTATTTTTGTACCTAGATTGAACGAAATCGTTCGAGTTCACCAAAAACATTTCGCATACGAGTTGCAAACTAGTTATTTTTGTATCTAGTGCGCGAAATGCCATTTTGGTGAACGAGAACGAAAGTTTTTTGACGACGCGCAGAGGAGTCAAAAAATCGTTCGAGTTCACCAAAAACATTTCGCACACGAGTTGCAAACAACGTTTTTTCTACAGACAGAATTGAAATAATTTTGGGTCATATCAAAATCAAATAATTCAAGGAAATTCTATTTCAGAACAGCCTGTTAAATGGTTGCTAATAAATAATGACACACCATGCACCATGACATACTGCTTGTCAAAGTTTTTTCCTAAGGTCTGACCGACGCGGCATCATTTCGGCAAAAAATGTTAATTAGAAATAGAAATTGTAGAAGAATTTGTAGTTCCCAATATAATAATACAGCTAGTTTTGCAATTGCAGCAAACCTTTTGACCGAAAAATCAAAAAATGATGTTCGCACCAAACCGTCAAAAAAGTGAGTGAAACCGTAATTCTAATGTATTTCGAGGATGAATCGAAAAAGTTCAATATCCTGCTCTTATTCAATCTAAGTGGATAGGTACCCTAGAAAATAAAATAAATAAATAAAATAAACAAAATAAAATATGAGTTAAATTTTCGTCCATTTATGTATTTTTGAAATATCGCCACTGAGCGTGCACGAAGTATTTCGTGCCCTAGTGCGCGAAATATTTCGTGCACGTCGTTAAGGTAAATAAAACCAATGTGGCATTTTTCGAACGGAAATGAGTGTGAAAATGTCATAATTTTTTGACGTCTGTAGAAAATAGTTATTTTCCTAACAAGTGCGCAAAGTGTTACTTTTCCGCACGCAAACACAGTTATACGAACGACGCGAAGCGGAGTTCGGATCCGTGTTTGCGTGCGGAAAAGACACTTTGCGCACGTGTTAGGAACAACATTTTTCCTACGAGCTTCATATCAGGTAGGTAACAGGAAAAATTAAAAAAAAAAAACGATAATTTGTTCAATTATTTTTAATTAACTTGAAGCGAACATTTATCAAAAAATTACCTGACAAAAAAACAAATAACAGAAAATCCTCGTCAGAGCTGTTCATCTTAAAACGTTCAAATTTGATGATAAAGTTTGTAGATTCTTGCATATAAATAGAGAACAAATCTGACAATGTGTCAAGGTTAATTTATATGGTGTTTGTATTGATGTTGGCTGATATAGAAACAGAGGAAAAATTTGTCATCGTGTGTCAAAGTCGACAGGTGCACTTATTGTTGCTTGACAATTATAATTACTTTTCGGCACTCAGTGCGGATAAGGCCTGTATCCGCACTGAGTGCGGAAAAGTGTAACTTTGAGCCCGGAAATGCGTGCGGAAAAGTACTACTTTGCGCACGCTCGTAGGAAATAGTTATTTTTCTACTGACGTTTCATAATAGCAACTTTTCGATTGTCATTTCAGTTTTGAAACGACATTCTTTTAGGCACTGAGTGCGTGAAAGTTACTTTTAGGCACTCAGTGCGTAAAAGTGACTTTTGAATGCGTAAAAGTGACTTATGAGTGCGTAAAAGTAATTTTTAAGCACTAGTGCCTAAAAGTGTCATTCATTATTCAGAAATAAAAAACACACTAAACACATATTTGAATTTTGTTTTGTATTTATTATGAATATTGAAAATGGAATTACTGAATTGAACGTTTGGGTTACTCAAAACAGAACTTTGTGTTATTACCTACTTTCTAGGATTTTAATTATTGATGTCGAATTTTGAAAAGAAAATCGCATAGAAAGTGTCAGGTGTCAAGTAAAAGCAGGTAACAAAGATTTTGGGTGTAATCGACTTATTCACATGAAATAAAATTGTGTTTTTTTATTATAAAATGCCAGTAGAAAAAATCTTGTATACAATACGTTACGAAACGATGTCTTTTAGTCACTCGACGTGTTGTCCAACTCGGCTTTGCCTCGTTGGACAATTTTCACGTCGCGTGCCTAAAAGACGCTCATTTCGTAACTTATTGTATAAATAGCTATTTCCTAACAAGTGCGCAAAGTGTTACTTTTCCGCACGCAAACACAGTTATACGAACGACGCGAAGCGGAGTTCGGATACGTGTTTGCGTGCGGAAAAGACACTTTGCGCACGTGTTAGGAACAACATTTTTCCTACGAGCTTCATATCAGGTAGGTAACAAGAAAAATTAAAAAAAAAAAACGATAATTTGTTCAATTATTTTTAATTAACTTGAAGCGAACCTATACATTTATCAAAAAATTACCTAACAAAAAAAAAATAACAGAAAATCCTCGTCAGAGCTGTTCATCTCAAAGCGTTTAAATTTGATGATAAAGTTTATAGATTCTTGCATATAAATAGAGAACAAATCTGACAATGTGTCAAGGTTAATTTATATTTGGTGTTTGTATTGATGTTGGCTGATATAGAAACAGAGAAAAAATTTGTCATCATGTGTCAAAGTCGACAGGTGCACTTATTGTTGCTTGACAATTATTTTTACTTTTCGGCACTCAGTGCGGATAAGGCCTGTATCCGCACTGAGTGCGGAAAAGTGTAACTTTGAGCCCGAAAATGCGTGCGGAAAAGTACTACTTTGCGCACGCTCGTAGGAAATAGTTATTTTCCTAACAAGTGCGCAAAGTGTCACTTTTCCGCACGCAAACACAGTTATACGAACGACGCGAAGCGGAGTTCGGATACGTGTTTGCGTGCGGAAAAGACACTTTGCGCACGTGTTAGGAACAACATTTTTCCTACGAGCTTCATATCAGGTAGGTAACAAGATTTTTTTTTTTTTTTAAACCCATAATTTGTTCAATTATTTTTAATTAACTTGAAGCGAACCTATACATTTATCAAAAAATTACCTAATAAAAAAAATAACAGAAAATCCTCGTCAGAGCTGTTCATCTTAAAGCATTTAAATTTGATGATAAAGTTTGTAGATTCTTGCATATAAATAGAGAACAAATCTGACAATGTGTCAAGGTTAATTTATATTTGGTGTTTGTATTGATGTTGGCTGATATAGAAACCGAGAAAAAATTTGTCATCATGTGTCAAAGTCGACAGGTGCACTTATTGTTGCTTGACAAGTATTTTTACTTTTCGGCACTCAGTGCGGATAAGGCCTGTATCCGCACTGAGTGCGGAAAAGTGTAACTTTGAGCCCTGGAATGCGTGCGGAAAAGTACTTCTTTGCGCACGCTCGTAGGAAAAATATTTTTTCTACAAGTCCATTTAAATATCGATCATTTGGAGCTAAAATTGCATTTACAATCAAGGGCAGGTGAATTTTAATTACTTTTGGTTTCTTGTCAGGTATTTGTTGTACCTTGACTCCGTGCGCGAGCTAGGCATTTCGCTCACTGGAGAAGCATTTCGCGCACGGCGTCATGGGAACGTTAAAAAATTATACCTGGAAAAAAAGGTGTCACTTCGCAAATTTTCATCAGTGTGCAAACATCATCTTCTTTTGACAGTTCTAGAAAAATATCTTATTTAGAATATTTTGAAACTTGAGACAGATATATAGCTATTTTTGTAACAAGTACCTATTTATTTGCTATTCCGGACTCGGCTACCGCCTCGTCCGGAAACAGCAAATATTCGTCCTAAGAAACCTAATTTAGGTACGTGATACAACCAATATTTTTTGTAATATAGGCCGTCTCCACGAATTGACTGAATTCCGTTAATAAAATATATGAAGTAAAGGTGACAACATTGAAAATTTTAAACTAAATATGCATTGGCTGGTGCGCTAGGTACATATATTCAAACTGACAAGGTTGCTATGACGACTTTTGGGGACTAGGCGGAAAATGGAACATTTTACGGCCTAGGCCGCAAATGAAGCAATTTACGGACTTGGCCGAAAATTAAACATTTTACGGAATGAAATGAGTCCGCAAAATAGCAATTTTTGAGAGCGTATAAAAAAATAAATAATTTTTGGATTCAAGAGTAGAGAAGTGTACTATCTAATTTGTATGAAAAGATCTGTATAACCCCGTTATAAATTTTCATGCTACTATAAGAAATAACCTGAAACTTTGAGCAGTTTTCTTAACCGCTAAACTAAATTCCAGTTTAATCGAATATCGATTCATTTTAAATTGAAACTTCAATTCAGTTTTCTACCGCAGATCTGTAAGTTTGAAAAACTTTCATACATATCGCAAAATGTTTTTAAATTAAGAATTTACCTTTCCATAAATAAATACACGGTACCTATAACCGAACAAAATAAAAAATATCAACGAAATTCCATTTCAATTATTTTCATTTAAATCCGATTAAAATTAAAAGCTTAAACATGTACCTACATCGACTTATTTTCAAATTCATAATACTTTTTGGAAATTAATCAATCAGGCCTATGATGTATCCGGTCCTGTTATTTTAACGGCTCTGTTATGGCTCAATATCTATTGCTGTCTCTATTTTGACGTTTAGAATAAACAGTGACAGATAACTTAACGTTGCTGTTAAAATAACAGAGAATGATACATCATAGGCCTGAATGTTCCTCTATACAATAACGTTATACGTTAAATTCATCTTTTAACTATTGCTTTGCTACAAATTTCAAATGTATTTCAATATTTATGTTTCAATAATTATTTTGCGTAAATTAACTTTATCGAATAAAATAAAGCCAAGTTTTGTATATTATAACAAAGAATTTGATATAATAATTGTCGTATTTAGTTTTCCGGTTAACGATCACCTCTGCAGGCAGGTCGATATATTCATTAGCAGCATCTTTGTAGATGAATCATGCAACCCTTTCATAATTATTATTTCAAAAAATCCCATAATTATCATTAAGTTCCGGAAATCCTATCCCACCGAAGTTTACCTCGCGAAACTCTGCTTCCTGAGTAATTAGGACTTGTATTATTACTGTATATTTTCAGAGCCACATGAATGCAATAAGACTTGGGAAAACGCTGCTCCAAATTAATTAAGTGGGGAATGAGGGAACAACTATTTTCGACCTAAAAACAGAAGTTTACTTTGGTGTAAGTTTCAGGTAACTTAAACCCAATATTATGTTAAGGGTTGATGGTCTCACCGAGCGTGTGTTTAGAAGCGGTAAACTCTATGATTAAATTGATAAATGTGCGGAAAAATTCAGCCGATAGAATGGGAATATTTATCATTTAGCATGCAGTGGACACTCGATAGCCTGAAAGACACATTTTTATGCATAGATTATCATATGCTGTGAGGAACATTAAACATCCGCTCACAGAAAAAGTGAAAAAAGTGTGACGTCTTACAACATTAACATTAGCGTTATGTGTCTTCTCCAAATATTGTAAAAGCGATACATATGTTGACGTAACCTTGACAAAATTGAAGGAGTAATTGATCCAAATCTCGAAATTATTGTGAAAAAGTGTGAGTGGAATACTTGAAGTCAGTGGCTTTTTAAACATTTTCTATTTATCATCAGAATTTTCTAAGGAGTGATGTAATTTCTGATATTATATGGATCCTTATTCTCACGTCTTATAGTCTTCCTGCTGTTCGCTCATCATTATAAGCTTCGTCTGAATGTTCAATGAGCTGGCTTCAGCCTTTCTATCATCTGTTTGTTTCATCCCGTGTGCGTCCGTACGGTACGGCGTTGGCATGATTGTAGTCTCGCCACTGAGTTGACTCAAAAATGTTTTCATGCAGAGTCGTTGTTCCATACGCTGTTTTCTGCTCCATATTGTGTTCCTAACTCCATCGAGGGCGGCCTTAAGTCTTCTTCGAATCTGTCTGTCTCTTGGTTGCTCCGATGGGAGCACTGGTCAGATTTTAAGATGCTACCTTGTGCTTATAGTTGGGATTTGGGAAAAATAACCCAAATAACAGCTCTTTTCATATTGTATGTCGACGATGTCCAGAGGGTAGCGACGATGATCGATCCGGTCCGATGACGATGGCTCTGCTCGCTTCTGCATAGACTGTTATCCTAGCTCTGTTCTCATTTGCAAAGTTGGAGTTGCAAGGTTGGTTGGAGATTTGGTGTTGGGATCATTATGGTAAGAGTTGCTGCATGCAGTAGATCCTGAATGTCCTCTTCCAAGATTTGATGTTTGTGGGATGTCTTGGTTTTATTGGTTACAGACTGAATCTCAACAACTTCTTCATTGACTCCCAGAAAAGAGTGTTCCAATTCTTTTCACCAGTATTGCTACGTCGCGTTTTCTCTTAATATTTTTTGTTTACCAGGCAGCATGGCTACGCTATCTGCGCTATGATTTTGTCCTTGTGTTGTTTACTTATCCATTTTTCGATTATCATGTTTGATTGTTTTTGTTCTTCAGCTGCTAAGTTTGAAGGTATCTAGTATTGGTCGATGTGTAAGGCTTTGTGAAATTAATAATCTCTTCTATCAAAATACCTCATCAATGCGACGTGAAGATGAGCCACCCTAATCTCGTTTCAATATGGACCTTTCCTTGCTGTTATTGGGATACAATTTCCCGTGTTTTGTTAACTGTGATATTGTCAGACCATTTTATAATGCCTAACGAGAAGTTAAGAGTGATGATAAGGACAGGCAGTGCAAAGGTGAAAAGTTTCTTGAGTAGTCTTCACGGCCCACTACTAAACAAATGGCCCTGGCACTGGATGTACCACGTGACCATAAAAGGCCGATATATTCAAACAGGTGATTGTAAGAACTAGCTGATTTACACACATAAGGGTGCCGTTTTGTTGTTAGTTATCAGTTTTTTTGTCCATATATTTGCTTGTGTTTAACTATATAACTATATTTTGAGTTTTATATGTGTCGAAAACTTGTGTGGATGAACGTGTTTTAAGTTAACAAATACAAAATTCTGATTGGTTTTGTAGAATCCATTCCTAACCTTCAAACTGATATATTGCTAAAATTTTGCCTTCTAAGTGCAGTGTCTCCCTCCGGTTGTAAGTCCAATTATTTTTCAGGCAAACAGAAAGTAGTAATTTGTTTTACACAAGGACAGTGGCTGCGAAATATTCCTACCGGATTAGGTTCATTGAAAAATTCAAGAATTTGCATAAAGCATTTTGAAGAAAAGTGCATCATAGGGGTGTACAAAGTTCAAGTAAAAAATGAAATAAAAGAATCCAAATCCACAAACAAAAATTCCCAAGAAACTGTGGGTGGTGAGTAACGTTTTAGAAGACAAAATAAAAACTTCATTTTTCTAAATGTGACCTGTAAATTTATATCCAATTTAATCCTGTACTCCTCCTCTCTTCTTAGCAACCCAATTGATGGAAAAGATCAATGTTTTTCAATTAAAGTAACAAATTATATAGCCAAAATGCGTAAAAAAAAGACAAAAATTACATCTATTTACATATTTCAAAACTATTATTGCGGCCTTCTATGGTCACGTGACTTTTAAAACTGCTTGGTGCGCCATGGCCATTTGTTTAGTAGTGGGCCGTAAGTAGTCTTGAAGTTTTGGTTGAATGTTCAATATTCGATTGCTTTTTAAACTTGAGGTATTTGCTTATTCTTTTTATTTCCATTTCTTCTTCCCTTTTATCACAGTATATTCTTTATTGTCTTTTTTTACAAGTAGTATTTGGCATATTATGTTCACTCCGAACAACTCCTGTTTGATGTCTTTTGATATAAAATCTGCTGTTTTAAGTATTCCTTGCATGTGTGTAGTTAAGTGTTGTAGCTCAATTTTATGTCGCCAATTTCGAGAAGGGACTTCATATAAAGGAATATTTCTTTTTAATGTTTGGATTCATAAATGGTGTCATTTAGAACGTGTATGTTACGCGGCTAAGGTACAGGCAGTACCCAGTCTATGCCTTTATAGAAGTGGGGCTCCAGACCACACCATGATCAGGAAATGGTATGTGGATGGCTTTTCCACCTTTGCATTTTATTCCTTTAGTAGGAATGTAGCTTGGTAGCCTACAGAAAATATTTTTCGCGTTTATATACTTGGAAATGATTTGACTTGCTTCCACAGGTTGCTCGAGGGCAATAATATAGTTTGCGTTCCATCAGTTACCAGGGTATGACTTGCGAGTGATTGGCTTGCAGGGTATATTAATTTATCGATTTTGGTGTGAGAATGTCATATTCTCGCACGCAAAATAGTTGAAGAATGAAGCTCATTCTTCAACGATTTTCAGTGACATTTAGTTTCCAAAGTATCTCTTGGTATACCTTAAAAATTGTCAACCTTCTAAAATGATAAAATCAACAAAATCAACTAACAGCGACCATAAAAATTAAAAAAAAAAAATTATAAATTAAATACAACATCGAGAAAATAGTGTAAAACTCGCGTTGCAGAAGGCTATTATTCTCGCACTCAAATTTCGAATCCGTGCGAGAATATGTGGCCTTCTGCAACTTGTATTTTAATTTACTATTACATGGTCGCTCTGTAGACGCATGATTTTCGATCAAGGGTATTGATTAGTCACTATATGTAACCAAAATATCTATTATTAGCGAAAAAGTTTGTAGTTTTTGATACAAGTATAAATTTGCAAACTCCACGGGAGTTGTTTTGCGGCTGTACTAGATCCTTCAGTGCATGGTTTGGTTCTTGGATTTTTCTGAATCTTCATTCTACTGAAAAATAATCACAAATTTCCCAATCGCGATATAGAAGCGGAATTTAGGAAACTTTCAGCATACAAGAATGACTCAATGCTCTTCCCATTGCAGGATGAAAAAAGTAAAAGATAATTTAACAAAATATTGGTGTTATAAACTTAAACCTCCTAGTATCGAAATACTAAATATTGTTGATAAGCATGTAATAAATGCTATTACTCAGGACGATAGTATTGAATATACGCATTGCATGACGCAATGCATATATAATAGGGAACTTGCACATTAAATTAAATATGGAATAAATAATAGAACACAATAACAATCATTCTAATAAATGATGCAATTAGGAAAAAAATATAATATCTTATCTCTGGTGTCCAAAATCTTCAGTTGAAAATACCAAATAATTCGAAATTCATGACGCGATCAAAAACGTATTTCTATGGGTCCTGACGTCACAAGGCAGTAATAATCGGGTCGCGCCACTGCCACGCCATGTGCTGCTGGCGTTGTCAATGTCAAATCTATCATAAACAGCATACATAACAACATAACCATAATCTAAATCTACCTGCTCGAAGGTCACTTTCAACCAAGGATATTCAACGGAATTTTGTTGCCGAGTGACGTCACACTAATCGGTCGTTTCAAATGGCGATGTCTCAAGCGTAACTTCAAATATTTATAAAAAATTAAGGGCTGATTTTTAATGCTTCATATTTGGCATGACTATGTCTTTAGTGTAGTAGAACACATTTTTGAAATAAAAAAAAAATGTGCAAGTGCCCTATTGTGCTTCACTGTGTGCTTTGCTTCGTCACGTCAGATCAAGCTAAGTTCTAAGCAATGAAATTAAATAACTGAGTCTTCTCATCTAACTAATCTACAAAGCTTTAATTCGACCGCATGTCTATCACAATATTACCATACCGATATGTACACTGGCTTAGATACGGCGGGGGGTCCAGGGGGTCTGGACCCCCCCACCCCAGAGAGAAAAAAAAATAAATGTAACAAAGTTTGTTTCCATCTCCTCGTTTCAATATCGGAATGTAAATCTCGATATCGATGTTTTCTGAACATTGATGAATCGTGCTCAACACTATTTGCGTTTCCGATTTGGTAGATTTAGTGCAAAAAAATATAGGTATATATTTCTAGCTGTGCCCTTCAGTGGGTCTTTGAAAAAGATGCAAATACACGCGTGAAGGATTGCGCGATTATGAAGCCAACCGATTGATATGACCAGTGGTGCACCCAGAAAATATTTTTGGGTGGGGGAGCTCTACATAAGTTGTGAGTTGTGACTGAAAATCTAAAAAAAAACTTGCGGTGTCGGGGTGCCACGCCTTGATGTTGCTATATTATTTAAACGTAAAAATACAGTTTTGGAGGGGTAGTCTGGGGGGCCCTGGCCCGATAGCACCCCCCTGGGTGCGCCACTGGACATGACTCATCTCAATTGGTTCGCTTCATTAACGGGCAATCGATATTACAATGTTTATCTTTTAATAAATATACAGCGTATTTCGCGAACATCGAAACAGAGGTGTTTTGAGGTATTTCAAGGTCGATTTCAAAAAATCGCTCGGACACGGCAATTTTGTATTCAAGAGGGAGACCTTTTGACCCCACCGGTATTTCCCTATTGTGAACCCCCTGGGTGGAGTCACTTTCACGCCTTTTTTTTAGCTGGGGAAGATGGGTCGAGTGGCACCTGGTTTTGAATAAGGTATTTTGATTCTCGTCACAACTGCGTATTTTTTTGAAAACCGAATAATTAGTTCTAATTTTCATTTTTTCAGAAGCACACAAAAAATTAAAGTTGACGTGTCCGAGAGGAAAGTCAGAAAAGTGTTAATTTGAGGATAACAGGGCCAGAAGATTATTTCTTATTTAGCCTATGGCAACTTTGACGCTGAATATCTTGAAAACCATCAACATCATTAGATTTTCAAAAAAAATACGCAGTTGTGACGACTAACGAGAATCAAAATACCTTTGAAACAAGGTGTCACTCGACCCATCTTCCCCATCTGAAAAAAAGGGGTGAAAGTCACATCACCCAGGGGTTTCACCCTAGAGAAATACCGGTGAGGTCAAAAAGTTTCCCCCTCGGATACAAAGTTGACGTGTCCGAGCGTTTTTTTTTTTAAATCGACCTACCCCAAAACGCCTGTGTTCAGATGCCCGTGAAACACGCTGTATATCTATTAATAAAGAGTTTGTACCCTTAGCTGAAGATGTTATGGACCACTTATCCAAAAAGCCAAGAACACTGGGATTTATTCTCTAGTTTCAGAGCCCTGGAATTAAAGAATAAATTCCTATAATATAAATTAGATCACTACATTAAATTGTAATGATCAAAATAAAAACTTAAATTACTATATATTTTTTTCATGAATCTTACCGTCTTAACGGATATAAACTTTATTAAATTTAAAAGTTCGGGAATAATGGGAATTTTGGAAAATATAATATATTTTATGTTTAAACTTCCATGTCGTCACCAAATTGTCCCATTATTTAAATATTTATTATGGCAAATCCGAGAATTTTATGGAACCATTTGTTTGAAACTGGCAATTTAGAATATAGACCCAAAAAATACTAGTCATTTCTTTCTGATATCAATGCAAAATTTTGTCGTAACATGTAAGGCCTTTTTACCTAATTTAATATTGTATAGTGGCAATTTGAACCGCTTTTTGTAAATAACTTTTGCTCATACTACACAACGTTCCATGTCTCATGAAATCCACGTCTTGAACATTCAGCCTGGCGCTGATACGATCAGGCGTTTTAATAATTTAACCCAGTATTCGCACGCCAACACCAAAATACAGGGCTCTGGGTGTTTTGTTCTTGTGCTCCCTGCATGCACATTTCAGAATTAATACATGGTGGTTTAAGCGCAAATTCATTTGTACTTATCCTGATTAGGTATCTAATTAAAATAATGTTTATGGCGTTCCTGGAGGAGATTACTTTATTCCATGTTTATCAACATTATGTGAGGCAGGTACTTTATCTAGCAATTTCCCTTCAATTAGAAAATCCCATAGCCAGAAACTTGCGGAAAATGAATTTTTCCTCACTCGGCTGCTTTACCGAACTCCGCTACGCGTCGTTCGGTGAACGGCACCCGCGTGCGGAAAAATTCATTTTCCGCACTTGTTAGGTAAATAGCTATTTCACTATTTGTAATTTGTATAGTTGTAGAACATCGAAAAATCCAAAAAGAAGGCCACGCTTTACATTTTTTAATAACACACTGTATATTACCAATTTTATTTGTTTTTTTTTTTGTAAAATAACAAGGAAGTTATTAATATATAGGATGGGCTCAAAAAAACCGGAATTTTGTTTTTGAGCTGTAATTTTTTTTGTTGTTCACCAATTTCCTATTGTTTTGGCCTATTTGGAAGAGAATTGAACAGGTTGACGAATCAAAGTAAAACTTTCAAAATTTGAGAAAAATCAAAATGGCGGACTTCTTCAAAAGTTACCTAGTTTTGGATATTATGAAAAGGTGATATACGATATTACAAAAAAATTATTATTTCACGTAGTCTTCAATCGATTTTCCCTGTCGAGGTCTTAAAATGTTCGCAAGATGATGAACTCCTAGCTTTATCAGAAAAAGTTATACAGGGAGTCACAAAACAGTTCCAGCGCTATGCAAATGTTAGGTAATTTATGAAGAAGTCCGCCATTTTGAATTTTTCTCAAATGTCAAAAGTTTCACTTTGATTCGTTCGCCTGTTCAATTCTCTTTCAAACAAGCCAAAACAAAAGGAGATTGCTCAACAACAAAAAAAGTTACAGCTCAAAAACAAAATTCTGGTTTTTTTGAGCTCTCCCTATACAGTGAGTTCATAAAGTCACGCATAAATTTATTATTTTGAAAACGGTAGAATTTTTGAAAAATCGCTCAGACACGTCAATTTTGTTTTTTTGTTGTATGAATTTAAACATCTTCTTCCTACTAATACCAAAATCATTTTAATAGAGTCGCTAGTCTTGGTACGCTGCTATTATGCAGATTGTGTTTATGGACCCTTTCTAACAGAACATAACAAATATAGACTACAAAAGATTCAGAACAATTCTGTACGATATACAGGGTGTCCCAGAATAAGTGGGCGATCTCTCGGATTCAGATAGAGCACAAAAAAATAAAATGAAAACTTCCTATAAAAAAAAAAATCCTACGGCCCACTCTACGAAGTTACGTGCCGTTAAAGGACGCCTCTGAAAATAGGTTTTTTGTTGATAACCTTCAAAATACTTCGTGTATTTTTTTTTTTTTCGTTAAATATGATTAATACTAGATAATACCTCTTAAAATGGACACTTTCAAACACACTTAACCAATCTAGTTTGCCAGGGACGGACTAGCTTTAACACAATAATGATATCTACTGAGGAAAAATTAGTAGAAAGGATTGTCGCGAAATAAGGGCTAATATTGGAGCATTTTCGAAGGTCGAACAATATTTCATTAAAATAGGTATGGAATGCATAAGATTAGAAGGACCCCATGAGTCGACATACAAAATTATTTAATAAAAAACCATTAACAAACAAAAACACATTTTTCTAGAAACCAGCTCATTTTTTCGACATCGAATAAGAGTACATTTTTTCTAGTTCAAGGTTGAAACTATCTAAAAATATTATTGCTATGCCTTTATCATACAGGGTGTAAAAAAAGGAGCATTATTGTGTTAAAGCTAGTCCGCCCTTGGCAAACTAGATTGGCCAAGTGTGTTTTTGAAACGGTCCATTTTAAGGGATCTTATCTAGTTTCAATCATATTAAAAAAAAAAAAAATACCCGAAGTATTTTGAAAGTTATCAACAAAAAACCTATTGTCGGAGGCGTCCTTTAGGGGCACGTAACTTCGTAGGGGGGGGGGGGGGGAGCGTAGGAATTTTTTTTTCTTATAGGAAGTTGTTATCTTATTTTTTTGTATTCTATTTGAATCCAAGAGAATGCCCACATCTTCTGCGACACCCTGTATATTGAACATAAATAGACGAGAACATGTTACTCCACATTTTGCTGTTTTGATACAAAATATTATTCAGAACAATTGCCCAGAATATCTCTCCGAACTATTGCTGAGGCTTGGTGACATTCATACCAGGTCAACAAGGAACATAGATACTTTCGAAATACCCTTAGGTACATAGTACTGAATTTTTTAAATCTTTTTTCTCTTACTTAGGCCTACATATGATACCAAAAGGAAATACAAAGAGTAGGGCCTGTAAGCAAGAATTAACAAGCAAATTAGTAAAATACAGAATGCTTGAAACATAAAAAAACTAATAATGTTATATCTATACTATCTAATAAAGGCATTATTTTTAAACATTATGGGAATGCAAATCTGTCCAGGGTAAGTAACACCCGGTAAAGAAACTCTTCGTTGCGATATCGGGTGTTACATTCAAATTTGCGAACGTGAGCCAAATGGGTGTTACTTACCTCCAGGCGTCCGGACTGACTTCCTTCTTGTTGGTTGACAGTTCAGGACCGTACTTGATAAATTTGATTGTAAATTTAATTGAACACCCTGGCTAATAGCAAGACGTAATCCCCCGCATGGATCTCCAGGGCAACGGCAGGTTCGTTCAGGCCGCATGTTTGCCGAGTTGACAAAAGCTGTTGCTATCTTTAGAATATATTTACCTTTTATATTAGATAAAATTGAAGATATTAGTTATTAAATAAGAATAGATCTAACATCTGGATCCAGCAACCATGTTAAAATACTTTTCTTCATAGTATATTGTTATCTTACAGCGAAATTGAAATCGAAAAGGTACATTTAACGACCGCCGGCCGTTATTTATCCGCTGGCTGTTAAAATATACTTAAATAACTGCCGCCGGTTTTCATTTTCTAACATACCCCTATAGGAGAGGTTTTTCTTCTTTTTTTCGTCGCATTGAAAAATATCTGCAGTATGACGAAAAGTCTAGAACGAAACACGGCCGATAACTGCAAATCATAGCTTTGTCTGATTATAATCCGTGGCTATTCAGTCCGGCCGTTATTTGCTATTTATCGGCCTTATAACGTTAATAACTATAGCG
The DNA here is from genome assembly GCA_917834065.1 of Ceutorhynchus assimilis. NCBI lineage: Eukaryota > Metazoa > Arthropoda > Insecta > Coleoptera > Curculionidae > Ceutorhynchus > Ceutorhynchus assimilis. Next base: position 21,141,296 of record OU892279.1, read on the forward strand.
TTTTCTTATTATCGATATTTAGTTATTAAAAAATGGTTTTTTAAATGAACTATACTCCATCAGTGGCGTGCCTGACGGGCCCGCAGGACCTGCGGTGCGGGAGGGCCCCGGGGTATTTGGGGCCCCCAGGTATTTGGGGCCCCCAAATTAAACAAGGTATTCTTCTCATACAAAATATTTTTCCACTTATGTCAGTTCGAGTGTCAGTTAAAGAAAATCTTCAAAAAAATCGAAGATTTCTCAATTTTTGCAACCATCGGATGCATTGGAAATGATAGTGCTAGTGTAAAATCTTGAAGTTTATATAAAATCGTTTAATTTTTACTCCACCCCAGACTCCAACCAAACTCCAAATGAAATTAATGAAAAATGTCCTTAGGTCGACCATAGCCGCTTTTCAGTATGGGAGTGTGACGCCCGGAGCTACTCGGGGCGTTGAGGTCCTGAGCTGTACGTACCCGTCAACCTGTCAGTTGTCACATCCGTGGGTGGCTATTTCTTCATTTGTTTCGTGTTATATCTCGGAATTCGAACATTTCCAAAATATAGTTTTGATTTTCTTTAATTTTTGATAAATAAAAAACAAACTGCACCAACAAACAGATAATTATTTTCAAAATTTGACATATTTGACACTTAGACAGGCGTCTTACGCCATGATACTGGAACGGTACAAATCTAGCGCGTGGCGCCCCCGAGGTGCTCTAGAGCGCGCCAATGTGCATACTGGAAAGCGGCTCATGTCTCGAACTCGTCTAAGTTCTTCAGCTCTCATCTCAATACAGCACGGAAGAACTAAAGATGTAAATATTGATGAACTAGTTGATCATTATTTATCCACTCGTTCTACTAGGCCGAGTTCAGAACTAAGGCACAGGGTGCGAGTGCAATTTTAAGGGTATGCCTGAATCAATGACCTATATTGACAATTGGCCATTGGGCCCATAGCACCGTCTAGCATTTTTGAACAGCTAGAGCGTCGCACCGGTGTCACACTCACACTGGGTGTGTCATTCCTGAACTCGCACCTAGTCGATACAAAAAATGCTAGTCTCTACCGACTCTACCACCAAAGTAATTAAAGAAAATAGTTTTATTACACTTTTCTCTATTATTTCTTATAATTTTAGTTTTGCTTGAACCAGAGTTTGGTTATTATTTTTTTTATTTTCACCATTTTTTTCATAGTTTTTATATGTTTTTTTTTATCAGAGTAGTACTTATTTTTTATTTCATGTTATAATCTTTGATAAATTTTTTTATGGTATTTTTTGTTTTCTTTCATTTTTACCGAAACTGTTCGGGGCCCCCAAGGAAAATCTCGCGAGAGGGCCCCCAAGAAACTCGGCACGCCCCTGTACTCCATGTCTTAAACGTGGCAACATCGCACATTCTAGTCCGAATTCCTTCGGCAGTTTCAAATTCGCTGGCCAGAAATTACCTATAGTTAATTTGGCTATTAGCATTGGCCAGTTTAATACCTTCTTTCTCGGATCGATTTATTCTCTATGGTACCTTATCTATGTTATGATGTAGGCATATTTTGATGCATTAAATTTATGGATAATATAGTCATATGGGACTTATTAGTTTTAAATTGAAAAGTTTCGCGCGGAAAAGTTAGGTTTAACATGGCCGCTTCCAGTGACGTCAACTGTTCGTAAACTAAGTTTAAGGGTAGTTTACACTGATCGTAAATCCAGGGTCCACACTTTCGGGGTTCACTCTTGAATCGTGGAACGATTGGTCCACGATCAGCTCACGTCACGCCACGACTGATATTAAACCACCATAAAGGGGTCTATAGAGGAAAGATTGTCAGACTGCGCTTTTGTAAATCCTATATCAACCATGATGAACTATTTGAAACACAAAATGTCACAATATGGCACTAAATACGGAAATACCTCATGAATAACCGCTTTCAAATTTCAATGCAGTCGAAGGTTCAAGCTAAGCGATTCTTTCCAATCTTTCCGACAGTTTGCAAAGTGTCAAAGGCTCTTGTGAGAACAGACCTTAACGTTGTGTTTACAGACAGTTGACGTCACAAATTCCACCATCTTGTAGTAATCGTTTTCGCGCCAACGAAAATAATTTGAAATTCAAAATAATTTTTTTATTTTAATGAGGACATAAAACAAAAAAAAAACATATACATTTTATATTTGAAAACATAAGCAATAAGAAAAAAAATACTTTGAAAAATATGATTGTTCCCTATTGTTGTTGTTTTTTTTGAAAGTTGGAACCCTTATTGAATAGAGTTCGTAGAGCAGGGGAGCCATAGACAATACCTTGAGGTTCTCCCGATTTTACTATGGAGAATTTTTCACCTTCCATTCTGATTTCAAAATCACGCTGGTTTCAATAGGATTTTAGTTGAAGGCAGTACTTGGCTTAGATTTTTTTTCAATATCATTTAATCTTTGACAAATAGATATTTACTTTGCTTATACTCCGAATGAAATACAATATTTTATTTTCAAACGATCTTTATTCCAGAAAGTGCACAATTTTTAATTTAAATTATGACATTCATATTTAGAAGGATCACCTTTATAAGCACCTATACCTGTATGTACAGGTGAACTACCTGAAATTGCTATGAAAAAACATGTGTAACGGCGTATAAATATTATACTCCGGCGGAGTATAACACTTATACGCCGCTCAAGCTGAAAGTCATTGAAGTGGCTCTTATACCTTGTCAAAATGATCACAAAAATTACTGGTATATAACATTTGAAAATAATAGATATTTATTTTATTAGGAGCATAAGTAATACTCATGTGATGCGCATGAAAGTTTGAACGCCGAGCGCAGCGAGGCGAATTAAATCCATGCAAGTCACACGAAGAATACTTATACTCCGAATAAAATACAAGATTTTATTTTCAAACAATCTTTATTCAGAATAGTGCAGAATTTTTAATTTAAATAATGACATTCATATTTAGAAGGATCACCTTTTTAAGCACCTATACCTATATGTACAGGTAAACTAAACCTACCTTACATCGCTATGAAAAAACATGTGTGACGGCGTATAAGTGTTATATTCCGGCGGAGTATAACACTTATACCCGGCTCAAGCTGAAAGTCATGGAAGTGACACTTATACCTTGTCAAAATGATCACAAAAATTACTGTTATATGAAATGTTATTTGAAAATAATAGTAGATTATACCACGAGTCAATAATGATAGCTATTATTCCTGAGGGAATAATAGCCATTATTGCGAGTAGTATACTCTACGACAAATTAATTTATTTGAGATTTTTAATAGCAAATTTCATCCATCTCAATACAAATCCACAAGCACTACACGTTTGACACTGACACTTTTGAGGAATAATGACCATTAATCCCGCTACTCATCATTATTCCCTGCGGGTGACATTAGTCGGAAATAAAAAAATGAATATTTCATCTTCTTTGGCAGTGTGGGGTAATATAAATCAAGAGTAAATACGAAAAAGACATTGTAAATCGTTGCACCAACTCCCTATAACTCATCATAGCATAAGTTTGTATTAATTCTAGCACAGTCAAAGTAAAACAATATGTTTAGTTGTGTCTTGTACGACAATGAAGCGAAACCAAATTCTCATTCCTTGGATGCTACGCTAGCTGCATACCGGTTTCGAGCTTGTTAGCTCTTCTCACCAGCGAAAGCATACCAAATAAATCAGAGAAACAGTTCGAATGAGACCACTATGATAAGATAGTAATAAACGTATCATGCGCGGAGCCTGTGACTCCCACTCTTCAAGTCTCACGATCCGTCCAATACCCTAATTTTTTCACTTCCAGACTAGTTCTTGATTTAGTTTCTTGCTTTTGCTTCGTAAGACTTCGTTTACATGTTATAACTATTAATTATTTATACCTGAGAGGTTTTTCAAACCAGTGGAGAGCCCATCCAAAAAAGCTTACCTTGACGAGTTGATGGACTTATCAATCCGTATATTCGACTTGGCATGTATCATCCAGTTAATAAATTTTTCTGTTTTCATTTCTATAGGGTCTAATTTGTGATTTTCAAATTTAAAATTACGCATTTTTGACAGTTTGGAATTTGTAGTACTTTAGAAGGTTGGTGATTCGCTGTCGTCGTTGATTTACTTCAATATTTTGTCTTTGTAGGTAGGTATTTTGTTTCTAAAAGAGAGTTCATGTACCCATTACCATGTACCTTTCTTCTTATTGCTTTATGTGTGCGTATCTTCATATTCCTTAACTATTTTAAATACATTATAGCGGAAACTCCTGTTTTATCGTCCACCATTTTCTCTAGATCACTCAAGGGTAATGTGAGATATGGCTTTTTTAGATCTTTCTCTAGGCGGACTCAAATTACGTTCCATGGGTTGATCGACAGAATCCGTTTCTGAAGATATTGAAAAATTACCGTGTCGGTGTCATAGAGAGATTGAAAAAATGTGGATACTTTTTTATTCATTATTATTTTTTCTGAAAATTTGTGTAGGTACATAATGCGTATATACGACTTTTTAGTTTTTATCTTATACCCATTCTCGTATTTCCGAAAATGTACGGATTCTCACATCGCGATTAGCAGAATCGATTTGTTGCTGACTTGAACCAATTTATCCTATATACTGTAATTAAAATCATTTGTTTTGCCTCACGTTTTCCGTTAAAATTTCAGTCTATAAACTTCCAAAATTTATGTATAAAGTTTCTTGATAGTTGGTTGAGTGTTGGCCAATTTTAGTCTCTAAAAGTATTGTTCGTGAGCTTTTAGGTGCACTCGAGACAGGTTGTTTAGATTGCTTCCACTGTAAGTGCTTTTATAAGCATTTCAAAACTTATAATTACTAAATTCGTGGCTAAATTTAATTAAAATCTTGAGTCAAATATTAATTATCTCATTTACAATATCATTACTTACTAAATTTGGAAATTCACGGAAAATCACATTGATAAGGGACTATAAACTCGAACAGAAACAAAATGCAACAACAAGGTGATAAGAAAGTTGTGAGAGAATGTAAAAATTGGAGAGGATTACAACTCAGAGTTTACAGAAATTATGAACCTAGATTGTTGATTGTGATGGTTGGGGTGTTTAGGTTATGGACCTCTCCGCACTGCGTCCTTAACTATTTATATAGATCTATTGTGCGCCCTCTTATCTTATCTATCTAGTGGGTTCCCAGATTAAGGCTTTTGGCAAAGCCTATAATGTTCCTGAGATTGGCTTCTTTCACAGTCACAGCCGTTAAGTAGGGCTGCTCCAGATGGATGAGTCTCCTGCGGCACAATGCCTCACAGTTGAAAAGTATGTGTTTCGCAGACTCGGAGACTTCTTCACAGAAGCGGCATAGGTCTGATTCTGTTTTGCCCATCTTTTCAGGTGCGGTAACCCAGAGGGAAGTGACCTGTTAGCAGCCTTAGATCCACTTAACTAAGGTCTTTCATTTTCTTTGCCTATTTTGACTGGGGCCAGATGAATTGTTTGTTAAGTCCTGGAAGCGTTTTTTAGCGGGAGGCTTGTTGATCCTTTACCCAATTCTGGACTTCCCTATTATATGGCTTTTCATAACGTCAAAGAAAGGTTTTAGTCCAAGGAATGATGTTGCAGCTCCATGTCTTGCAAGTTGGGTCGGTATTTCATTCCCTTCGACTTCTTGGTACCCTGGTACCCATGACAGAGTGACTCTATTGCGAGATGTCAGTTGCTTTAGGACTTGTTGGCAGTCCCATAATACCAGTCTGGACTTAGGGGCAGAGCTAATCAGAGCTCTTATTGCTGCCTGACTGTTACTAGCGTAAGACACAATAGTAAATGATATTGAAACAAACAAGTGTTTTGTTTTGAACATGTATCTACATACATAGAATGGCAGACGAGACAACTCAAGAAAATTATTGAGTGGAAGCCAGGGGGGAAGAAGAAGGCGTGGCTGACGGGCAAACCGAAAAAAAGCTGGAGAAATGAGGAAACCAGAAATAGAGGCGTGGCAGTATAGGTCTGAAATAAGAGACGATTGGAGATAGGAAATCGGAAGAAGTAAAACGTTAAAGACCGACATTTATATTTGATATTTGGTAGAAAGTTAATAGCTGCATTAAAACTACCAATAGGGGTAATTTTCAACTCTACTGCTAACAAAATTGTTAATTTTAGAGTTCGTAATTCGCAAACTTTCCAACAAAAACCGAAAACTTCAAATCCGAGTGCTTTTAGTACGGGATACGAGGCCTATTTCATCAAATCATTTTACACCGTCTTGCATTGTTATCATCAGTTAGATAACATGATGCTGAAACGCACCTGTACGGGGAAATAGATGGGAGTGGGGGATTTCGCTGAAAAAAAATTTCCAGAAAGTGTCGTCATAAACAGGGAAAATATATAATTATACACCGTCTTGCATTTATTTATTGAGTTAATTTGTACAGAAACAAAATTGGATCAACACATGCAAGACGTTTTCATGGAGGTTTTGGGGTTGTTATATTGGATAGAAATTGTCAATTTTTCAGAGGGGTGAAATATCATTTCACACCACTTCATTATTGATTTAGATTAAAGCTTGAATGTAGAATAGCCACTGGATACTGATGCAAGACGTCCTGTGGAGGGATAACGGACTGCAAGACGGAGGTCAATGTGTTGTCTTATGAAGGAGTGAGAAATCATTTTACACCGTCTTGCACTGATACTAATGGGAAAAACAGAACATATTGATAACATTTTAAAAAATACAAGACGTTCTAAATGGAAAGAAAGGACTGCAAGACGGTGATGAAGTTGACTAATTTTGACGGGGGTAAATCCATCAGGTACAAATGTGAATACTACTCCAAATTACAAATTACGCACAATAATTTTAGATATTTTTGCTTTTACCACGTAGAATAATTCTATTTTGCAAAATTCTCTTAATATGTATATTTGAATGACTCTACGGACATCAAAAAAAAAAGGTTGAAAATTGTTCTTTTTCTGACAGCTTATAATCATTTTTTTTTTTTTTTGAGGTGGATATGTCATAACACCTAACGGATTGTAAGTAGGTATTAGGTAAATTTGAGAAATTTGATTCTAAAGCAGCAAAAAAATGATCTGCCTGGAATTGTAAACAGAAATTATAATTCCTGTATTCTGTATTCAGCAGACTCCCCTGTTGAGCTGCTATGTCAACTGTCCTTTTCCATCTGTATGATTTAGAAAAGAATGAACAGTGAACGGTTCAGTAAATAACTCAAAAGTTCAGTAAAAAAAGAAAACAGATTTATTAACTTTTTTCCCCGAAAAAACGTCTTGGACTGATGTATTACCATTTTTTAACATATATTCTTCCGGCGGACATAAGCATGAAGTGGTGTAAAATAAATTTTCACTCCCTCATGAGACAACGCATTGACATCCGTCTTGCAGCCCGTTATCCCTCCACAGGACGTCTTGTATCAGTATCCAGTAGCTATTCTACATTCAAGCTTTAATCTAAATCAACAATGGAGTGGTGTAAAATGATTTTCCACCCCTCTCACAAATTGACAATTTCCATCTTCTATTGCAACCCTAAAACCCCCATAAAAACATCTTGCATGTGGTAATTCAATTTTGTTTGTGTACAAACTGACTCAATAAATAAATGCAAGACGGTGTATAATTATATATTTTCCTAATTTATGACGACATTTTCTGAAACATTTTTTTCAGCGAAATTCCCCACTCCCATCTATTTCCCTGCACAAGTGCGTTTCAGTACCATTTTATCTAACTGATGATAACAATGCAAGACGGTGTAAAATGATTTGATGAAATAGGCCTCGTATCCCGTACTATTTATTTTATTGCTGCATGGAACCTTTTTCTTCTAAAAAAAAAAGTTTTATTCGGAAATTTATAATTGCTAAATGGAATCTAACGCCATTACTCTGGGGTTGAAACAGTTAATTGAGTATGTGGAAAGAATAAATAACTCTCTCGCCCCACACGGCTCTCCCTCTAACTTTGCTTTTCAATTTGATGTTCTTTTAGGCAGGGAGCCTTGCAATTAGCTAGATGAATTCTATTGCCCTAATTTATCTTTTGAATGGAAAACTTGCTCCTTGCATCACTTTCCGATGAGTTAGTTCCTAGTTCACTTCTTCAGAAATCATCGCATATACATGCACAAATTATTATAGTTTTTAGATCCAAGCAAATATTTTTGCCCAAACTCAATATTGTTGACAAGTTATGGATGTCTAGACAGGAACGAACAACGGCAGCAGAGCAAACAAAACCCCCGATATTTCGTTATAAGGAGATAATACAATTTTAAATTTAAGAATTTTTTTTTTTGAAGATCTACAGCAAACATTTGTTTAGGTTTCTTTGCGAATATCGTGTGAAACAGAAAGTTTTTAAATAAAGAAAAGGAAAACTTCATTGACCTATTTGAAGAAAAAAAATAGTATATTGTGTTTGATTGATTCTTGGGTATACGAACTTTGGTTAGGAATTAAAACAGTCTTTCTCCTGGCAACGTTTCGTAACTTTAATTGTTACTTTTTCGAGCTCTACAGAACAGACATTCAGTCAATTACAATAAAATCCTTAAATAATTAAACTACTTATTTGCCTTTCAGATATTATTAGCGTAGCATTATCCATGGAAATTTGACAAGTTGACCCTCGTATAATAATGACAGTATATGTCAAATTCCAGACAGTTTTAAGTGTGTTTCACATAATTTCGTAAGTGTCGCAGTATTAAAATTCTCTGGCCTATCTGGCCAATCAAATTTGACACATTTGTCAATATATTTTTCAGTAGTGCAATATATAAACGGTACCTTACTATTCTGCATACCTGCAAAATCCATTGACATTTTTCAAAATTCGGCATTGTCAAATTTATTTCATATTTAAGATGCCCAAAATAATTTCTCAAGAGAAAATAAGGGAAATAGGAAATAATAAAATTTTACGGCTATTTCGAGAAGCAAACCAGAGGTTCTTCAGAGAATAATAATTGAAGCCCAACAACCAGATATATTTGGGGTAGGTATAGTTTAAATATAGATGTAAAGCTATTTCTTACAACCAGGAACCAATATTTCTGTTGGACCAAACCCGAAAAAAAAGCTACTGCGGAAACATATTTATGCTGTTAAGCTTATTGTTATGGTTACCTTGGATTTATTTTATTTAAAATAATTTTACTTAGTACCCATTTTATTTTATTTTTTTTAATTAATTTGGAAAAATATTTTAGAATTGAATCTACTCAAATATTTTACACATTCTGGCAACTCGGCTTTCTGTTTTATAACCCTGAAATTTAAAAAATACTTTGTCATCAAATGTCATTATTATACGAGTCATGTCAAATTTCCATGGAATGCTACGCCAATAATATCTGAAAAGCATATACTCAGAAACTATGGTTGTTGAACCCGTTGAACCAAATTCAAGCGGCAGTAAATGACAAACTGGTCATTTTAATTACAACCTATCAAATGTCCACCGTGCATGCGCACTGGTCCAGGTAGGGCGTTTCAACCAATGAGAAGGCTGGTGTTTGTTTACAATTTAGGTTATTTAATGTCATTTACTGCCGCTTGGCTTTGGAAATGGTGTAGTTTTTGAACCGTCGATGTTCATTAAGAATAATTCGAAATAGGCAATCTTTAAACATTAGTTGTTGACAACAATAAGCAAATTTTGTGGCAAGTGCAGTGGCTCTGAACCTACGTACTCTCATTAGGGAACCATATAACTTTATGAACTTTCAATTTAATTTTCTTTTTTTAATTTTTCAGGTAATATAACGATAATACATAATGTAATAATCAAATTGAATTTTCTTTGAAGTTTGACAATTTTGACAGTCAGTGTAGGGTTGTGTTCTCTTATATGGTTGCGTTGTTGCGTTCAAAGATAAAGCAAGTACATCCACTATTATGATGGTCACCACAATACAGCGAAGGTTAATCACTGTTTAATTGTTCTAATTAAACAGATGTCTTCATTCTCCTTCCGATTCCGATCATCGTATAATTTTAAAATATTCCTTTCAGCTGATAATTTTTAACTATGTATTATTATTATTATTATGATTGTAATTTTGTAAGATTATTCAGCGGCAATATTTACAAAGTTACAGCTTAAGGCCATCTTTGAGGTTTAATAATAAGATGTAAGATAATTTTAAGTTAAGTTAATGTTGTATACAGGCCCTTAGGTGGTATGTTGCTCCGTAGACCGTAGCTAACTTCTCATGATTATTACAAGTGTCATGTCATTCCTTCATGTCGTTCTGGAACCCACTTTTCTGAAGGGAGTCGAACGGTACAGTCGTACTGGGTCCGTTAGAATAACAATTTTGTCCCTCGGCCTTCAGAAAGTCAAATTTTCTCACTTACCTCGATTTCTACCTTTAAATGAGTAAAGTTTAAATGCTCATAGTGGCCTGTTCATTTCACCAAACAAGATAGTGACAGTAAACAAACTTTGATAGGTAAGTCGAATTTTATTGGCTAGAGAAGGATTATACTCCGCCCAAGGCAGGACCGTCCTAGGTTGTTTTGTATTTCTCTTCGCTGAATATATTTCCGAACAAATTCTTCAGCGGAATTTGTTGAACTTGACATTGTTTTAATCTAAATTGCTCACTAATTGACAATAATTCACCAAACACTATTTAAATAATTGTAAAATACTAGGAAATACGACATTAAACTTATTGACTCATATGACAACCTGACAATAATAAATGTCATTAGTTGTAATTCATATTTTTGCAGTCCTTCTCTGAATTTTTAAGCTCCGCCTGTTTGTTTACCTCTACTATCTCGTTTGGTGGAATGAACTTTAGTGCTTGTGGAAATGTTTTTCCTTGTGTTTTCGAGAAAGTTCCATAACCTCATTTGAGGCCATCGCCGCTTAAAGTGCATTTGGACGGCCTGGGAGATGCCTTCTACCAATATTTTTGTGGTTCCACCACTCATTTTATGTCCAGATCCTTGATTTTCAAGGATCTACCGAGGGGCTCCAACTGTAGTGGTGCCAGTCACCAAAAACCACTACACTTTTTCTATGAGAGTGTGCAGCTCGCAGCCTCCAGCTCCTTTTGGCATGTCTTCATGGTGGCCCTTATGAGGGTTTTCTAATTGAACTCATCCCAGCTCAATTGCCAGAACATTGATCTAGTATCCTGACGGTCATGGATTAAACAGGTTTTTTTATACTTATAAGTTTAGTTTTATATCTTAAAATCCTTGGATTTAAGTAATAAACTTCGGTCCTGATCAGGCCAAGCGGCCAAGGGTTGTGTTGTACTGTTAGATTGCACAGGGTGCAATGAATTGTTAGGGAAAATTTCAGCTTTTTTTTTAGATATAAGAATTAAGGGAAAATTTTAGCTTTTTTAGGTTTAGGAAATTTAACAAGGGATATACAAAAGTACTGCAACACTTAAATATCTTCAAAACAGCTTAAGCTGCGTTCATACAATTCGGAATCTGACAGTTTTCAGGCATGCGGAATTCAACAGTGCTATTGGCAATGTTGCCAGATTTCCCAGTTTTGCGCTAAACGTAGTCTTTTTGTTTTCTTAAATAGAATACCCCATTTATTATTATCGCAATGGATTGGGCGTGCCAAATTTGATAAGATTCCAAACTTTCAGAATTCTATCTCTACTGGTGGCTGAAATATGACAACACCGTATTTTCAGTGAAAAGTATAGCAACGCTCGAATATCTTCAAACGCCGCTCAAGCACGTTCAAGAAATTTGGTATCTGGGGGTTTTTGGGAAAGCAAAATTCAACCGAGATATCGGCATTGTTGCCAGACTTTTCAGTTTTGCGCTACACGTAGTCTTTTTGTTATCTTGAATAGAATGCCCCATTTATTTTTATTGCAGTATATTGGACGTGCCAAAATTAATAAGATCCCAAATTTTCAGTATTCTATCTCTACTAGTTGCTAAAATATGCCAACACCGCATTTTCAGTGAACGGTATCGCAACGCTTGAATATCTTTAAAACCCGCTTGAGCTCTTCCTTTAAATTCCGTAGAGTCCGCGTCAAGAGAAAAGAGTACGGTGACGTCAATTGCGCACAAACCCAATTTTGAAGACTAACCGAAGTATCGTATCGATCGGTGCTGCTGCCGAACGCCAAGCACGTGGTTCACTGTCGTACGGCCAGCAGGCATATTTATTTAGTTTATTTTGTATCCAACTTTTGTCTAAAAAGATACCCCGCTGCTGATTTCAGCTCACTGTCGAGGTCACGGCAGACAGCGAGAGATAGACGAGGGAGAGAGATCCGACCCGCTTCGCGCAGCTTTTTATTTCGTCACCGTAGTCTTTACTGCTGACGCGGACTCTACCTATTTGGGAATTTATTGGCAAGCGAAATTCAACTGTGATATCGGCATTGTTGCCAAGTTTCCCAGTTTCGCGCTACACGTAGTCTTTTTGTTATCTTGAATAAATTTATTTTTATTGCAATGAATTAGTTCAAATTTTGATGAGATTTCAAATTTCCAATATGCTGCTTGTACTGTTAAATACTACTATAGTGATAATCATTCCGGGATAGTCACCTACCTGTTTCAGGAGGAGACGCAAACTTATCGGAAACTCCCGGAAATATGAATACCTCATGAACAAGTAACTCGCATTATTGAAGGAAAAAAAAAAACCATAGGCCACGAGCAAGACTATGTGTAGCTCGAAACTGGGAAACTTGGCAACAATGCCGATATCACAGTTGAATTTCGCTTGCCTATAAATCCCCAGATACCGAATTTAGTGGACGAGCTTAAGCGGATTTTTAAAGATATTCAAGCGTTGCGATACCGTTCACTGAAAATGCGGTGTTGGCATATTTCAGCAACTAGTGGAGATAGAATTCTGAAAATTTGGAATCTTATCAAATTTGACACGTCCAATTTATTGCTATGAAAATAAATGGGGCATTCTATTCGCGATAGTGAAAAGACTACTTGTAGGGCAAAACTGGGAAATCTGGCAACAATGCCGATATCACGGTTAAATTTTACTTGCTCAAAAACCTCCAGATGCCAAATTTCTTGAACGTGCTTAAGCAGCGTTTGAAGATATTCAAGCGTTGCCATACTTTTCACCGAAAATACGGTGTTGTCATATTTCAACAACTAGTAGAGATAGAATTCTGAAAATTTGAAGTCTTATCAAATTTGGCACGCCCAATTCATTGCAATAAAAATAAATGGGGCATTCTATTTAAGATAACAAAAAGACTACGTGTAGCGCAAAACTGGGAAATCTGGCAACATTGCCAATAGCACTGTTGAATTCCGCATGCCTGAAAACTGTCAGATTCCAAATTGTGTGAACGCGGCTTAAGCAGTTTTGAAGATATTTAAGTGTTGCAGTACTTTTTACTAACCCTGTATATACATATACAGTAAGGGGCAGGCTACTAGGTATATACCGTGCGTTCGTTATTTTGGTCCGAGTTCTCCGAGCTTGACTTTACCGTTCGTTTATTTAAAAAGTGTACTCGGTGCAGCCTCATTCGCGTTCGTTTATTAAAATTTCTGGCACTTTTATTCAGCGTTCAACTGCTCTGTTCGCTCACTGGTCACGTGATTACGGCTCCGCTCAGCACGCTCTGCTCTTTGAGCAAAATACCGAACGCAAGGTTAGGATCCAACTTGACGAATTTACCACCATCCGCAGCCGTTTGAACCCCTGTCACTGTCGTTCGTTCAACAACTTTGACGTTTGTTTACTTCAGTACGATAGACTTAAGCACGGTCCAGACGCTACGGTTCAGCTTACTGATCAAAACGTTTTATCTGCAACGTGTTTAACTGTATGCAGACAAAACGTTGTGCAAAACGTAGCGTCTGCGCCATGCTTTCAGATATTTCGTCAAGCTTTATTTATTTATAATTAAGTTTACGCGTGTAGATAGCTAAGCGTTGGTTATCAATGTAGACACTAGACACTTTAAGCAAACCCTAAATTTTCCTACGTATTCGCTTCTGTAAACGCATCGACTTACGTTGACCGCCTAAATGTCCTTTGTCCTTTCATGGTCATACATTACGTAAACGATCGTATCCTTGGATGACACGTTTTTTAACCACAAAAAGTTTTGTTTTCATTTTGTAGCTGTGTTTGTAGGTTTTATTTTTATCTATAAGTACTGTGTTTATGTTGTTGAAGTTATTTTAGTAATAACTGACAGGTAGATCCCTCAATAGTGTCAAATGATTGAGATACGTTTTCGGATACAGATACGAGTCTAGGCCCGTAACGATACGGACAACGCAACGCAACGAGACCACCGTATTTACTATCTATCCTGCGTTAGATACGTCTGAAATTCAGGACCTGCTTAAAGTGTCTACTTGCTTATTCTGAATTTTTATATGTATCCGTCTCCGCATCGATCTGCGCACGCGCAGAATAGGTGGTTTCGTAGTCCGCATAGTTACGGGCCTAGTCTCGTATCCGAAAACGTATCTCAGCCATTGTGTCTTTAGCCTTAAGGCCGTATCAGACGTGCCGTTGCCGATTACTATTGACGATTACGATTGGAAATTCGACCAATCAAAATGTACCTGCTTCTGGTTGCGATTGCCGTTGTCTGTTTAGGTTGGAGTCTAAATTTTACGAGGCCGTTCTGAACCGTAGCCAATGAAAGTGCTTTATGAACAGCATGTGTCATTTGTCTAAACGTCACTTTTTTAGTTTTGCAATTTATCACTTCTGGTACTGCACCCAAACCGATTTTGGTTTGGATCTTTCTCTTTACTCTTCTTCCAATATAATCATATAGCACAACAATACAGAAGAAACTTTCCGACGACGTTCGGCGCTGTACTTTGAATATTTTAGCTGCGACATTTTGACGTTATAAACATTTCAAGTGACCAGAAATCGGCAACGGAACGGTGTTAAGTGTGATTGAAACCGCGACGGCAACGGCAACGGCTAAAGGAATCGGCAACGGCACGTCTGATAAGGCCTTTAGTTTTTTGAGTGACAGGTCTTTTCACGTTTTGTTTTTACCTGTTTGTCATGAGTTAAGGGTCATTCACATCCACTTAACTTAACTTAAGGTACGGAAAATTATAACTAACGTACGAAACTGAGAAGGTCTCTGTTAACAATGAAGTAAATTATCTTACATGACGTATGCGCACTTATAACCTGAACTGTCAAATCAAATTATATGCCCAGAAATGGAAATTATTATTTATTGAACGGATTTTCTTAAGTTGGTTCAACTTTTCCGTGTGTCACGATAATTTTCTTAATTTTTAAGTGGATGTAACAACTATGTGATCTTCAACTTTTTTTTATTATTAATTTTCCGTACGTCAAGTTAAGTGGATGTAAATGACCCTTTAGCATTAAATATATTTGTCATTTTGCCACATGCGGACGCCTGAAAATTCGTCAAGTTATTTTCTAGGCTACTAGGTATATAGTAGCCTGCCCCTCACTGTATATTTTAACACTCAGGCTTTAATAACATCAAGGCTTCAATTTAATAAACGAATGAGTGTAGACAGTTGTTACAATTATTTTTTTTGGTTACCTCCTTTTCAGATTTCTTTTATTACATATGCATTTTATGATAAAGTTCATTTGAGGATTTGGAACTTAAAATTTAAACCTCTGGCGCCCACTAAAGACACTCCTTACTCACCCTAATTTTGCTCTCTGGCGAACAGCTGCCACTGTAGTACCCTTTTTGTTAAAAAAGAGGCTACAATCAATACAAGAGGCTTTAATCTTATAAACAATGTTGGAATTTTTTTCCCATGGAACAGGGTCTTTTAATTTGGTATAAAAAATGTTGGTAGTTTTTGTGTTGTAATAGGCTAACACTGAATTCGTGTTTTTCAGGCACTTGGTAATCTTTTGCGATAAACCATCAATGAAAGGAAACCTATAGTACATACCTCTTGGCATCTGATTTTGGTTGCTGTACTCTATTTATAAACTTACTCATTGATCTGTTAATTAAATTTGCGGGGTAGTTATTGTTGATTTTTTCCATGTTTTTCTTGTGGAACTCTGTGCTGCTAAAATTCTTGCTTTATGTATTATTCCTGATATGATACCCAATTTGTTCGACAAGGGAGGGTTTGAGTGGAAGTTGAGTGTTCTACCTAATAGTCCGAGAGCTGGCAGTAAAAACAACTACCTCATAAGTTACCAGAGGGTTGAATGGACATGTCGGTACTACCTCACATGGTGATTTCAAAACCGTCCGTCTGCCGAGCGTAAGTGGTCGCTTTATTAGATTCAATTTTTTCTGAAAATTCAAGAAAACGTCATCAACTGCCTCATTGGTTACCACTGTTATTTTTGTGCAAAATATTACCAAATATGTTACTAACCAAAGTTAATAAAGAAAACCCTGGCACACGGTCGCATTCAAATCGCAGACGGGTTTAAATAGTCCAGTAAATGCGTGTTTAAAACTGTCGTTTTCGTGACAAAACTGCGATTTTTTTTTTTCAACGGTTTTATATGATTTCGAGGGTGCTGAAACCGAATTTATGGTTTGCTGCCTTGTAGGAGGTCGGCTTCATAGCCAAAAACGCGAAAAATCTGAATTTTTCAGTACTTTTTTCAGTTTTTTGCTTATATCTCAAAAACTATACGTTTTTTGAAGATGAGCGTTCACTACAAACTTGAAGTGAATAAAATTTCCTACAAAACGCACTCGTCGTCTTCGATTTTATGATGAGCGGTCTCCGTGCTAGTGCTCAGTGAAAAACAATGTTTTTTTTTTTGTATTTTCACAAAAACGTCTAGAACACCCACTTCCATCCCCTGCAACCCAAGAAATATAATATGTTAATAGACCCTCATAAAAAAGATGTCTGCCGTATTTAATTTTCTCATAATTTTTTTTATGAGAACCATTTTTCAAATAAGTTACATAGCAAGCCATGTTTGATGAAAACATTAAGAAATTATATTTACAACTTATTTGGTAGTTACATTAAACTGAAAATAAAGTTAACGAAACGATTGAAATACTTGCATAGGATCATCATTCCTTTAAGTGGGTCCTCCATCTGAAAAACCAAATAAGGCAGAAGATGAGTATACTATAGGTTTAGTTTTGGGTCGTCCGCTAGATGGTCCAGGTAAAGGATTTTAAGCAATCGAAGGTCCAGACAAAGAGTCAGCAGCTGTGTAAGGTTCAGGCTGAATACTAAATTGTGGCTGTTCTTCCACTGAAAAAAATATTTCCTACATTGAGAAGTGTAGTAGTGTAGTACTAAAAAAAACTAAGCGGAGATGCATGTAATGATGCAGAATATTATATAAATTAATACCTTCTGTCTCTTCAGCCGCTTCAGGCAGTGAGACTGGAAGTTACTCATCCAGATCGCGTTCATCGCCAGCGATAATCTTTAGGGAAGCTGATGGAGTTTTACTTTTTGATTTTGACACAATAATTGACAGCGTCTGCTCCGAAATAGTAATCATTTCCAACGGCAGACCCCTACGATTTCAATTTAGTTAACATCATAGGCGATTTTCAGGTACCCCACTTCACTTTTCTGGATCCAAGTAGTTTCCTATCCACTGCTGCACTGGATGAAAGAGACCAAAAGGCTTGTTGTTGAGCGGCAGCTTCAGGGGGAGGTGAAAAACTAATTGGATCCAGAAAAGTGGTGTTGGAAGTTGACAAGAAATGGGTTGTTCCCCATTACCACACCAAAACTCCCGGCTCCGGAAAAACTTCTCCAGCTTATATCTTGCAAATGCAAGGCAGGTGCCTAGGTCAATGTGAGTGTAAGCAGACCGAGTTCTGCTCCACTCATCGGCGATAGTTATGATGCAGAAGGCGAACGCGATTTGATAAGTCAATTCTAGTCTCACTGCTTGAAGCGGCCGAAGAGACAGAAAGTATTAATTTATATATTTTGCATCATTGCATGCATTTTCGCTTAGTTTTCTCTAGTATTACACTTCTCAATGTAGGTAATATTTTTTCATTGGAAGAACAGCCACAATTTAGTATATTCAGCCTGGAGCTCCCACAGCTGCTGACTCTTCGTCCGGACCTTCGGGCTTCGATTGCTTAAAGCCCTTTACCTGGACCTTCTAGCGGACGACCCAAAACTATACCTATAGTATACTATTCTTCTGCCTTATTTTGTTTTCCAGATGGAGCACCCACTCAAAGGAATGATGATCCTGTGCAAGTATTTCAATCATTTCGTTAGATCTATTGCCAGTTCAATGTAACTACCGAATAAGTTGTAAATATAATTTCCTTATGTTTTCATCAAACATGGCTTGCCATGTAACTTATTTGAAAAATGGTTCTCATAAAAATCTTTATGAGAAAATTGAACATGGCCTTTTTATGATATTTAATGCACTCGCACGTGATAAAAGCGTCTATATATAAACTATAACATAATATATTTCTTGTGTTGCAGGGGATGAAAGTGGGTGTTTTAGATGTTTTTGTGAGAATACAAAAAAAAAACATTGTTTTTCAATGAGCACTAGGGCGGAGACCGCTTATCATACTTTTGTAGGAAATTTTATTTACTTCAATTTTGTAGTGAACTCTCATCTTCAAAAAACGTATAGTTCTTGAGATATAAGCATAAAACTGAAAAAAGTGCTGAAAAATTCAGATTCTTGCGTTTTTGGCTATGAAGCCGACTTCCTACAAGGCAGCAAACCATAAATTCGGTTTCAGCACCCTCGAAAACATATACAAACGTTGAAAAAAAAAATAGCAGTTTTGTTTCGAAAATGGCAGTTTCAAACACGCATTTACTGGACTATTTAAACCCGTCTGCGATTTGAATGCGACCGTCTGCCAGGGTTTTCTTTCTTAACTTTGGTTACTAACATATTTGGTAATATTTTGCCACAAAAATAACAGTGGTAACCTATGAGTTAGTTGATGGCGTTTTTTTGACTTTTCAGAAAAAAATAAATCTAATAAAGCGACCACTAACGCCCGGCAGACGGACGGTTTTGAAATCAGCATGTGAGGTAGTACCGACATATCAATGCAGCCCTTTGGTAACTTATGAGGTAGTTGTTTTCACTGCCAGCTCTCGGATTATCCAGGAGGCAGTGAAATTTTTTAGCACCTATTTTCCCAGTTGGTTTATATCAAATAGTTTGTTCTCTTGATGATACAAAACAAGAATATTTGAGTTTCGCAAAAATTTTCGGATGGGTTCACAAGATTAATGAAAAATACAGTTACACTAATTTTCCCAGTCATAAATATTTTACATTCACTACAATAGAACATAAAGTAGTATATGAAAATAGCAATTTGGCTTATCTGAATAGTGGAAAGTGGGTCTGGCTGAAATTTTTCGGATCTTCAATTTTTCACTTGCCAGACGTATTATCCATACTCACAGATTAGCCGGACTATTTTTTTACGTAACTTCAGTATACTTCTCATTAGTAGACCTATTTTTATCACTGAAAAAAAAAGCCGTGCATTCGTAAGCTCTGACGCATTTTGCGCCTAAACCCATCGGAAAACCCCCCTAAAAATATATGAATTTTGCTTAAAATTACCAACCCTACAATTCTATCCATGTTGTCTGACTGAAAATAAGTGCCGAAAATCGTCACTGCCTCCCAGACTACTACTAGAAGTACTTGCAATTTGTCACTAGGTGCTGCCAAATGGAATTGAAAAGGGCAATTTTTTTAATACAGTTGTTATCAAGTAGTTCATGACGATGTTAGCCAAAATTGGTGAGCTGGGGTTCCCCATTGCATTGTCACAGATCACCTAATACAGATGCGTAAGTACGTATACTTGCTGTCGACGATATTCTGTGACGAAGCCGGGCCGCCAGCGGCCCCACGCATAGATAAAGATCGCCCGCGTCAGGACAATTAACGTGGCCGAGTGCGTGAGCATGTTCCAGCCTGTGTGTTTACATATTTTTGCGGGTAGAAAAAAATATTTTTTTGCTGTTTGTGAACCAATTAAAGAAATAATATTATATTATTGAGCTTCCGCATTTATATAATAAATATGTTCAAAATACATTGATGTGGCATTGGTACGGCCAGCCTATGTCTATCTAGGTTCAATTTGGTTTTATCCTATGCATGAAATCTAAGGAGAAGGCTTGGGAACGAGTAGCTTTAGCGTACAGTGTTAGTGGAACGGTTGTAAGAAATGTAGATCTAGATCAATGGAAGCAGAGAGACAATTAAAAAAAAAGAAGCTTGTATGGGTTTTTTTCATCCAGTAGGGCTCCAACAGTCAGCTTTGTTAAAACAATCCACTCTCATCCTGTATCGCTTAATATAATTTTACCTATATCCTCTTTATCTGAATGGGTCGAAATTTGCCATAGATTCTGACATGAAATAACCAACACACAGAACCTGTAATTTGGCACCTTATAGGTTAAATTGCCCTATAAAGTACTCTTTTCAACGCGTAATTGGCCAAGCTCGTCACTTTAAGGTAAACGTCACTTTTTCATAATGGCTGCTTCAAAAACTGTTTATGGAACAGATTTTAGAAGTTAAAGGTGCTTTTTGAGAATAAAGTAGGCTTTTTCGTGATTATGGAACTGGCCGTTAATCAGGTCCAATAAAGTATTCTTTTAAATATCAGTGTAGTTTGATACAAACCTATATATTTCAATTATGTTCAATACCAACTGTTTAGGTATATTGGTGAATAAGCTGATAATATTCAAAGAGATTAGGACATAACCTTCCGGTACTTGTTGGTATTTTATCATATCCACGAAATGACATGAATCCTCAACATTGTAATAGAATGTAGAACTTTATGGATTTAAAATTGTGAGTAAGTACCTAGCAATGTTGTATCCTGGTGAATTAGTACAACTCGCTACCGGTTTTAAGTGGAGTCCCGGTTTATGTGTCTTTCTCAAGCAATATAGTCTGGGTATGGCACACGATTTGTTGTTTTTAATGTACGTTCTTCTTGCTGGTTAATTAGTTCTTGTGTTTTCAATGTTGTGATAACCCATTTGCGGTGCTTTGAACTTTCATTGTGGGGTCCTTCTATTCTTCATAAGTATTTTGATCCTGTAGCATTTCACTAACTTTGTTTATATATTCTTCTCGATTCATGATTACAGTGGAGTTACCTTTATCTGATCTACTCACAATAATTTCATCATGTTCTCGTAAAAATGTTCTAGTTGTTTTTAGTTTTCTGTCAAGATTATTGGCTTTGTGTTCCCTAGCAAGGTAATGATTTGTTATGATGTTTGTAGTTCGGCCTCTTAGGATATTTTTTTCCTCATCAGTCATTTTCTGTCTTGAAATGCAGTGTTCCAAATCCTTTACCATGTTTGGGATAGGGATATCTTGATTATTAATTGGTAAACCAAACTTGGGGCCTAAAGACAATATTGTTTCCACATCCTCTGGTAACTGTGTATCTGTGTAATTGAATATAAAATTCTTATGTCTGCCAATGCAAATCTGATTCTGTTGGACTTCAATTCCATTCAACTTCCTAATATTGGTTTTCCTGATCTTTTGAAACATCCTATCATATCTACGGTCTTGGACATTTAGGCAATGAAAGAATAATTCATCAGGTATTATTTTCCTGTAGTTAGATTTCGTTCTCTCAATATCTCCTAGCAACTCGTTTAGTTTCCAAATAGTAATTGTGATAGATCAATTTCTAGGTTATGTATTGACTTTTTAAACTTTAAGTAATTCTATCAGCCCGTTTAACGAATGGATGATTTTCAGAATAAATAGGGTAGAAATGTATCTCACTTGACCATTAGGATGTTAGGGTAATAATGCTTTGGTTCTGTACTTTAGCAAGAAAACTCTTTGATTCTTCAATTTAGCCAACTCAACCACTCCATTTGCCCACTCTTTCACTAACTGGAAAGCCTGCTCTCCAAACTCTTGTCTGATGTTGTTGAAATAACCCAGACTTTGAAAGCTTGGTGAGGTTTCGTCTTCTTGATACATGATTAGATTGATTCTTGGGTATGGGAACATTGGTAAGGAATTAAAATAGTCTTTCTCCAGGCAACGTTCCGTAACTTTAATTGTTACTTTTTCTAGCCCTGCTCATTCTGTAGGGCTTGAAAAAGTTACGAAACGTTGCCAGGAGAAAGACTGTTTTAATATAAATAAATAAATAATCTCTTTTATTTGTTATCGACAATTATTACAAATAATAGAATGAAATGGTGGCGAGATCTAGCTTAGAGCTACTCTTATCTAACCTTAATTCCTAATCAAAGTTCCTATACCCAAGAATCAATCTAATTATGTATCAAAGAGATGAAACCTCACCAATTATACTGTGTATTTAGGTGGAAAAGTGACACATTCTACGGTGTAAGTTGACGGGCGAGGCGTAGCCGAGGCTGGCAAACACCGTATGCCGAGAATGTGCTTTTCTACCGAAATACACATACTTACTATTGTTTCTGCGATCGGTTAAATATCTGTTAAATGTTTGTCTTTTTGTTCCAATTGTTCAGCAGTACGAGACTCACTTTCTCGGCCTAGGCCGGAAAAGTGATTCCCGTATTGTTATTCATTGATTCCTTAGCAACTATTGAAACATAATTAAAATACCAGAATATTGAGTTTTGCGTCTTGTCAACCGGTCAAAAATGCTGACATTATTTCTTGTCAGTCGCAGAAATAGTTATCCGTATCCGAACTCCGCTTCGCGTCGTTCGTATAACTGTGTTTGCGTGCGGAAAAGTAACACTTTGCGCACGTGTTAGGAACAAAATTTTTCCTACGAGCTTCAGATCAGGTAGGTAATAACAAAAATTAAAAAAAAAAACGATAATTTGTTTAATTATTTTCAATTAACTTGAAGGTAACCTATGCATTTATCAAAAAATTACATAACAAAAAAAAAAATAACAGAAAATCCTCGTCAGAGCTGTTCATCTTAAAGCGTTTAAATTTGATGAGAAAGTTTGTAGATTTTTGCATATAAATAGAGAACAAATCTGACAATAGGGAATTATTGAAATACGGCTGCAGTTGACTGTGTCGCTTTAGTGCTGACCCAAAGTTGACTGTGGCGGGCGCTATTTTGGCTCACAGAAGGAATTATTGAACGACACATTGAAATCGGCAGTGGTGAACTTTGGCAGTGGCATGTCATGTTTTATTTTCATATTCCTAACCTAAAATTTCAAAGTGTAAATACGTATTTCGTGTTCTTCTAGTGGTTCTTCTTGTAGTTTTTTGTTGAGTTTGTTTTGTTATTTCATCTATATTTTATAATGGAAGATATTGAAAGGCGTATTATTAGGGGACGGGGATGGGGATGATGACGATGTGGGATACGTTATTCTAGGCCACATTTCAAGGGGCGAGAATGATGAAAGGCGAGGCCCCGTGGTCATCGAAGCGAAGTATTTGTGGCTTTAAACTGTCTTTCTCTTCATAAGAGCCCATTCTAATGAAAAAATCCAACACATACAATCAACAGAACAGGCAAATCGGCGAAAAACCTATAAAAACACAACACCAAACACCGCGGACTTTGTTCAAAATCAGTTCTGAAATGAGCCGCGCTTGCGCATTTGTTCATATCGAACGTATGTAAACCAATGCGCAAGCGCAGTTCAATTCAGAACTGATTCTGAACTGAATCTGTACAATCCCATAAATGTAAATTAATAAAAAAGTGCGGTTAACATTTGAATAAGCCTTGACGGACGTCAACTTAAAAAAAAAAGAGACATAGGAACGCGACTGTGCCTGTTTATGGCCTGTTTTTATTTTCCACAAATAGTAGAGAGTTATTGGAAGTCACATAACGATGAGCGTTAATAGTGCAGATGTTATTCTGACATGTACGCATGCGCATTAGATACACATTTTAGGTTCGACATTATTAAAGTTAATGCTTGTCAGTATTTATGTACGGATAGTGCGGTGCAGTAAATAGGATTTATTATGACGTTTACTTAGTTTGACGTTTTCAAACGTCATTTTTCATATTTGGTTATTTTTGTTTTTGTTATTTTGCGAACGCAACCTTACTTTTATTTAAAAAAAAAAAATCAGTTGTTGATACAACAAACAACAATCCCTGTTGTTTTTTGGTAGGTACTCTTCAATACATTGGTTGCCTTTACTTTACAACATGGAACTGAGTACAGCGGGTTGTGGTACAACATTCGACACCTTCAGCAAAAACAAGTAGATTGCGTTTCACATATACAGATGATCTGGTGCTGTTACGAGAATTTCTGGCCCATAATCCCATTGGGAATCAAGATAAATGGGTAATAATTCAAAAGAATGTAGAGCTTACAGTACAAAAAAGTTTTTCTATCCGGACACTGAAATACCATCTACAATTATTGCTGGAATTGTGGTTGAAAAAAGAAAAAAATGACAAAAAAAGGTAAGTGGATGAGGAAATTACAAGTATTACAACCTATATTCATTAAGTAGGCTTTTGGAGCTTGTAGGTTTTTTTTTATGAATTCAATAGTGAGTTTTCTCTTTTTTAGATCAGGGGTTGAGGAGCCTTATTCTGAAAAAGATATATTGCTGCAAGAAATCAGCACATTATGTTCAGAGTCTGATTTTCAAGTAAAGCGAAAAAGGCCCCTTTCTAAAGAACAACACCTGTCAGAACTTGGGAAAAAGGCTCGTGAGTCCCATGCTGTGCGTTTCTATGAAGAGAGTAATGATATTATATCCGAGATAATAACTGAGGAGTTTAGCCCTCAAAAGGACATTGAGATCCATGAGATAGATGATAGTAATAAACATAAACCTGAAGATGAACATAACTATTGTGAGCCAAACATATAACCTATTATGGTGTTTTTCAGTAAAACTATTTTTTTAGTTGCCTCTGAAGAAATTCAAATCATCAATGAAGTGGCAATAGATTCTGAAGTCTGTGAAGAAAATACCAAGGAAAATACAAGTTGGGTTCAATTACCTGCAACTGAGCCTGCAACTTCTATCAAGAACCATGACCAACCAAGGGTCAGGCCTTTGGGTGAAGTTTTTCAAGGAAATATACAACGAGAAACTCCAAAAAAAGGAACCATTTTAAGTAAGTTGCTGTCCATGAATAATAGTTTATTATCTTATAATAATTTGTAATGGAAAGGAAGTAATTTTTTTATTTATTAGCTATTTACCAATTTTGAGTCAAACGTCTATTTTTAAAATTAAATTAAAAGAACATTAGAATTGGAAGATTTCATTTCTAATGACATTTAAAAAAATCCTGTTATTTTTACCATTGCATAACTAGTTTAAATTAAAGAAGTAACTGTAAAGTTAATTTTTTGTAGCCCCTACAGGAAAGAGGACATATAAAAGAGAGCCAATGAGAAAAAATGCACTATCTTATTTATCAGAAAAAGGCCAAAGAGAGAATGAATTAAGAAAGAGAGAACTAGATTTGGAGGAGAGAAAACTGAGTCTTGAAGAAAGGCGATTAGCACTTCAAGAAAAAAAATATGAAATTGAACAAAAAAGGATGGAAATGGAAGTTAAAGAGAGACTTCATAGAATTGAATTGGAAAGGGAAAGAGCTGAGGCTGAACTCAAACAGAAAAAAGTAACATCACAGCTATTAGAATCCCAACAACAATTAATTAGTAAACTAATAAGTAAATAGGTAATATTTTGATGAATCTTTAAAACAGGGAATAATCTGTGATACAATATAAGTATTTTAAAAGTTAAGGTTTATTAAGTAGTCGTTCTTTAAAAATATTTACTTATTCATACTTTCATGAGTTTCTTTCCTTAGTAAGTAAACCGTTCAAGGATTATTTGTGATTATCTGTTTAAAAAGTTTAGGTTAAGTATTGAGAGAATTTATTTTTAAGTTATGTTTGGTTCGAATATTTAAGTTGGTATGAGGTTATACAACGAGGACTAGACAGACCACTTTTTTGACTCTACCTGTAATTTTATAAAATATCTGAAATAGCCATCTTATATAATTTTTTTTTTGCCGAATCTGAAAATGATGATTGAAAAACAATTTAAACATCAATAAAAAAACAGTTGGGGTCATTTTGATATTTTTTTAAATACAAGGCCATATTTTTCATGTGATTATCAAATTCCTAGTATATCTTTCGATCTAAAAATTTATATTTTCAATTAAAAAACGTCTACTTTTGCACATTTATCAAGAAAATGTTCGTCTACCAGGGCCATCTACACCTGGAATAATATTACTTGATATGGATACCTGTTCACTCTTTGGCGATAGTGTCATTTAGAGAACTACTGGCCCTGTAGACCAACATTTTCTAGATTTAAACGTGCAGGAAATGGACATTTTTTAATTGAAAATATATAATTTTAGATCGAAAGATATACTAGGAATTAGATAATCACATCATGAAAATTATTGGATAGCATTTAAAAATATATCACTATCACATATCCCCTAACTGTTTTATTTGATGTTCAATTGTTTTTCAATCGTCATTTTCGGATTCGACGGAATAGTTATTTTTGTCACAAGTACCTAAAATAACCTAAATTCCGGACTCGGCTAACGCCTCGTCCGGAAACAGCAATGATTCGTCCTGAAAAACTTCGTTAGGTACATGTGACAAACACTACTTTTTGGCATACGCTTTTTAGAATTCTTCAGAACGTTAAAATTTGCAAACTTTCCTTAATTTTTGAAATCATAAAGGTGCATCCAGAAAGAAAAAAAAATCCTAAAAAGAAGAATTTTACGGATTTGAATGAGTCCGTAAAATAGTTGTTTTTGGGAGCGTATGACAAAATAGTATATTAAAGTATAAGTGGATATTAAGGTCTTTAAAACACGCGCGATTTTTCGAAATAGAGCAAGTGTTTTAAAGACCAGTTATCCACGAATACTTTACACTTTTTTTTTTATTGGTACCTATACGTTCAAATCATAAATTACTGATAGTTGTAGAATGCCTAATTCGTAATATGACACCTGGTATACCTGCCGTTGTCTGACAAATCAATAATTGAAAAGTTGATATTTAGACTTTACCTTTCTCAGGTTGTTGATGTTGTCCTGGTAACTTTATTAAAACACGCGCGTTTTTGAAAGTTGGATTTAAACACGCTTAGGAGTACTTTAAATAAGAAAAATAGGCTATCAATAAAAAAAAAATTATATAAGATGGCTTTTTCAGATTTTTTATAAAAGTACAGGTAGATCAAAAAAAGCGGCCTGTCTAGGCCTCGTTGGATAACTTTGTACTGCTTGTATTGCTCTTGAAAAATATTTAATAATTTATACTTTAATGAGTTCCTGTCCTTAGTTTCAAGTAAGCTGAAGATTATTTGTGATTATCTGTATAAAAGGATTCAAAAAATGAAAAAGTGTTTGTTTTATTTTATTTTTATTTAAACACCTAGTTTTACATGAATCAGATTTGAAAAACCAAAATGCTATAATAAGTTGGTTGCGAGGAAAGTGGATTAATTATTTCCACAGCAACTTTTATTTTAAAAAGGTTTATCAAAAATTTATCTATTCCAAAATATTCATTAAGTGTCGGAGGTTGGGTTTGAAAATACATTGATGTTTGGCTGCCATAAAGACAGGTATGGCAGTTGGTTAAAATAACGCCTACTTTTTACATTTTTTTAAGTCCTCTAAAAGAAGTTTTTGATTTTTTTTGAAGTCTAGGAACGCAAACTGTGTTACAATTTTTTGGAAACCACTCTACTGCAACTCTCATTAGTTTCATAGATTGATTAAAAAGAAGTTGATGGGGTAGTAAATTCTCTATCCTTCCTGGAAACGGGGTCAGTAGACGCTCCATAAATCCATAGGCCTGATCACCATAAAGGCAATTATGTTCACCATCGGCAAACGCAGCTTTTGCCTCCAATTCATCATATAACATTGATTCCCTGAAAATCCCAGCATCGTACCTTCTACCTAGAAAAGGTCCTTTCAAACTGGCAATGATTCCATCTGAGGTAAGTACTGATTGGTATTTAAGGCAATGCTGCCTCTTGTGACCAGAATAGTATTCTTCTTGAAACACTGATGGTCTACAAATTGGTCGAGCAGTACCATCAATGAAGCCCCAACTGTTTGCAACTGCTGCTCCTTTTGCATGGATTGCATAAAATTAAAAACCATGAAATGAATACATGGGTAGGCATAAGATATAACATATAACTATAATATTATCAAATAAATGATCACATACCTGAGCACAGTACCGCATTTTCACTATCTAGCCATCCCAAATTATTCAGGTTTTCTAATAGTTCTCTACAATGTTCATAAATAATACTAATTATTGTTCTTATGATCTGCGAGATGGACTGGGAAGACAAACCAAACATGGGACATATATTTGCTAGCCTGTTTGGATATGTCAATCTTCTTAATAAGATACAAAGGGCTGTGAGTCCTGAAAATGTAACTTACTTGGTATTTCATCTTGGTTTACAAAACTAAACTTACCACTAACTCTATTTTGGGTGTCTGTCACAACTTCTTCTGGTAATCCTAAAACTCTAACCAACCTAGGAATATAATTTCTCGAAAAACGGAAATTTTGCTTCACTTCCTCGTCACTGAAGTTATCCAAATTAAAATTACCAGTTTCAGCAGGAATATTTCCTCTGTCTATTAAAATATTATTAATGATTACAAATTCTA
Source organism: Ceutorhynchus assimilis (assembly GCA_917834065.1). Classification (NCBI taxonomy): domain Eukaryota; kingdom Metazoa; phylum Arthropoda; class Insecta; order Coleoptera; family Curculionidae; genus Ceutorhynchus; species Ceutorhynchus assimilis. The sequence goes on from OU892279.1 coordinate 21,169,954, forward strand.
TGTCCTCATCGTCGCCACCTCCCAAAATAACTGCTAGTAGATCCTCTTCCATTTTATTAAATAAATAGGAAAAACTATTGAAAATTATACAAGAAAAAGGTTTTGTTTATGGTACAAATTTGTACGTTATGATAAATTCAAAAAAGTAGAAAGAACGCGCAGGCGCATGTAGAAGATACTGTCAACGCTTAGCATTAAATATCGATGTTACCAATAAGTGTAATTTATACCATACGCTTAAAGTTTCAGCACTATTTCAATAAGGTCGGCATAATTAGTGCCTGAACATTATGACAAAATTCCAATAACTCTCTAGTGGCAGGCACAAACTTTATTAGTGACGGCACTAAAAATTAACAGTACTGCCACAACGCGCACGCCTCAAAAACGTCAAAATATTGCCTAGCGCTATTAGTGCCTGGCATTTTATACTCTTCAATAATTCCCTGTGTCAAAGTTAATTTATATTTGGTGTTTGTATAGATGTTGGCTGATATAGAAACAGAGGAAAAATTTGCCATCATGTGTCAAAGTCGACAGGTGCACTCATAGAGAAATATAATAAACCAAGGTAAGAGTACCTGATTGATAACATGAAAGTTTGTACAGCGCTGACGTCAAAGCGACGGTGGCGTCAATAGTGGCAGCCGGAACAAATACTGAAATGGCGGGAATTTTAAAATTTGACTTGAGTTGATTGCACAAAAAACTTACTTATGTTGTTCCACATCTTTTTTTCTTAAATCCGAATGAGAAAAATGATGTGGTACTCCATAAAGTTTTGGGCCATTTTTTGATGTAGATTAAAAAAAAAAAGGAAAAATAAACACTAAATTGTACTAGAAAAAATATATAGGTATTATAGCTAGATAGGTCAAATACCTAAATATTTTACAAACACAGTTATTACATTCCTTATAAATGCTTTATATAATGTATGTACAAGCTAAGCTGGCCAAGGCCTGACATCTACATTTTATCTCTTCTGACTGAGGTCTCCTAAAACAGTAAAAAAATATGCCGTATTGAACGTATATCACAAAACTAACATGTATACTCACTGGTTCAGTTTATCCTAGTTATACATAATATTATAGGTACGCGATACCCAGTGCCTTAATAAAAATGACAATTTCTTCTTCTTGTTCTTTAGATTTTGTGAGTTCGAGTCTTCTTAGACAACCGCCCAATCGGTTAAAAATGACAAACACTGACAAATTTCAACACGGAAATGTCGTTATTTTAAGGTTACTTATTTGTTTTCTCGGTCACAGTTTCTATAGTTATGGATGTTTGATAGGTTTCTACAAAACAGCTCGGAAAGCTCTGTAACTCATACGGTGTCCTTGTCTTGTGAATTGGTATCACAGAGAAAGATGAAACAGAATCGAATGATCGGACTGATCTTTCGTAAGTCTCTAGCTTTCCAAAAATTCCGCAATGCGCTATGCGCAACCGGATGCGCAGTAACAGTATAACCTATTTCGGTTATACTTTTGAAGGTCTTTTTATTTTTTATTGTCTATGGGTGCACTTATTGTTGCTTGACAATTATAATTACTTTTCGGCACTCAGTGCGGATAAGGCCTGCATCCGCACTGAGTGCGGAAAAGTGTAACTTTGAGCCCGGAAATGCGTGCGGAAAAGTACTACTTTGCGCACGCTCGAAGGAAAAAGTATTTTTGCAGGCTTACTAAACTCAGCCGAAAATGAAATGGGACACGTCAAAATATCACTATATTTGGAAAGCTGTAACTATTGTAATTTCATTCCGATGGTGAATTTCAAACTAGTGTTGAGAAGCCCTAACTTTATACTTTATTCAGTGGTGGCGGATCCGCTTTTGGCCGAAGCTCTCTTATATACAGGGTGCTGAATTTGTCAGCATGCAAAATTTGAGAAATTCATCGCAGAATCTGGAAATAATGACGCATAGTGTAATGATTCTTTATGTATAGGGTGAATCACTAGATGGACACCTCTAGACGTTTTTGCAATTTTTATGATATCTTACGTTGCTATGGAGATATAGCTGTTTTTGTCAAATATGATTTTTTTCTTAAATTCGTCTATTCAATTAGGAGGAGGAGGAGAGAAAAATGGAGTAATAAGAACAAAAAGGACCAAAATGAAACCCTTCACTTCCAGTAGGTACCTACCAGTGGCGTGCGTATGGAGGCTTACATTTTAAGAAATTTATGTTTTAAATTTATTTTGGTGCTTGATTAGGGAGTAAGGCGGTGAAGGGGGGGGGGGGGGAGATGAAATAAGTAGCAGTGACGTGCAAGAAGGGGTTCAATTTCTTTAATACAAAAATTCACAAATAGAGTAACAATACTAAAAAAGAAAAAAAAACAAAAATGAAAAGAATTGGAAAGAATACGTAAATAAACCAAAATTAATAACTTGTTGGCCCTCCTCCTATTTTGAAGCACCTGGGTATGCTAGAAATTGAATGTTTATGAATTGAGTTGGAACTTTCTCCAAGATCTCAATGATCATGTCTTCAAGCTCATCTAGATTTTCCGGTTGGTGCCCTCTTTTTGCAAGTACCAACTTCATCCAATTTCAGACGTGCGCAATTGGATTCATAGCTGGTGATTCGGAAGGAAGTTCCAGTCGATTCTCATTTTGTTCTTGTAGATATTCATTAACAAACATTGCTCGATGAGGCCGTGCATTATCGTCTACAAGAACAAAATTCTCAATAGTTCCTAGCATGCGGAAGGAGATGATTTTATTCTTGCAGACGATAATGCACGGCCTCATCGAGCAATTTTTGTTAATGAATATCTACAAGAAGAAAATGAGAATCGACTGGTACTTCCCTCCGGTTCACCAGATATGAATCTAATTGAGCACGTCTGGAGTTGGATGAGGTTGGTACTCGCATAAAGAGAGCACCAACCGGAAAATTTAGACGAGTTTGAGCCCATGATCATTGAGATTTGGGAGGAAGTTCCAGCTCAATTCATAAACAGTTCAATTTCTAGCAGGCTCAGGCGCTTCAAAATAGAGGGGGGGAGGGCAACAAGTTATTAGTTTTGGTTTATCTACGTATTCTTCTCAATTCTTTTCATTTTTGTTTTGTTTCTTTTTTAGTATTGTTACTCTATTTGTTAATATTTGAATTAAAGAAATTGAACCCCTTCTTGCACGTCACTGCTACTTATTTCTTCTCCCCCCCCCCCTTCACCGCCTTACTCCCTAATTAAGCACCAAAATAAATTTAAAACATACATTTATTAAAATGTAAGCCTCCATACGCACGCCACTGGTAGGTAGGTACCTACTGGAAGTGAAGGGTTTCATTTTGGTCCTTTTTGTGCTTATTCCTCCATTTTTCTCTCCTCCTCCTCCTCCTAATTCAATAGACAAATTTAAGAAAAAAATCATATTTGACAAAAACAGCTATATCTCCATAGCAACGTAAGATATAAAAATTGCAAAAACGTCTAGAGGTGTCCATCTAGTGATTCACCCTATACATAAAGAATCATTACACTATGCGTCATTATTTCCAGATTCTGCGATGAATTTCTCAAATTTTGCATGCTGACAAATTCAGCACCCTGTATATAGGAAAGCTTCGGCCAAAAGCGGATTCGCCACCACCACCCTGTTTTTTTTTTTTGTAAGAATATTTGAACAAATTTTGTTGCATTTATTTCCGGACTCCCTGCATTATTACGAAAAGCAATTATTAAACTGCACAATATTTCCCTTACAATACGATACATTTTCTTGTAGCTTCTTGCTGGCCGATTGTTCCCGGATTTACCGACTATCGGATAATCGTGAAAATTGAATTAGTATATTACATTACGAGTATAGAAAGTGACAAATTTCACACGAGGGTATGAAAGACGCTTTCTCACAAGTGATGTACACCATTTTTCCTACGATCAGAAACCTATTTACAATATTTTTTCTTATTTTATTTCTATTCATTTTCAACACATGTGCTGAAAGTACTTTCAACCCAAGTATTTAAAGTAAATTGTCAATCTCAATAACAAAATAATATAAACAGTATTTTCCACACGTGTGCTGAAAGTAATTTTAGTACACGTATTGAAAGTACTTTCGGCACGCGTGTGATATTTAGCGCTTTCCAAAGCACCAACTAATGCGGATTCTGTCAAGATGTACACCATTTTTCCTACGATCAGAAACCTATTTACAATATTTTTTCTTATTTTATTTCTATTCATTTTCAACACATGTGCTGAAAGTACTTTCAACCCAAGTATTTAAAGTAAATTGTCAATCTCAATAACAAAATAATATAAACAGTATTTTCCACACGTGTGCTGAAAGTAATTTTAGTACACGTATTGAAAGTACTTTCGGCACGCGTGTGATATTTAGCGCTTTCCTAAGCACCAACTAGTGCGGATTCTGTCAATTTCGTATGTGGTCGTAGGAAATAGCGTATTACATTACGAGTGTAGAAAGTGACAAATTTCACACGAGTGTTTTTTCGCGCGAGGCGGTAGCCGAGTGCGAAAATCACAGGAGTGTATGAAAGACGCTTTCTCACAAGTAATGTACACCATTTTTCCTACGACAAGAAACCGATTTACACCAATTTTCTCTTATTTTTTTTTTTTTTTCATTTTCAACACACGTGCTGAAAGTACTTTCAATACACGTATTAAAAGTAAATTGTCATGTCAAATGTCAATCATAAATAATGTCAACAGTATTTTCCACACGTGTGCTGAAAATTCTTTAAGCACGCGTATTGAAAGTACTTTCAGCACGTGTGTGATATTTAGCGCTTTCCAAAGGACCAGCTAGTGCGGGTTTTGTCATTTTCGTATGTGGTCGTAGGAAAATATAATTAGTGTACTATTGCACTTTTAGACATAAAACAGTTTTATATTCTGGTAAAGTGAAAAGTGGAAGATAAAATGGAACATTTTATGATAGCAGTTAGGCTTCAAAAAAGCGCACAAAAACAAAAAATTAAAACAAAGGCTACTCCTGCAAGCTAAATAGCTCGGAAGCTTGAAAAATAAACTAAGATATATTGCTTTAAAATTACATAATCACGTTTATTATACTATAACGGTACAATGTCTTATATACCTACGTTCAGTGTTGACATTTTGGCATTTACTAGACCCTAAGGCAAGGTTGCAGTAGAGTTTGGGAAACAAGAAACACATACATCATTGTTAATTTAATTACATAGCTAATTTGTGTTTATTATTTTAGGTAAGTTTCTACATAGCCACGGTTTAAACACTCACGAATGTGTTGTATCATGCAAATGAAGTTTGCCGACTGTAAGCAGATAACGGGCCTTTGTTTCGGTAAGTTGCATTAATTGATTCTAAAATTCAGGAAAATTCATTTTGAGAGGAGTTCAACAAAGGTAACAATTTTTAGGCAAGCTCAAATCCAATAATCTGGTAATTTGAAATGGGTGTGGTGCCTGCGTTGGCCCTCTGGGATTGGAAATTGCGTAACGCCTACCAATGAATTCAAAATTTCCTTTAGTCTAGACCAATTTGGTTTTGGTTTGATTGAAAATAGCCTAAAAAGAGTCAATAATTATTTAGCTTACCAGCTTTACAGCTCTCCTGATTTTGTTTTGTGGAAATTCAAAAGAAAGGTGCTTTATGTGGCACATTATATAGGCGTTTTGGGCGTGCTATAACTAAAATTTGAATTGATGACACGTTCCTGCATAATGCAATAATAATAATCATAATAATAAAGTGCCTTTATTTTGTACATAAAAATATAACAAAAGATAAGTTTCCAAAGTGAGAAGGAGGCGATATTCATACAAGTACGCTCTTCCTCCTCAAAAGATATTACATACCTTCAAAAACTAAAAATACAGATAGATTAAGTGCCGTTACTTTTGTTCTCTGTTTTCAAATTTGACAGCTGTTAAAAATAATCAGGGGTTTGAATGTGGCCCATGCAAAACCTTGTTAAATTTAACGACGTGTTAAATTCATTAATCGAGAGCAAAAGTATCGGCCCTAAGACTAAGAAATTTAAATTTATCAAGATATTTTATATATTCAATACTAATGTGGAGAATGAGATCAGAAGTTGAACATTGAGAGTGACTGAATCCGCTAACTCTGTGCATTAGTTCACCTAGATCTGACGAATCCCTTCAGGTGCCACCTCAAGCTGAAAGCATTCGGGGCCGCCCTAATAATTTTTGGCATCATGTTAGAAACTTTTGCTGCACTCTAACTGAAGGATCTTTCAAATAGTGCAGTCCTATGTTATGTTTAGGTACCCTCAATAGGCTACCATGACGAGTGGAGCACTCATGGAACAAGCCAGACTTTATTAATTTGTCTGCTAAGTACCTAGGTCTGTTAGTTTTACTGATCTTTTGAACTAGACAGCCAAGCTGGACTTCGAATCTCTGCTGGAGATTTAGCCATCCGGATTGTATAAATTTTTGGCCAAAAAACAACACTGCAGTACGCAAGCTGTGACAAAACTAAACTGTCGCACAGTCTAAGCTTAATGTCTATGCGCAAAGTTTTCCTGTGAATATAAAGAGTTTTTAGATTGGCATAAGACTTTTGGGGTAGAGTAAATACATGTTGTGAATATCTAAAATCCGAATTCATCCACAGTCCCAGATACCTACAATAGTTGGAAACATTTAGAGTGGTATTATTGAGACAAATCTTAAGGTCATTGTGATTTATTAACTGCACTCTATGGCTCCCATAAACCAACATTTCTGTCTTCAAGCTATTCATTTTTAAGTCGTGGGTGCTAGAGAGTTCATAAATAGTTTCCAGGTCGCTATTAATGTTTTCTATGGCCAGGCGGAAGTTACCGATGGGAAAAGATTAGTATAGTTGCTGTTCATCAGCAAACTGGTGCGAATTACAGAATTTTAAAAAAGTTGAAAAATCAGCTATATAGATGGAAAATATCAGAGGGCCTAAGATACTTCCTTGGGGAACACCTTTATCCAAAGTAATAAAATTAGAATACTTACCATTAAAAGAAACCCTCTGCCTTCTTAACGAAAGATACGATCTGAGAAGATTGATACATTTTCGATCAAATCCAAAATATTTTAGTTTTTAATAAAGAATTGCATGAACTATGGTATCAAATACTTTGCTATAGTCAAGTAAGATAAGCACTGTTTGGAGTTTCTGATCAGAAGCCGAGAGGATGTCATCAGTTACTTTTAGTAAAGCCGTTGTTCTACTATGAGACGCCCGAAAACCAGATTGTGTAGGGGGAATTATTTCGTTCGCCAGAAGATGCTCGTTTAATTGACTTAACAGGGAGGCGGCTTTTTAGGAACTGGAACCACTTTTGCATCCTTCCAGGCTTTAGGAAAAATGCCAATAGATAAGCATTTATTATTAAGATAGGTCAAGTGAGGAGATTGGGCTGGAATAAAAAACGATAACATTCTCAACTCAATGCCGTCCTCACCCTTAGAAGATTTTAGGTTTCTAATAATTGATTCAACGGTAGAAATATCCACTACTTTAAGGCTGAAGACGGTTTTACAATTTGGATACTTATTCAAAAGGCGGTGTCGATACCAATGACGTAGCTATAGGTTTTGGAGCAGTGCCGGCTCTTGGTCCATGCTGGAAAGGGTTTCCATTTTAGACCAGACGATGTATAGGTAACCTGGCATAGGCAGCATAGCATAGTCCACCGCAGGTGCCGCCGCCGGAGGATATCGCCGAAGCCATCCTTAATAACCTTCAGTTGAATATGATCCCTATAGTAAAACGCCAGCCCTCCACCTTTCCCCTCTCTATCCCTCGTAACTAGTTTGAAACCATCAACTTTGAGTCCCCAAACCAATCAAACTGTGAACACAAAGAGCGGACATTAAAATGTGAAAAGGCAATTTGTCTCATTTGTGCAATCTCTCAATATGCGTCAAATGAACTCTTAAAAGAACAAAAAATAATGTTGAGGTCATGTGCAACATATAATTGAAATGGTTATTATTAAATTAAAATAAGAATTTATTATATCTAAATTTCTGCCTATACCAGTAGGTACCTATCTTAAATTACTATTATACCACCATTAGTACTAGGCCCTATCAAACATGTAAAATTTTCCAAGAAAAAAAAAAACATTATAACGCATGGTAAATAGAAAATAATAATCCATAATACAATATTTGTGTTTATTTTACACGGGATTTAAATACAAGCAACGAGCTCATGCCATAAAAAAAAAATAAAAAAAAAAACAAAAGAATGAGGAATAAAAAAAAAAAGCTAAGAAATGAATTTCAATAAATACATAAAGTAGTTCGACCAGGGCGACGTAGGCGCAGCACTTATTCAGTTCCATCAATAGACTCCTTAGAAGATAATTCTTTTGTGTTGGTATCCGAGTTCCAATAATAGATTTTTCCACCTGAGGACCACGCATTTTTGTCACCAAATTTATTTTTAGCGTCCTTCAGCAGGGGAAACCTTGTGTGAGTTAGATCTTCAAATATAGAGACTCCAGATCCCTTGAGTTTCTTTCTAGCATTGTAGACTTCATTTCTTTTCAATATAAATACAAACTGAACCAGGATAGGGCGGGATTTGTTTAACGCTGGCTTACCCAAACGATAGATGTGGAATATGTCATTATCCTTGCAATCAATTTTGAGTTTGTGAGTGCAAAGATCCAAAAAAACCTTAAGTACTTTTTCTCTACTGGTTTCCGTTACCCCGTTAATCCGTAAACAACTCTTTTTAGAATTTTGTTCCAAGTTATCACAGTAAGTATCCAGTTTTATAATTTTTTCAGTATTTGTTGTAGCTAATGCATTGACATCTCCAATTGTGGAGCCTTAACTTTTCCAATTTTTGATCCAGTTTAGTATCCAACTTTTCGATCATTTGGTCGATTTTTGCCATTAAATTATTTTCTAGCTTCGTATTGGGATTTCAAATTAAGATCGTAGCGCCACGGTGTCGAATAGCTCAACTTTTTTCTAGTACATTGATTTATAACCTCACTTTTGTTTTTAACCTAATTTACATAATATATGATTTACATTAGCTTGAGTGTTTGTCTTGTGTTTATGGCTCTTAATGCAGGCCAAAATTCAATATAATCAATTTCTTTTACCTGACCCGGAATGGTCATATCCATACAACAGCCTAAACGGATCTTTTTCTTATATTTTTTTAAAACTTTTCACAATAAGACGGTGCCAAAAGGGTCAAGGCAGATATGTCCCTTATAATGTCTGTATTTGAATAACTTGTATGTGCAATAAATAAATAAATATCTCATAAATAACTCTTTTTTTTTATTTATACATATATAGGTAAAAATTGAATTAACAAAGTCAAATAACTTGACCACAAACCTGTCTATAATACTGGTAATTAGAATTTAATAAAAGCTTGACACTTTCTGCTGTTTGCTCGTCCATTTGTATGTCTGTCTCAGAAGAGTTTAATAATTGTTCACAAGTATCACTACATTCATTACTTGTATCGCTCTCACTAGAATCTTGATTTCTTTTTCTTTTGGCAAATCATTCAGCACACATGGAATCTGTTTTTTGGCTGGGTTGATGGATCACTGTAGAAGAGGGTAAATTCTGGGATGGTACAGCTGTTTTTTTAAATATCCGACCTATAGCTATACTCTCGCCTGTAAATAATAAAAACAGTCTATATTTTCAAACAAAACATTTTAAAAATAGATAATAGGTACTTAATCAATGCCTGAGAGGAGGCCTAAAAGGAAGCTAGAGCACAAAAATATCCATTATGCTTGTTTACCTTAACACAAACTTCTTGCTTAACATGCAGAGAAATACTCTCATGAATTTGGTGACTGGTTTGCCAATACGAAGTTTCAAAATCCTGGCTTTTCTTCTCGACACTACTCTTTTCCCATCTTCGTTTCCAAATAAACGCGTGGGCCTGTTTCAGGGGGAAATATGTGGAAACTCATCCCTTTGTCAGCATCTTTTTTTGCCCAAGATTTGCACTGAGAAACACAACAGTAGTGATTGGAGGTCATAATTGAATGTAGGTACCTGATAAAATTTAGACTTGTAATTCACCAACACGCTCTAAAAACTCAAAAACACCTCAAAAATATTCACACAAATACAATGATAAACAATAGAATAACATATGATAATGTACTAGAAACTAGTTCCGTGATTTGCCGCCAGATAGAGTACCGCTTATCTTGAAATCCCAATTGGCATCAATATTTGTATATATCATGGCCTGAAGAATCCGACAGAGTCTCTTCAGTTTTCTTGTTTCGGCTACTCATGAATACAACCACAACCCAATCGACCCGGTAGATCCACTAAATCACTTATTAACGTAAAAATTAATAACTCAACTATTAATCACCTTCTGTTTACTGTAAGGCCTTCTTCCTGCTGCAATCCAAATGTTGTTATAAAACACAACTGGTAAGAAAACTACACAAATTTTAGTGCACAAAAACCTTCAAAAAACATCAAATAAAGTAAGAGTTCAGAAAAACACGTCTACTCAATCCGACGCGTAAATTCGAATCTGAAGGTTTCTGCTATCCTCGTTTATTCGCCTATCAAAATTTGAATCAATCTTTTTTTGTGTCAGTCAACAAAATAAAAATGAGTGTGTTTTACAGAACCTTGTAAATACTGGAATGTCATTAAGAAATAAAAGTCCTTGTATACAAATAAAAACAGAAAAAATGTGTAGCCCCATCGACACTTGCCGAGTCTTTTAGACGGCACTAAGGACACTCGAGTTGGCGTACATCCGGTTTCCGGCCTCATTAGAATGCCTGAATTGAGCCGTGGGCTAAGACACTAAAGGTTTTCGACGTGTACCCTTTTAGAGAGGGCCAAAATTGTTTTGCTTTTTAAAACAAAGCGCCACGAAGTTTAACCACCAACTTCCTTTTCATTTCACTCCAAGTCTATTGTATTTTGTAATATGACATTGTGGAATGGAAAATTAAGGTTTCTGGATAGATATTTGCTCCAAATGTTGATTGTTTAATGTTTACTTGGCCATCTAATAGAATAAAAAGTTGTCAAAAATAAGATCCAGAATAAAAATTTGGAACTTGACACATTAACCTGCAAATGAAATTGCAGTGACAGACGATAACGAAAATAGCTATTTATACAATAAGTTACGAAATGAGCGTCTTTTAGGCACGCGACGTGAAAATTGTCCAACGAGGCAAAGCCGAGTTGGACAACACGTCAAGTGACCAAAAGACATCGTTTCGTAACGTATTTTATACAAGATTTTTTCTACTGGCATTTTATAGTAAAAAACACAATTTTATTTCATGTGAATAAGTCGATTACGCCCAAAATCTTTGTTACCTGCTTTTACTTGACACCTGACACTTTTCATGCGATTTTTTTTTTCAAGATTCGACATTAATAATTAAAATCCTAAAAAGTAGGTAACAACACAAAGTTCTGTTTTGACTAGCCCAAACGTTCAATTCAGTAATTACATTTTCAATATTCATAATAAATACAAAACAAAATTCAAATCTATGTTTAGTGTGGTTTTTATTTCTGAATAATGAATGACACTTTTAGGCACTAGTGCTTAAAAATTACTTTTACGCACTCAAAAGTCACTTTTACGCATTCAAATGTCACTTTTACGCACTGAGTGCCTAAAAGTAACTTTTACGCACTCAGTGCTTAAAAGAATGTCGTTTATAAAACTAAAATGACAATCGAAAAGTTGCTATTATGAAACGTCAGTAGAAAAAATACAGTATTTCACAGTATATAAAGCATACAGGGTGTCCCAGAGAAAACAGTCCACCCGGATTTATTGTATTTGGGAGGAGAAATCTGGAAAAACGCTCGGACACGTCGATTTTTAATTTGAGGGGGACCTATTTTTCAGTATTTTTCATTCCTGTAACTTCAACCCCCTAGCTAGCGGCAGAACAACTCCCCAATTCAAAGGTCTTATGGAGTTATTTGACTCTAGAATTTCATCTCATTATTTTCATCCGTAACGAGATGACAGCTTGTCAAAATCAAGGAAATAGACTATTGTTTTAGTGGGAGTAGAAGCGATACTTACCTTCCTTGATAAAAGTACTTGAAATTGAAGTTTTTTATTAATATTATCAATGAGGTGTACACGAAAATTGTGAATTGTATGTATTTTTACTCGTATTTTTATTAAGGGGGTAGGTACCGCTTTTACTCCTACTAAAACAATAGTCTATTTCCAAGATTTTGACAAGCTGTCATTTCGTTACGAATGAAAATAATAAGACGAAATTCTAGGGCCATAAGACCTTTGAGATGATGATGAGACCTTTAAAAAGAGGTATGACGCGACCCCTATCTCCTTTTCAAATCTGGGGGGTTGTTCTTCCCCTAGCTAGGGGGTTGAAGCTATTGTTCGTCGATTTTTAACTGATACTGCGGTATGAGGAGCGAGGGGCTGTTTTATATGGCAAAAACAGGTGTGACGTTAGGTAACCATTGGCGTTCTCATGTAGGGAGCCACCAGCTCACATTCCGTCCGAGTATCAGATTAAAATCGACGGACAATACGGGGATGAAACAAACTGAAAAATAGTTCCTCCTCAAATCAAACATCGACCGAGCGTTTTTCCAGATTCTCATCCTAGATTCAATAAATCGGTGTGGATTGTTTTCCCTAGGACATCCTATGTACCAGGTGTATTCTTGCGTTCTGAACAAAGTGATTGCTTTCACTTTATCTGATTGCTTTCACTTGTGGCTTCCTCTTTCGTCTCTGGTCAGTTCCCCCACTCCACCTTCTAAACTGAATAAAGTGAACGGATGTTTGCTGTCCATTTCCCCTCAAGTACAACCTCGGATGGGCGATCACTTCGTTCATTCACAAAGAATGTAAACAAACGACTTCTTTTGTGATAACTGAACACGATTAAAGTGAAACTGAAGTGATGGCTCTGTTCAGATTCAGTTTATTCAGTTTCTCTTGTTCATTTCGTTCAGAACGAAAAAATATTTCTATTAGTGAATCTATTTGGACTCTAGATAATGACATTGGTGAGGGTGTGTTTCGCATCTTTCCTGAAGACATCATACATTTTAAATTTTTCAATGGTGCTACATAATGTATTGGAAAAAGAATTTTGTATATACCTATAATAGGTATACTTTGTCCAACGAACGTACTTGGCCAAACATAAAACTGGTACGAGCAATATACAGGGTGTCCCACGAGGTTTTTCCCAGGTGATAATTTCGGAACGCGTCATCCTATGTTCTACGTGTAATTTTTTCACCATTTTCTTTAACAAAGCCTTAACAAATATGGTCATCGCCGATTTTGTTATTTAATTTTCTAACGAAAAATGCCATAATATACCATAAGTAACCTTTGAAATTCTGAAGTTGCGGTCACTTGACCAAAACTGATTCACAAGTAGTGAAATTGAATGACACATGTAGAAGCGGCACAAAAAGTTACCCAGATCCTCAAAATTTCAATTACATTGGATGATGCTTTCCGAAGTTATCACCTGGGAAAAACGTCGTGGGACACCCTGTATATTTTTTAAATTTTCCTAGTGTGAGTCAGGCTTAACAACAAAAAGTCTCTTCTGGAAAACGTCAAAACTGAACAAAAGTAAATGCAACATACCGGGTGACCACGAGATTACTGACCAAGCTCTAGTTCAGGCATGAATATCAATATCGATTTCAAGTTTTGAGGATGTATATTATTGATATCGATGCAGAATTTCGCTATAAAAACAATCGACTATCGCTTCTGGTTTGACCGCAAGTGCCATCAACTTCTTACTTTCAACTAGATCACCCCCTATATTATTACATTTTTGGATTCTATGAGAAATTCTAAGCATATTTTATGTATAATATCCTATACCTAACTTAAACAGTTTTCAAGAAAATCGCGATTGAAAATGTCAAAAAATAATTTTTATTTTAGTTTTGACAGCAAACAATGGAAAGAAGGTTGAAGCTTTTACGATATTTTTAACTCATTTTAGAAGCACTAAAGGGTCCCACAACAAAAATAAAACTTCCGGTTCAATCGAAGGTTTTCGGTCGATCTACTTTTGAGGTTATGTTACTGCAATAATTTCAATGGTATACCATACTTAGAACTAAAAATTCGTATTCTAAGAACAATTTTGAATCTTTTTTGTGTACGCTTTCCTATACCTAAAGTCTACTGTTTTTGAGATATTTGACACTTGATGTAAGGATGTCTTCGGAACAACGAATACCAAAAACAGTATAGCATTAATTTTAATCCTTTTTATAAATTTATTCAAATAGACAGCTGCAATCACACAGAATGCAGGTTAAAAGATAAGTCTCATTTGTTGTGTTCCTTGAATCCCGATTTGCACTGTTACATTACAAATACAACAACCAAAACCGCACGATTCGTGTGCAATTTGCTTCCTACATATCCCGCAATAACCAAATGAAAATCAGCTACACAGGCAAATTATTTTAAATAACAAATTGAAAATAAAGCAATACTTGTATACAGGATGTTTCAAATTTGAGCCACATCATTGAGATCTCGGAAACGGTGAGAGATACAGCCGGCGGATTCCTTGCACTGGTAAATTCCATAGCGACATGTCGCTTGCTATCTTGAAGCTGGGCATTATTATATAAAACTAATAATGTCGAGGACAAAAACGCGAAAATTTATCAAATAGTATGCTCCACCTAGCAATATTGTTTTTCACCGTGCTCTTGAACCTCCTATAAGACGTGTGAATGTCAAGTGGTAGGTGATTGAATATTTTTTTGGAGTCGGATACCACAGATTTCTGAACTAGGGTAGATTTAGGTATGGAGAGACCGATGTGAAAAGTTCGTCTTGTTCTGTAGCTGTAGCAGTTGTTCCGACCATGGCCTATGCTGTGTCGATGCTTCCTGTACATCAAACACGCCGTTTCTAAAATAAAGATACAGGGGAGGGTAAGTCTTGCTTTTTGATCTGAATGATGGATGACAGGAATCACGATAGCCCACCCCTGCGATTAAACGAAATGCTCTCTTTTGGAGAATAAATATAGATTGAAACAAGGTTTGGTTGCAATTACCCCAGAAAGAGACTGCATATCTCAGATGAGACTCGATGACAGCAAAATATACACTCCTTGCAGAAGACGAGTCTAGCTGTCTGGGGGACAATCCTCAGAGCGAAGCGTAGGATGGTTGTACACAGTTTACGTACATGACCTAATATAAAAACTTGATCTAGCGCCTTTATACCTGGTACCGAAATTGATTTTTTCGAGTCAAGCCGAATATAAATTAGTTTTATACTTTTAAGAAGGCCAAATACTGATGTTGACCTTTGCCGACATTCCGTCAGCCTATTCAATTGTGATGGATCCATTTTTGTTCATGAGGCTATCACGTGAAGTGAAAAGGATGGTTTTGATTCGTTGATCCTACGTTGACCTACTAGGTCCATACTCTCAAAAAAGGGGAGCAGCGTTCTCCTGAGAGCAAAGATTCTGTCTCCGTCGTTCATATTCATATTTCCATAACACTGATAAAGACAGAGCAATCGTTCTCGTGAGAACGCTGCTCCCTGGTTTCGAGAATATACATCCAAGTGAATGGTTCTACTTTAGTAGTCAACGTTCATTTATTTTTGCAAGTTTTGTCCCCTTTCCCCTCCTTATTTTTGTGGGATTTTATTCTCTGATAACAAAAAATAAAAATCGTGGTGTTTGTCTGCATGATTTAAGTGCGTTTCCTGATCTTTTGGAAGTCTGAGCTGATCAGATTCTTTTTCCTTGGTTGATTGATCAGCTGATTTACCACGTATGTGACATTCTAGTTTTTTATTTCGATTCCTATAGTGAGTACTATAAAATCACGAATTGTGGCTTTTGAACAACCTCAAACAGACTGGATATCGTTGCACAATCAAATTATTATGATTACTTTTGGGATTCACTGGCACCAAGGACGCGATTTCATCGTCTTGATCCGAGCACATTCTAGTTATGGCGTTTTCTTAGTTTTATCAGGTCTGCTTGAGTTTTTAAGTTCTTATCGTGTCTCAGTCTGAATTTCAATATATCAATTTTTGATTGTCACAAGATTTTCAATGAATCGCACTGCGAAATATGTTCCACTGCATGTGTGAGATAATCTTTAACGATAAATATTTTGAAATTATAGTTGTTAATGGTTTACATCTTTTCGATTTATCCGTGACTTCTAAGCAATAAATATCTTTAAATTCCCATTTGCGGTAGTTATGTTGTGAGCAATGAAAACACTACAAAGCAAAGCAAATATTTTTATCAAATACTAAATGCTCCACAAGGTTTAAAGCTGCAAGGAAATACCAGGTAAATTGCCTTTCAAAACACTCCGTGAATTTTTATAACACAATTGATATTTTATTCGTCAATATAGCGCCCCACGATACCAAAGTTTAACGATACTAAGTCAGACTGCAAAGGGTAGCACAGACTCTAGTGCAAGAAATATTATTTCTTGATAAAACTTCAAAAATGTATTTTTTTTGTTGGGGACCTCAGGCTGTGATACTTATTTTCAATTCTTATTTTCGAGCAGAATAGGTATAGGTATTGAAAGTATAGCTCAATATACTTCAACCTTTTTCTATCCATCAAAAACTCATCAGCTATATATGGCCCATTAATATCTATATATCGCAAAAACAATAAATTCTATCGAATCGGTTCTAATATGTATATCTTTTTGTAGAGAATTCGATTCCATAGAAAATAGATTTGTTCTTGCAGAAAATTTATAATCGGTGCGTAAATGTTATATAGTAATATTATAAAATACGTTGGTAGCGTGGATTGAGGAGTCAATATTTGTTTGGCGACATAGGGGGCGTTTCCACCCCTTTTGCAAACTACCCGTCATGCAGAATATTATCCTTGTTTGAATGATTATATTATCAACATATCCATATATTCCTGTCTCGGCTGTTCTTGGAGGCAAATAGCTGGAAATTGTCGACAGGATGAGCAAGCATGTGTTGCATGTTTCGTTTACACTACTGGATAATTTATTTGAAACAGTTTAGGTACCTACCAAGTTTTGTTCAATGAATTTCGAATGATAAATTATTGTTGCTAAAATTAATAAATAGATATAGTGAAAATATATATTTTTATTCAATTTTAAATTCATATATTTAAATTAAATTTATTTTCTCAAACATTTGCACAAGGCACACTTTATAGTTTGCATTTTTCAATTTAGTCTCGAAGTTTTGTGCTTTTTGCTGCTTCAAAGGAACATTTTAAATTCAAATGCACTGCATATTTTCTAGAAGAAATGTAAATGCTTGTATATAAAACCAGTTTTAAGACAATAAATTGTGTTTGTTTTATACAAAAGCTTTTAAAGGATTAAGCTCATACTAAAACAACCTAACAAAGTCTCCATTAGTACGCAACGATATATTATCATATGTGGATATTTATGAACTATACAAATCCATTACTGTCATTTGATCAATGTGTCGAGAATCCAAATAATTTTGGCAAAGTTTCTCAAAATCGCCATGGTCACCAATAAATCTAAGACTAATTTAAATATGTCAGGTTCAAACAGAACGAGACGCACGACCATAATTACAAGCTGAAGCGCCTATTAAAGTTTCCACTAAAAGTGTGTGTGTTGGTAACAGTTTAATAGCCTCGACGCCCGCACATATACGACGACAAAACAGCGCAATCCCTTAATTAGTTCGAAAGTAATTACGTAGCTTTATTACGCCCTGCCTTGCCCTGCCTACCACGGCGTGCACACTCCAGAAAGTTATCGAGATCTGGACTCGTATTATAATATGTTTTCCAACAATAAAATTTGGTCCTGATAGTTTCCATCTCATGCATGAAAACGGGATCCTCCCTGGTGTTATTGGACCGAGAAAGATGGAATTATCTTAATTTATTTCACCATCTGCACAATGAGATTGGAAATCTTTTTCGTTTATATTTTGTTTCTCTCCTCCGTCATAATGCGAGTGTTTCTAATTTTGGTCGATCAACTTTCTTTTTCTGAGAATTAGAGCAGGAGTTTTACTGGAAAAGAAATTTAAACCTACATACTTCTGGATATTGATTGTAAATCCTTCAATGATCTGCAAGTTCCCCAAAGATACATGTGA
The DNA here is from genome assembly GCA_917834065.1 of Ceutorhynchus assimilis. NCBI lineage: Eukaryota > Metazoa > Arthropoda > Insecta > Coleoptera > Curculionidae > Ceutorhynchus > Ceutorhynchus assimilis. The sequence continues at coordinate 21,188,106 of OU892279.1, forward strand.
AACTCGTGAAAATAGGAAAGTAGTTGAATGCTTCTGCTATTCGCGCAAACTGACTTTTGCATGCAAATTTGTATTATCAAATAAAAGTTCAGTCATCCTTCCCCAGTTTCGGCAGTGTGGTTTTTAAATATCAACATAAAATTAGGTATTTATATTGAAGATAGGTATCACTCCTTGCTACGGCTGCGGTTTCTGTTTTTAGGTGACAATTCATTGTCTGTTACGGCAAAACCAGTAACTTGACGCCACGAAGGCCTATCATTCTCCGTCGTCTCCCAGTTGCTGGTATCGATGCGGCACTTTGCCATATTTTCCTTTAGAACATCTTTGTAGCATTATTGTTGACCTCCTTGATTTCGTTTTCCCTCTTTCAGTTGACTGTAGAGAATCTGTCGTGGAAGACATATTTCGGGCATGCGGACGATGTGACCTGTCCAGCGAAGTTGGTGCTTAATGATGAGGGCTTCAATGCTAGTAGTTTTTGCCTCCACTAAAACACTAATGTTCGTTGGTCGGTCTTGACATTGAATCCGTAGGATCCTTCTTCAGCATCGCTGCTAGTATTTCTCTACGCTTTTTTTATGTGTCTTCTGTAGGTGGTCCATGTTTCGCAGCCATATGTAAGTGTTGGTATTATAACTAACTTAGACGCGAAGTTTGGTCTCAGCGCTGATGTCATGATTGTTGAAGACTCTTTCTAGAAGTCGCCCGAACGCCGACCTAGCATACTTCAAGTGATATTGGATTCTATATCGAAGTATTTTTTGTCTATGGGATATTCCCGTTTTCTATTTTTCAAATTGTCACCCTCTATATACAGGGTGTCCTAGAATATGTGGGCAATCTCTCGGATTCAGATAGAGTACAAAAAAATAACATAACAACTTCCTATAAAAAAAAAAATCCTACGGCCCCCCTAAAAAGTTACGTGCCCCTAAAAGACGCCTCTGAAAAGCGATTTTTTGTTGATAACTTTCAAAATACTTCGTGTAATTTTTTTTCTTTTAATATGATGGATACCAGATAAGACCCCTTAGAGTGGGCCCTTTCAAACACACTTGATCAATCTATAGTTTGCCAGGGACGGACTAGCTTTAACACAATAATGCCCCTTTTTTACACCCTGTATGATAAAAGCAATAATATGTTTAGATAGGTTCAACCCTGAACTAGAAAAAAGGTACTCTTATATCTGACCTACGTTGGAAATGAAATTTTCGAGTATTTTTTTATCATTCTTTGTTCAAATCTGTATGTAAGAATTATATCTAAAACACCTATTTATGTACCAAGGGATTTACGTATCCTGCCAGAGGCCCTTGGGCTAGTTTCGCCTTCTGGGCATTAAAATCTGAAAATGTTATTTTCTATTGAACCTAATGTTCTCTCATCAATTTAGAATCAAACAAAATCAGTGGTTACGCCTATAGAATATTGTATTGTGTTTTGACATGTACCTAAACTACCTGTAGGTACCTAGGAAACGAAATAAGTTAATATACCTATGCCAACCTGAATGCATTATAAGCGGGTGGTATAGATCATAATAATAAGTTTTTAATAATTTAATGAGGTTATTAGCGGGCGTTATGATCTCTAACGCCCGCTTATAATGCCTTCAGCTATATTTACTTATTTCATTTCCTACGTATTATGAATCTATAATATTTAAGTGGAAAATAAATTTATTGAAAATGAAATTAGGCCTTAAGTAGATTTAAAAAAATTCTATTCCAAGCTCGATGGCCGTCGTCGTCGACGATAATGCATCACCGCCCTTCTGGTTATTTTCCTTCCTTTTTCTGTGTAATTATTGAAGGCTCAAGCGAGCTAATCAGACAATGCAGATGTTACGTGCTGGAAAAGATAAACAAGACCGAACGTGCCCTACGAATAAATAGGAAGCATTAGAATAGTTCCGTGTATTTTAGAAAACGGATTTACAAACGAACGTTTTGTGTCTGCCGGGCTAGTTCGCTCATTGAATTGCAAATATTTGTCACGAATATTGAGTAACATTTTATTGCAGTCTAATGAAATACATTTTATAATTTGGAGGAAATACAATACTGCTGCGAGTGTAGAAAACAATTTTTTTGTATACGATTTCTCCTTTGTCTTCAATAATAGTAGATTATACCACGAGTCAATCATGATAGCTATTATTCCCGAGGATTATTACGAACTGAGCCGCGTTAGCGGCGAGGGAGTAACATTCCGAGGGAATAATAGCCATTATTGCGAGTAGTATACTCTACTTTATTTACGACAAATTAATTTATTTGAGATTTTCAATGGACAAATTTCATCCGTCTCATAATTTTCAATACAAATCCACAAGCACTACACGTTTGACACTGACACTTTTGTGGAATAATGACCATTAATCCCGCTACTCGTCATTAATCCCTGGAGGAATAACATATGTCATTATACTGCCAAAATTACAAATATAATACGCACATTATACATTAGTCGTAAATAAAATTATATTATTCACAAATTACGTCTATTGTTCATCCGCACATAGTTATGATGATAATAATAATTGTAATCAATTCTCTGTAGAAACGTACACAGTTATTCAACACATACATACCTATGACTCTTCTGAACTATTCCTACGTCGGTTGTTGACTGGATGAAGCCGCTGACGTTTCATCAATCATCCTAGTGTCTGTAGTGATTTTTTTTAAGTAGTGTGAGGATCTCCCACACTCTACGAAAAGTTTCTCTCTCTGTGACAAGTGCTCTTCTTTAAAATGTTTTCTTTTTTGACACTTCAGCGCAACAGATAAAGCATTTTGTTCGAAAAAGAGAACAGCATATTTTGTGTTATCAGGCAATTTCGTTGAGATTCAGGATTTAGGCGAGGATGAAATAGGTATAAGGTACCTAATCCAGATAAGGCCACATTAAGAAGTTTTATTTTTTCCTAACATTATCCACCAAACCCAACAAAAATGGCAAGCCTATATGAGAAGTGTTTCGCTTCTATTCCTTGGATATTAACTCCAATTTATTTATTTGTTTATATAAGTGATGGTTTCTGCGTAAAACAAAGACGCTTACCATTGGCCTTATTTGGATCACTATGCTCTTAATAAGGCCACCATTGAAAAATGTTTAAATAAATACAATTATTTATAAACATATAACTATTTGAGAAATAGTACACAAAATAGAACTTTCACGTTTGCTGCATTCCTAAAAAACAATAATTCCAAGTCCTGGGATGGTGATCAAAATAGGTCTACATGCAACTAGGATAAATGAACTGCAGCATCTTTTGCTTGGTTAGACTCCAGTATCTTTGACTCAAGGCATTTCAAAAAACATCACCCAGGTAATAATATGACTCATTCTTTAAAAAAAAAACATTATAATGTGTGGCCAATTGAACATTTTTCTTATGATGGCCTTATTAGGAACATGTTAAATTGATAAAAAAAAGTCTGTAACTAGAAATCTAGCAAAGATTTAATTCTGTACTTTGTAGCTTTCTCAAAACATGAATGTCCGTTAAAAAATTACAATCGCTCCATTCACTTCATAAATACGTAGGTATATAAGCTAATTGAGTTCCAGCCTAAAAGCTATAACGTGACATATAAAATATGTGGTTGGCCATTTTTCGACATATGTCGAGTTGTTAGGAACCCTTGTAATAATTTTTGATTTCGAATATAGATTTCTTTTTTAATATTATTGTAATTTTTGGAAATGGGATTCAAAATAAAGCAATAAAGGACACTGGCCTTATTAGGTACATGGCCTTATTTGGGTCAGATACCTTATATATTTTTTTGCATTCTGAGAAAAAAAAATTACAGAACCTGTGATTCCTGTGGAGAAAATATGGGTGTAAGGAAAAAAGAAGAGAAGCAATGGAAGAGAAATTTGTGTATTTTAAAGTTTGAACTATAATAATTTCATAGCAATGATATCTTGATATACACTTTAGTGCAGCAAAAAATAAAAGTTAAAAAGAAAACTTCAGTTTGTGAGATTAGTTTTAGTGTAAATATTGATTAGTCTGTTCAGATTGATCTAAATCAGGAGGAAGAAAATTTTTGAGATCGGTTATATACATAGGTATATGCATATTTATGAATTTCCAATCCAAAATTCCGAAAAGTAATGATAATAATTCACGTTTATAAATTCGCAAATACAGAGAAAACTACGAGGAAATCTTAGATTCTGCAGTTTTTCATAAAAAGTAAGTCAAAACGCATTTTTGTGAAAAGGATAGAGAACTTTTATCAAGTAACAGCTAAATAGTCGAAATTTATCAAAATACAAAAAAAAAAGATCTTTTCTCAAGTGACCAGTGAAGCGAAACCAATTTCAAATAATAAGAATAAATAAAATACTTGGGAAATGAAATGAAAATGAGAATTAAAATTAGAATTCTCTACTTAACCTTCAACACAAATCAATGAATTAAATCTGTTCTTATCATATATAATATCACAAGAGAAAAAAATTTGTCGGCAAAATTTTCGAAAGGTATGAAAGTTTGTTGCTTGGCAAATTCGCGAATGACATTTTTGACAAAATTACGAGCCGTCAGGCGAGTGATTTTATCAAAAATGTCATGAGCGAAATTGCCGAAATGCAACAAACTTGAATAAAACCTTGAGAACAATTTTCTCGAGTGGTATTCGTCATGACTATTTCACGTAAGATTTTGAAAATAAATAGAATGAAAATATGAATAAAAACTTCAAATTAAATATATCAGTTTGACAATGTCAAAAAATGGTCGCTGAAATACCATGTTGTTGGTATTTATATATATTGGTCCAGGTAGCAGTCAGCTGAATACCGAATTTATTGCCGGTGCAATACACTCTAGTAAAATAGTCAATTTAATATCACTATCCCTACAATACAGGGTGTCCCAGCCGAAAGTGAACCATTTTGAATGGATATAACTTTTAAACCAGATGTACTAGCTACCTGCGGTTTGCACCATTCGATTTCTCTTGGTCCAAATTTTTTTCTAGTGGGTTGCAAATTTTTTTGAAACTTATACAGGGCAAGTAAAAAAAAATCCGTTTTTCAACATTGAAATTCTTTACTATTTTAAATGGAACACCCTGTATATTACAACGTCAAAAAAAGGATCATTTTCAAGATATCTATGTACAAATAGACATAGTACCCAAAACTTGAAGTCTTAGCCAGGAAAAATCAAAATCGAAATCTTGGTATTTTTGCAAACGCATATTTACAAAGCTTGGAACTTATGTTTGCCCAATAAAAAATTAATAAAAACTGCATAAAACTATACAAAATGCTGTATATGTATATGTTAGCCATTCTGTTCCAGGCATTCATGGATCAGTAAATGGGTGAATGACTTGAGTAACATTTCCTGGGAAATCGCTTCCATGACATTACAAATGTTCCGCTTAAGATCTTTCAGGCTATTTGAGCAAAGGATTACAGGATCTTTCCTTGACATAACTCCAGAGAAAAAAGTCTGGAACTCTCAAGTCAGGAGAGTGAAGTATCCATTCTATAGGACCTCCATATCCGTCTTTCCCTAAATGTCATATCTAATGATTCCCTTGCTATTAAAGAATAATGAGGTGGGGGCACCATCGTGCTAAAAATAGATATCATCCAAGATACCCTCCTGTCTTAACTATGGAAAAAAGAACATATCAGTGTATACAATTTCTGTTATCGTTGGTTCATTAATGGAAATGGTCTGTATTTTTTCTTAATAGAGATTGCACACCAAACTGTTACTTTTGGGGTATTTCTATTTAATGAGTTCCAGAGAAAATACTGTGGAACTCGTAAAATTTTCTTGGAAATTGTATTTTAACTTAATTGATCTCTAACTAGACAGTTAGAAAATTCTTTGTCATAGTGATATCAAGTACCTACAACATGAAGTTGCATGCGCTTGCAAAAATACCAAGATTTCGATTTTGATTTTTTACCTCTAAAACTTTAAGTTTCAGGGACGATGTCTATTGGTACATGGATACCTTGAATATTAATCTTTTTTTTGACGTTGTAATATACAGGGTGTTCCAGTAAAAATAGTGGAGAATTTTGATGTTGAAAAACGGATTTTTTTTTACTTGCCCTGTATAAGTTTCAAAAAAGTTTTCAACCTACTAGAAAAATTTTTAGGCCAAGAGAAATCGAATGGCGCACACTGCAGGTAGCTAGCATACCTGGTTTAGAGGTTATAATCATTTAAAATGGTTCACTTTCGGCTGGGACACCCTGTACTTTACTTACTTACTTACTTCACTTTAATATAGATTTAAAGAGAGAACGAAAGAAAAATCAATAAAATGTCTTTGAATACTATCAAATATTCATTTACATTTTTGTAAAATAAGAGATGGGAACTTAGGCGCCATACTGGCTTCTGCAAAAAGGTCGATAAATAGTATAGTTTTAAAACCAAAGATAAAAGGCAAAATGACATACATTATGCTGGCAATACAATGTAAAATTATTGTCAATGCTTTCAAATTTTTTACATAAAAAAAGCTTGTGTTGCCAACATATAGTTACTTAATTTTTGACTTGGGGAATCATCTTTAATTTCCGGACACACTATAAGAACATTTTTCGTGCTCCCATTAGTCAAGTTGTTAAGGATAACAGTTTTATTGGTAATGAAAATTTTATCAGTGACAACGATGCATACAGTCTAGAGACACACATCAATTCTTATGATAAATCCCAAGAAGATAAAATAAATTAATAATAAATAAATAAATAATCAGTTGAATGAAGAGGAAGTTGTGAAAAGTAACTGGCTTGAAGATTTTGAAAATATTCAATAAAGCTACCAAAACATCCTGGGATCAGAAAAAATGCAGAAATTAGAAATAAAAAAATCTGTCCGAGTCTACTCAATAGACCTTTGACACTCAATCGAAATTAGGTATTTAATTATATCTGGAATGAAAGTGTATTTTAGGTACTACATGTATACATAAATAGTTGGAAATCTTTGAAAAATCTTGAAGCCAGAAATTAAAAGAAAAAAAATGAAAAATTATTTGAATTCTTCGGCATATTTTGCACCGATAAAAAATCTGTGATTGCCAAATTTCCATGATTCAAACGAATCTTTATTTATTTTTAACACATCGAACAAAAAAGGATGCATACATATATCCAAATCGCTTTGTGTATCGACTATGGTACAGCCCTACCTCAATGGTACCCCTTACCCCTACTTTTGATATGAAAGACAGAAGAACGACACTTAATGAAGTTTCGAAAATTTAGTTTCTTTGTTGTTTACTATTAGGTCAAGGTCAGTGGGTCACTGTATTGAGTCATTCTAGGTATTCTTTCGATCTGGATAAACTGCACAATAACTGATTGCAATCCTCACTAGGTTTCTTTATGCGGCGCCGAAAAAACTGCCAGGGCCATTCAAATCTTTGTGAAAAATGGTTTTGAACAAACTTCAAGTGATTTCGATCAGTTTGTTCAGATCGAAAAAATACCTCTTCTAGTGTCAGTGGGTTCAATGCACATATCATTTAATTATGAACATTGACATATTGGCCTTATGACGTCATGGTTTATTCCTTGATGTTGATGGTTTATAGTTATAAACAATGAATGGAAAAGTTGGGTTAAGGTTTTCATAAGGATGAAAAACGATTCCATACTTCGATACTTACAAATCTGTGGATTCGATATATCGATTTAGTTGTCCCCGCTAAGAAAAGTTCACATGAAATCCATAACATCTGGGCAACACTGGATAAAACCGACCAATCAGAAATTTGGTGCCGTGCCGTCACGGGCCCAAGAAATTTGAACTTCAATCGAAATTTATAGCCTTTGCAAGTCCGAAAAAAATCGGAAAAAAAATATAGTTGAGCTTAGTTTTGACTCCTCTTTCTAAGCGAATAAAAAAAGTTCATGAAAAAACCTATTGCACCCTCTTAAGGAGACCGCAGCATTAGAGGCTAAAAGTAAATACTACCGCCAATTTTATAGTTAAGGGCAGTATTTTTTATCTAGAATACCTAATTATTATAAAAACCGAAAGAGTTGAATTCTCCAAAAAGTTTGACGTCATAAGTAGTTATTTATTAGGTGAGTTATGTTATACAGGGTGTCACGAAAGGTTTGTTACAAACTTTTAGGGATGGTAGATCTCGTAAAAATAAAGCTTTTTTCTTAATAAACATGTGTCCGGAAATGCTTCGCTTTCCAGATACAGGGTGTAAAACTTTGTAAAAAAAGCCAATTTTTTTATTAATTCTTTGAAATGCGTTGTACGAATTAAATGAAATTTTCATAGTTTGTTGACACCTTTATGAGGTATCTTTTGGACTGCTCAGAGTTGACCCAGTAATTCCAGGGACGTGCCACAGGTTTTGTGGGATGGTTTTTTTGCACGAAAAACATCGTCCAGTAGATTTATTTTCAATTAAGATATGTTTTTTCAATAGAACATTTAGAGATACAACTTTTTTATCTCCTTATTTTTTTCCGTATGCTGCTTAGTTTTCGAGATAAAATTTAAAAACCATTTTAGGCTAACCACGAACGGCACTGACCTCCATAAATAAAAAATAAGTTGCCACAGAATTACCTGAAATTTTACCAGGCTATTTGTTGCTTAAAAATAAACAAAAAACTTTGTTTCTAAAACGCTCGCACTTCTGAGAATTAATGTAAAAAATTGATTTTTTTCACAAAGTTTGACACCCTGTATACAGGGTGCCCCACGGTGGATGGCGTATCAGACGTTTATGGAGAACTAAAAAGCAGATCATTTCGAAAATTTGGCAACCGGGATGAACGACCATAATCTACAATTTAAAAATATTTTTGTTTATGCGGTATTGCCGTTTCTACTCTCAACCAGTGGCAACATCGCTATTTTAAATGAAACACCCTGTATGTGATTGCATATTTGGATTCTACGTAAAATTCTGAGCAGATTTCGTGTGATACACCCTATACCTAAGTTTAACTGTTTTGGAAATATTGACAGTTGAAAATTGACTTTTTGCAACTTTGACAGGCTGTAAAACCTGAACGGTTAATTTTAGAGGAAAACCGATTTCACATTCCTGTCTTAGATTTTTATAAACTATCATTTGACACCAACTTTGAATTTAATCCATGATTAAAAATTCCAATTAAATTTAATCTCCAATTAAATTCAAAGTTGGTGTCAAATGATAGTTTATAAAAATAATCTAACATATGAACGTAAAATCGATTTTCCTCTAAAATTAACCGTTCAGGTTTTACAGCCTGTCAAAGTTGCAAAAAGTCAATTTTCAACTGTCAATATTTCCAAAACAGTTGAACTTAGGTATAGAGTATATCACATGAAATCTGCTCAGAATTTTACGTAGAATCCAAATATGCAATCACATACAGGGTGTTTCATATAAAATAGCGATGTTGCCACTGGTTTAGAGTAGAAGCGGCAACACCGCATAAACAAAAATATTTTTAAAGTGTAGATTAGGGTTGTTTATCTTGGTTGCTAAATTTTCAAAATGATCCGCTCTTCAGTTTTCCATTAACGTCTAATACGCGATCCACCGTGGGACACCCTGTATCTGGAAAACGAAGCATTTCCGGACACATGTTTATTAAGAAAAAAGCTTTATTTTTACGAGATCTACCATCCCTAGAAGTTTGTAACAAACCTTTCGTGACACCTTGTATACATATAAGTCAAGCAATAAAAGTTTGTGAGTGAGCTAATTTTCTCAGCGACTTAGATGTAATAACTTACGTGGCTAATACGTTTTATTCAACTTTTTCATGTAATCGTATTTAAATAATAAATAATGAGAACTGCATTCACCAGTAAAATTCAATATTTTAATAATTTATGAAGATTATAAATTGAGAAGGAGGGAGCTTTGAACAATAGTTGGTAAATTTCAAACTTAGTTTATTAAAACTATATTATCTAGCATATTATTTATAGCAAAATATTCATAAACTCTAAAACTACATACTTTCTGCAATGGGTAGGTCCATGTCTAAGTCAAACAATGGTATATTGTATGGATTTTATCAAAATTCTAAGGAAAACATATTTGTTTCATAAATATGGTATCTCCATATTCATAAAGTTGTTTTAGTCGACGATAGTCCATGAAAAATAAGTCAACACGAGTTTTTCCTTTTTCTTGTTAGACAAAAATTGACGGAGATACAACGCTTTGAAATGTGCTTATTTTTCATATCCTATGACGTCACACCATGCTCAGTATAGCTATATATACAAAACTTAATATTTGTATAACTTCCAGAATAATCATATTTGGGCGAAATAAAAAAAAAGTAACGATTTTTTCCGATTTCCTACAGTTTGCAATAAACAATAATCAATTTAATTTTCCATGCAAGTACCCTATTGTTGCCGCAGATAGCAACAAAATGGCAGGATAGATAATATTAAAATGCTTAAAAAACCGTTTTGTAGTGGTTCTCATAGGGTTTTATTATTGAAAAGAATTATAGACTTCGGGTTCGATATTCGCTTTATAGAAAAGTATTTTATAGTTATTCTAAATTAATTTTCCAATTGCTGCATAAAAATTTACAGGATTGTGCTATAATAGCTGTTAAGGCAATAAGAAAATAGATACATGGAACAAAATTGCTTTATATGCTATGCCCATTTTGCGTATAGTGAATTTATGAACTCTCTTGAGATGCTTACATCAATCTATCTCGTTTTATAATATGGTTTATCGCCAACCGTCAGTAGAGCTATACATTACCATAGCGATTTCCGGAAGCAAACAAATACTTTTTTCTCTGAATGACAGTAAAAGCGGCATTTTAATGACACTTGACGGGATCAAAAGTTGTATTCTTACTGCCTAGGCAGTAAAAGTGGACTTTTACTGCCTAGGCATTAAAAGTGACAGTGTCACAATGTTCCAGGTAATAATTTCACTCAATTTAGTATTTGAAATTGCTGGTGACAATGACAATTGTCAAAATAATTTAATTATTTGGATAATAATAATGAATGAAATAAATATAAAAAAAGATGTCCATGTGTGAATTTGAACATTCGGAGGAAAAATTATATGTTTTACATGGCAGAAAAGTAGATTTAATGCCTCGGCTGGTTTCCTAGGCTCGGCTATGAAACACCAGCCGCGGCATTAAATCTTGTACTTTTCTGCCTAGTACAACAAATAACTATATTTCACTGATTTTACCTGCCGCAAATATTTTTGCAGAGTCCTATTGAGGAATATGTGCTCAATACAACAAAAATCGTGAAGACGGTTCTAGGCAACAGTCAAATCAAATTGACATTATACTTAGTTGTTACCAATGATAACTAATAAAGAAGGACTTACGCATTGTTAACATATTGAAACTCCTCGACTTCAAGAATGAATTGATGTCATAGGACAGGGTGTACATTCACATTCAACATAAAAAACAATAAGTAGATGTGTTCTGTGTTTGCTCTTATGATAAAATGTATTAAGTTGTAATATCTTTATTTTTTACAGTTATCAATTTTCACAGTTGGCGATAAAGTTTTGTATGCACCATGTCAGTAAAGTGTCTTTATCGAACTCGCCTTTTTACTCGCCTCGCTCGCTCGACTCATAATCTCAGACTCGTTCGATAAAGTATCACTTCACTGCCTTGGTACATAAATAACTATTATAAACGTTCTTCCACCTAAAAAACATCAAATTGTTAGTTGGGGAAAGATTTTAATGAAAGCTTGACTCTAGCGCGAGCTCTTTCTGTCATTAGTACTATAATAGTCCAAGAGCCGGCAATACTAACGGGTATGTGATCGTTGCAATGGATAATTTCTACATTAAACAATAGTTCATAGTATCCTTTAAACCAAATGGATGGGTTGCTTCGATTCTCATGGCCGTAAAGTTGTTTTATAAAAAGATACATCAAGAACCATAAGCGCAACAAATAAGAAGTACCTGGCGATGTAGGGGTTCTCATCATATGCGGCAAACACTTTATTAACAAAATTTCATGTTTCTTTTTTTGCCTAAAGACCTACAGCCGTATGCAAAATCCTCTTCACAGAGTCCTCTTTCAACTTTGAAAGTGACTTTGAAGGCTGTCACTTTCAAAAATTTGTATTTAGCAAGCAAAATAACGCGTGCGCTCGACTTTCAATGAGAGTTGCCATCATTTCCGGCCATCAAAATCGAGGCCACCCTATATATTATTTGAGAAGACATATTAAAGAATATATCTACCAATTTTCAGCTATTGCAACGATAACATTGTTCCTTCGGAAAAAGAGGGGTAGTTTACGCCCAGCCATCAAAGGGTTGCGGCCATGAGAATCGAGGCCACCCATTCATTTAGTTTAAAGGTAACTATGAGCTATTCTCCTATGTGAAAATTATCCATTGCAACGATCACATACCCGGTAATATTGCCGGCTCTCCTACTATAAATGAGTGAAGAAGACCCTGGATCTTGAATGCAGTATCTTTGACGGTGAACATCTCATTTTTGCATCAGGTCACTGGCTTTGCGCGGGAGAGACTCCGTATAGGTTCCATTCAGCTTTTTGATGTGATTGGGGTGCCCACTGCCCAACGATTTATTTCAGGAACTTTGATGGAACAATTTGAGTAATTTGATTAACTGCTACTACTTTCAAAATTCGCTCGTAACTTATTTCCTCATGAAGCAAGCATTCTATTTATCTTTTATATTATGTTTAATATTCAGCGAATTGTTGTTTTCAATTCCATTAAATTTTTGTTTTCACGTTTTTCATTTGGATTGTGTTTTTCAAATATTCTCCCCGATGTTATGTAGGGGTTTTCCATTTTCAAGACTAAATTGAAGGCTTCAGATCTTTCTCTCGTGTATGTATTTCCTTATCCAGTCTTAGTTGGGTTCAGCACAAAGGTTTTATCGTTATTTACATTCATCAATGATTTAGTTTCCTTTTCCAACCAAAGCAAATCGGTATCAGACTGAAAAAGTCATACAGATTATTGGCGAAACGTCACCCGTCAACAACCGATGTAGGAGAAATTCAGAAGGCTTTTATTGTTCAATAAATATTACTTGTTTTTGTGATGAAGCATTTTGAACGCACCTCATAATATGGGTGTGGATAAATTAATCAGGTTATTCAGTCGGACATAAATTTGTTTTAGCACAAAACAGGATGAATTAGTTTCCTAATGGCAATGACAAAATATATTGCGGATATGGCTAGTGCTAATTAATTCCTAACATTAATCACTAATATCATGGGCTATTGGTTTTAAAGTAAACAGAATTAGCGGGTTAAGATACCAACTTAATACATAAACTGAATAAATGAGTGGTGAAATTTTACCTATCAAATTTTGGTAATATCTAAAAATTCCGCAATGGTTGAATGGAATTTATGATAATATTGAAGCTTCCATTCAACTCACCGGCCGCCATAATAATTAATTTATTTACCTTAGCAATCAGTCGATTTCACTCATAATTAGTTGAGTATAGATGCTGAATAATTTAATACTGACGATCCATTTATAAGCGAATACAAACATACATATTTGTTATTAATTTTCGATAGGGTTACAAGGACATAATAGTAAATTGGTTATATACTTGATTATTTAACCAAGTTTTCCATAAACTCCAATACAAACGATTACTTACTAGGTAATGAATATTTATCTTCCTTCTTGGTTTTAATATTGGGTTTGTTAATTGGATCCGTGTAACGCTTTTTTTGCAAATTAAATTAATGTTCTGAAAAATGTCTCTACACAAAATCCTTTGTATTTTATAGAGTACGTGCTCGATTCAATAACTGCAAGAAAATACGATTTTCCAAATCTACCATCGCTTATCGGCGAAAAATATAATATAAGACAGAGAGAGCCTGAATTATGGTTTATAATACAGATACGCGCAGCTTACCAATATTTTAAGCTTAGTGTTGTAGTTTATGCGGCCATAATGAAAATCTGAAAATTTTAGCTTAAAGGGGAAACAGTTTTGTCAATTGGATAATTTCGCAGTAGAAAAAACAATGATAGAAGATGTATGGGACACCATGACGAACGTTGGGTTAAAGTGTGGAGACGATAAAAAAATTATCAATTTTTCGATAATCGATCACACAATGTTTGGTGGTTCTTTTTTTTTCCGTAAAAAAAAGGTATAATGTATCAAGATGATCAAGAGACATAGACATCTTATGGGAAAACAAATATCTCAACATAAACAGTAAAATGGGAATATTCAGGGTGTCCCACGGTGGATGGCGTATTAGACGTTATTGGAGAACTCAAAAGCGGATCATTTCGAAAATTTGGCAGCCGGGATAAACGACCATAATCTACACTTTAGAAATATTTTTGTTTATGCGGTGTTGCCGCTTCTACTCCAAACTAGTGGGAACATCGCTATTTTAAATGGAACACCCTGTATGTTATAGCATATTTGGATTCTACGTAAAATTCTGAACAGATTTCATGTGATATACCCTATACCTAAGTATAACTGCTTTGGAAATATTGACAGTTGAAAATTGACTTTTTGCAACTTTGATAGGCTGTAAAACCTGAACGGTTAATTTTAGAGGAAAACCGATTTCACATTCCTATCTTAGAATTTTATAAACTATCATTTGACACCAACTTTGAATATAATCCATGATTAAAAATTCCAATTAAATTTAATCTCCGGTTAAATTCAAAGTTGGTGTCAGATGATAGTTTAAAAAAATCTAAGATAGGAATGTGAAATCGGTTTTCCTCTAAAATTAACCGTTTAGGTTTTATAGCCTGTCAAAATTACAAAAAGATAATTTTCAACTGTCAATATTTCCAAAACAGTTGAACTTAGGTATAGGATATAATGCATGAAATCTGCTCAGAATTTCACGTAGAATTCAAATATGCAATCACATACAGGGTGTTCCATTAAAAATAGTGATGTTGCCACTGGTTTAGAGTAGAAGCGCCAACACCGCATGGTCAAAAATATTTTTAAAGTTTAGATCATGGTCGTTTATCACGATTGCCAAATTTTCAAAATGATCCGCTTTTTGGTTCTCCATAAATGTCTAATACGCCATCCACCGTGGGACACCCTGTATAGATAAACGGACGCAAGTGAAAAGATACCAGACTTGGAACTCCAAGATCCAACAAATCATGATGTAATTGGTTGGAATATAAATAATGAAAAGCATTTACGGAATAACTTGACATGAGGCGAGGATTTTCGACGAGTGAGAGACAAGACATCATTAGATGAGTGAGACACATCGAAGAAAATACTGGAATATACACATAGCAACAAAGACGACCACTAACTTGCAAAATAGTTATTTATGTATCAAGGGAATAATGAGGATGTTAATACCCCAGGGCAAAGTTTGTGTTAGTTGCCCGTTGCCCAATTGCCCGTGAGTATTAACACCTTATATTATAATAGTTCAGTAGGATATAAAATACTAAATTGATCATCGAACCTTGACGAAAAGAGAAATAATGATAGACGACCGCAACAGGATGGAAATAATGTTGGACACTTGGAAGTCACAAGAGGCATGGGAGGAATTAAAGCTGTCAGTAGTCTCCCTATAGTACATATTATTATGGACAACCATTTATAAGAAAAAAAGTAAAAGAAGAGGAAGAAGGACTTCATCTCTCAATGAGTTTCTAACCTTTCCATGGGGATTGAAGAACTTTCGCGAGCTTGATTAATAGTTGTACTCCCAATAACAAAGTCTAGAAGTGACAACTCTGGAGAACGTGACGCTAGACGGCAACCATTGACAATACGTTCAAGAAATTGATTAAGAAATTAGAAGAGCGCACTGCCTCTACAAATAATCTTCAGAAGTAAAACTAAGAGCGGAATCACGGACTCTCACAGAAGCAACACCAAAAAAGCTTTGGAACTGCGCCTGTAGATATCATCGAATCCTTCGTATATCATAGACTGTCCATGATGTCATCATAGACATTTTTGACAAAAAGATGTAAAAATCCTCAAGGGGATTCTTACATCTCAATAAAGGCAAACATTTGCAGGATTTTTCAATTGGAATTGTGACCGATCTGATTGTCTGACACTATTGAGAAATAGTATATTATATACCTAGGTAGAGAAGTTGGTCCTTATATACCGAGCGCTTTTATAAACCGAGGCGCTCGCGCCGAGGTTTATAACGAGTGAGGTATATAATGACTTTCTCTACCGAGGAATATATAGAATTTTTTTACTACTGCTAGTAGAAAATGAAAAATTTGTTTAAAATCTGTGCTCCAATTATTTTTTTTTGAACGCCCTCTTGAAAGTGCTGCCCTCTATCAACAGCTTATGATAACTTCCTATGTACCTACAGAAACCTGTATTTTTTTTCAAATTGACGTATGGAAATGAAATTGAACCAATAGAAACATGACAATATCCTTTCGTCATGACGTCATTTTCATTATTAACCTAGGTATTTTTTCATTATTTTCATTATTCACCTAGGGAGAGAAATTCAATTTTTTCCTAGAAAAATAGATTGAATAATGACAATTTCTCAGGTTAGTAGTAAAAAAAATATATTATATATTGTATGAATCCCTGTGCTCCTCATCCAGATTTCTTTTTTCAATTTCACTTAAGAGGTCTTTAGACAAAAATTTAAGTGAGCTTCAATTCGCCTAATTTCAAATCAATATTACGTGTTTCTTCTAATCAACTATTAGAAAATAATTGAATAGGACAGTTCTTCACCTAGTAAAAAAAGTTTTTTCCGGGCTATAATGGTCCAGTAATATTTCTACCTAACGTTTCTTCTACTGCTGCGGTAGACATCTTCAGAGGCGGTGTGGTAGAGGACGAAGTGTTCTCTTCCGTGCTTCTCCGATGATTGGATTCGTCGTTGTTGCACCTGTGTTATTTATATCCAGGGTTGTCGGCGTTCTGGTTAGTTTTGATGTCGTCTCGTTGTTTACCAAGGTACTAGTGAATCAGGCCTTAGAGTATCTGAAAGATGTTTTTCTGGAGGAAATCGTCAACTTATTTCACCACTGTCTGACGACTATGTAATTCCAATGGCAAAATGAATTCTTTGAGCAGACAGATGGAGTCGCAATGGGGAGTCCACTCAGACCGGTTATCGCCAACTTCTACATGGAACACTTTGAACAAATGGCTCTGCGAACGGCCACAAAGAAACCTACTTGTTGGTTTCGCTATGTAGATGAAACGTTTGTTGTTTGGAAACATAGACAGGCAGAGCTCGAAAACTTCCTTAATCATCTAAACTCAATAGAACCCAGGATACAGTTTACGATGGAAGTTGAGAAAGACAACAAAATTGCATTCCTCGACGTCCTCTTAGAAAGATTACCTACCCTCAGAGAAACTGGGACAGAGTATATAGAAAGCCGACGCATACGGACAGATACCTCAACAAGGAATCTAATCACCATCCTAGGCCTGGTAGTTATTAAAACTCTATCTGACAGGGCAATCCAGATTTGTGAACCCAGTTACCTTCAGGCCGAGATGCAACAGCTAAAATCAGCACTTGAAGGAAATGGGTACTCCAAGCCGGAGATGAATGGAGCTATAAGACCGAAGCAGCAGCGCACAAATGATAAGGAACCATCACAGAGGGCAGGGAGAGCCTTTCTTCCCTACATCAAAAATGTCACAGATCGCATAGGACGAACGCTAGAAAAACACAACATTAAGCCCATCTACAAGCCCACAAGAACAATTCAGCAAAGTCTAAGATCGGCCAAGGATCCTAGGGCACCTCTTCGAACGGCTGGCGTCTATAGAATTCCCTGCTCTTGTGAATCTGCCTATGTAGGAACTATAGGAATAACCAAACGCTCTATTAACACCAGGGTTAAGGAGCACAAAAAAAAAAACTGTCAGCGGGGACAAATAGATAGATCAGCACTCGCCAAACACGTGTTAACACAAATAAACCATTCCATGTCATTCGTTTCGATCAGGCTCAAACATTGGAAAGAAGCAAACATTTTTACACCAGGATCCACAGAGATACAGAAACACCACAACAACTTCAACAGAAAAGAACCTTGCAACGAAGTTACTATTTTTTTTTTCTTTCCGCTATCCGCCACTGACACACCGCATCCGAATCGATTTTCGGATCCTATTAGAGATATTATCGCCGCTACTGAATAACCGCCCTGCTTTTACGCCGGCAGCACCACCACGTCACCCGACGCCGTTCCGTGATGAAGCCACCAAAGTGGGGAGAAGTACTCAATGAGGAGAAGAGGAAAATTTGGTGTACTAGATCGCCGACGTCCGAAATACCCGGAAGAGAGCCGCGCTGATTGTGATTTTTTCTTTCTCTAAGTGGAAACGAAAAAGTGATTTTATTTCTTTGTTGAAAAGTGAATTTCATACCAGTATGTACCGTTTAATTTAATTCAATTTTACCTCTTTAATTTTTTTTTTTACTTAGTTGTCAGCCCTTTCAGTAAACGATTTAATCCGAATAAATTTTTTCTTTAAATTTCAATTTTTGCCGTTTTCACTTTGTACCATATTAAATCTCTCTTTAATATAATTTCAGCCGCCGAAAACTCTGGAGTCTGGAACGGTATCGGTTTTAGTTTTTGAAAACGAACCGTTTCGAGAATCTCTTGAGTTTCTAGTTT
The DNA here is from genome assembly GCA_917834065.1 of Ceutorhynchus assimilis. Classification (NCBI taxonomy): domain Eukaryota; kingdom Metazoa; phylum Arthropoda; class Insecta; order Coleoptera; family Curculionidae; genus Ceutorhynchus; species Ceutorhynchus assimilis. The sequence goes on from OU892279.1 coordinate 21,206,774, forward strand.
ATGATTTTTTTTTATTTATAAATTTCCACCGCCGAAAGCTCTGGAACCTGGAGCGATATCGGTTTTAGTCTTTAATGAACTATGAATACGAGATATCGGCCTTGTTTCGTTTTCATTGGCCCACCCTGTATATAAAACAAAGTCGTGTTGGTTACAGAACTTATAACTCGAGAATGGATGGACCGATTTTTATGATTTTTATGCTTTGTTCGATTTGTCTTTGCCCCTACTAACATAATAACTATTAAAACATCAAAAAAAATCACGAAAACACAAATTCATGAAGAAATATTTATTAAATTCGCATACGGCGTCATGTCTGATAGCCGATATGAAGTTCGCCGCGTCAGATTACGCGGTCTATTCATAATTAAATAAAAACAATTTTATGTTGAACGGCTGTGATATCAGTCTCTCAAGGATATTACAAACAACAAAACAAAGGATTGCTTATCGGCCTAGATTTTGCGAATCAACTTTATGGTGTAGGTACTGGCACTGTTACTGGCGTCATCAAATCATCAGAGCTTGGGAAATCAATAATTCATCATTTATTTTTCACGTGGAAATCTACTTTGGATACGATCTACAGCTCACACTTCTGGGTCACTGAACAGTAACACTACAGAATAAAACTATAACAATTTTTTTCTATCAAAGTACAGGGTGGCCCATTTTCGATGTTTTAATAGGCTATATCGAAAACTAGCAGAGATATCAAAAATCTGGGAGCACATTCTCGAGCTCTTTTTTTGAGAAAATAACAATGGCGAAAACAAATCACGGCTAACTTGATGCGTTTAGGAAATACACGGCACTTTTCAAATTTTGTCCAATTTTAAAAGACTCTCTAATTTCCTTATTATTCAAGATATCCAAAAACAAAAAATACTTTCTATAGGCAGTTTTTTGAGGAGAATCCAGTGGCATAGCCAATTTTTCTCCAGATGCCTCCGATTTTGGAATATTGACTCGTTGTGCTTTTTTAAATGGGACACCCCGTATATTATTTTTTCATTGAATAGCTCTTTGTGAGCTGATTTCAATGATATAAAGTTTTATACCTTTACCTTCTATAGTTTTGGAGAAAAAAAAAAATTCCGGTTTTCCATAAGAAACAATGAGCTAGAGAGAGATAAGTCATTAAATAAATTATGTGTTGCCTATTTATCACCACCGATTCATAGTACAAAATAAAAAAAATTAGCTGAATTGAAAAATTAAATTACGAATTAGAAATTTGTAGCCGATTCATAGCTCATCTATCTCTTTCTAACTCATTGTTTCCTATGAAAAAAACGGAATTTATTTTTTTTATTGAAGGTAAAGGTATAAAACCTTATATCATCAAAATCAGCTCACAAAGAGCTATTCAATGAAAAAATAATATATGGGGTGTCCCATTTAAAAACACACAACTTTGGTCAATATTCCAAAATCGGAGGCATCTGGAGAAAAATTGGTCATGCCACTGGATTCTCCTTGAAAAACTGCCTATAGAAGGTATATTTCGTTTCTGGATATCTTGAATAATAAGGAAATTAGACAGTCTTTTAAAATTGAACAAAATTTGAAGAGTGCCCTGTATTTCCTAAACGCATCAAGTTAGCCGTGATTTGTCTTCGCCATTGTTATTTTCTCACAAAAAGAACTCGAGAATGTGCTTCTAGATTTTTGATATCTCTGCTGGTTTTCGATATAGCCTATTAAAACATCGAAAATGGGCCACCCTGTACAATATAAATAATAATTGGAAAATATCGAGATCATGGCCGATTGCTATATGAAAATTTCATTTCCAGTGATATCTTTACTGTCTTTTTCGTTTTTTTTTTTTTTTTTTTTGTTGAAGTGCGAAAAATTGAACTTGAAGCAAATGTTATAAAATCAAATAGATATTTGTAATGGGAGCCTTTTTTCAGAATTGCATTGTCTATTTCAATTAGTGAAAGGAATCTTTATTTTTCTGCGTGATTCTCGTACTGCTAAACAATTGGAACAAAGAGACAAACATTTAACAGATATTTAACCGATCGCAGAAAAAATAGTATGTTTATTTTGGTGGAAAAGCACATTCTCGGCCTTCGGTGTTTGCCGGCCTCAGCTACGCCTCGCCCGTCAACTTACACCGTCGGCCGAGAATGTGTCACTTTTCCACCGTACCGGTAAAATTTATCACCTTTCAATGCTATTTGATAGGGAAAGGTGATAAATGTTCCTGCACCTGTGGACATCGGATTGTGAACAGGATATAGGTACTATTTTTTGTTATTGCATTGGATTTTTTTTTACGGAATAATTTCATAATAATTTTTTTTTACTACTTACCTGAGAAATAGTCATTATTCAATCTATTTTTCTAGGAAAAAATTGAATTTCTCTCCCTAGGTGAATAATGAAAATAATGAAAAAGTCCCTAGGTCAATAATGAACATGACGTCATGACGCAAGGATATTGTCATGTTTCTATTGGTTCAATTTCAATTTCATGCGTCAATTTAAAACAAAATACAGGTTTCTGTAGGTACATAGGAAGTTATCATAAGCTGTTGATAGAGGGCAGCACTTTCAAGAGGGCGTTCAAAAAAAAATAATTAGAGCACAGATTTTAAGCAAATTTTTTATTTTCTACTAGCAGTAGTAAAAAAAATTCTATATATTCCTCGGTAGAGAAAGTCATTATATACCTCACGCATTATAAACCTCGGCGCTTTGCGCCTCGGTTCATAAAAGCGCTCGGTATATAATGACCAACTTCTCTACCTAGGTATATAATATACTATTAACACCCCCCCGTAGCATTAAAAATGTTTCTTTATCGCACCAGTGCCATAAAGTCTTTATAGCACTAGTGTTAAAAATAAAACATCAAATTTTGAGAGCGAACGTCAAAAAAGTTTGTATTTTTAGTTATTTACATTGATATTGATGGTGAAATTTGAGAAACTGAGGTAGCCCGATTGGCCGCCTCATCTATATTTTTCAAGGGATCGATTCAACCCTCTTTTTCTTCTGTATTTTGTTGCATTTTTAGCAAAAAGCATCACTGATCACGACAGACTTTCAAGAAACTGACAAGACATTTCATTACCTGTAAAACAAGGTGCTGGTTGTTTGGATTTTTTGACAAATGTCAAATTCAATAATTTTATGCAGGAAGAAGCTTCCAATTTATTATTCCTTTAAAAATCCAATTTGTTACTGGTTAATGCTTTTTATTGCCGTTTGTAAAAAAAAATGTTGTATGATATTTGTGTTAAAAGTATTTTTAAGGCACTTATGTGAATTGCGGAATTCGCTTCGCTCATTCTCCAAACTGTCACATGCGTGCCTTAAAAATGTACTTTTAACACTTATATCATAAATAACTATTTCAATAGTGGCAGCTTACTTAAAAGTTATAATTATTAAAGCGAGACATAAAAAATATAATAATAAACCATATAAATTTTATTTTACTAGGTAGACACTATCGTAAAATTGTAAAATGTCCTTTGATAGTAAAATTTGCATTTAAATTTAGGGATGATGACGGGATTTACGGTCAGCAATAAACCGCGTATTCTATGTGATTTTTTATGTTTTATACTTGGGAACCTACCAGACAGAAGTTTTCACAAATAATTTAAGTAGTTACCACCATGAAACCATAGTATATTTTGCCGTCTTACTTGTTGGAGACAGGGCTTGATATTCGTAGATTCATAATTTATTATCAAAATCGCACAAAAGAAAACTAGCGAAGTACCGAATTTGTTTTGTGACTCATATAATCTGTAAGCTATTTTTAATTTTTTGCTGAAATAACATCCGCCATAATTTTTTTTAGCGAACTGCATAAAGGGTTCTTTTTTTATCCGGAGCAATCTGCTAACGTTCTATAAAAATGCAAATCGCTTTCAGAAATGCAAAGCCATCCGCCCGGGAAAATACCAATTATGTATTTTTGGTGATGAATAAATTATGATGGTGGGGAACGTACTTATACTTATCAACTTATACAATGTGTCCAAGATAAGGAGGGCCAGTATAGGGATCTGGGAAACGGTAAGAGCAAAGTCTAAGTGATACGACTTCTCTGGAATTAGAGAAAAGATGCGCAATTTTGTGCTCATTAAAAAAGCGCTTCGATATTATAAAAATTCCGAGTGCTACCGAAGAAAAACCGAAATTCGCCCAAAATGATTTTATTTTTTCCTGATCTTATTTGAAGAGATATTTCAAAATAAATGGCACTTTGTAACATTTGAAATGTCACAAAAATATATATTTATTGTTCTTAATATATTTTGGACTCATTTAAAAGTACTATTTCGTACACCTAGCGACATCTATGATTCTTCTGACTCCTAACCTAATACCGAAAATTCTGTTATTAAGGTTATTTCCGAGAAACCTGTAGCGCTGTCATTTTTATAATTTCGACAAGCTTAACAGACCAAGAAAGAAGGGACAGAACCAATTTGGGTACTTTTGAGTTGGCCTTTTTTTTTTCTCTTTTGTCTTGGGACCGAAAAGGTCGTCCAGATTTTTAATCTTAAAAATCTTAAAACTCTGTATTTATTTTTGGCCATCGAGCCCATAGTTTTGTGAATTGACTAGCCAGAAGAGTGCTTGATCGTGTCTACTAGAAAGTTTCCTGGAAAATCAACCGATTGTTGATTTTTGTGAAGATTTCTGAAAGTGAAGGTAACTATCGGCTGTTCAGGTATGTAAATCCCTTTTATTTTCAACCACATATGTAATGTTGACATTGCAGGTTTTTCAAAATCTTGAAAGTGTCACATTTCTGGACTTTGACATTTATCGGGACGGTAATGCATATGCCTGCCTAGGACGGAAAAGCATTTTCCGTCCGGGACGGCAAATGCTTTTCCGTCCCCATTTCCCTGCTCGTTCCAAATTGATAATTTTCATACAGCTCTCACATATAATAATAAAACCACATGTATTACATGGAACTAATTAAATCTATTCACTTATTTACATTAATTGTTAAATTAGCATTGTTGTTTATAATGGAAATCTTGAGACCATCCTGTTGGAATTGTGTTTCGTTTGGAACTATTATCTCTTGCGCTTGCGGATGAGTTTCCGCATGTGATGTACTTGTGGATGCACTGGACAACTGAATACCTTTGGAAGTAGAGGATAGCATCAGAGCAGTCTTACTTTTGTTCTCCAAAGATGCCTCTATGTAGCCTTCAGCAACCGTGCTCGATTTCCACCCTCCCAGTCTTTTGAGTTGCAATAGATCGGCCCCGTTGTCAACCAATAAGGTTGCGGAAGTACGACGAAAAGCATGCCCTGTAAAAGTTTCAATTTTTGGAAGCTTCAAAAAAGCAGCTATTTTATGTGGAAATTTTGAGATTGAATGATAGCCAATTGCTTGGTTATGTAATTTCCCATTTCGCCATTGAACAAATAACCTGTCATTTTTCAAATTTTTCCGCAAAGTGAGGTATTTGTGGAAAATAGCAACCCAATCTGGATCGCTTATGATAAACGATCGACTTGTGTAAGTTTTTGTGTGTGGAATTTCTATAGCGATCTTTCCTTCCAAAACGTTGACGTGCTCCATTTTCATCTTGACTAGTTCATCGCTCCTACATGCACCCGACACACCAACAATTAGCGCTACCTGAAACCAGATAAAAATAAAATGGGTAACCTAGCTATAGCATACAGAAAATCATTTTGATTTTCGCATTTTTATCTTCTTTGTATATTTTTTGAAAACCTACCTTGATGCTAATGAATTCTTCAGCTGCCTTCGTGAGGAACTCGTTAATGTTTTCTCTGGAAAAAACGCTCGACTTTTTCGGCTGAAAGCCCAGATTTTGCCGCTTCAAAAAAGCTATAAGTTTTGCGTAATTGGAGATATCAACTTTCTCTTTCAATTTAATCATGGTTTTCAACATACTGTAAGTCGACCATAAAGTCGAAGGCTTCTTTTCCTTAGATAATTCGCCAAAATACGCCAACAAAACGGTCTCCGAGGCAGTATTTCTCGTTCCTTTCTGGCTACACCATGCTTCGAATATTTGAAAAGCCTTTTCGTACCGAAATTTGCTTTTTGCTGGAAGCAAACTCTCTCCAATCCTGTCTGCTGCTTCTTTTAATTCAGGTGGGGTACAATCCATCGCTTCATCTTCACTTTCCGAAATCATTTCTTTGGGGAGAACGGGGAGAAATCTAGTGAAAATCTATTATTTCCGCAAAAATACTGAGCGAAAACTACCGTCGTTAAGGCGTTGTTGATCTTATCTATGGTTGTTGATTTTGCGGTTTCCTGTGGTTTCGTCTTTTGTTTTGGCCTTTACAGGGCCTTTGAGATCGTCAAAATTGATGACATTGACAAAAAAAGTGAAATATTTTTTTCTAAGGCCAGTTTTACACTATATGAAAATTTCGTATAACAGAATCTTTAGTTTTTGCATCAGAAAATTAAGGGTTGAAAATAAAAAAGTATACAAACCTCGACGGAAAACTTCATTTCTGTCTCGAGGTTGAGTTTATCTCGACGCTTCGCGTCTCGATAAACTATAATAACCTCTCGACCAGCAATGAAGTATTTTCCGTCTCGGATTGTAATATACTATTTCTCTCCGATGAATGAGTCCTTATATTTTTTCAATTTATTCAGGCACTTTGGGCAGGACGAAAAATCCGTGACTGCACTTATCCAAGTGAAAATTGACAAATTTGAGACCATGCTGTACTGCATCTCAGAGTAAATCTAGGCCCCCCGTTACAAGGAAAGTTTGTGTCCTGTGAGAAGTTGATCCCAACCATTATTTGGTTGTCTCCAGCCAGTTTGGTACTTCAAGATCTCAAATTTGTGAAAACTTCCGAGGCTTACAAGGATTCCGTCCAGGCTTGTATAATTATTTACCTATGGGTCTCTTAAATGTGGCATATTAATTACCGTAACTTACCTTTTCTTTATCGCCCCCTATCGTTTAGCTTCATTAGCTAATTAATATCTGTAAATTCAATTACTGACTTAATTGTTCACCGTATAGTAGTGTGTAGCTAGAATAGCCAACTACTGTTTTAAATACAAATATTAAGTTAAATAATTAATTATTATCAGAGTGAGCTATTGACTTTTTTTTCTCAATAATTGTTTATTATCCAATAAGTATGCATTATTGTGATTATTATAAATTTATTTCCTTTATATCGAGTACTGATCGATATAATATATTGTAGGTTCATTAACCTTCAAAAGGTTAATTTACCTTTTTATTTCAAATCAATAAGGTGGTAGTTTTACAAGGTAAACCAATGTAAAATCTTTAGGTAGTCAAAGTTAAGTTTTATGTTTACATTTTTTTAAATTTAATTACAGGTAAGACGGTAGAGCTCACCCGATATCCTTGATTCATATAGCCAATCTTTGGCATTTATATACAGGGTGTATATTTTAAGTGATACCACTATTGCTATATCCGAAACGGTAAGAGCTACAAGGTCGGTTAAATTGGAAAAAAGTTGCCCTTTTTGATGCCCATTTAAGATTCTTTTGCAGTGTTGAAATACAGGCTCATAACTAGGGCCGAATTAAGGTCAAATTTTGTTAAAAATCACTGATGATCACTTTTTAGATCCGAAACGTCGCCCAATCATATTTAATAGATATATAGTTGAAAAGGGGATAAAGGGTGCTTTCTAAAAATTACATAAAAAATTCAGGTCCGTATTCAAAAATATGAAGTTGATGATGGTAGCTCAATCACGAAACGTCGGATTCAAAATTTGAAGATGCCATGTTGTAGAGCGAAAAAAATTATAAAACTTTCAAATTTAAATTATGTTCCGAAAATTAATAGTTATCGAAATAATTGATGAAATATTTATAGGCATTTCTCAGAAATCACCTTGTATTTCATAAACTAAAAGGAATTTGGCAACACTGTAAACGAGTCTTGAATGGGCATCAAAAAAGGCAACTTTTTTTTTATATATATATATATATATATATATATATATATATATATATATATATATATATATATATATATATTTTTTTTTTTAAATTAATTTGATGGACTTTGAGTCAAAAATTAAAAGTTAATTTTATTTCGACTTCAACATTTATACTTAGGTAATTCTCATCGAAGGTATTGATTTAATTGTTTTTAAATTTCAATCTTTGTATATGTTACTGTAAATGCCCGAAATTCGGTTAAACCTAGGATAAGCGCGTTAAACCTAGGATTTACCAAAAGCAAGTGGTAAAAGCCTGAAAACTAGTTATTTTGATTTCATTTCGGACTTTTACCGGACACAAACAGTAAATCTTAGGATTTACCACACCGCATTGGTAAAACTACGAATACCACTGATACGTTACAGAAATCGATATCGTGAAACGATAATCGTGAAGAAAATTTCTTGAGTCCTGGATATGTTCCATCTCAGGAAATTAGCGTAAGTGCAGTGCGTAAATTCTCGTTATGTAGTGGCTAAGGATTTGAGAAATGCAATTGCATTCGAAAATGTTCCACCAAAAGATGTTTGTGCAGATCCTCTAAAATACTCTGCAATTCTAAATGCCATGCAAGTTTGCCCTGTACCAATAAATAAATATTTCTATTAGTGGACATTTTAATTTATTTATTTCATTTAATAAATAAAAGGATTTTTTCTTTTAATATAAGTATAGTTTTTCCAAAGTCAATTGGAACAAGGTGAACATAAATCATAACTGGTGGTTGACTAGTGGCAGTGCATTTTTTATGGAAATTTTGCATACAAATTGTCAAAATTAAGAAGTGGAAATTTTTGGAAATATCCCGGGGAAAATTTCCAAAATTGCCAATTTTGACATTGATGCCCGCTTTTCCATTTAAAACGCATTGATGTCAGAAATCTGTCAAAGTGTATATTATTTTTGACAAACGCAATTTAAATGGGAAAGATCAATTACAATCAGCATCAATAAAAAAATTCGACACAACGTAGTAAATAAATTTTAAACTCGGGAAATTTCCTATCAAAATATAACACGTGCATAAAATATTTCCTAAGGGAAATTTTAAAAAATTGCGTCTTTAGCCAATTTTTTTGAGCAAAACCATTCGGACAAAGAAAAAATCCCTCACCCTTCGGGCTCGGGATTTTTTCAGGTGGTATGCACTCATAATTTTGTTTAAAAATTGGCTTCAGACAAAATTTTCGAAAATTTCCGGAAATATTTTATGCACTAGTTTACTACTGGAAATTTTCAGTGACCAGTCGTACCTTGTTCAAATTGAGTTTGGAAATACTATACCTATTTTTTGCAATATTAGTACCTGAATTAATGTTTTTTTTTGTTTTTATCTTGTTTAAGGCCACTATGATTTCTGTTTACATTAACACGTTGACTGCCGACCATATTTTTTGAGGCATTCTAAGACGCCGTTGTTTTATTCGTTTTGTTTGGTATCCATGTTTAGCGACACAAAAAATAAAAAACGCGTAACCAACTTTAACACGTGCTGGAAAAATGCATTAAGAAGGACGCCGGAGCGACTGCGATTCTCTCGCCAACGCCTACTGAATATAGGCTCACAAATTGAGCACGTACAACACCGCCGATAGGTGCCAGTAAACTCCGATCGGAGTGATCGGCAGTCAATGTGTTAAGGTAGGATTTTTAACTATCCGGCATCGCGGTGTGCGGCTTTGCGACGTGCCGGTGAGTTGTTTACCATGTTGTAACATCGAACTGTTTTGTTACCATGCGTTATGCGTCAACGACACTGCGGCGTCACAAGTTGTCGTTGCGGCGTGCCGCTGAAAAACTCCAAAATGCCTTTCGACGACACCGCACAAGTGTGCGACGTCCCACGACCTGGCAAACAACTACAGTTTTGAGGCTTTCTTGTTATATGCCCTGCTTCAATTGCATTTAAAGTATAGTAAAACAGGTCACGTGAAACTCTTAGGTACGGTATGCTTCAAATTGAGTTTCACTTTCAGTTTCACTATTATTTAAGTGACTTTCAATGAAAATACGCTTCTTCTTGTGCACGACTTTTATAAATGTTTGATATTTCACTGCGATTTTCACAACGGTGAAATACAGCTTTTTCTTCTTCATGTCCTTCGTGCAAGAGAATCGCGTACGACAAGTAGCTGATTCCATTTTTCGATCGCGACTTCAAAAATATTTGCCTGACAGTTAAAAAACAAATTTGTCGCCAACAGCATGCGGGTTGCGATATCCGCAACATCGCAGTACCGCACACCGCTGCCGCATAACGTAATGCCGGATAGTTGAAAATTCTACCTTTAAAGATTATTAAAATAGTGTTTTGGTGTGACTTTTCGTTTCATTTATAAAGTATCCTATTTTTAGGCATTGAAATTGTAACGATTATCTATTCACGATATCGATTTTTGTAACGTATCAGTGGTATTCGTACTTTTACCAATGCGGTGTGGTAAATCCTAAGATTTACTCTTTGTGTCCGGTAAAAGTCCGAAATGGAAGCAAAATAACTAGTCTTCGGGCTTTTACCACTTGCTTTTGGTAAATCCTAGGTTTAGCGCGCTTATCCTAGGTTTTACCGAATTTCGGGCATTTAGAGTAACATATATACCTATTTAAATTAAGTATTGCTTTCGGTAAGCTGCTTAGAATTTTTTATAAAATTGGATACTGACAATAATCACCTTTAAACAATTTATTTGTTTCAATGTTAATGAACATAGAACATTAATGAACAAGTTAGCCATCCGGTCAACAAACTGTTAAAGAACAACAAGTTTCCAATTGGCTTAATAAATTATTGTATTTAGAATTCCAAAACTTGTGTTTTTATTGAACGGGTTAAATGTCAGATAGGTATTGGATTTATTTTACCTTTTCAGATTTTTGCATTCATCTTTTTGAACAAAAACTAATTATTCCAATAGTGTTTAGTTTGGCTATTCTTTGGTAATCAAAATAATTTTATACAAACTATTGGCGCCCTCTCTTTACTGTACCAACACCAAGGACCACCCCAAGCTAAACAACCACTGAGCATAGTCGAGCACTATTATGAGCATTTTTTTGTTTCGACAAAAGATCGTTACAAGTTCAACGTTGCCATTTTTCCTCCTCTACAAGATGCCGCTATTCAATTTGAAATCAAACGTTTAGCTAGCAACCCTTATTTTCTATTTTAGATTTTATAAGCTTCTGATGTCCCAAAACCAATGACGTATTGCACTTATTGCAAAAAAATTATATTATTGGCACTTACCATAAGAACTTAATGTGTTGGAGAGAGACAGAGAAGAGAATTTTAGTAGGAAACTACAAAGAAGTAAAAAAAAAAATCGAATAATTTCGATACGCCATAGGTTTTGGGACATCAGAAGATTTTAAAATCTGAAATAGAAAATCAAGGGCCGTATTCAAATGAAATGAAGTTGATGATGGTGGCCCACAGACGAAACGTCAGATTTCAAATTTGAAAATGTCATCTTTTAGAGTAGAAAAAGTTGTTACGATGGAGTGACATTTATTATGAAATATCTCCTCAAATAAGCTCAGAAAAACATAAAATCGATTTTGCAAAATTTCTTTTTTTTTCCGGATATCTCCGGTGGAACTCGAAATTTGTAAAACATCAAACGCCATTTTGAAGAGCACAAAATTGCGCAACTTTTTTTTTCAAATTTAAGCGACGTCGCATCTCCCACCGTTTCTGAGATCCCCATACTGGCCCTCCTTATCTTGGACACATTGAAGTATTTCAATCGAAATAAAAACAATAGATTTTATAGGATTAATTCGGGGGTGGTTAAGGTAAGATATTTGAAGCATACTTGAATGAAATAGATACATCAAGCTAATGATATACACTTTCAAGTACTTATGGAAATCTCTGACTTCAGATTAACTTAACTACCAAAGCCACAGATGGCGTAATCTACTGCAATCTATTTTACGTTTTACAAAAATTAATCTGCGTTATGCCATGCGACTTTGTGTATAAGGGTCGTTTAATTTGCATGAATTTTCATAGAAACTAGATTTCGAGGTGGAGCGGAATCTCTTCAGACACTTCGCTTAGAGCCTTAATAAGGTTATTTTGGGAAATAAGGGTCTTGTAAAGTTTTTAAGAGAGGTCGGATCTTTTATCATAATGTAGCGACGTTTTATGCTAACGCGACGAGGTGTATTATGTCAGATGTTACAGGAAAATGCTTCGTTTTAATTAAGTTTTGGTGCAATTTCGAGATAATGATATGATCATGTCGCCAAAAATCGGCTTATTAATTTTATTTGCATGTATTCGGCTTGGGTGCTCAAATACTGATTCTAATTTAAGCTACATTCAGCTTTTCAATGAGAAATGCCACGCATCACAGAAGTTGGTACTTTTTCGTGCAACTTGAGACGTGGATAGGTTGAATAATTAGTAATCACAATCAGTACCACGTTTAGCAGTGTACTACGCATAAAAATTCGCTCGCAGACAAATTGAAATTTAGCAACGAAAAAGTGAACATAAAAGTTTAAAACTCAACCAGATGAAAGAAAAGTGTAGTGTTCAGCCAGGAACTAAGGGGTAAGTCGCAAATTAGACACACACCCTTAGATATTTGAAAACTTTTGATAAAAGCCGACCAAACCTTACTTTCTCAACATATTGTAGAAGACCTACAACCCACTCTAAATGCATTCAATCATACATACGAACGTATCGGTCTAGAACTAAACACGGATAAGACAAAAATCCTATACCAGCCTGCTGAAAATACTAATGAACCAGATCGAGCGATCCAGCTGTAACTATCATTACCTCTAGAAAATATGAAATAGGTACTTTCCTACCTCGACTGAAGTTCACTACTTTTGGACGTCTCCTAAAAACGTTGTTTGACAACCACGACATATGTGTTCAAACTAAGCTTGCGGTCCACAATACTTCTCTCTTTGAAATCTGGTCCACCTACAGGGGGCACTTGAGGTTTTTGGAAAAGTATCACCAGCGCTGCTAATACCTATTCAAAATAGGGGAGGATCGTCGGAAGAACAATATTATCTTTGAGGAAACCAATTCCACCAGCATTGAAGATATGCTCATCCAACATCAGTCTGGTTAGGCTAGTCTTGGAAACCGCATGTCAGACTCACAGCTTTCTAAGCAAATTATTTATGCCCAACTAAAAAACGTTCAACGCAGGAAATGAGGGCAATTTAAATGATGAGACGTAGGTGTCTGGGAGGCTAGAGTTCTGAATAGACCCGCATGGCGAAAATATCCATCAAGACTCGGAGTATTTCGAACGACGAAGAGATGCGGATGCCACATGGAATCGTAGGATATATGGAGAACGTTTGAGAAGAACTGGTTACAGCAGCGACCGGCTTCCGTAATCAATGTGTTAGATGTTGTGGGTCTAGGATAGACCTATTTAGCCATCAAAGAACCCACATATGATACTGTCGAAATTCTTATAATACTCGTTAGCGAGCGAATGAATAATATAATGATGATGACGATGATTTTTGTTAAGTCTTTGTTTCCACAACGCATCCCCTTTCGGAACGCGCCAAACGCGTCCTTGGAAGCAATAGCAGAAAATAGATATTAAATATTTCTATCAGTTCCTTTGAGCATTTTTCTCGTTTTCACTGTCGATTGACGAACTAGATTTTCGATTGACAAAGTTGACTGAAATCGATCGATCAAAGCGATAAAGATAATAATTAATTCTGTACTGTTCCTTTGACAGACGCAATTACTGAAAAGTTTAAGTTGATAATCCGGAGGAAAATAATGGAACCACAAGTCCGATACCAGGGTATTAACGCTTCCTACGGAAAATATACCCAAACTCGCGCTTTAATTAATTAAGCCCACGATAATACCGCCACACAGTCGCTTTTTGCCATTTTGAATGCTACTGTGTTAGACTGGTTGGTATATGTATACATAGAAAAGCCTTGCACACACAATCCAAACCAAAAACGATTTATGCCAGAGTTTAAAATAATCAAACAAGTTAATTCCTTCCGCGACTCGGCCCAGGACATAAATTTCGTCCTGCTTAATCCACTTTCAAAAGTATTTTTCATTATCTTTTATGAAGTTTTAGAACGCGGTGCCGGACGGCCGAGCTTCTATAAAATATGGAGATTTTTAACGAGATTATGAGCTCTTTTTGAAATTCCAGAGTATACGGAAAATATGGATTTATATGTTGAGTGGAGAATCACATTTTTCATTGAAAAAGGATTATTTGTTGGGATAGTGGAATCTCTTGAAGGTAGTGTCAGATTATCGAGGGCAAAATAGCTATACCACGCCAGCATTTTTTTTTCGCGACCAATCAACCGAAGAAAATCTTGACGGAAAATATCCTACAGTGGTGGAACCATCATTCGATTACAATGTGTCAGCTTCTAGATGGTCGTCGACAAATGTATTGCCAATGTCAAGTTTCCATATTTTTGCTTACCAATAAAGGCTTTCAGCTAAATAGGAAAACAGAGAAACGGATGTTGAAAAATCCTTCTTCGAGCACCATAGGTGAGATATTTTCTTCTGTGAGTACTCAACTGACTTAAACCTGACGAACTTCGTCCAACGTCATACCTCCTTTTCACCAATCGTGCTCTAAATATAAATGTATTTGGTGCTGACGAGCATTAGTGGTGATACTCCTATTCTGGTGTATTGCTGGCTACCAAGTGCAACATCTCTGGAATTTTCCGGTCCCTGATATCTATTATCTGATCTTGACAAGTAATAGGACAAAATTCTCAATGCATCGCACATTTTCTGGTCAGTCGTGACAAAATATACTGTAGGCAAACATATGCGATGGAAAAAAATCATTCGTTCAATTATTCGAGTGTTATTTAGGCCTCTATAACGCAAACCACTCTGTAATTTTCTGTTTGCTCGGGCTTATAATTTGAGGCCAGTCCATAATTACCAACTCAACTTTTAACCCTGTTTTATCACGCAAAGGAGCCAGGGATATAATTTTTATGAATATGCAAAATACTAACTTCGTTTCAAAACCCTCGATAGAAAGGAAGCATCCGATAATTTATAGCTTTTATAATGTGTGTTCCTGATATTTTCGCGATAACTTTGATTTGATATAATGACTTTATTCTCGTACCTATAGGTCTACATACAGGGGGTCGCTTTTTCGAGAGGCACCACAGTAACCTGTTATTATAGGATGGACAAGGGAGGTCGGTTGAATTAGGTGAAACTTTCGCAAAGTAGTGCTTGATATGTTAATTCGAATAATTTGAAAAACCTTTGCTTTTTTTTCTGGGAGTATTTGAAGAGTATTTATATAAAATTATTCCAGAATTTTGTACTAATTAAATTTCAAGTAATGCTTTTGCCAATGTAGGACGATGTTTCCAGAATTTTGCACAGGGACAAAGTTTCAATTTTTAAAAACATTTCTTGCGCTAGAATATTAATTATCGGGGGCAATAGCACAAGTGCATCAAAATTTGGACCACTTGCGACCAAGCGTTCTTTCTAAAAACTGCATGATATGATTTTTATATTTTTTGCGAGAGTTCAAAACCGGTAGGAGATTCTGAAAAATATATGAAATTGACCGAATGCAGTTTTGCAATAAAACACCCTTGAACCAAAAATTACCTGGTTATTCTGATGCACGAATTCCATTTAGTTGAATATTTCCCGAAATTAGTCCTACCGGGCAATTATCGGTACCTGCAGTGTAATTATTATCAGTAGTAATAACCCAAGGACATTGATAATAGTTCGAAAAAAAAAATCCTACGACCAAAGTCTCTATTTACTTTCAATACGTGGGTTGAAACTTTTTTCAGCACGTGTGTTGAAAATAAAATAAGAAAAAATTGGTGTAAATTGGTTTCTGATCGTAGGAGAAATGGTGTACAGAGTGTCCCAAATTCGAGGGCCACTATGGGGATATCGGTAACCGTTAGAGATACTAGAGTGGTTAAATTAGACAAAAATTGCGCATTTTGAAGCTTAACAAAATTCCATTTTAAAATTGAGAAATTCCCAATAGTCAGGAAATATCCGGAAAATTCCGAGAATTTCGATTCTGTTTTTTCTTTTTTCCGGGCTTTATTATAAGAGATCGAGAAAAATGGACTTTCAAAACGTGTTATATATGACGTTATTTCAGAATGCCCGACTTTTTGACCCAAAATATTAATCCTCAGGCAAAATTATTACTATAATTTTTGAATATTGTCGTATCTAGGATAGGGCATCCCCCCACATCCACCATATGTCGGACCTGGGGGTTATGAGGGGGCATGAATCAAAACTAGAGCCAAGTACAAAAATAGGAAAGCGTATTTAATATAAAGCTTACCACAAATATATTTCAGATATGGGCATGGGCACTAATAATTATCACAGGACTAAATGGCACATACATTACTAACTAACGCGGATCATTCTCGGTCTGTAGACTACCCCCTCATCTTCCAACAACCATAATTTTATATAATTCAAGCGACCATAGCGCGTGATCGCTGTTTATAATAATTACCAGTGAACTGTCGTTGACATTGACCTTCCATGGGTTTAGGTTCCTTGTACGTACGAATTAATAATTCAATAATTCGTTCAACTTGCAACCGAATGTTATTTAAATGTAACGTGATCAATGATTTTCCTGAAGCCCATGAACCTTTATTGGAAGACGATTGGGTTTAATTAACCGAAGGGAGATTCTCTATTATCCTAGATACGACAATATGATTTCGAGTTTTATTCCGCATGCAAATTTTAGTTAAAATACGTGATAAAATGTAATTTCTTGTATCCAATAAGAAAAATCCTAACAAATAGAAAACAAGCGAAAACAAATCAACAATTTATAACATCTGATGGGATAGAGACTAGTAGGGACTAACTTGGTCACGTGTCACGTCTGTTTCACGCGCCCCGACTTTCCTTGATTTTTTGTTTCTCTGTTGACTTTTGAAGAAAAATAATCTGTAGATACAAGTGCAGTTTTTTAACAGATGGACTGTTTAATCGACATAACACGAAACAGTTTTGGTCACTTCAAAACCCAAGACAAAATTAACAAGTACGCCCTCATGCTAGAGAATCTTCTAAAATGTGGATAGAGATGCTGCATGATGAGATTATCGGATCTTTCTTCATTGACGGCAACGTTACGTCTCAAAAATATATTGATTTATTTAACTGTAATTTAATGGAGTCTTGATTGAACCATTAATCTTCGTACAGACTTGAACATTACGCATGATTACGCCGAACGACGAACAGAACAAATAACCGAACGACGATCTAAACACTAATTTGGACGGGGCTACGAACGTGTTTGCAAATCCTGGCCGTTCAAAGCCCCGTCCAAATAAGTGTTTCGATCGTCGATCGGTTTGTTTTCCTGTTTGTTGTTCGGCGTAATGTTCAAGTCTGTACAAAGCTTTACGAGTCGTGAGTCATGCAACAGTTAATGGTGATAGCTCGTTGGCCAGCATGCAGTCCGGATTCAAACCTTTCAGCGTTTATACCATTTTCTGTGGGGTTACTTAAAACCCAAAAATGAAAGTTTTAGTGCAAAAAAATCTAAGAATAAATATTTAAACCGCATCTTGCTACGATGGTCCGTTTTCGAGTTAGGGCGGTTTAAAGTTACAACTAGGTGTTTATGACGTCACACTGGATTATCAGGGACAGTATTCACATGTGTTAAAATTTCCCAAAACAAAAGACAATTGTCTCCTAGAGCGAATTGCAATCACTCAAAGTATAGGGTACCGTTCACTGACGACTGAACGAACAGAAGACTGCGATTTCGGCGGTTGTGAGATCACAAGTTCCTGCATAATTTATCTTCACAAGGAATTTTCTCGGAGACTATTTCGAATATAGGACTGCGGTTTTCACGAGAGATCTTAGATTTTTTTTCTTGATTCATGTAGCTTAAGTCGTTTTTTGGGGTCACACACCCCCTAATAATAGATTGTATAAAAATACGCCAAACGATATTGTCTTGAGACAAAACTTAATAAGAGAATTTTACTCCATCCCAGGCAAAGTAATTGAAAATCGATTTTAAAATTCTTCTTCTTTTTTCACGACTTTTAACTGAAATTGGCATGCGGATTAAAACTCGAAATCATATTCAAAAATTATGGTAATAATATTGCCAGAGAATGAATATTTCCCGCCGAAACGTCGGAATTTCAGAACGTGTTATATATGACGTATTTAAGGATGTCAAAACCAAACAAATTATGTAAAAAAATATCTAGGTCCTCATTAGAAAAAAAAAATAATTTGATGGCATTAGAAAACCTAAACGTCGAATTTCTAAAATAATATCACCATAGTAAAGTCTACTTAAAAGTGCTTCAAGAAAGTTATCTTGATTTTTCTCGATCTCTTAAAATAAAGCCCGGAAAAAAATAAAAACCAGAATCGCAATTTTCGGAATTTTTCGGATATTTCCGGAAGTATTACGAATTTCTCAAATTTTGAAACGGCATTTAGCTAAGCATCAAAATGCGCAACTGTTGTCTAATTTAACCACCCTCGTATCTCTAACAGTTACCGATATCTCCATGTTGGCCCTTGAATTTGGAACACCCTGTACATCACTTGTGAGGAAGCGTCTTTCATACACTCGTGTCATTCTCGCACCCGGCAACCGCCTCGCACGAAAAAAAAAACTCGTGTGAAAACTGTCACTTTCTACACTTGTAATGTAATATACTAATAACAGATTTCGAAAGATTATTGCTTTGAAACAGAGAGACGCTGTAGCCAACAAGCTTGAGAAAGTTGTTATGTTTTTGAGCACTTATCAAGATTCGAGTGGAGGGTTATTCGGATAGATTTTTTTTTGACAGCAATGTCCGAGGTAACGTCATAGAGTGAAAACAACCCTAGAACTGTTTTTGATTTGATTGGGTGATTTGTGTCAGATGACAAAAAATAAAAAAAATTAATTGGCTGAGAACTGTCAAAAAAATTTCGCCAATATGAGTGGTTGGTTCAAATTTATATATTCTTTTTAACTTAGCCTCGGTACATTTTTATAAAGTAGGTTATCACATTGAGCTCTATGTGCCATGAGAATTATTTTAATATAGGTATTCACAAGGGTCACTGCTATAATAAATTAGCTTCTATTTAACGCTTTTTGGTTCGAACCTCGCTTTCAATGCTAACGAATACCTACATATTTCATGATTTCCGACAAAAAGGTCCTTTCATATTAATGTGAAAACATAGGACCCAATTTAAATGTTGAAAATTAATGTTTTAATAATACATGCATAATGTTCGTACATTTTTTGGGTGTAATTAAATATGAAAATTTGGTTTGATGTTAAAAAGGATATTTGTTTTTACAAAATAAAATGTTCACCCAAATTCATAAAACAGCTCGAAAAGTTTTAATTTGCACTACTAAATGACCCCAGCAACTGTACTAGCGAGCGTTTTCTTTCTAGTTTGCGTTATTTCTCCAGGACCATAATTTTTAAGGAACTATGAAAATGTCTAAATTTATTGGTAATATACTAGGTAAATATGTTGTATGCGGAATTTATTTAGGAGAGAACTTAGTACAGGAAAAGAATTTTGAAAAATATTTACCTTGGAAGTTCATTATTAAAAGCGCGTCCGTTGGTAGATCAATCCATTTTCCATCCTACAAAAGTTCCATTTCGTCGTTAAAAGATCTCGCGAACTGATGCCATTATCAAATCAAAGTAAAATACATTTATGTCAAAAAATGATTAATGATTCCTTTCTAGTAACGTGTTACCTAAGTAAGAATACGTAAAAGCAATGACAAATTATTACGTAGATATACCGCCGATTAGATAATATTTCGGCGAGGTTATCAAGATTATGTATAGACACGGCTTCATATTTCAGAAATTGTGAGAAACCTAATTTATTTTCGCGAAAATGCACGAATATTATTTCTTTCTCTCTCTCTCACTCTCTTCCTATGAGGCGATTATTATTGCAGGCAGTTAGAAATGATTGGATTTCGGGAAGTTTTAAATGGGTTTCATCAATTTTCTGCTGATGGAATTTGTGGGCGGCTCTTTTGTGAAGTAAGAGCCATATTATGTACCTATATCAATATGGTATACAAATTCGCTGATAACTATCGTCTGCAATCGCATTATTGAAGCTCCTAAATTATCGAAAAAATTCTGTTTTCTTTGTAAATTTGAAAGAAAAATAAAATAACATTTTATTCAAATAGTTGCTAAACGGTTTCAGCTTCACGGTTTAATTAAAAATAATTTCAGCCGCATTTCTCCAGCTTTATTGCAAGGAGACAAAACAACGAGCTGGAGTGTTTGAATTTATTGGTTGAAATTCTGTTTCGTTCAGTGAAAATTTGCTGCCTTGTTCCATTTATTGCCTAAACTATGGTCTCTTGCAAGTAGTGTATTTTAAAGTGGGACGGAGATGCAAGCAAAAATTTTAAACGCTTTATACTGACATGAGAATGTTAAACATACTTTGTAAATAACTACATTGAAGTGTTTGAGCTCTTGTAGAAGTCACACAAAACTATCGCTAAAAGAGCACATTGCTTAAAATCGTTCCCTGGATAGAGAATTCCTCTCACTAGAAAATATGGCAGATTGACTGATAAAACTCTATACACCTCAATATTTTTGTTGTAGATCGCTTGGTAGGATATGTTGTTCAATAACACACTATTGGTGTAATACGTATTTATTGAGGATGGTTAATTTTTACAAACATTTATCATGTACAGAGTTCATTCTGGTGATAACTTCCAAGGTCGATAACTTCTGGATTTGGCTGTGGTGGATGGTGAAAATGGGTTCACGACTCCCAGGTCCTGCCAATCTATTCAGGCTAGCTCGCAGTCTATAATGGTTTAAAAAAAGGCGGAGATTATGCCTGAGAAGGCTACCGCTGTCGATGACTTTAAAAAAAGCTGGCTAGCATTTTAGGTCAATATACAATATTTTTAAAATAAAAATAATAATAATATTCAGAAGAAAAAAATTGCCAATTTTTAGGCTTCTGGCCACTCTGCTTCTGGGACTCTTGCTCCTCATTGCGAGTGAGTGGTGATACTGAGCTCTAAGGTTAGAGTTTCTGCAGCCAAGATTGTGCCCGATCTGGAGGTGTTCTATCTGCTAGACTTCTTTCTTCGCAAACGCATACCAATACTAGTAACATTGTTTATATTGATTAGATGCCGGTATAATGGAACCCATTCAGCATCTTATTTATTGCGAATAGCTGTTTTATCAACTTGGATTACATTTTCCGGATTTGTAAGGTTCACATAAATCACTGCACTGTATGTTTTTCTTGATGCGTTGCAAAATGCATGTATCTCAATGCATCTATGTCTGCATTGATATGTATACCTGGAAATTGTTGATTTTTCGTGATGTTCTAGTTCTGATCAAAACTTTTTCCTTTTGGTTTGTTTATATGTGTTCAGACATGTGTAGGATACAAGATCGTCCCATCGTTATTCTTGTATCCATAATTCTTGTATGCGAAGTTTTGTTTCTATGATCCACTCGAGATAGCTATCCAAGTGGGTCAAATAATATAGTAAACTCAGAAAGTATATTAATTTCGTTTCGAAACCATACTTTATACTTTTACTTCAGATTTAAGACGGAACGTATCATCGTGTGGTGTCTAATGGGCCTTAAGTGATTCTCTTGTTTCTTTTTCTGTGATTTCTACGGCAGATAGATCTTCCTTGCAGGACACTGAGAAATTGATTTCTGTTCTGGACCATTTTCGTGAAGTGAATCCATATGGCCGAAACATTTTCATCAGTTCAGTTTGGAGTTTAATGCATTTTGAAGAGTAACTGCACTCGTAAGAAGTTCGCCTACATGAAAATCTTGTCAGGATGTGGCACAACATATGTGGCTTCATCACTGGCTATTTGCTGAAATATATTGATATTTTACTGTGGCAAGGCAGTATTCTTGAATGGATTGGGATTCTTTTATTGAAACGCCATAAGCTTCAATCATAGTGTCTATGATTTCTGATCATCTGGGTGAATTTTATTCTGCCCATATATTTTCTCAATATCAGCTGTGCTATTTCGTGTGATTTACAATGTACAAAAAATATCCGACAGTACTTGTTGTAATTTGGTTCTAGTGTTATACATTGTTGCTAAGCCAAAAGGATCTTACTGGACGCAGAGAATACTACTCGAAGCTTGGTGGCTGTTATACTTTATTTTGAAATATGGTTATGCCGAATTTATTTTTTTGAAAACTGTGCATCAGAACCTCTAGTTACATAGGTCCTGTCGCTGCTCGGTGTTGCGATAATTTAGAGATGATATATTTAGTTATTTTCCTAATAAGTGCGCAAAGTGATACTTTCCCGCACGAAAAAGCAGTTAGACGAACGACGCGAAGCGGATTTCGGATAAGCTTTGAGTGCGGGAAAGACACTTTGCGCAAGTGTTAGGAACAATACTTTTTCTAGAAGTGTTTGAGGATATGCATCCAGAGCAGCTGTACCTTATCTTCTTAAATATTTCCAGATGCTCAAAATTGGTAATTTTTTCTCCTAGTTCAATGTTGTGTTTTCAATGTTTTTTCAGTGATCAGCTTGACTTTATTTGCAACATTGGTTGTGCTAGCGAGGTTTACTTAAAATTTGAACAAGTCGTTAAGTTTGTTTTTCCTGCCAAGTTTTGGTATGGAGGAGTATAACTTAAAGTCCACCTTTTATAATCTGATACGTCAAAGGAATGTGAGTTGATGGCTCTCCATGCTAATGGTCACCTTACCTCACATCTGTTTTTACTGGTTTTTTCCTCCCCTCGCTCCTCATACGAGAGTGTCAAATTAAAAAAGCTAAACATCTCCTGAATGTCCTTCTTGGAACAAAAATAACATCAGGCCCTTCTTTCTGAATATAAGTTATCCAGAAACCCACAAAACATTGAAAAATCGAGTGTAAATGCGGTAACTATGCGTAACAAAAATGAATGCGCAAAGAGTTTCCGGGCGCAAAGTTCAACTTTGCGCACGCAGTAGAAAAATATTTTGTTGCTATAACAATCGCTTCAAGTTTGCCTCACTTAATTGACAGGTTGAGTGCCACGCTAAATTGAATGAACTTCTCCCTGGGCCCAAAAGCAAATTATAGTATTTCAAATTCATCTATTATACACATTTTACTGAACGTCGGGATATTTTAATAATCGTAACTAAAATATCCCACCAGTCCAGTATACTGAACGTATTCATATATCAATTGACACTTGAAGTTATTGTCAATAACGAAGAGAATGTCTCTGAAAATATTAAAAACTCAAGGATATTCCAATAGACACTGAATATAATATAGAAAAGACAAAATACAACGAAAACAAAGTTTCTAAAAATAATGAAAACGGAAGGATATTCCAATAAATACTGAAACTAATCAAGAACATTTTAAACTTCTGTGGTGGCCCGCTTCATGGACAACAAGTTATTGCCATATCCCGCATTTTTAACAGCCGATTTAGATGCTATTTAGTAGCGTCCAGTTTACTGGACGCGGGCCCTGACAAGAAACCCTTCTGTCCAGTATACTGGACGGTGGCACTCGACCTGTTAATGTCTGACATTTACAGATGCTTTGTGAATCTTCTCAAAGCTCGATAATACATCTTTTTAATCTGCACCAAACTTTCGTTTTCATGGACCACCTTTCTGTAGATGCCTCTGAAGGTGAACCATTCTGCATACTGGTAGCTTTTTCTGGGGAAAACTGATATTACATGATTTTGGTGCTAGAGTCGGCATCTCCTGGCCTCTGATTTGATTTTGGTATCCAATACTTCTCGGGCTCCGTCATATTTCAATTCGATGTCTTCACAAAATTTCTCAACAACGCTCTTTTGTCGAAACAAAAGAATGTTCATAATCTGTGCTCGACTATACTCAGTGGTTGTTTAGCTTGGGGTGGTCCTTGGTGTTGGTACAGTAAAGAGAGGGCGCCACTAGTTTGTATAAAATTATTTTGATTACCAAAGACTAGCCAAACTAGACACTATTCGAATAATTACTTATTGTTAAAAAAGGTAAATGCAAAAATCTGAAAAGGTGAAATAAATCCAATACCTATCTGATATTTAACCCATTCAATAAAAACACAAGTTTTGGAATTCTAAAAACAATAATTTATTAACCAAATAGCAAACTTGTTCATTAATGTTCTATGCTCATTAACATTGAAACAAATAAATTGTTTAAAGGTGATTATTGTCAGTATCCAATTTTATAAAAAAATTATAAGCAGCTTACCGAAAGCAATACTTAATTTAAATAGGTATATAAAAAGATTGAAATTTAAAAATAATTAAATCGATACCTTCGATGAGAATTACCTAAGTATAAATGTTGAAGTCGAAATATAATTAACCTTTAATTTTTGACTCAAAGTCAATTAAATCAATAAGAAAACAAATCATGAATGAATAAATGCAGAAAGGTAATAAATAATCCCTAGGGAGTCATAAATGCCAAAGACGGGCTATATGAAATCAAGAATATCGGGGAGAGCTCTACCGTCTTACCTGTAATTAAAATTCAAAATATGTAAACATAAAACTTAACTTTAACTACCCAAAGATTTTACATTGGTTTACCTTGTGAAACTACCACCTCATTGATTTGAAATTAAAAGTTAAATTAACCTTTTAAAGGTTAATGAATCCACAATATAATAATATATCGATCAGTACTCGATATAGAGGAATTAAATTTATAATAATCACAATAATGATACATAATTATTAGATACTAGATATTGATGAAGAAAACGATAATAAAGGTAAATATCTGATTATGATAATGATTAATTAATTAAATTAATAATGATATTTAAACTGTAGTTAGCTATTCTAGCCAAATACTACTATACGGTAAACGAGTCGGTTATTGATTTTACAAAGATATTAATTAGCTAATGGAGCTAAACGATAGGGGGCGATAAAGAAAAGTTAAGTTACGGTGATTAATATGGCACATTTAAGGGACCCATAGGTTAATAATTATACAAGCCTGGACGGAATCCTTGGAAGTTTTCACAAATTTGAGATCTAGAAGTACCAAACTGGCTGGAGGCAACCAAATAATGGTTGGGGATCAACTTCTTACAAGACACCAACATTCCTTGAAAAGAGGGCCCACATTTATTCTGAGATGCAGAACAGCATAGTCTTAAATTCGTCAATTTTGACTCAGAAGTGCAGGCGCGGATTTTTCGCCCTGCTCAAAGTGCCTGAGTGAATTTAGGGAATATAAGGACTCATTCATCAGAGAGAAAAAGGAATTTACATACCTGTACGGCCGATAGTAACATCACTTTCCAAAATCTTCACGAAAATCAACAATCTGTTGATTTTCCAAGAAACGTTCTAGCTGACACGATTAATCACTCTTCTGGCTAGTTAGTTTATAAAACCATGGGCTCGATGGCCAAAAATAAAAATAAAATTTTAAGATTTTTAAGATTTTAAAAATCTGGCTGGACGACCTTTTCCGGTCCCAAGACAAAAGAGAAAAAGCACAAGTTAAAAGTACACAAAATGGTTCTGTTCTTACTTTCTTGCTCTGTCAAGCCTGTCGAAATTATAGAAAGGACAGCGCTACAGGTTTCTTGGAAATAACCTTAATAACAGAATTTTCGGTATTAGGTTAGGAAAACTAGTCAGAAGAATCATAGATGTCGCTAGGTGTACGAAATAGTACTATTAAATGAGTCCAAAATACACACCGCACAAAAATGATCGCATCACCAATGCTTTTAAATATTTTGGCTACAGTAAATTTATTTTTAAAATTTCTCAAGTATTCCTTGAATGGGCATTCTTTAACTGATAAACTCGAGTCAAAAAACATGTCGTTTATTCTTTTGTTAGGTTCTTATTTACTTTTTTTTCGGGAGAATGCGGATAGGCATACATTCCACTTCGCAATTATGCTGTTCATTTCTATGTTTTCTGCTTTGATATTAAGTTGTACGATAGAGGTGTATACTATGGCTGGCCCACAACGTTTAACTCGCCATTTGACCGATGAAGAGGCTGTCAGAGTAATTGCGCTGATTGAAGATGGGCGAAGTCAAAGGTACGTGGCGAATTTATTGGGTGTACAGCAGAGTACCGTGTCAAGAGTTGTTCAAAGGCATAGGGAGACTGGAGGGTACTCTAGAAGAGAAGGCCAAGGTCGTCCGAGAGTTACAACAGCTCTAGATGATCGTTTTTTACGACTTTCAGTCCCAAGAACACGACACTGCACTGCCCGAATGCTCCAAAATGACCTTTTGGCTGCCCGAAATGTTCAGATTTGCGTACAGACCGTACGTAATCGTCTTCGAGAGCATGATATACGTGCAAGGGTTCCAGCCAATGGCCCGCGTCTTACCAGAGAACATCGAGTTTGCCATTTACAATTTGCTAGAGACCATGCTGGATGGGGTCTAGAAGAATGGTCCAATATCCTCTTTACAGACGAGTCCAGATTTTGTTTGTTCTCTTCAGACAGACGTATGCCAGTATACCGAAGACCAGGCGAGCGATATCAGCAATGCAACTTTCGTGAAAGGGAAAGTTTTGGAGGTGGGTCAATAATGGTATGGGGAGGAATATCTTTTCATGGGCGAACGGAGTTAGTAGCTGTTAATGGTGGTAGGATGACGGCTGATCGATACATAAGGGATATCCTAGAACCTCATGTGGTTCCATACGGCCCTTTTATGGGTGAAAATTTTGTGCTAATGCACGATAACGCCAGACCACACGCTGCCAGGATAGTGCGGGAATATATTGAGGAGGTGAATGTTGCTACATTGAATTGGCCAGCTCGCAGCCCAGACCTCAATCCGATAGAGCACGTATGGGACCACTTAGGTTGGGCGATCCAGCATCGTCAAGCTCCATTCAGAACCCTCAATGAACTTCAAGATGCAATAAACGAAATATGGAACAACATGGAGCAAGAATACATACATAGGTTGTTTGAAGGCTTACCAAGGCGAATGGAGGCTGTGATAAGGGCAAGAGGGGGTAATACAAGATACTGAGAAAACTGTATTTTTCAAAAAATTCCACATTTTTCGAAATTTAATTTTTGTAACAGAGGCAATATAAATTCTAATATACCCGTTTTTGATATTCCTTGTTTACCCTGTACATATTGATTCTAAAATGAGAAATTTTATTAATGAGTTATGTAATTACAAAGTTGCAATATAAATTAAACCAAAAAAAAGGTTTTTAAAAAAGTACATGGTTAAAATATTTAGAAATATGAGTGATGCGATAATTTTTGTGCGGTGTATATGAAAATAATTAAGAACAATAATTATATTGTTGTGACATTTCAAATGTTACATAATCTGGCAGAATTGATTGATTCGGACTTGTTCTTCTTTAAGTCGCATCATTTAAAGAGTACACTTTTTAGAAATAATGTCAAAAAAATAAAATAAAAATTGTGGACCACAGGAGCAATCAAAAACTCTGTACATAAATATTTCCTAGTCTACTATTAAATTAATACATGTTCAAAAAATTGATTAGGTGAATGGTTTTCAGTTCCGTTTTATGATATCGTAATATGAATTTAGAATGTAAAAAAAGCTCGACAAGTAGGTATCCTATTGTAAAAGCATATTATGTTTTGCAAATATTGATTCTCATTTTTCCAGAACAAAATCGAGATAGGTACTCTGTTATTTCTATGCCTAGATCACGTAACCCAATCCAGATACAGGCCCAGTAAGAATGTTCAGTTGACATAAAACATCGAGCAGCAGAGAGATCGCAATTAAACAACGTAATATATCAAGACCGAGCGGTGGTTTAAACTGCAGAAAATTGCGCCGCCATATTTAACTTGTTTAGCAGACACCCACAGAAAATTGCGCTAAATAGAATAAAGTGCGCCGACGACTATCCTATATTTCGGGCCCGTATTTCATCCTGGAGTGTTTCACGATACCCAACCTAGAATATAGTAGTTTTGGGGTTTCAAATTAGGCACCCATCTTTGAAAGAGATGCTCTTCAAACTTAATTAGAATATTACGTAGAATTTTCTTGGGCCTACTTATATTTTAATTAAATTTAAATATTTACCAGCTCAAACTGAAGTAACAAAATAGATTTTTTTTTTGTCAATTTTCAAAGGATGTGCTATATAAGCTTGCAATTTAGAAAAAAAAATCCCAATAAGCCGGGTAAACAGAATAAAGTGGGAAAAATTGGCCCTGTGGCAGCTTTAAAATAACTCGAGAGTGTTCGACCTGTATCTTCCGCGAAGTGGTTAGGAATCGTAGAGAGAATTGTTTATTTGCTTTTGGCAATTCAAAATGTCGCTTATATACACCAGCGCTTTATAGCAGCTTAAACGTAATTTCAAATAATTTATCAAAGTAAAAAAAAAAAACGGAATGACAACAAACAGTATTCACATTTTTATCTATGGTTTACAAATGACCATAATCCAAATTAAAAATAAATATTTAACATTTTAGGCAATTCCATTTTGATATCACGTTATTTTACGATAAAAGCCTATTAAGGTACATGTAATTTCCATAAATAATATCATTTAATAAATATTTAAATTTATTTAGCTATACTGAATTGTTCTGTCAGTGTTAGTATTATTTGTAATTAATGCTAGTAAAAATGCTATGGACACAGAAAAATCATATAAAGTACACACAAAGGCACACCCACACGCAAACACACAGGTTCAATTGGCAAAAAAAAAAAAAAAACATTATGTGAGAAAGGCATAATAAAATAAGACACCATCGTTCGAGTCTAATTCATAATAAAAGTGATCATTTGCTGAGTGGTATATAAAAACCATATCGCATCACCTTGTCGTCTTGTCCAAGCCAAGTTCCATTACCCGAAACGAAAAGTTATATTATATCCATCGGCCACATAACACACACATAGAGTGCTCCATCTGCTGGTACATTGTCTCAACAGGGAAGAAAAAATACGGGACATTGAATATGCCATTAAAACTCTCCTCTAGCGACAAGATCTGCTTAAAATGAGAACTGCAACCGTGGAGAGTGTTTGATACGCACGCAGAATATGTAAGAGCCTTAGGATTTTGCGAAGAAGAAACCCGAGAGTGGAAAGTAGCAAAAGCGATGTATGTATGGGAACACAGAAAGCCCGAGACGGGCGATAACGACAGAATGATTGCCAAGGGATGGGCACGGTCAGATAAGGTTTCCCGGCAAATAGAAAGAACAGCGGGGATAAAAAGGCTTCTGCCCTCCGTTCAAGCTGTTTGTCGGCAGTGGCGTTCTATCAAGATTGAAATCTTTCGCTCCAGGTTAAATGTTTCGTTCTGTTTTAAGGAGACTAGAGTGCGATAACATCTACGTAGGGCCAGGGTTTGTTAGGGATTACTAAGATCTTTTTATAGCATTTTTTAAGACCTTATAAGTAGGGTAGCTGGGATCAATTTTTTTTATAAAAGAAAACTACCAAGGTGAATACTACAAAAATAATTAGAAATCCCACGACCTTAATAACATCAAAATACATTTATTGTATATCTCTCGACAAGGGATATTTTTAGCTTGCAAACCCCAATCTCGCAACCTATTGACAGAAAAAACCTTACGTCTGTTTATTGAATTCGGAAGAGCAAATATAAAAGCAAATAATAATTTCTGCTGCAACTCGAGAGGCCGAACTCTACACCCCGCACACACACAAGGATACACATAAACTCAGAATACCGCATATCGAGTCGTATTGTGTGTATATAAGTCGTTTTCAGGTCGAGTAATTCGAAACCCTTGAGGTTGGTTGAAAAGTAGAAAATTTCCAAATCTAAATTGATTTTTTTAGGCATACTTTTTATTTAATGTATTTATCTTTAGCCGGCAAAGTTCCCAATTAAAACAAAAAATTGTTACCAACAGTTTTCATAATTTCAAAAAGTATGATGCATATTGAGCTAATTTAGTTGAAATTACCATATTTTAAACGAGTACTTACCTACACAATTTTGCCGGAATTTAAGAAAATGTAATATAAATATACATGCATGCGTACAGGGTGTTTCCTTATATTTTGACCCCTACCTACAGCTTCAGCTATACGAGGTGGAAAAAACTTTAAATATGAAGTTGTAGGGTTTTATGTCTATCATCTTTTGCGAATGTCGAAATGGGCAAATGACAGGTGCCAACTGTCACAATGACAAACCCTTGCATTTTTTAAATGGAACACCCTGTATATTTTTGGCTAAAATAATAGATTTTTTTCTTCTGATTCCAAATATACCATATAGGTTGATATTGGGTTCAGTTGTTTTTCCGCTATTTAATTTTAAAATTGCATTGAGCAAGCCTCATAGTTGATATAAGAAACCAGGACAGATAAATTAAGGGTAATGTAAATGAATTTTTAAGCTTGAATAGCTTAAGAACAGCTGAACCAAATATCAACATATATGGTATATTTAGAATCAGAAGAAAAAATATATCATTCTAGCCAAAAACATACAGGGTGTTCCATTTAAAAAATGTAAGTGTTTGTCATTATGACAGTTAACACTTGTCATTTGCCCATTTTGACGCAAAAGATAATAGACATAAAACACTACAACTTTTGTATTTAAAGTTTTTTCCACCTCGTATAGCTAAAGCTGTAGGTAGGGGTCAAAATATAAGGAAACACCCTGTACATGCCTCTAGTACACATTATGAGATTATTGTAGAAAAAATGCGAGTAACGGCTTTATGCTCGACATTGACCCAATGACCTTACCTATAGTGCGGATGTCGCGAGAGTCCGATACGGCAAATGTGAGTTATCTGTTGACTAGATTGAGAGAACCTTTCATCTTTAGTTCTCTTAGGCTTTACTTTGCCTATTATACTGTTACGGGTCACAATAACAGGTCTTTACAAATTACTTAAAAAGACTAAAGAACCTCCGAACATATTCTCTCAGGGACCTCGAACCTTCCTGAAATGAAATTTACTGTTAAGTACCATGGTTTGAATTCTAAATATACTCTTACCTTGCTCAATGCTTCATTAAATAAAACACCATCAGCCATTTCAACTCATTTATCTGGAAATAAGGAATTCAAATTATTAAAAATTAATAAATATTAATAATAAACAAAGCAACGTACCATTGAGGTTGAGGTTTTGTTTAAGCAATGGTATCGTAAAATTGTCAAGAAAGACTTATTAGACAAATCCCTAACTTTTCCATAGAACCTAAATTCTTGCGCCAAGGTACCAAAAACCGATTCATGACAGAACCACATTTTCATTGAGAAGAAGCAGCAGCTTTTTGCTTTTCTCATGGCTTTTTGGCCGATTTTTGAAAGGTTTGGGCCCAAATAATTCGTCAAAAGGTAGCTATTAGCTTTCCTATAGCACTGAAGCAGTATTTTGCTGATATATTGTCGAATTACTGGAAAAAAACCTAGACTTTGGTTCCACGTTTTTGAGTTTGTACAAAAAGGCCAACTTCCCATTGGTAAGTTAGGTACTTATTTTCTTACTTTCGAATAATAAATTGAGGCTTTATTGCTAAAAATTTTTAAATAAATACGTACATACCTTATTCTTCAAAAGCCTGATGCAATATTCATTCTTTTAGGCCTTTTTATGTTTCCCCCTTTGTCTCTGTATCTGCACCCTATCAAGCAAGTGGCATCCAACCCTATCTTGAAGCTAAGCATTTGAAGAAGCCTTGCATGTATTTGGAGATTGGTTCTTTTCCCGACAAGTAGTCGTAGACCGCAGGTAGATCGCTTGTAGAACTTTGAGGACTTTTTTATCCTCTATCCTAAAAAGACAAAAGATAAATCCTGGGACTAATTTGTTGAAGACAGCATGTGGAGAGACCCTGAGAGCATACCTTATAAATTAGCAACAAAAAAGCTGAAAAATAGGAGCAACCTGCTCCAAACCGTACTCACAGCTAATGATACCACCGCGGACCTCAAAGTCAATACGGCATGGGCGATCTTAAAAATAAGTCATGGAATACTTTTCCCACATATTGTTACGATAAATTTATCATTTACGTAACATGTTCCATCTCTTTTTATTTTCATTATAAAGTTGTATTTTTACCATTTCAGAATTCAAAATAATTTCTAATATTCTAAAAATATCCACAAAATTCAAATTCAAATTCAAATAATACAAGTGCTGCCATCTATCCACATTTGCGTAAAATGCAAGTATCGAGAATTTATTTTTTAGTACTGCCATCTAGTGCCCGATGATCTATATTTCAAAGTATGATTTTTAAAATTCGCATTTGACAGTGATTTATATTTTCATTGAAAGAAATTATATTTATCTCACTTTTAGCAAATTGATATATTGCTGTCCTTTTCGAACTTCTGATTCTGAAATAATCATTTTTTGGCTTAATGACCTAATTAATTAACAGTCTTTTATTTTTGACGTAACCTTAATTTATTATTATAATTTGTAAACAATTAAAATAGTTTTAGTGGATTTTTATCCATTCTGTTTTATTCCATGCGGTCTTTCATTGTCTTTTCATTTTGAAGTGAATATGGTCTTTTGGGTGTACTCGTCTGATTGGTTAAAACTGGTTGGAATGCAGTAAGTATAAAAAACACTGCTAGCTTGGTTTTCTAAAACGATCTCTTCTTGAAAAACACTCTGGCCAGGCAAGTCCTCTTTATTTTTAAAATAATTTTGTTCTTTGAATTTCTGGATCCTCCCCTATAGATTTTTCAATATTCAAATTATCGTATCTTTATTAAGTTTTCACCTGATAAATCTTATCTTATCTGTTTTTGAAATATAAATATTATATTTTAAATTTTTTTTATCTAATTGTTGGCTTCCATTTTGTGTGAATTACTTTGCTTATTGGTTAGTGCCACGTTTTATTATAAGAGGTAAGTCCATACAGTTTTTTGGATTTTAGATAGGTACTGCTGCTCTGGCTTTCAGAATCAATTTTTAGTGTGGGAATATTGGACCATTTGCTCTAAATTCTAAATAGAGTCGGTGAGAACCAAATTTGTGAGTCCATCCCCATTAATTCTTTATTGAATCCAGGCAGAGGCCTGAACAGCCATTTTCTGTTTGACTCCCTAAATTTTTATCTCAACTAAAAGGGTGTAATTTTTTAATAGAAATCCAGACAGGTCAAAAATTCAGTTAAAAAGTTTTAATTAAAACATCTCAAGAATTTTGACACATTCTGTATTTGATTAATTTCAACCCTAGGTTTATCTAGTATCTGTGGTAGCTAACTTAGTTCGAGAGGAAGATTTTGTCTATTCGGAGAGGAATCCAGATATTTAATTTCTTATTTTTTTCACTTACCTTATTTTTGCTCATATTTTTGCTCGTATTTTTGCCTGCCAGAACTGTTTTTCAAGGAAGCAGCATTTTGCTCAATTATAACGAGCATTATAATCATTTTATTTGTCACTCATTTGTAAAACGTCATTTATCAAGTCAAAACATAAACAACGAAAATTGATTTTTACCAGTTACTGGCTCTACTGACTTGTAAAATTGACAGCTAAACTGTAAAAACTTTTTACCTACGAGCGTGCGGTAAAGTCCACCGCACGCATTTGCAAATGGAAAGTAGCACTTTACCGCACACTATGCGGTAAAGTTAACTTTACAGCATAGTGTGCGGTAAAGTTAACTTTACAGCATAGTGCCTTAACGCATAGTGCCTTAACGCATAGTGCCTTAACGCATAGTGCCTTAACGCATAGTGCCTTAACGGCTTGACCAAATTCCGCTTCGCGTCGTTCGGTCAACTGCCGTTGCGTGCGGTAAAGTATCACTTTCCGCATTTGTTAGGTAAATAACTATTACAAGTCAGTAGGGTCAGTAGAATTATTTATTAAAATTGTATTACCCATGTATTAATTTTTTATTTATTGTTTACAAATGAGTAACAAATAAATTATTGTACATCATACGCCAGGTATCAGTTTTTACTGACTCACAGAATACATATCCTCACGGATAGAAGGCAAACTGCCTAATAAAATTTTGGGGAACAATGCGCCGTCACGGCACGGTGGATGCGATCCGAACTATTTATAATAAAGGTTTCTGTAATCAAATCATATTTCAAAATAATTCTCCCAATGTCAATATTTTCAATATTAGATTTGTTCGGACTTCAGTTCAGAATTGAACTACGCTTTCGCATTTTTTTATATAGGTTTGATATGACCAAATGCGCAAGCGCAATCCAATTTAGAACTGATTTTGAACCGAAGTCCAAACAAACCTTGTTCCTCATTATTGAATATTGACGGATTTTCCTTCCGAGTAGAGCAAAAACGGCCAAACTTCTTGTGTTTTGTGTAAAATCTGATTTTTCTTTGAATTTAGGAAACATTTATCTGGATTTAAAATGCACACCAACACCAAGACGAATTCTCATTCAGAACTATTTTGACATATTTTTTTTAAACATAGGTAACAGGTAAACTGCCAAAGTAAACTGTAACACATTTTCTGGTGGCGTTCATTCCGCACCTGTAGTTCTGTTTTACTCCAGCGTCCCCAAGCGGATGCGATCCGAAGCTTTTTTTTAGGCCCCGCCCTCCATTAAGCTTTATTTTCTATCCGTGAGCATATGTGTTCTGTGTACTGGCTCTTGAAGGTGACAAGCTCGCCTGACGGCTCGCTAGTCATTTCCTTCAATCACCAGTAAAAACTGTTTTACCTAACTAATAATGTAAATAGTTATTTATTAGACAAGACGGTAAAAAGATGCTTTACCTGTGAGTGGAAAATGTTGATTCGCGAGCGACGAAGGAGCGAGTGGATTAATTTCACGAACAGGTAAAGCTTTTTTACCGTCGTGTGTAATATTCTATTTTATTCTTGAGTCACTTCATTTATCACAATTACTAAAATCATAAGCTAAAATGTGCTAAAATTTCACATAGATTATGACAAGTTGACAAAGTACCTAACAAACTGACACATTTCTGGTGTTGTCAATCATGCAACAACAGATTTCTATCAAAAACACTATAATTATTATAAAAGATTTGAACAAGTGGGTAAAATTGACGTATGAGTGGGTAAAGTTGACGTATGAGTGGGAAAAATTGACAAATGAGTGGGTAAAAATTGTTTGATTTCACTACTTCAAATAAAGTGTTTTGAGTCGATTAAATGATAGTTTACCATTCACGATAGAATAAATACTATTATTCTAATTATTTTATCGTAATATGATTATTCCGAAAGTTACACAAAGTTTTGTATATATAGAGATACTGAGCATGTGTGACGTCATAGAGTATGAAAACTAAGCACATTTCAAAGCGTTGTATCTCAGTCAATTTTTGTCTAACAAGAAAAAGGAAAACACGGGTTGACTTATTTTTCATCGTCTAATGAAATTATCAATAGGAAAAAATTAGTCAAGTTTTCCATTGCTAGTAGCTACATTTGAAATAATCAGGTACTAATTGGACTATCCAAGATGCTGTCAAACCTAAATTAAAATGTCCGCCAAGAGGCACACATACCCTTTCCGGCCATATTTTGCTTCTCAAAGTCACGTGTTCTGGATAGGGTAATACTTCAGGTATAATTAAGGCACCTACTTCTAGAAACTAAGAAATAATAATAATATGATGTGAAGTACGTTTTGGAGACAAAGCCATATTTGAAATAAATTCCTCAACTGAAACCATATTCACTTAAAAAAATATACATAGAAAATTCATTCATGTTGTGGGACGAAAATAAAGTGATTATCGCGGCTTGTTTTGTTATTAAAAAAAAATAGAAGCGTAGTTTAAAAAATCAAATAATACAAGGAGGAAATGCATTGTTGAAAGATTTGCGGAAAGACATTTTTCTTTGGGAGAACTTCGAACAGATGGCAGTTTTAGAAACTTTCTCCGTATGTCTATTTAAATTCAAGTTCTGATATGGAGCTTTTACTGATAAAAATAGACCTCCTGATTCGGGAATCAGAATATTCATGCATGCAAAATAAACTAAATTCAACTTCTTATGACAAAGCGTCCACGCCAACTTCAATTTTTGTTTGTATTGCTCAATGTTTTCGCGTATTTCAAACACTTTTTTGATCCTTTCATACCACTTCAAAGCGAACACACAAAACAAACGTCATTCTTTGTTTATAGCGATACCAATATAATGCAACCTAGCACAACATAGTATGATATAATGTGACTGTTGCAGTTAGTTGAACTATGTTGCTTTGGCGAAGACGTAGCTATTCGATAAATTAAAATTATGGTAAAGAAATATAAGAAAACGTTAATCAAAGCCCTATGAATGATGAAAAATCGGACGTGTAGTTGGGCACACAAACAGCGAAAGAGAATCTATGAGATACAGCTTAACTATACCAGTAAATTTGTTAATAGTTGACACAATAAATGCGTTTCTCTCGGAACCCAAATCAAAGTTATATTTACGAGAGCTCGCTGCGGGGGCCGTCCTTAAATTTTTTTATTAAAAAACATAAAACCAGCGGAAAAAGCAACAGTATAATAAAAACCGTTTAGCTGTAGAGAAGCCTCTACAATCCTTTCAACAATTTCTCACAATATTAATTATTTCAATATAAAGAAGTAATTTAATTTAGAGCTGTTTTCTTTTTGAACGAAGGATAAATGTGTTTCAGTTTTCAAGAAACCTAATAGCAAGAAGAAAAGGAAAATTTAATAATTGCTCTTAAAGAATTAGTGAAAACCTAATAGAGCTTAACATAATTTTTATAAATGGAATGGGAGCTATTTTTCTACCATTTCATATAATTTCCAATAAAACAGATGTGGGAAAACTAATTATATAATTTCATCACTACTCAATAGGATACGATAGTTGATATTTTAATTGTTGGAATGAGCTAACATAAAACAAATCGATGCAAAGTTAATCAAATATTGCTTGGTAACTCCTTTGGGAAAACTTCAAAAACATTTTCCTATATATATAGTGCTATAATGATGGCCGCTTGTTCAGTCGAACTTAATAATAGTCGTTTTTCAATCAGGCGGGCTGTTTAAAAATATTTTTTTTTATCTATTTTTGCCTTTGTTTTTTTCTCGATTTTTATCTACGACGCAGCTTTAATTAATTCCCGATTTAAAATGTACAAGTTCGGATCTTGGCGTATTTACGCTGTTTTGACTTTCGGACAAGAACACCAACTTAAAAAGCCTCTTTACAATATTGTATCGTCTCTTTTTTGCTTAGCTGGCTTATTGGGCTGTTTACCCTGGAATCTGAATTCTTGTTCATATACCTACGTAATAGATATTCGATAAAGCGTTAGTACGGTGAAGTGATTAATAGATGGCATCGATAGTGAAAGTCACTAGATCCATCAGCAATGCCAAGTACTCCAAGGAAATGAAACTTCCTCTGCGGAATGAGGCCGAACAAGCTGAATTTTTGCAGAGACCTTCGTTTTGATATTCTTATGAAGCACAAAATATCTCATATGTCTACTCTTGTGCATCTTGAGATATCGAAGGTCAAATGGGTTTTTGCGAAAATCTCGCTTCCAGTGCATCTGACGTCGAACAACCCCAAATAAAACTTACGTCAAATAGTATTCTCTACAAAATTTCTCATAAACAGTTTTTTCGTAGGACCAACCGTTTTCGATATATAGCGTGATAAAGCGGGAGCGCGCATTCAAAATAGGTAATACTGAATTATACTGCAGACCTACAACTATAAATGCATTTTTACTAATCTGTAGTCTGGAAAATAAAACTTTCAATAATAAAATTGTTAGAAATTCGTTTATTTATAGTAAAATATATACTAAATAATTGATAACATAACATGCATTACAAAATAGCTATTTATACAATAAGTTACGAAATGAGCGTCTTTTAGGCACGCGACGTGAAAATTGTCCAACGAGGCAAAGCCGAGTTGGACAACACGTCGAGTGACTAAAAGACATCGTTTCGTAACGTATTGTATACAAGATTTTTTCTACTGGCATTTTATAATAAAAAAACACAATTTTATTTCATGTGAATAAGTCGATTACACCCAAAATCTTTGTTACCTGCTTTTACTTGACACCTGACACTTTTCATGCGATTTTCTTTTCAAAATTCGACATCAATAATTAAAATCCTAGAAAGTAGGTAATAACACAAACTTCTGTTTTGAGTAACCCAAACGTTCAATTCAGTAATTCCATTTTCAATATTCATAATAAATACAAAACAAAATTCAAATATGTGTTTAGTGTGTTTTTTATTTCTGAATAATGAATGACACTTTTAGGCACTAGTGCTTAAAAATTACTTTTACGCACTCATAAGTCACTTTTACGCATTCAAAAGTCACTTTTACGCACTGAGTGCCTAAAAGTAACTTTCACGCACTCAGTGCCTAAAAGAATGTCGTTTCAAAACTGAAATGACAATCGAAAAGTTGCTATTATGAAACGTCAGTAGAAAAATACATTCTTTTCCGCACCAGTTTTAAAGCAGAATGCATGGCTGTTTTCTTTGACATGGTATCCCCAGTAGGCCTAATCCATGTTTTTGATCTTAGGAAAAGTTTGTTCAACGTACTCATTTTTTGCACATGCATTCCTCCTTGTCTTCGTCGGCGTCGGGTTCCACTAGCACCTCGATCAACAAAGTATCTTTGTCAGACGCTTCCTCTCTGATGGCTTTATGTTTGTCAGCAAGACCACTCTAGGCTCAAGGTCACTGAAGTCTTCGATGTTTAGCGAATCTGTTGACGTGTTCAGGCATGCCTGAAAACATGGATTAGGCCTACTGGGGATACCATGTCAAAAAAATAACCCGCCGTGCATTCTACTTCAAAAGTGTTGCGGAAAAGAATGTATTTTTTGTTATGCATGTTATGTTATTAATTATTTATTATATATTCTATGTATATCCTACTGAACTATTATAACCATATAATACCTTGGTTACGATAATCATAAACAGTAACTCCCGCGCGGCATTTAAGGACTTCATAACTAACTTGGATAGGTGAAACTTTGAGAAAAAATAGAAATTTTGCAAACGCGACTATTCAGCATTTGAACCAGCGAGTACCCAATATGTTTTAAAGGGGGGTTTATTGAAGCAACGTAACTTCAATACCCTCAGTACTGTCATATATTGTGTAGGTATATACCTATATGGCTTTGTAAATTATCAACTTCTCCAACTAACTCGAAATATGAAATCATTAGGGAGAGACTTACTAATGACACCATCCCACCAGGGCTCCAATTTCGACGATTCTATATCTATTAACGAAATAAAGTTGCGTAAGGCAATAATCCGTTGATTACCGAAAAAAATTAAATCAAAAGTCTTGTGATTACCATTTTATTTGAGTTTGAATTTCGAACCCCCTCGTGGTAAGTCTTTTTTTTAAGTATAGGTTGTTCAAGAAATTCCTCTATTAATTAGGGTTTTCCGAGGAGCCGTTTCTCTCAACAAATCCATTCCTGAAAGGGCCACATTTTTAAAAGAACACCATTTTCGTGGAGCGTGGCGATACGTGTACCTCCACATTTGGAGAATAAAACTAAACTTCTAGCCGAGCTTCTAGCCTTGATTCCAGGCTGGAATCTGCAACTTCCACTTGCAGCTTCCCTCGTCAAATGGTCGAGAATGGATGGCTACCGTGCTCTATCTTTTTATTAGCATGGAGGCTTGTATAGAGCTTTATTTATAGGCTTTATCACTTTTTTTATAAAATCTACTTTATATCAATTAAGTACCCTTATTGATTAAACTTTTACCGACATTACCTTTGGATATTTAAAATTTCCTTTTCACTTTCTTGACACCCGAGTGAAGCTTAACTTTTAGTATCGCCATATCTAAATAATCTACTCATATTTTATCAATAATAATCAATCAGTAATCTGAACAGAAGCCAAGGTTGGACAACATGCTCTAAATTTAATAGTTATTTATGTATCAAGGGTACTAAGTAGATGATTATGCCTTGAGGGCGACAGTCTTACAAAGCCGAGGGCCTCTGGCCCGAGGGTTCGTAAGTCGCCCGAGGGTATATATATATCTATTAGTGCCCGTGGTGCATACAAACTTTTATGTCATACCAGTTGGTTGTGAATAATAAATACCTGGGAAAAAAGTGTCACTTTGCAAATTGTCATCAGTGTGCAAACATCATCATTTTTTGACAAAAATAATATGTTTATAAGCGTAAATTTATATTTTGTTAATAAAGAATAAGTTAATTGAAAACTGTTTTTTGCGTCTTTATGCCCGCGCGGGCCATAATGTGTACTTTATGCCCGCACGGGCATAAAGTAATGAATTATGTAGATGGTATCTAAGGTATAAAAACACAATAATGTATTGGTATGACATAAAATTATTAAGTGAGAACCTACATCGTCCAAAATTGATCAATCTTTAACCCTGGGTCGTATCTTCTTCTATATATATAAAAATCAATGTTTGTTTGTTTGTTTGTTTGTTTGTGCCTTATGCGCTCCTACACCACTTATCCGATTACGATGAAACTTTGGTAGGTTGTTATGGCCATCCCAAAGAAGGTTTGTGGATAGGTTATGCATCTCGGAAAAATAAATTAATTTTGAATTAATTAATAATTTAATTATAAACAAACTCATCCACATTACATAACAACATAACCCAACTTTTTTTTGACAACTTGAAACAACGTTGCCACATTTCATTTATATAGGCTTGCGCATTCAACCGACGTAACTTTATCATTTTTCGAATTCGAGAACGGCTGGTCTGATCTTGAATTTAATACCACGTATCTCTATATAAGCCGAATTCGATTGACCTAGATTAGATCGATTTGGGTTCAATTTAAGTGAACTTCTTCTGATCTAGATCATTTTTTTGTTGATGAGGGTACACTGATCCAACCTCAATCGAACACAGTGTGATTCACTTAAATTGAACCAGATCGATCTAATCCGGTCAATTGAATTCGGCTATAGAGAGGAGCTCTGGAAGCCTATTCTGTAAAGAACGAACCGTTCGATTCGGTAGAATTTCTTCGACTGTGACGTCATTTTCGGTTTGATAGCGCGGAAGCTATTCCGTAGCATCAAACCGATTGGTAACTCAATCGGAGCCTCGATTCGCTTACCGATAGCACTGTGGGTTTCGATTTGAATTTCGGAGAAGGTTTTTGACGTTATGGTGACGCGTGTTTGGATGTTTAATCAGTTTTTTCAATATAAATTTTATATTTTTAGGCACAAAAGGAAACAGATAAGACGAGTAATAACAGGATTATCATGAGGCTCCTCAGGGATTTCTCTTTCAGTGAAAATTCTCGAGTCTTAGGACTGTTTTCAGTGTTTTCATCCAGGAATTTTGTCTCCCTCATCGCAGCAATGTCAATATTGGGATGATTTAGTTCATGACTGTTCTTCTCTCCGCATGAATTGAAGTGTCAGTATCTTGCAGAGTCAGAGTCCGAATGTTCCATGCTGCAAAGTTTAACGATTTTTTTTGAGCCGATGAGCAGAAACCCTCGGAGATCCGACTGGGGGAGTATTGTATCGTACCTCCGAACGTTTTTGATCTACTAAAACAATCCATCTTGTGTAGCAGCAGATGCGTCTGTATATAGTCAAGAGTAGCACGCACTTCTCTTAGCTTTGGCTATAGCCAAGACCCTTAATGTATTTGCATCACTGGCGGAATCCGTTAAAAAGCAGAAGAAAATTGAAAACTAATCGTAAACAACACAAACTTTCAATTTAACTGTCAACCAAAATCAAAAAAATACCCTGACAACTATCATTTTGTCAACTGTCAAGCACGAATACACGCACTCTGATTGGTTGGGAGCATAACAATCCGACAACATTGCATGGCGTTCGGAAATTTTTCCGGTTGCCCTTCGATTCCTATCAAACCGAACGAAATGGTTCCCGAAAAGCCATACTGAATTGCAAAGTACGCTATCGAACCGAATGTTCGATTACTGCGCCGTTCGATAGTGTACCGAACCGAGAGATTCGGTCTACAAAAAATAAATACAGAATAAGGCTCCTGGAGTGCTTAAAATGTATATTTTCCCTTCATGATAATGGTATGGCCAGCAACAGTTAATGAATTTATATGGCAAGTATATTGAGGTACATTGTAACATTATCTTTTTTGTTTTGAATTTGATGAAACTGATTGAGAGTTAACCTGTATTAGTCCAGGAGGTGGCGCCAAAAACATGCAAGAGTTTTCGCAAGGCGGATATTTTCAAAATAGGTCGTACTTTAGTGCTAGAATGCTAGTGTACAGTCAGCACTCACAGTTCCGGGACAGCTGGCTCTGGGACGCGGGCAAAGTTGTTATTTTAAGAAGCATCTAAACTGTTTTCTCAAAGCTCAAAATTTATAGAAATTTTGCACATTATCTGTTTGAAGGTCACAGATAACTTATGTTAATCGTCAGACGTCTAGTTCGTTGCAAAAAGGGGGTCAGACATCCTCAAAGTTTTTATTTTATGGCATTTTCTTCAAATATATTTGTCAAATACCTGCAAAAATATTTTTTGACAGGACACCGAAGAAAATGCCATAAAATAAAAACTTTGAGGACGTCTGACCCCCTTTTTGCAACGAACTAGACGTCTGACGATTCACATTCGTTATATGTGACCTTCAAACAGATAATGTGCAAAATTTCTATAAATTTTGAGCTTTGAGAAAACAGTTTAGATGCTTCTTAAAATTACAACTTTGCGCGCGTCCCAGAGCCAGCTGTCCCGGAACTGTGAGTGCTGACTGTACACTAGCATTCTAACACTGAAGTACGACCTATTTTGAAAATATCCGCCTTGCGAAAACTCTTGCATGTTTTTGACGCCAGCTCCCCAACTATATCTATTGATTTTAGTTAAAGTGTTTTACCAGCAATTGATTTTATACTTTGAAATTATTCAATACTTGATTTTTAACCTTATTGTGAAATATACGCTAATTTAATTTGAAAATTACCTAATTGTTTTATTGGTTTACCTATGGTTTTGGTTGAGTTATATGCCTTATTTACTTCTTTTTCAGAAGTACCAATTACCGTCTGCTGATTATTATTTTTTTAGGTGTTTTTCTAAATTTTCACACCCCAATATTTTATGTATTTTAATATATTTTTTTTTAATTCAGTGGCGCCCTTGCCATTCTGTACTTATTGAACTATTAACACACCCCTAATAATTATTCACTGAGTAAACTGAGCATATTATGGGCCTTTTATTAATTCATTAACAGAAGGGGTTACAATAATTCACGAATGTAATTGATTAGTGATTACCGGTTATTAAACTACGTATTTAATCTCTATAGTGTGTGTGTATTATTAATACCGCCTTTTTACACTCTACCAAAGTATTACGGAAAATTACACTGTCCATTGATTTTTTTCAATAGGTTCTTCGCTATCCCAACCCCTTTTTCAGCCAGACCGTTAGAACTCGGATAGTTCGGACTCTTCGGAAAAATGGTAAAGTTCCATGCTTTGGTAAATTTTTTAAGCTCTAAATAAATGTCAAATAGAACTAGGTCCAAAGTTCAACTTAAATCAAAATTTCTAAGTTTATGGGGCAGATTTATTCAAAAAATGGTGTTGAGCCAAACAAAATGTATGTTAAAGCCATCATAAAGTTGCCAAAACCTTAAAAAATTAATGAATTACTTTCCTGGCTCACAAGAGAAAACAGCAGTTTATAGAGGGAAGCAAATCAAGAGAGATTTCCAATTGAGTGTGGTGAAGAATTTTTGCCTGAAATGGATGGCCAGAGTTTGCACGACATTCTTCTAAAATCAAAAAAATAAATAAAAATAGCACAACAAAAGGAACAACTAGAACGGTCCTGCCAGTCGCTAGGGCCTTATATTTTTTTGTAGTGCGAAACCCACATAACAAAATTGCATCCTTAGAATGTATTAAGAATGTTCTTTTTTTAAGAGGAATGTGCCTAGAATGTTCGCCAAAACGATTGCGAATGTCCTGAGGATGTTCTGAGAAAAGATTGTAGAAATACTGTTTGCAATACCCAAGAACTTCCTGGGAAATCCATTAGGATATTCCTAGAATATACCTATGAGATTCTCAGTACATCCTGAAAAGAATATTCCTGTTTGATTGTAAAAATATGTTCGAAATGTATATTCTCATATTCAAAGAATGTTTCTATGACATTATAGTTATGTTCTCAAAACAATATTATACCAATATGCTTGAAATATTCTTAGAATATATCTACATATATCATTCTCAATATGCATCCTAGACATAACATTTTTGTTTGATTCTAAGGATATACTTGGAATGTTAATTTTCTTTTCCAAATAATGCTCCTTCTAGTCCTTTTACATCAAAGGCAGTGAAAGGATTGTTGGAAAATTTCTCTGGAGAACACAAGTGTTTAACCAAAGCTCCGGTTTCGAGCTTGTTATGCTCTCGTCGAAGCACGCCAACTGAGAGAAACAGGTTCCAAGGTGATTCAAACGCGAGGCAAGATGTAGATCTTCAAT
Source organism: Ceutorhynchus assimilis (assembly GCA_917834065.1). NCBI lineage: Eukaryota > Metazoa > Arthropoda > Insecta > Coleoptera > Curculionidae > Ceutorhynchus > Ceutorhynchus assimilis. The sequence continues at coordinate 21,251,350 of OU892279.1, forward strand.
AGCGCGTGGCTCCCTCTCTTGGAAGTCCTACAAAGCAAGAGAAAAAGAATATACCTATAATATTCTTAGTAGGTTAGATAGAGCATTATTGTTTAATTGTTCAATTAAGTCTTTGAGTAGGTACTTTAGATAATTAGTTGAACAATATGAAAATATTCTTATCATGGTTACCTACCTACATCATAAACTTTTCAGCACAGCTTGGTAGGTATATTCTTAATACTTGATAGAGATATTAGCCGAAAGAACATTTTTTAGGGTACATTATAATAATGTTCGTAGGAGAATATTCAAATATTGTTATATAAAGTAGGTTTTTAGCACAATCTTTCAGGTAGGTGCATAGAAGCAACATTCCTAGTACATAAATAGAACGTTCAAAAATGAATATTCCAATCGAAACAATCTTAGAATATTCATTGAACATTCCTAAAAGAACATTCCAAAAAGCACTTTGAGGGAATATTCTGAGAATATGAATGTTCTTTCACTGTTATGTGGGAAGTTACTTGGTTATTTTTAATTTCGTCTCAAAATGGCTTGAATTATGCCACATCAGCAAGCACAAATCAGCAAGCTCTATAGTGCAAACATTGAAGAAGGTATCCTATAATTTTGGCGCACCTGATATTATTTCTTGTGATGAAGTTCTATTTGACATTTATTGAAAAATTTACCAAAGCATGGAACTTTACCATTTTTCCGAAGAGTCCGAACTATCCGAGCTCTAACGGTCTGGCTGAAAAAGGGGTTGGGATAGCGAAGAACCTATTGAAAAAAATCAATGGACAGTGTAATTTTCTGTAATACTTTGGTAGAGTGTGGAAAGGCGGTATAAATAATACACACACTATAGAGATTAAATACGTAGTTTAATAACCGGTAATCACTAATCAATTACATTCGTGAATTATTGTAACCCCTTCTGTTAATGAATTAACAAGAGGCCCATAATATGCTCAGTTTACTCAGTAAATAATTATTAGGGGTGGGTTGATAGGGTGTTGATAGGTTGATTCAATAAGTACAGAATGACAAGGGCGCCAGTGAATTAAAAAAAAAATTAAATTACATAAAATATTGGGGTGTGAAAATTTAGAAACACACCTAAAAAAAAAATAATCAGCATACGGTAATTGGTAATTCTGAAAAAGAAGTAAATAAGGCATATAACTCAACCAAATCCTGACATAGGTAAACCAATAAAACAATTAAGTAATTTTCAATTTAAATTAGCGTATATTTCACAATAAGGTCAAAAATCAAGTATTGAATAATTTCAAAGTATAAAATCAATTGCTGGTGAAACACTTCAACTAAAATCAATAGATACAGGTTGACTCTCAATCCATTATCATGAAGGGAAAATATACATTTTAAGCACTCCAGAGCTGCTCTAGAGCGCCCCGGGCTGTTTATAGGCGTTCCAGTGTGTCAGAGTTTCGCGCAACTGAACTTTTTTTTTCGGGATAAAAATAGCCTATATCACTCCCCTCTATAGCCGAAATGGATTGACCGGATTAGATCGATCTGGTTCAATTTAAGTGAACCACACTGTGTTCGATTGAGGGTGGATCAGTGCACCCTCATCAACCAAAAATGATCTAGATCAGAAGAAGTTCACTTAAACTGAACCCAAATCGATCTAATCTAGGTCAATCGAATTCGGCTTATATAGAGATACGTGGTATTAAATTCAAGATCGGTCCAGCCGTTCTCGAATTCAAAAAATAATAAAGTTACGTCAGTTGAATGCGCAAGCCTAAATAAATGAAATGTGGCAACGTTGTTTCATGTTGTCAAAAAAAAGTTGGGTTATGTTGTTATGTACTGTGAATGAGTTTGTTTATAATTAAATTAATAATTAATTCAAAATTAATTTCTTTTTCCGAGATGCGTAACCTATCCACAAACCTTCTTTGGGATGGCCATAACAACCTACCAAAGTTTCATCGTAATCGGATAAGTGGTGTAGGAGCGCATAAGGCACAAACTAACAAACAAACAAAAATTGATTTTTATATATATAGAAGATTTGAGGGCACCTTCGAAATCTAACTGTAAATTCAGATCTTGTTCAAGCTCACCACATCCTAGTATAATTGTGTGATCCATCTTGCAGGAACTTGCACTATTTTCAAGCTTGCTTCAACTATACTGGCACTATTTTAACGACGAGAATTTCACTATAGCCCGAGAAATCAACCTAACACCATGTAATATCCTGGTAGTATCCAGGATAGAGCAAAGCAAGGATAGAATGTAATTAAAATCAGACAAACTACTGACATGGGCTTCGTAGCAACAGCCTTTATATACAATGACGTGAGTAAAAGGTCGTTAACGAGATACTGCCTGGAAATTAACCTTCTCTGGTTAAAATTCAGAGATACATTCCACTAATGAATATTTCACTCATGTGTTTATTTTCCCAAATGGGAAATGTGTTTGCAAAAAACTAGAGCGAATACTTCACGATATTTTTCACTTCTGTCAAAATACCTTCCTGGATGATAGAGAACGGGGTAATTTCGAAGGCTTCTGTCATCTGAGAGGAACAAGCATATATCAGCATGCTAAAGGCCGTAACAGCCGAAAAACAATACAATTCAGAAAGCAAACAAGAATATTAAAATGATGTTGTTTTGTGGCCATGAAACTCCTGTAAAGTTTTTTCCATAAAGTTCCTCGGATGTTTTACGAGTCACTTAAAGCCCCTTACATAAATCTTTTGATAGGCAGAGATAGGATTATCGTGGGGAAAATATGTCACACTATTCCTTGAATACATTAAAAGATTGTTACTTAATATGCTAAACAAATTTGGGTAAACTTTCGAAGTATACTCAAGGGAAAACCTCGTAAATTTTATTTGCCCCAGAAATGAAGTTACCCCTCTATTCCTCTGAGAGATTTTCTGTACAGAAACCAAGGACGTAGACGCGAAGATCTAATGTTATTTTAGCCACTGTCAAAATTACATGTAATAATGCAAAATTGAATAAAGCGGTCGAATGTATAATTTGAAATGCTCTTTGTACAAAATAAACTACACACTTTGCAGTTACTTAGAAATATTAGCATCTGAAGCGATTTTGTTGTATAAAACACGTTTGAAATAAATCAGATTAAAAGAACTTTTATCAGAAAGTATCCATATTGATAAATTATGATAAAATCGTTTTGTACGAGGCGCCGTTTGGCCCAAAAATAAATTTATTTTTTATTTTAAATATATACATAAATTTTTGTAATATATACCTTTTTGTTTAGATATGGTACTATATGTATTTTTTTGAGATATATATCAATGTTTGAGAAATATGTAAACTTGAGATATAGAAGGTGCTAATGATATATTAATTTTTTGAAATATATAAAAATGTTTGTGATATATGTAAACTTGAGTTATAGAAGGTGCTAATGATATATTTATTTTTTGAAATATATAAAAGTGTTTGAGATATATGTAATCTAGATATACACTAATCTACCGCAAGAGGGTGGTCTCGTTGGCCGAATACATATGGCAACATTGTACAATAGGAGGGCGTTCGAAATCACTCTGGGCGTCACACCGGGTGCACACCAGGAATGCGTTTAGAAATGGAGTGTGAGGGTAGAGTAGTTGTTTATCAGAGTGTTCTGACGTCATCACTTGGAGTGCACTCTGGTGCGGCGTTTTTCAACCCAGTCCCTGAGTGGGGTAATTTGGGCGTAATCTGGGCGCGTCAACTCTCGATTTCTGAACGATTCCAGCTTAACGCTCCGAGTAAGCACCTGGGCTAGAACTCTGTAACGGATAGATATCGTTATTTGTATTTCTATGGCACTTGCTGTCTTCTTCTCTCTTTTCGAAATCAATAGAGAAGGGATGTCAATAGAGATAGAGAAAATATATCTATTCGTTACATAGTCCCAGGGCTGGTAATTTATGAACGGTTTAGAGTTACTCTAGGGTTACTCTCACACCCAGAGTGCCATTTTTAAACGCAACCCAGCCGTTCGGAAATTAATTGGTATAAACTCCGGTTGACTTTCACGCTAGTTCGAAAATAACCGTGGTGCTACCCAGTGTGCACTCTGTGATATGATTCAAATGGTGATTATTGTAAGAGTTAAAAAGAGTTAAGTTGTTTGAGTTAATAAGTGAAGTATTAGTTTCAGAGTGTTTAGTACCGTCGAATAAATTTTTGTTGTGTTGAGAGCCGTGACATTATAATACAGAGGATAAAGATTAAAAGTAGAATCCGTAAAACAAGTCAAATGTCATTGAAAAAAGTAGGTAGGTAGTAGATATTAAAGGACCCAACTCAAACCTTATGGAAAACTGATCTTTGTGAAAATTCCCTGAATTTTTTTTATTGTTTAGAGGAAGTTTTCTTAATTAAAAGTTACCATTGCGCTACAGTTCTCAAACAGCAGCAAGAGATTTCCCCCCAATAGATAATTACCAAGATAAAGGCAATAATATATTTATAAGAAGCGCTTCAGTGAATCTGAGTGGAACAAGCTTTTACTGTCAAAATTTTCCAGAGGTGGTAATAAAACGTTTATTTACGAATTTTCGACCTATCCGCAGTTTTGTTCGTAAACCTCCACCCATCCACGCTTTTTTTTCTTGATCAACTTGATCAAATAAAAGATAATAATGTGAAGAAAATGGAAGAGTAAGTCGACAGATGATTAGATAGATTTCTTCCTGGATTCAGCAAGGTAGTGTTAGGAAAAAGACTCAAAATTTGGCCCAAACCGAATCTTTTCGCAGAAAACCGCCCATCCCTCCCACACTCAAAATTAAATCCAGAAACCAAAGCAGCAAAGCCTACCAATTATTCAAAATTCAACTGTCCTCAGCAAAATGTGGTACCACACAACAACGCGGTTCCACAAAAGATAATGAAAATAATCTATACATTTTTAATGTAAATATCCTGAATTATCAGTTAAGCGAAGCCCCAAATGATGGTAGACACTGAGGGTGGAGTAAATTGGAAATAGGAAAAATTTCTTGATCTTAAAAAGAGGAATAAGGAAAAATAATGAATAGTTCACACACAAGGGTGCCCAGTTGAGTCCCCTGAGGATATGGTCTTCATCTGTCCTCGCGATCCACGCTGCGCCCTCAGTAATTTGTTTTTTATAGCTAACAGCTTTTTAATATGCGACTCGGCCAAGTAGCCGCACACAGTGGTACCCTCACTGCATGAAAGAGGGAAGAGTTTATAGAGAGCCACTGTACTCTTTGTTTTGCTCCTTGCTCTCCTGATGTGGGCTTCATGTCGATGGTGATGCCTAGGTAATTAGCAGGAACCCTCCGTGGAATGGGCTCTTGGCAATGACCTATTATCACAGATAGACAGAGTATTCCATTCAAAAATAGTATATTGTGTATTTAAGTGGAAAAGTGACACATTCTCGGCCGACGGTGCAAGTTGACGGGCGAGGCGTAGCCGAGGCCGGCAAACACCGAAGGCCGAGAATGTGATTTTCTACCGAAATACACATACTATTTTTTCTGCGATCGGTTAATTATCTTTGTCTTTTTGTTCCAATTTTCCAGCAGTACAAGAATCTCTTTCCCGGCCTAGGCCGAAAAAGTGTTTCTCGTATTGTTATTCATTGATTCCTTAGCAACTATCGAAACATAATTTAAATACCCGAATATTGAGTTTTGCGATCTGTCAGCCGGTCAAAAATTCTGACATTTCTTGTCAATCGCAGAAAAATACTATTTGTTGTGTTGACAACAGGTTTATGGGCCAGAGGGGATTTGGGATGCGGGCGGTCCATGGTGGGGATAAGTTGCCCGATCTAAGTCCGGCCTCAACAGCTGTTCCCTGCCATGGACCAGACATTGAACCAGACCCAATTGGTCCCGCTCCAAAACCAAAACGATGATATTCGAAAAGTATTCCAGACCAACACGAGCATATCTTATGTATCGATCTTTTTTTAATATATACTAATTATCATCGCATAAGATAGAGACAACAAGATACTCTGGGCAAGAACGGAACGTTTTACTACGACAAGCAGGAGGCGGAGTTTAGTCTAGTGCTGTGTTGCCAAATGTAATTGAAAGGCAGGACTTTATACATGCGTTAAAAAGGGAAAATAAATATTCCTACGACTAAATGTGGCATTTTAATAGTGGGGGAGTTTGGCCAGGATAGAAAGAATCGGACATGTTGTCAATATATATTTTTGTTTATAAATCCCTCTATCTGTGATAATAGGTCATTGGCTCTTGGTCAAAGAATACTTGCGGCGGGAGCGCGAACTACCGTTTCTGGAAGAACACGGTTTTTGCGTGCATTGATCTTTATTTTCCAACTGATGCACCAGTCGTAAGCCAATTCCTACTGTGTAATTTTGTTTCTGTACTCCAGCTGGTCACTTGGGCTATAATAACTCTTCTATGAGCACACAACTAGATAATTGAAAACTTCCAGGTCGTTAGCCAGAAATAGAAATTTGCACGATTTCAAAATATTGATGGAAATCAAAGAGCGAATCTGGCCAATATAGAATCCTTGTGGAACGCCTGAGGCTTATATAGTTTTTGAGTATTTATTTATCAAATTTATCTACCCGAATTCGACCAGACAGATAACTGTGAATCCAAGTAGATACAACAAGGAGTTCTGGAAGGCGTTTGGGATAACCACATTAACAAGGGTATAGACGAGTATACGTTTTCGGACGGGTGGAAGAACGAAACTCGTTTCATTTATTTTTTCTACATGATGATGAACAATTAGTTACAACCAACAAACTGAGGTAATTAATAATAAAATTAGGCAAGCAAACGAATACCGATAATACAAATGTAAAATCTATAATAAGATAAATTTTCCTCCAATGATAACGATTTGAAAAATTAAATTTGGATTTGGTTGCTCTAATTTTTGGCCTGTCTACCGGTATGTTGGTGTTGGGAGAGGTGGTAGCCTCCACCTTCAGGCATTAGTCTCGTAGCGACTCTAGCGAGGAGCCAACCACTTAAAATGCGACTGAGGTATTTATGTCATGAGGACCAAGGCAAAGCTTTACTTTTTTCAAAAATATATAGCCTTCAACACGCATGTGTTCCACTTTTTTCTAGGCATAAGCTCATTTTTTCTTCCCTTATTGATTTCAATTATTTGGATACGAGCCATTTCAAGCAATAACCCCAACGCTTAAGTTACCTACGTTTTTTTAACGTTTTAGAGTATTTTTGTTGCCTATAGAAGGTTGTTCTGGAATTACAAATATTTGCTTTAACATTTTTGTCGATAAAAGCGTTTTGACGTTAAAGAAAGCCGCTGGGCTTTTATGTGTCCCCGGAACTTATGCCTTTATTGATCGTTTCATTTTATGATCATGGCTTTAATAATGGTAACATAATCGTTCGATATTGGAATAATAAACATCGGAATAAAAGCCTTCCGAATAATAGGCGTTTGAAGTTGTGTGTTTAGTATCAACATATTAGATACTAAAGTTTATTTGTGTAATTTGTTTGATGCGATAAATTGCTTTTCCATTTTTTTTTGTATGTGCGCAGCCATCAAAAGTTTTAGATTACTGTCTAAAATATGATGGAAAACTTGAAATTAATGTTAAGAAAATTGCACTATGTCTTTAGGGAAATTGTTCCCTATTTCAAAACTCTATAGAAAATTGGAAAAATAGTTGCAAATCATCCAATATGCATAAGACACTGCGCGATACAATTTGCTTGAAAAGTTCCCTTTTTCCCATTCTATAAAGCACGTATAATATCAGTTCGAAATCAACAATCGTTAAAGTTTATCACTTTGTATGTATAGCGTAACCCGATTGAACTTTGACGATTGAATTTTAAATTTCTCCCCAAAGTGGCAGGCGTATGAAAGATAAAGCCTGCCTCACTTACAAAATGCCGTAAAAAGAAAAAAAAACGAAAAAGGGAGAATATGGCCACATGCAGCCCTTCTGATTACGTATTTACTTTTTGGATGGGCTATTTGAGGTTTTCGAGTGCAGATAAATTCTAATATGCTACGTTACTCCCTATTTTTTGACGACGTCTCGGATACCTTCTCATATTATGTTTTTATAAAGTAATTTGAAACAGATGGAAAATATATGCATCGGAATGCTGTACCAACATCCCAAAGGAACGATATACATGATATTAAAATTCAAGTGGCATTTCAATAAAAATGTTTTTAGGTTGGTTGGGAAAACGTATCGTAAATTGAACTTAAAAAATGATTTGCGTTGCTTTTACTCTCGACTTTTGGAAATATGTATTTATGACTGAAACGCCAGAGTAATAAAAAAAAAACCAGTAGGTACTTACCTACGCATTTTGCGATGCATGCAGACAACGGTAAAATTCAGGCAGAAAAATACTGCCATTACTAGAAAATTTATTTTGTGTCAAATTAATAATAGAAATGTACCTAATATTTTTTGTTATAATTTATTTTTCGAAAAATGGATTTACAAATAGCTCCGAAAGGTTGGTACAGTTGGCTTCCCTGGCTAGAGTAATGCTAGCCCCACCAGTTGGTAAATCCTTTCCAAAATGCTAGCGCAAGTTCTTGGCACCTAGCGCACCCTAGCGCAAGTCGTGTCGTAGCTAGCGGCGCAGCTATCATAACTGTTAAGGGTAAACTGAATCATCAACGCCTACATGTGACTTTTAATTTTTCCAAATTTTATCCAATGCTTCCTCAAAGTCAGCACATTCTAGCCGTTTAATAAGACACCACTGTGGATGAGAAGGTTTATTAAGTCACTGTAGGTGTCACGAATGTGCGCCATGCGCCAGAATTTTGAAAGGGAACAACTGAGAGGGGGGGGATTGGTGTAGCTCTGGCCTCTCCGCTCACGAATAAATATCTGGATAATTATTGAACGGCTATAAAATGTGCTAGCTTTAAACAAGCTTTGGATACAATTTGGAAAATTGAGTCACATAGGCGGTGATCATTCTGTTCACCCTGTATAACAGTTACGATAGCTGCGCTAGCTACGACACAACTTGCGGTAGGGTGCGCTAGGTGTCACGAGCATGAGCTAGTGATTTTTCTAATTTCTGGCAAAAATGTGTCATTTTCGGTTTTTGCTTTGTTCGACTATGAAGACAGGAAGCCATACGCTATTAAAGATCTATATCTGTCTTACCGTTTGAATCTCCTGCAAACCTGTTTCTCTTAGTTGGGTGCTTCCACCTATATTGCACTGATGAGAACATAACAAGCTTGAAACCGGTCTTCAATTGGTGGTAGTGCCCAATGATTAAGAATTCGGGTTGCTCCATTGTCTTATAATAGCAAAACCGCTCGTATTACATGAATCTGACCGTGTCAGAGTGATACAAACCCATAGCACAGATTACTTACATACAGATGCGAAAGAGCTGCGAATTCGTGGTTCAAGATTAATTTGAAAGACATAGGCTGGCCGCACCAATGCCACATCAATGTATTTTGAACATATTTAATATATAAATGCGGAAGCTCAATAATATAATATTATTTCTTTAATTGGTTCACAAACAGCAAAAAAATATTTTGTTCTACCCGCAAAAATATGTAAACACACAGGCTGGAACATGCTCACGCACTCGGCCACGTTAATTGACCTGACGCGGGCGATCTTTATCTATGCGTCGGAGCGCTGGCGGCCCGGCTTCGTCACAGAATATCGTCGACGACAAGTATACGTACTTTCGCATCTGTATTAGGTAATCTGTGCCCATAGTATGAGTAATTAACAGTGTGTTGAAGCTTTGGTAAAAACACTTTTGTTTTCCAAAGAGATTTCAACAATCTATAATTACGGTATTTGTGTTTCAATTATTGTGTATCCTCTAAATATACTTTCTACTGATTTATCGGGGGTAATACCACGAGTTCTTAAAAATCACCTATAATTTTCATGAAATCTTGTTCTTTATAATTCCACGAGTTCGAACAAGAGTTTCTGGTATATCAAAGCAAATCGGATCTATTTGTACCATCGTAGATTAAATTTCGAATGGTACACATTTCCAATTATTTTTTCGAAGATTTATCGGTCGAAGCGTCTGAGTTTTTCTTCGTTTGCTTTGGTCATTATCCAAGTCTGGCTTTCATATTTTATTACTTGTCTGACAATTGTTTTACACATTTCAATTTTTGATGCCCTAGTGAGGCTTTTCAACTTCATAGGATTATTCAGTGCGTACACACATCGGTTCGTAGATTGTATTCTGCCCTTGAATGAGTAACATCATTATCCGCAGTGATTGTGGCTCTACGGTATTTGAAATGTTCGACGGGTTGAAAATTCAAAGTGTCGATTGACCTATTCTATCTTATCGTTCCATTCTGTTTAAGCATATGAATTCCGTCGTTGACTTTTAGTCCCAATTCACGGTTAGAATGGATTCTCCAATGTGGCAGTTATGGTCTGCGTATTCTGACAGTAGTTTGGGGCCTTTCATTGTTAGCAGTTCAGGTTTTATTTCTGCTGCTTTCACGGCTTTTTCTAGGAGTAGGCTTCAACTTGTTTTGGTTCACTTGTCCTATGATCATTGAACCCGTTTCAAATTCATGTTTTCCGCTTTCATTATCGCTGAAAAATATGACAGCTTTGCTTATCTTTATATCTCCGTTCTCCTATTTCTTGGATTACTTCTGTGTCCATTCCTATATTTCCGAGTTGTTGAACGGCATTTGACGGCTCCGGGTCTGTACCAGCTCTGGGATCTTGGCCTCACGCTCCGCCACCAAACAGACTTGTTCATCCATTGGGAGCGGGGCGGCGTTATTATATTTTATGTCAAATGCAATTTAATATCCTAGAAATATAGTTTTGTTGAAACATTCTTATCATGTCTCCGCCAAAATGTTGTGAAGAGAACAAAGTTCTAATGTTTTTTTCGAACAATTTGAGGAAAACCGTCTATTCGAAATATTATTTCTTCGAATCTTAAATTCTTAAAATGTTTATTGAAGAAAAGTAAATATTGCAAACATGTATGCGCTGTGAAGTTTTTGGGCACGGGGGCGCGCCACAGAAAACGAAAATACCGAAGCGAAGGAGAAATAGAAAAATTAGAGACTAGAGAAGAAGCTTATCCCTTAGACCGCTTGTTCGCCATTTTTCATTATTCAATTTTTATTTTGTATTAAACTAATTATCCAATCCAATTTGAGATTAGTTTGTGTGTCATCAGGAGCCTCCACAGGTCAGTTGAATAATTGTTATTCTGTTTTTGAGAGTTTAATTTATACAAGTACTATTTTTTTCATTTTTATGTTTTTTTGTTTGTCTGTAACATTTTTTATAACATGTGCATTGTTCATGTATTTAACAAAAATCGTTTCATGCTGTGAAAAATGCAGATAAAAGGAAATTAAAACCTAGGAAATTATGTGCTGTTTTTTTTTATGCTGGGATTTTAATTTTTGTAAATTCAGAGCGTGCATTAGTGCCGTGTGGAAACTAAACACTTTCCTACCCTGACAAGCGAATATCCTAGCAAACAAATTGAAAAATCAATCTAGAGGTATTGGCTCGAAATAACAACTATAGCTGAGTAGCTTCCTGTAACCAGGGACCTCATCAGTAGCTGCTGGTGGAACTGGCTAACTAACCAAGAACTCTTCAGTATTGAAAATAGGTAGTGTTGATTGAATGTGGTGTGTGGAATTAAAATTTTAGCACAGGGATAAAGACGGCACCTAAAGTTCATTCCATGAGACGAGATAATCAAAGTAAACAAACTTTCACAGGTAAGTCGAATTTTATTGGCGAGAATAGTATATTAAAATACAAGTTGCAGAAGGCCACATATTCTCGCACGAATTCGAAATTTGGACACGAGCGACGAAGGAGCGAGTGGACGAACGAATGAGTGCGAGAATAGCCTTCTGCAGCGTGAGTTTTATACTATTTTCTCGATTTTGGATTCTATTTTTCATTTTTTCAAAATTTTTCGTGGTTGCTGTTAGTTGGGGATTTTTTTTTGCAAAATAAGTCAGTTGGTGACACTTTCTTACCAGCCAACTGACAGATGGATTTTATTATTTTAAAAGGTTTGACAATTTTGAAGGTACCAATAGGTATACTTTGAAAACTAAATGTCACTAATGGCGTTTCCGATTGGTAGATTCAGTGCGCACTGAGTGTATTTGCATCCTTTTAATGGATCTGTAGAAGAAAAAGACAGAAATAGAAAAAATTGCACTAGTTCCGCACTAGATCTACCAATCGGAAACGCCATAAAAATCGTCATCATTTTGCGTGCGAGAATAATGACATTCTCACATCAAAATCGAGAAAAGGATTATACTCCGCCCTAGGCAGGACCGTCTTAGGTTGTTTTGTATTTCTATTCTCTGAATATATTTCTTTTTTTTTTATTTTCTAATTTCAAAATACATATCTGGATTTTTTCTTTTCCATTTGATTTATACACGTTAAAAATTAAAAAAAGATTCTGAACTACTAAAAGCCCTTCCTCGTTCAGGCCGCTTTTTAGGGATGAAGTCTTCAGCGGAATCTGTTGAACTTGACATTGTTTTAATCTAAATTGCTCACTAATTAACAATAATCCACCAAACACTATTTAAATAGTTGTAAGATACTACGAAATATGACATTAAACTAATTGACTGATATGGCAACCTGACAATAATAAATGTCATTGGTTGTAATTCATATTTTTGCAGTCTTCTCTGGATTTTTGCGCTCCGCCTGGTTGTTTTCCTCTACTATCTCGTTTCGTGCAATGAACTTTAATTTAAACTTTTATTGACTCATAATCAATTAAGTATTAAAATTACACAGTATGTTTTGATTTTTGAGGAATGTTAGATCGAGGGTTTCTCTGCCGTGCTCTTTCCCCTCGTGAGTTCCAGGTCGAGAACGGTACGATTTTCTTTAATAATGAATCAGTCGTTTTAGAAAATTTTCGTTTATTTTACATATCACCCTTAAATTTATCTAATTTTGCTATTGTCGGGCGCATGTCAAGTAAGTAAAATTGAGTAAGTTTTCACAACGTAGGTCCTATTTGTTTTTCATTTCGTTTTTCAGAAGATTTGTTTGAAAAAAGAGATAAAAATTCTAACCGTTCAATTTTGCTGAACGAAACAAGGTATGTTATACTACATTTTCAAATAAACTTGGTAAAAAACATGATTTGGTGTTTTCCTGGAAAGCTACTTTACCTATACCTATACTTTGTTACAAATTAACTTAGATTATTTGTATACTTTAAGGAAAAGATAACCTAGGGTCGTGAATTCAAAGAAAAATTCAGATAACGTGTAGTCCCTCTATGTGCAAATGAAACCACTCAAAAATCCAACAAACAATAATTTTATTTAGTGTACATACAATGTTATGTAAAATGTCACTGCTGACAGCTTGGTTGTTCTGGTGAATCTGATACCTAGTATGTACCTTTCCAATCTGGAGCTGTTCAATGGTTGTTGGGGTTTCACTTTCGTGAACTGGAGCTCTTGGTGTTGTTTCCTGTTTGCAGGAAGAGGGTAGATTGCTGGGGTGACGTCACTCCAGCTGATCCAGACTCCAAACAGTGATCTTTAGGTAGAGTAGGTACCCAGAAAAGAATAAGGCAGTATCAGGTTCACCAATATTTGGAATATTAAATCCCTGAATTTTGTCGAAAGAGTGAGTGTCTTGCAAAGGACATTGAAATTGAAATTCAGTACAAAATGATTGTTATACAGACACTCCCTTCCAACAGAATCAGGTATGAACAGTTATTGCAAGTTAAAAAAAATATTTTATTAAAAAAAAAATAAGGTAATAACAAGAATAAATTAGAATGCTCGTTACAATAATTGAGCAAAATGCTGCTTCCTTGAAAAACAGCTCTGGCAGGCAAAAATACAAGAAAAAATATGAGCAAAAATAAGGTAAGTAAAAAAAAATTAAGATATCAAATGTCTGGATTCCTCCCCAAATAGACAAAATTCTCCCCTCGAATTAAGTTAGCTACCACAGATACTAGATAAACCTAGGGTTGAAATTAATCAAATCCAGAACGTGTCAAAATTCTTGAGATGTTTTAATTAAAACTTTTAAACTGAACTTTTGACCTGTCTGGATTTCTATTAAAAAAATTACACCCTTTAGTTAAGATATTTAAGATAAGATAAGATAAGATAATTTAGGGAGTCAAGCAGAAAATGGTTGTTCAGGCCTCTGCCTGGATTCAATAAAGGATTAATGGGGTGGACTCACAAATTTGGTGTTCACCGACTCTATTTAGAGCAAATGGTCCAGTTTTCCCACACTAAAAATTGATTCTGAAAGCCAGAGCAGCAGTACCTATTTAAAACCAGAAAAACTGTCTTGTCTTGACTTACCAATTATAACAAAACGTGGCACTAACCAATAAGCAAAGTAATTCACACAAAATGGAAGCCAACAATTAGATAAAAAAAAAATTTAAAATATAATATTTATATTTCAAAAAACACACAAACACGCAAACACGCAAACATTCAAAAATTATTAAAAAAAAAGAGAACTTGCCTGGCCAGAGTGTTGTTCAAGAAGAGATCGTTTTAGAGAACCAAGCTAGCAGGAAAACGAACCTGTGTTTTTTTATACTTACTGCATTCCAGCCAGTTTGAACCAATCAAACGAGTACACTCCCAAAGACCATATTCACTTCAAAATGAAAACACAATGAAAAGACCGCATGGAATAAATGAAAATAGATAAAAATCCACTAAAACTATTTTAATTGTTTAGAAATTATAATAATCTAAATTAAGGTTATGTCAAAGATAAAAGACTGTTAATTATTATGCCAAAAATGAATATTAAAAAAATAAGAAGGTAAAGAAGGACAGAAATATATCCATTTGCTAAAAGTGAGATGAATATAATTTCTTTCAATTAAATACAAATAACTGCCAAATGCGAAATAAGAAATCATACTTTGAAATATAGATCGATCATCGGGCACTAGATGGCAGTACTAAAAAATCTATTCTTGATACTTGCACTTTACGCAAATGTAGATAGATGGCAGCACTTGTATTACTTGAATTTAAATTTGAATTTAATGGATATTTTTAGAATATAGGAAATTATTTTGAATTCTGAAATGAAAAAAATACAACTTTATAATGAAAATAAGAAGAGATGGAACATGTTACGTAAATGATAAATTTATCGTAACAACTTTTCAAGAATCCTTTGGGAATTTCTCAAATTAGAATGATTGTCTGCGGTTTGTTTAAGCAGAAAACAAAAATTGTTGTTAGACTTATTTATTTATCAGCAAGCATTTTTGCATATTCCTATGTGAAAATATTAGGCAGATAATATTTAACAAGCTTATCACGTGGTTTTATAATGATATCTCCCAGTATCAGTTACCTTACCATTTTAAAACTTTTCATAAAAATGTAAAACTCTTTAAACTTTGTGCACTAGCTAGCGGAAACATTCGACTCGGAAGAAACTTTGAAAAACTAAGATTAAATTTTAAAATATAACGCATTACTTTGAAAGCAGCTTT
The DNA here is from genome assembly GCA_917834065.1 of Ceutorhynchus assimilis. Taxonomy (NCBI): domain Eukaryota; kingdom Metazoa; phylum Arthropoda; class Insecta; order Coleoptera; family Curculionidae; genus Ceutorhynchus; species Ceutorhynchus assimilis. Next base: position 21,266,882 of record OU892279.1, read on the forward strand.
TCAGAAAGTTTCAAATCAATTGAACTTTACCATAATAGAAGACTCCGATCGCGATAAGGGTTATTGTTTGTGGTCTGTTGGGTTTTATTTTTGCAAAATGGGTAGCATTTAAAATTATGTTTTCTGATCGCTCGGGAAAACCCGTAAAACTTGCATGAATTATTTATTCTTTAAAGTTGGTACGAAAACCAAAAAAATCTTAATAAAACTTACTTGAAAAAGTTCAAAGTGTATTTATCCATAACTCGCACTTTGATTTTATTGTAATTATGCTTTTTACGCGTCAAGAAACCAGCTCGATTTCATCACGCGAACTCTAATTACAAAAGGCTTTTCATTGCAATTTTCATGGCTGAAAAACTTTAGTTAGTTACCGCGGCGGGAGAATTTAGGTAGGCAACGGTGAAACACAGTTAATGAGAAAAATTAAACCTCCACCGTACTAGAGTAGAGAAAGAACGAGACCAACTTGCAAAGTAAATAATATAAAGGGGCTGGAAGAATAAATCCAATTTTATTTATGCGCATGGCATGATATTGCTTGTTGAAAAAACTGAGCAAATCAGTTCACATTATTGATTTCAATGAGCCAATTAAGATGTTTAGTTCTTGATTTCATTTTCAATAATTTCGATTTAAGTACATAAAATAACTGCAATAAAATAATTATTAATTCATTTGAGAAAAAATAATATTCTCTGACTTTCCAGTCGCGGCAGGCTATTATAGTGACACCAATGGCAAAGAAGAAACATATAGATGATATAGATTTGATGCCAAATCAAGTCCTGGCGGTTGAAAAATACCTGGTATACTCATTTGATTCAATGAAAAACAAACAAAGTCTCAAGTCTAATCGCGACAAACTAAATTTAACGATCACAGTTTTCAAGGTTTTTTTCACTCTCATTACAATAAAATAGCACTAGGTCTGTTTCAACTTCCAACAGGTCAAAATAACGTCCCATGAACGGTTTCGAAAACACTCAGTATACGAATTTCCGATTCTTTGCATAAATTTTAGGTATTGCGCATAATCGTGACGATATTTATTTACGATTTCCTGCTGTGTTGAAGCAAAGCTGATACCTCTAAGAACCATGAAACTTCACTTCACCTCTAAGAACCATGATACTTAACCCGAAAAGGCCTTACTGATAGATTGCAGGTTGAAATGAACCTGAATCTTTCTCAATCGACAATGGCTTATTTTGCGCTCTCAATACAGAAATAACTATTTCTGATTCAACGAATACAGCCATAAGTATTTTTTTATTATCCAGTTCAGAGAATGATCAACAAGCTCCATAGTTGCACTGAGAAGTGAGAATATTGCTATTTTTAATAAAACCATAGTCATATTCATCTGCGGCTTGTTGTATTTATCAATAAATAAGAAAAAACTCTCATAACAGTTATCGGTATGTAATTTTATCTACATTCTCTAAGGTGATTGAAAAGCTCGTTAAAAAGGGAATCACATCATTTATAGCATCAAATAATATCCTTAGGTCAACCAATATGGCTTCCAAGCATGATGCTATTTTTAAGTTTCTGGAGAATGTTTATTGGTCCTTAAATGGCAGAGAATCAACTGCAGCGGTATTTTGAGATTTCCAAAGCCTTTGATTGTGTGGATCATGGGCTTTTGTTTCCAAAACTGGAGTGTTATGGTTTCAGGGAGACCGCTTTGGCTTGGTTCAGGTCCTATCTTCCGGGTCGACGTCAACGTGTCTTGCTTCCTGGTAGCTACTCCGAGAATATCTTTAATACTTTTCCTGATTCAATTAATAATATTCAGCCTGCGTTAAGATTTAGTAGGGACAATAAAAGTTTTTGGTTACCGAACCGCATTACGATTTGGATGAGTTGATGGGTCATACAATATTGTCCTCTTAACAATAAAGTATATTTGAATTTTTTCTTTCTTTCTTCCTCTCTGTAGAGCTTGGCAAAAATACTTCATAGGAGTGACTTTGTTTTATTTGAATTCGATAGGAAATATGCCAGTTGATAAAACATTATTTATTCATCTCGTCAAGATTACATACACTGAAACTCACTAAACTCAGTAATGCCCGGGGTATGTATACCAGGTTTCAGTTCCGTAATAATTTATCATATTTCTTGGTCCACCATTACTACATAATTACTATTTTTTTTTTACAATGAATCTCATCAAAGTTCAGGCTATTGCCGTAATTTAAATTTAAATTAATATCTTTGACAATATTTCTTTCCAGGAGCGTGAGCAAAATAGGTACTTTGCACACACAATTAGGGGCTCCAAAGTCACTTTCGCGCACTAGTGCCGACAAGATTCCATTTTGACAAAGAACCAGTAAAAATATCCGTTCACCGTGAAAATGATTGCATGAAATTTGCCGTCAGTGTTGATTGGCCAGTGTCAAACAAATTAATTTACTATCTCTTCTTTGACCATTATTTTCACTACATCTTAGTCAGTCTAAACCTAGATACTCGCAAAAAAATGGAAAACATTGAGGAATTACTAGAACACATTTTAGATAAAGCCGCCAGTGCCTGCAATAGTCTGATCCCCCAAAGGTCATCCCAAAAATCTTTGAATATTTCTACATTTACTACGCACTTATTCAATTTCGATCGGTGATTATCACGATCAATTAGTTTTTTGGTATTTGCTGAATTTCTGATGACTCTATCTAGAATAATGATGTATTTAATAACAAAGTTGTTAAGTCTTAATACGTCTCGATAATTTTTCACGTCAATATTAATACTGTCGGGTCTCCTACTATATTATGGCCTTTGGGAAAACGTAACGTATTTCGTATTCGTATTCCGTAACGTAACGTATTTCTTCTATAATAATCTGATTTTTCTCCATATTGATGGTTTATAAAATATACTAATTTTTAGCCAATCATTACCTAAACCTACACATACCTGACACACCCAACTGATGAGATTTTCGTGACAAGATTTTAAATACTGTTACGGCTCTGGGGTGCGTGACAGGAATCTTGGGTTCGTTTATTCCAAAATCAAACTTCAATTAACACAACAATAATTTATTCCACGTTACTAAACACTCTGACACTAATTACTTCACTAATTAACTCAAACAACTTAACTCTTTACAACTCTTACAAAATTCACTATCTAAATCGTATCACAGACAATCTTATAAACTTAAAACTATTACCGGCCTTCATATATCCGCAATCTATTCGTGTAGTATCCAGAATAAACGCGATAATCTTTTTGCCCGAATAAGGCAGTATTTTCTAGATTCCCAGTTAGATTCTGTACATGCTGGCGAACGCGCCACACTGCCCTCCTCTCAAGGTTGATCGTCCCGATCAGCTTCGCGCCCATGATATTTCGTCAATCTGTCCAAATATACAAGTTTTATCTTACTCCTGGTATTGCGCTGAACTCGATAAAGCAAGTTATTGATCCTCTTGATTATTCTGTAGGGTCCTTTCCATGCTGAAGACAATTTCGGCGACACTCCTTTCTTTCTTGCTAGATTATACAGCTACACTAAATCATATTCTTGAAATCCGGCTGACTTGTCTTTCAAGTCGTATCTGGTCTTCATTCGGTCAGTAGCCAAAAACGATTCTAGCTGGACTTCCACCTGTTGACTCGTGAACAGCTGCTCTGTAAGCCATTAAAAAAAGAGGCAAATGTTTGTACAATCTCGCTGGTTCTTTGCGACTACTTTTGTCAGGTGTTCCTCCATGGTCCTATTAAATCGTTCTACCATGCCATCAGACTGTGGATGTGGTGTTGTCCTTATCTTTTCAATGCCCATGATCTCACATATTTTCTTAAAGATAACAGATTCGAAGTTTCGTCCCTGATCTGAATGTAACTCTAGTGACACATCATGACGATTAAAAACTTCGTCCACTAGCACCTGAGCAATAGCGATGGCTTCTTGATTGTAAATAGCGAAATCTTCAAGGGCCAGATTCTCGTCTCAAGAAATAGAGCTCCCCGATAGAACGAATGTTTTGTCTTTCTCAACGTAATCGAAAAGTAAACGAGAATGATAAAGACGAAAAATTTGTTCTCTCGGGGAGCTCTACTTGGTAGCACAAATGTCGCATTTTTGGCACCAGTTTTTAACATCTTCATGATACTGAACCCAGTAAAAACGTTCCCGAATTTTGTCCAAAGTCTTGTTAACTCCAGAATATGCCCCTGAAATTCCGTCATGTATTTCGTTTAATACATCTTCTACTCGATCTTTTGGAATAAGACCGGTGGCCCAGCGTCAAATCACCCCCCTCATCGGGCACAAAATTTTCATTATAGATACTCGAAACACTTTATCATTCGTAACCAAAAACCGCCCGTCTGCCAGCGATGGGTGGTAGCCCGCTCCCGTGACCGCCCCTCAAATAAGGGAATTTTGATCAAAAACCCCCCTTACGAGTACACAAATGAAATTTTTTGGGCATGTAGAGAATTATATTAGAAACCTAAAAACACGCGGCAGACGCCTTCCAGTGGTAGCCCGTCTAGGGCAGACGCCTTCCAGTGGTAGCTCGTCCAGGGCAGACGACCTAGACGAAATATATGACGTAAAACTACCCTTACGAGTACATTCAGAAAATTTTGTAGTCTTAAACAGTCAGATTGGTGTGCTAAAAATTCATGGCAAACGCCTTCAAGTGATAGCTTGTTTAAGACAAAATTACGCTAAAGCGTTTCTTATTATGGATAAAGACATTAAATAAAACTATAACATAAGTATTAGGGACAAAAACACAGATTTATGTATTATTCAAGAGTAGGTACTTAGCATTAATGATAAATAGGAGTTACAGATTATATAGGAACACGGTAGAGAGTCATTACAGGGGGAAGTCGATAATTTGTTGGAAAATTCGTGTAAAATTAATGATGCTTTGTAGGGATTTTTTGAAGTTTGAGGATGATAGAGTTGACCCTAAAACACGGCCAAGAATAGTTTTTTCAGTAAAGTTAGATGTGGGAGAGTCACTACGGGGGGAAGTCGATAATTTGTTTGAAAATTCTTGAAAAATTAATAATGCTTTGTAGGGATTTTTTGTCATTTCAGAAAGAAAGAATTGACCTTTAATCGCACCCGAGAATACTTTCTTTAGTCAAGTTAGGTCTGGGAAAGTCACTACGGGGACTAAAAAGGTCGCTTATCGCATAAGTTTTTCCTCTCTCTGATATTTTTTTCTGTTTGCCCATCAGTTGAAGTGCCTGATCGATATTTCATAAACTTCATAAATCTATCCCTCCAAATTCCTAGAATTCTCTTAGCTTCACGCATAAATATGTTTTTTGGATATTGGTTTTCAGTGTCATGGAATGTGACTGACCTAACTTTAGGTGCAACCTTGAATCTTTGCCAATCCTGAACAAATGAACCGATTTGGGATTATTTTAGTTTGCAGCCCTTTTCTTCTTTCATCGAAGCTAGAATTTTTTTCAGATTTTTCAAAGAAATAAAATAAAAAAATTGTGAAGACATTTTTTACAAAATCTCGAAGCGTGTAAACACTGTGAAAAGTGCAGTTTTACAAAAATAGTTTTTATTCTTTCTAAACAACAAATCCCTTAAATAGTCCGATTTCCTATTACCTGGACTGCGCGCGTCGCTTGTAGGCTGCAGGTGAGCGTCCAATGAGAAACAAGTTTGTTACAGGCTGGCGTCATATTCTTATTCAGGGAATAGTTCAGAATGAATCGTTCCTTCTTTCTTTGTAACGTCTAATTCCACAAAGAGCAAACTAATACTTTACATATTACTTGAAGTCACCGCAGGGTCGTTTTTGCAACTTCATTGAGCGATGCTGCCGGATGAAACATTTATCAAAATAGAAGTGCAAACGATGTTCATCCACTTTAAAGCTCTTCTTTTGTCTGATTCAAGGCGTTGTAAAACACTTGACACTATATCACTTCTTTAATGTTATATTGTTTGATTTGTATTGTCTACATTTGTTCTGCAACAATAGAGTCTGGCTACACTGCAGCCCCCAGTTGCGCGCGCATGTCATGTTTTATTACTTTCTAATTTGTATTTATTACAATTATCAAGCTATCTTTTCCTGATCATACGAGATAGGTCTATTATATTTAATTTTCTGAGAATTTACAAAAAAATTATCTCCCACCAGAATCAACTTGACTAGAGAAAATATTCTCGAATGAGCTTAAGGGTCAACTCTATCATCCTTAAGCTTCAAAAAATCCCTAAAAAGCATCAATAAATCCCTACAAAGCATCAATAATTTTTCACGAATTTTCAAACAAATTATCGACTTTCTTCCGTAGTGAGTCTCGCAGACCTAATTTTGACTGCAAAAACTATTCTTGACTTTGCTTATGGTCAACTCCATCATCCTCAAACTTCAAAGAATGCCTACAAAGCATCATTAATTTTTCACGAATTTTCAAACAAACTATCGACTTCCCCTCGTAGTGACCCTCCCAGACCTAACTTGACCGCAAAAACTATTCTGGACTGTGTTCAAGATTCAACTCTATCATCCTCAAACTTCAAAAATCCCTACAAAGCATCATTAATTTTTCACGAATTTTCCAACAAATTATCGACTTCCACCTGTAGTGACTCTCCCAGACCTAACTTGACTGCAAAAACTATTCTTGACTGTGCTTAAGAGTCAACTCTATCATCCTCAAACTTCAAAAAATCCGTACAAAGCATCATTAATTTTTCACGAATTTTCCAACAAATTATCGACTTCCCCCCGTAATGACTCTCTAGTGAAGTTAGGTCTGGGAAATTCATTACTCTACCGTGTTCCTATATAATCTGTAACTCCTATTTATCATTATAAATGCTACGTACTCTCGAATAATACATAAATCTGTGTTTATGTCCCTAATACTTATGTTGTAGTTTTATCTAATGTCTTTATCCATAATAAGAAACGCTTCAGCGTAATTTTGTCTTTGACATGCTACCACTCGAAGGCGTTTGCCATGCATTTTTAGCACACCAATCTGACTGTTTAAGTCTACAAAATTTTCTGAATGTACTCGTAAGGGGAGTTTTACGTCATATATTTTTTTTAAGGTCGTCTACCCTAGACGAGCTACCACTGGAAGGCGTCTGCCCTAGACGGGCTACCACTGGAAGGCGTCTGCCGCGTGTTTTTAGGTTTCTAATATAATTCTCTACATGCCCAAAAAATTTCATTTGTGTACTCGTAAGGGGGGTTTTTGATCAAAATTCCCTTATTTGGGGGGCGGTCACGGGAGCGGGCTACCACCCATCGCTGGCAGACGGGCGGTTTTTGGTTACGAATGATAAAGTGTTTCGAGTATCTATAATGAAAATTTTGTGCCCGATGAGGGGGGTAATTTGACGCTGGGCCACTGGTCCTATCATCAACGATCAGACCCGTTCTTCTCACAGCCGGACCAGTGTTTTTCTCATGCATGTCGATTATTTGACAATACTTGCAGTCTTCTTTGCATGGCCGTCTAGACAGAGCGTCGGCATTTTCATGTAGGTTTCCAGGTCGATGTTTAATTTAGAAATCGTATTGCTGCATAACTTCTCAATCCATCTAGCAAGCTGTCCTTCAGGAGTTTTCATTTCTTAAAGCCATTTTAGAGCTGCGTGATCCGTTCGAATTAGAAATTTACGCCCGTAGAGATACTTATGGAAATGGTCGACTGCTTTTACTATGGCGAGCAACTCTCTTCTGGTGTCACAATAATTTCGTTCTGGCTTTGCTAAGATTTTGCTGTTATACCACATGCTCTTGTGAATTTTGAATTTGTGAAAGTACCGCTTCAATACTGATGTTGCTTGCATCTGTGTCCAATGTCCAAAATCAACATGCCCTTCTGATCGGGATAAGACAACACTGGGCTTGTACATAATGCTCCTTTTAATTTCCTAAATGCGGAATTGCATTCTTGTGTCCAATTGAATGTTGACTTTTCTTCCGTTAATCGATGATGCGGAGCAGCTATATTGGCGAATCGTTTCGCAAATCTTCGATAATAAGAACATAATCCTAGAAAACTCCTTAGTGCATGTTTGTCACGTGGTTTTGGCCAATCCCTGACAGCATCTATTTTTCCTCCCATAACTTATGCCTTCTTCAGATACCACGTGACCTAAGAATTTCGCTTTCTTTTGAAATAGAAAACACTTATTTAGGTAGAGTTTTAAGATGGCATTCCGGAAGCGGTCAAAAACTTCTTCCAGGTTATTGAGATGTTCTTGGAACGAATTTCCCATGATCATGACATCATCTAAATATACCAGGCAAGTTCTCCATGTAAGGCCTCAAAAAACTAGATGCATCAGTCACTCAAACGTAGCTGTAACATTAAACAATCCGAAAGGCATTACGTTAAACTGGTATAACCTGCTTCCGGTACTGAAGGCAGTTTTCTCTTTGTCATCTTTGTGTATTGCCACTTGCTAGTATTCGCTCCTAAGATCCAAGGTGGAAAACCATTTGGAGCCCGATAGAGTTGCTAATGTATCGTCTATCCTCGGAAGAGGAGAGCTGTCCTTCTTGGTGACGCCTATAAGCTTACGGTAGTCCATAAAAATCTAAGACTTCCATCTGTCTTTGTAACCAATACTACTGGCGCAGACTGTACTATTTGACTCTTCAATAATTCCCTCTTGAAGCATTTTATCAATTTGGTTTTCCACTTACTGTTGTTTAGCTACTGGCATACGGCGAGGTGGTTGTCTAATAGGGAACTTGCACATTAAATTAAAAATGAAATAGATAATAAAACACAATAACAAACATCCTAATAATTGATGCAGTTAGGAAAAAAAGTAATATCTTATCTCTGGTGTCCAAAATCTTCAAATGAAAATACCAAATAATTCGAAATTCATGACGCGATCGAATACGTGTTTCTATGGGTCGTGACATCACAAGGCAGTAATAATCGGGTCGCGCCGCCGCCATGCCATGTGCTGCTAGTATCGCCATTGTCAAATCTATCGTAAATGGCATACATAACAACATAACCATAATCTAAATCTACCTGCTCGAAGTTCGAAGTGCTCGTCACCGTCAACGGAATTTTGTTGCCGAGTGACGTCACACTAATTGGTCGTTTTAAATGGTGATGTTTCGAGCGTAACTTCAAATATTCATAAAAAATTAACAGCTGATTTTTAATGCTCGATATTTGGTATGACTAAGTCTTTAGTGTAGTAGAACACGTTTTTGAAATTTAAAAAAAATGTGCAAGTTCCCTATTGGGTGTGCCAATCCAGTATCAATTTTGTGTTGAATCAAACTAGTCTGTCCGGTTTGATTATCCATCACAAATAAGTCTGCTTCTTTCAAGATGAAATCTTTGGCTTCGTGAAGTCTATCTGGGTCGAGGTGTTTCCATGATTCCTCGAAAGTCTGCATCAAGGTGTTTGTATCCAATTTCGATTTTTTTAAATGTCGCATATTTGGTAGGTCACATTTCGATATTTGCTTAATTTTTTCGAGAGTTCCAATAATATCTCCTTCCTTTATTTTTACTGTTTCAGAAGAAACATTGGCAATTCTTATCATAATGTCTCCATTTGTTCTTACTAGAGGCTTTCTAACGACAAATTTTTCTGGTTCACCTCCAATAAAATTATGTGGTAGGTGTTAGTCCAACGTAGCACCCAGGGTTTGTTGAAATAGGCAACTTCTGACATCATACAAATTCACAAAGGTACTATTCCAACCCGCCAAAAAACCGCCCCGAGAAAGGTTTCGGAACCACTCTGTATACGAATTTCGGATTCGTCGCAAAAATTTTACGTTTTACGCAGAATCCTTAGGGTGAAATAATGTACGGTTCCCTCTTGGGTTGGAACAAAGCTTTTATCAAGTTACGACGTCACAATAAAAGAAAAAACATATGAACAACGACAGATTGCTAATGTGGCATCTTTCCCGGGCATCGCGACGCAAGAGTGGAAAATATATATCCTAGAAATCGCTGGGAAAATATATTCGAACAGTAATGAAATAAAAATACGGGGTGTCCCACGCCGTTTTACCCAGGTGATAATTTCGGAACGCGTCATCGTATGTGTAATTTTTTTATCATTTTCTTTAACAAACCCTCAACAAATACTGCATTTTGTAATTTGATTTTCTAACAAATAATGCTATGGTATATCATAGGTTACATTTGAGATTCTAAAGCTGCCATCACTTGACCGAAATTGAAGCAAAAGTGGTGAAATTGGATGACACATGTAGAAGCGGCACAAAAAGTTACCCAGATCGTCAACATTTCATTTACCATTCCGAAGTTATCACCTGGGTAAAACGTCGTGGGACACCCTGTATATCGTCGGGATATAAATAGATATTATCAAATATTATATAGGTAGACCCTGAGACAGGGAATGTTAAGTGGAGTCATTTTTTTTTGCCTGGCATTTTGAGGACTGAATGTGGCTAGTTAACTGATGAGAATATAGGTGGTTTTAATACCTGCTCCCAGTTCGAAATGTCTACAGAATGTTTTGCGGATTTGCTCGATTTCGAACCGTGATTACCGTCTGGCGATTTTTGAGCGTTATTTGCAAAACAAAACCTTTCATTCTCTCGATTGCCAGACAGAAAGTTAATGCGGAAAGTTCTATACTTTTCTCTTGCAAGTTGACACCCATCTCCACTTTTTCAGCCATTGAAAAGCATCTGGCATTTTTTATAAGTGAATTATTTATCAATGTCAATCTTTTATTCAAAAGCCTGACAATTTGAGATCATTAAAAAAAAATGCATCGTGTGAATGAATTATTTTTTTCTCAAAATTTTCGAACTGGGGGCAGTCATTAAAACCACTTATATTCTCATCAGCTAACTAGCCATATTCAGCCCTCAAAATGCCAAACAAAAAAAAATTACTCCACTAAACAGTCCCTATCTCATAGGATCTAATCTAATAGCATCAATGCGCATCACGGCGACTTGCACTTTTCAAAACAAAGCGATATTTCTGTGATATGTAAGATAATTATTATTCTCGCTCACCGTCCGTAGACGGCTTTACCAATTTTGATACGGATTCTGTGCTTCCATTTTCTGAAATAAGGGTACTTTACAATACAATTTTGATGTTTTTTGAGCTCGCCTGTATGCTGTTTGACTTGCAACTATTCACAGTGCACCTTATATGATTATCAGAGATGCACCAACTTTTGGCCTTGTTTGTATTTTTGTTGTGCTATTACTAAAAAAAAGTCCCATATGTTGCACTCTTAAATAACCACACTGTATATATTTTCACAGTCACAAACGTCAAGCTCTAAGCTCTCCTTTGCAATTGTTTCAGCGGATGATGGGATTCTCATAGTCCCGAAACATGTCCTAGTAGTTTTCCAACAAAGAAACAAATTAAAACTAGTGGAGAATACTGCAGTTTTATTTTTGTAACCTACATAGTTTGTAGGAATTTCAAGTAACGAGTAAAGATAAAGGCAAAATAATAAATGGACAATTTCGGCCTAGCACATTTAATTTTTGTTAATTTTCAATTTTCTATTTATAATATATTCATACTACTGTTGGGACACTCGGAATACACTGTATTCTTTTCAAGTAAAAAACACTTTGAAATAACTTAGGATTTTATTTATTTGAATTAATTAAACTGAGTTACAAAAAAAATAGGTGAAAATAAGGAATATTAAATGGACAGTACTTTAGTCTTGGATTTTAGTCTCAAGAGTGATTAGTTATATTGTTGAGTCAAGAGTGAACGCTTCTGAATGCAAAAGGAGCAATTTATATTGTCAACCTGCGTCATTAGGAACAAAGGAAAATGCGTTAAAACTTATCACGCGCTAGCCTCCTAGACTTGATAAGATTTCGTAAAAGATAGCATATGTTTGACCTAGATTATTATCGTTATTAATAGTTGAATGACGCAAATTACAGTAATTAATAGATTTCGAAACAGGATATCGATGGTTGAAAGGCGAAAGGTTATAAGCGACAGTTTTGAAACTTTACAGTAGGGCCACTTAAAGTGTAAAAAAAAATACAAAATTTTTTTTCATTAGTTTATAATCTATTTTTATTAAATTAAAACCGGTATAATGCAACTTTGGGTTTATTACATGTATTAGCAATTCAAAACATGAAAAAGTACAATTCATGACAAAGCTACCGTCGCTTAAGCAATTTGGCGATCAAATTACATTGTGGTAAAAGGTCTTAACCACTAAATCATTCAATCAAATCAGTAAGTTGAAACGTTTTAACCACCCTTACATTGATCACTGGTTATCACTCAAAACGTTTTAACCTCCTATCATTGAACGTAACCATTCGCACGAAACACTTCAACCATTTTGGCATTAATTATTGGTTATCAGCAGAAACGTTTCAAACCCCAGTTTTGATTGTAGGTTCGAAGGTTAAATATTTTAACCGCCAAACTACTAAATAACAGTAATGGTGGATAACTTAAATTTTTTTTTTTTCTGTGAATCTATAAGGTAGGTAGGTAATGTAAATAAATCGAAACTTTATAAAAATAACAACTTTATTCTCCAATGACATCAAGCTTGTATTCAAATTATAAATAATATCACGTCATCAAGCCTTTAAAATAAAAAATAAATTCCTTGGAATAATCTTAAAATCTAAGGAGCGTAATTTCTAGAGTAAAGTAACAATCATCTTCAAATAAAATTTCCATGAAATACAAGTTATCAAAAATAATTTACTCGAATTCGTCTTCTATATCGGTATCGGGAAGAGTGTCTTTCAGGTGAGTTCCCGTAGGAAGATTTACATATTCGTGATGAAAAATTGGTGGTATAACATTATTTTTGCATAGTTTATGAGGATCTTCGTATTTTTGTTTGGAAATTGCTAAAGGTGTTTTGTAGCAACTGGTAAGAACACCTTTTACCCTCGTTTGAACTTCGATATCAAAACTAGGAGCTTTATCATCCATTGAATTTTTTATTTTAATTTTATGTGAGTCTTTTTTTTTGAATGTACAGATACGAATTTTACTGATTTTGCCAGTTAGGTTTCCTTTAAAATACTTCTCACCAAAAACGTCATATTTGTTAAAATCTTTGAAACTCAGGTACTCAACATTAGAAGGCCTTGGATCTTGTCTTGCCGTCGTAAAAACAGTGAACCATTGAGAAGGAGCCCAAATAATGGAATGTTTCGTATTTCGCTCGATTATGGCATGCACAGAATCTACAGGCATGTATGTATGCCCCGTGAGTAGAAAATTAATCTGGATAGTTTCGATAAATTTACAATTTTGTAGAGTGGCATGGATCATAGATAGAATTGTTTTGTTGCGATTCTGTCCAGGGCAGCAGTCGCAATACAAAAGCAAATTTCTAACAGACTCGCGTTTATCAATCATGTTTATATATCGGTTTAAAATAGTGCCAACCTCATTTGCTCCACGTTTTCCGTTGAATTCATCCCAGTAATAGCAAAAAACATCACGAGTACCACTCTCATAAAAGGTAAGGTTAAATACGGAAATCTTTCTCGAATAGTATAGAAGCATACTCTCGCCATGAGGTGTGTTTAAAACCTTTTGTAAGTCAAAACTGACGCATAAGGTGGTGGGATCCGTTTTATGAATATTTTGATGCATTTTAAAACGATTATAGGTATGATTTTTCTCTGTTTCATGATCTTGTTTAGCCTTCTGCATATTCTCATCAGCCTTGTCTGTCCTTTCGAACCGAATACATTGTAAACATTTGTCTTTTTTGGGCACGTGAAACCCAATGTTGAAATTTTTGTTGAAGATATTTCGAAATACCCTTTCTCCCACTACATCAATTCCCTGCTCAATGTGATTCTTTTTGTATACCTGGTACAAATGGGATAGATTTTTAAGCTCTTGTGGAAGATATAAATGGTTTGAATCCTTTCGACTGTAATGCGATGGTACAGCTGGTAGACTTTTTATAAAATTCATTACTTGCAATATAGGTCCTTCTTTCGTTTTGTTTGGTGGTATACTTTTGCCGCGTAAATCTTCTTGAGCAGAACCAAATGAAGCGTTGCTTACAGTATAATAGATAAACTTTTGAGAAACATCCAATGTATTACATAAAAACTGGAGGCAGATGGATCGTTTGCCTTCTCCTTCATTTATAAAGTATTTGAAAGTAAACTGGCGCTTCTCAGACTCTGTAGATCTTTTTCTCTTAACCATTGATTTTTGTGACATGGCAACAATCCAATCTTTACGACGATCCACAGAAAGGTTCCAGAAATGATCAAAAATGAGTTTTCTCCTCTCATCAGATATATTTTCACAGTTATTTCCACATTTTTTACCTGAACAGGGATTTGGCTTTATTTGTTTTGCTGGTACCACAGTTCCATCGGATTTAACATATTCTTGGCCGGATTGTTTAGCCTTTTTCTTTAGTGCTCTTTTATTTGGTTTCTTGGTAATTTTACCTAATTCTCCGACTATATTCTTATCTTCTTCTTCTGCATCATTATTATTTTTTTTTTCTTTGGTAATATTTTTTTTCCCTTTGAAATTTTGATTTACCTCATCCTCGGATGACGAACTTAGCTCTTCTTCCCATACATCAGAATCATTGTCAGTGAAAAGTACTTCGTCATCAGATAAATATTCCAAATAAGCAACACTCTTTTGTTTAACTCTGCGTTTTGGTCTTTTATTACCAGCAGAAGTTGACGGAAGAATCAAATTCTCTTTTCCAGCGCCTTCTTCTAAAATGCCTATTTCAGATACATTTGAATCGTCGTTTAGCGCTAAAGATTCTTTGGGAGACTGACCATCATTAGTGATGTTGTATGGTTCCATCTCATGATATATAGGTGTTTCAGCGGTATCAATTTGGTTTAATCCTTCTATTGCGCTTACTGCTGGCGATATATCATAAGCAGGAAAGTCTTCTTGAGCAATATTTATAGTGATATCGTCTGCATTAGACTGAGTTGCTATAATATTCGAATTCGTCACTTCTGCCTTACGAGGAGAAACTTCAGGAAACATTTCTGTAATGGAAAATTGGATTTCACACTCAGAAGAGGGTTCTTCTTGACAAGAAATCATCATAGAATCATTGGATAAACAACCAGTGTCTATTTCTTCATTTTTTTCCTGAAAACGAAGTTGAAACTAATTAAATCTAACAGGTTACACAATGGTTTAATGAACTTTATGAGTTAATTAATACTTCATACCTCAACACTGTCCATTCCATCTTGTTGTAGAGTTAACAATTCACTTCTATCAGTTGAAACACCTAAATGTTCAGCTGGATTACTCTGGAAGAAAAGTTGAATTTTAAAACGGGTTTTTTACCTCGGCATCTTTAATGAGGGATAATAAATTTTTACGGGCCCTCTTTCTACTTCCTAGTTCTTGCTCTACTGTGGTTCTCCATTAGAACCTAGAATAAATTATAAGGAAGTTTAATATCTATCAACCCTTAGCCCAAATACCATTGTTCACAATTGTGTCTATATTTTGTCGCTTAGTTGAAAAAAAAGCCAGGATCCATTCTTTTTTCATTTGGCTTAAGCGACAAAAAAATCATCGTAGAAACCTGAATAATAGGTCATTCGACGCAGAAAAAAAAATTAAGAAATTTGGCGCTTAAAACTCTATTTCGAATAATGCGTCGCTTATGACCTTTTGCCTTTCAACCATCGATATGGAAAAATACAAGAATGATTAAATATAGACTTAATAATATAAGATGTTAACAATATAAAGGTAGTTATGTAGGGGTATAACACTACACATTCAAATAAAATGTTCGCCAGCAATTTTTTTTTGTATTAATTAAGGTGCGTTTACACATGCATGGATTTAGTGGCGCCAATAAAAACTGGCGCGCCAGTAAATTTTATTAGCAAGTGTAAACATGGACTTGCATACACATTTTATATTTGCATGCATAGTCCAAAAAAGTCTGCATGCTTCTGAAATCACT
Organism: Ceutorhynchus assimilis; assembly: GCA_917834065.1. NCBI lineage: Eukaryota > Metazoa > Arthropoda > Insecta > Coleoptera > Curculionidae > Ceutorhynchus > Ceutorhynchus assimilis. The sequence goes on from OU892279.1 coordinate 21,282,837, forward strand.
GGCGCCAGTGGTGACAAATTCGTACAGAAAATCAAAACTTGCAAGTGTAAACAAGTGCTTGCACGTCGGCATCCGCTTGCCAGTTTTTCGTTTGATTTTCATTTCGGTTCCTGCGAGTTCTCCTAGAAGTTTTGCAGAAGCAGCCAAAGTGGGTCGACGACCAATACATGGTTCAACCCAGAAACGGCCATTTCGTTGGTTGCGTTTCTTTTTCTGTATTTCTTTTATCTTTTTTTTTTACTAAAAGTTTAGCGACTATTTTACAGGCTTCGGAAAGATCACTCGACATAGTGCACACTGAGACAAGCACTTTAAAAGTGAAACTGGCGTGCCACTTATTTCTGTTTTTCACACAAAGTGTAAACCTTTACAGGCGTGCAAATAGAACTGGCGCGACCACTGGCGCCACAAAATCCATGCATGTGTAAACTCACCTTTAGGTATATAATTTAATTTGATGATACGTTGAATTGCATGCATATAAACACAATTAAAACAAACACTGCTTTTTTTTTCAAATTAGGCGTAGTGCGAAATTTGCATAACCTCATTTCTACTTTGAATTTATGGATTTTTCATTTAATGCCTGTTTCGAATCAATTTGCAGATATTACTTGCATTTCCTATTAAAAAATTCGGTAGGTCCCAAAACCTAGCTATGTAAATTATTATGCCTTCTACGACACTGACTACGTTTATTTCAGGCGTTGTATCCGGATACTAAGTGGATTAAGGATTATTAATCCATATTCGTTTATTTCACAACCATTAAATGGATTAAGATTAGTGTTAATCCTTTCTTAAGCCTTGTCGTTCGTGTCTAACTTTATTAAACGCACCAATGATGAAAAATAGTTTTAATTAACAATTAAAAGGTAAACAGTTTTTTTTTTTCTACAACTGTCAAAAAATGATGATGTTTGCACACTGATGACAATTTTTTTCATGACACCGTGCGCGAAATGATTCTCCAGTGTGCGAAATGCCTAGTTCGCACACTCAGGTAACAAATGCCTGACACCTGAGAGGAAACCAAAAATAATTATAATTCACCTGCCTTTGATTGTAAATGCATTTTAAGCTTCGAATGATCGATATTTAAATGGAGTTGTAGAAAAAATATTGTTTGCAACTCGTGCGCGAAATACCTTGGTGACCTCGACTATTTTTTTAACTCGGCTGCGCCTCGTTAAAAAAATCAGTTCTCGATCGCCAAAGTAGCATTTCGCGCACTAGATACAAAAATAACTATTCTGACACCGGTTTTTCATCAAAAAATATTCAAATAAAACTAATCCTCAAAAAAATTACAAATGACAAATATGATTTTCTCTTGAAGTTAGCAACAAACTTCTTAAATTCGAGATTAAGGTATTTATTTCACATAATCCATTTTAAGTCCAATCCTACAAATTTGGAGGATTGGATTAAGAACTCCGATCCGGATTATTTCTCTAATCCTGGGTGTTTATTTCAGGATTATTAGTCCCCATTATCAATCCAATTCACTTAGTATCCGGATGCAACACATGAAATAAACGTAGTCATTATGAATATGTACTATAAATTTAGTTCTAGGTAATAAAATACGCAAACTCATTTAAAATTCAAGACAAAATTAATTATTCCCTTGAAATCGTTGCCAACAACTTCATTAAAGCCCTCGACACTTCGGTCTAAGAACTATTATAAATTTTATGTTATAGTTTTAGAAGTTTCTGCGTTTAATTTAATTCTCTTTTTCGTAGTTCCTGAATCCACACAGTGCCTATTTAGAGTTCCACAATTTTGGACCAGTAATAATTATTGATATTCTCCAGGTCTAGAAGCCTTGCGTCTAAGGGTTTATTCACCTTCTGATAAACTGTATGCAATATGACGGATAAAAACGCAATCTGTAATCCCATTGGTGGGACAGTTATCCGCCGACCAAAAGAATTATAAAACGGTAAATTTATCTTGCAGTTTGCAGATAGTTAAAATACCAGCAAGTTTATCTGAAGATGAATAAACTGGGCCTAAAAAAAGCCTTTCAATGGAGCGTCAGGTGTTCCTAAGGGGGCGGAGGAAGACTAGTATATCGCATGTTTCTTGGGTGCGGGAAACACCATAAAGTAAAATCAAATAAAATATTATTACATCGCCAGACATAATTTACTCGAAACGTTATGCTGAAATAATGGGCAGCCACTCTAGCCGAGGAACAGATAATTGAACTCGAAATTAGTAGTCCGTTTGTGTTTACGATATCAGACACGCACACGAAGAACGGCTAATCTGTGTTAGGTACTCATTAAAATATCAAGATTTATTTTATTTCACTAGGTCATGAGCGCGCTTCGCGCGCTTTTTTTTAAATCAAGTCCGTCAAAATAATTATAAAATGGAAAATATTTATTAGGTGTTGTACAAAAAACAGCATAATTTTTGATTTAAATATCATAATGATTTTAAATCGATCACATTTCTTGAATGTACGGTGTGCGTATGTCTACTTATCTCATTCTGTTTTATGGAACTCGTAGGTATACATTTTTCGAAGTGGTTTAATTAAAACAGAATAATCATAACCATAATCAAGGTGTTATTATAAACCGAGTTATTAACTATTTATGTGCTGTGGTATAATACGAGATATCGAGTCTTAATTTTTTTTTTACATTTTCATGAAGTTCCTTTTTTTTTATTAGGCCAGTTATTGAAGTCTACTCGATCAACATTTTACTGCAAACAATCGAAATTTTTTTTTTTTTTCTACGAGCGTGCATTTTTTATCACTTTCCCGCACGCATCTTAGTTCCGAAAATGTCACTTTCCCGCACTAGTGCGCGATTTTGTTTTTCCCGCACTAGTGCGGGAAAGTGGCGTTCAGAAGAAGTGTCACTTTTGTTAATTATTCAAACATTTTATCTATTTTTTCTGCATACATTTTTGCTAGATATACTAATTTATGCTCTCATAAACTATTTGAAATATTCCTATTTTCTATTTTAATCCATATTAATCTAATTTGTGAATACATATTTCAAAAATTTTATAATTTTTTTTGACATTGTTTGACTTTTTGGTTCCTTTGAGGCGGGGCAGTTTTTTTACCTTAGAAATTTTGTTTATTGTAACACCAAATCGATTTAGTACATAATTTTTTTAATCATTCTTGAAAGTAAACTTAAAAATAAAAAAATAAGTAATTTTGTAATTAATCGATTTCTTTAATAATATATCGCTTTGAATTTACTTAGTTTTTGTTTTTATATTTGAACGCGCTCGTAGAAAAAATAATGTTCCTAACTCATGCGGAAAGTGTCTTTCCCGCACTCGAATGCTTGCCCGAACTCCGCTTCGCGTCGTTCGGGTCAACGGCAGTCGCGTGCGGGATAGTATCACTTTGCGCACTTGTTAGGAAAATAACTATTTTAAAAGATTTTAAATTCAATTGCTCAATTATTCAACTTACATTTTTTGTTTGTACCTACGTGGTAGACATAAATTTTAAATGTGATCAAAGTAGTTGGTGAATTATTACTTTTGCGGTACATCGTAATGCCTTTAAATCGATCTTATTTTTTGAATATGCGGTGTGCATATGTCCAGTGCATCTTATTCTGTTTTATGGAACTCGTAAGAATCCAAATAAGTTTAAAGAGTGCTAAGTCTTCATGTCGTTCTTCGTTATTTTCAATCATTTATCGTGTTCAGGTTTTTGTCTTGTGATCTTCAAATATCTTGTAAATAAGTTGTAAAGATCTTCTGAAATCACCTATCACTGCAAAATTTCAAAATTAAATTATCAAAAAAACAATTCTTTAAAAACATGGTTTTTGACAACACTATTGCTTCTTTGTTTTTCCTGAATAAACTTTCAATGAGCCCCACGAACGAACTCTGAAAAGCGCCACATAAAGTTGTCCGTGACTAAATACATCCTTTCTGGAGATCAATAATTACTATCCTATCAAATGTTTGTCCTTGCGATTTGTTAATCGTCATTCATTGCAAAGGCTAATTTTATTTTAAAATTGTCTTCGTTTGAACGTAAAGGGGTAGACGTTTTCGCAGTAGAGTGTTATTCGATTTATGAACACTATTTCTCCCTGTTTATCTACAGTCAATATCTCACAGCGTAACAGATTATCCCCAAGTTCCAGAACTAAAGGCCTTGTACCATTGCAAAGACCTGCACTGATGCTTAGATTTCTAATAAGCATACAATAGAATTCGTTTTCAATCGTAATTCATGGAGCGGGAATTCGGCGGATTAAGCAAATTTAAATATTTTTGAAAGAATATTCATTTCCCTGGATCATTGTTAATTTGGTTTTTTCATGGGTTATGGGAATAAGGAGTAAAGAAAACCACTTATCTTATGGCGACGTTTCGTATAATATATATACTTTTTCAAGCCCTGAAAGAGCAACAGGACACAATTGTAAAACCAAATAAATTTTTTTATAAGACAAAAAAGAAACTTACTTAGAAATCGGTTAAGCAACTCCAGACCAATGTTAGTGTTGGTGAATTCAGGCATGTAGACATCCTTGGTGTTATTAATTACCCAATTGGTTTTATTATATGGTGATTGGAATTAAAAATCATCAAATCAGCCAATCTAGCAAATCAATTATTATAATAAGTAAATATCAATTGCAATGTGAGGTTATGTTAGAATTTTGTCAGCAGTTAATATAAGGAGGTTTCAAGCGTTCGACCGGTCGACAACCTTCAACAGATAAACAACGAACCACATACATTACCAATTGGTCTTGAACGACGCGAAATCCACAGTACACCAGTCAAAGCCGACGTCCGGTTTTACGCTCGAAAATCCTCATGGTTGATTCTATTCATTAGCATTTAGAAAAGGACGAATTTATCACAATTCTTATTATACTACCCGAATCCACCTAACCTGACTGGAGTTGTACTTATTATTAAAATCACAATAATGAAACCCAATGTTATGGCATGTTAGATCCCTACACAATTAATAGAATATCACAACAAGAAACCGAAATACAATAAAGAAAACATTGAACAATAACTTATAAAATATCACTATTTGCTTGAAAAATATCACCTTTGATGACTAGAAAATATACCTTTCATAAAATGACAATACTAACATGGTTTTTGAGTTAATATAAAAAAAAAATTAGATAAAATATCCTTGATCACAAACTATTTTTGTTTTTATATAAATCAAGCACATAATTATATGTTGTGTTCAGTCCTCTAGTGTCTGTTCTGAGGTTGACCGTATCATTCAGAGTGATATGAATCATCTCACTGATTAGTCGTTTAGAGTAATTAGGTTCTATATCCACAATTTCTGTACTATCGAATGAAAAATGGTGATAGATTTCCTTTCATAAAGGGTTTGTCACAAAAAATAAACAGATGTCTTAAGAGCAATGACATTAAATTAGCATTTTATAACATTAAAACAACAAATATTTTTTTCACACCACTAAAAGATAAAACACCCCTTGATAAAAAGAGTAATGTAATTTACAAGATCCCTTGCCAATGTAATAAGACCTATATTGGCCAGACGAAGCAATATTTACACAGTAGATTGTTACAACATAAAAATGATTGTAGGAGTGATAGACACTATGACGCAGATAGAACAGCATTATCAAAACATCGTTTTGATACGGGTCACCATTTTTCATTCGATAGTACAGAAATTGTGGATATAGAACCTAATTACTCTAAACGACTAATCAGTGAGATGATTCATATCACTCTGAATGATACGGTCAACCTCAGAACAGACACTAGAGGACTGAACACAACATATAATTATGTGCTTGATTTATATAAAAACAAAAATAGTTTGTGATCAAGGATATTTTATCTAATTTTTTTTATATTAACTCAAAAACCATGTTAGTATTGTCATTTTATGAAAGGTATATTTTCTAGTCATCAAAGGTGATATTTTTCAAGCAAATAGTGATATTTTATAAGTTATTGTTCAATGTTTTCTTTGTTGTATTTCGGTTTCTTGTTGTGATATTATATTAATTGTGTAGGGATCTAACATGCCATAACATTGGGTTTTATTATTGTGATTTTAATAATAAGTACAACTCCAGTCAGGTTAGGTGGATTCGGGTAGTATAATAAGAATTGTGATAAATTCAACCTTTTCTAAATGCTAATGAATAGAATCAACCATGAGGATTTTCGAGCGTAAAACCGGACGTCGGCTTTGACTGGTGTACTGTGGATTTCGCGTCGTTCAAGACCAATTGGTAATGTATGTGGTTCGTTGTTTATCTGTTGAAGGTTGTCGACCGGTCGAACGCTTGAAACCTCCTTATATTAACTGCTGACAAAATTCTAACATAACCTCACATTGCAATTGATATTTACTTATTATAATAATTGATTTGCTAGATTGGCTGATTTGATGATTTTTAATTCCAATCACCATATAATAAAACCAATTGGGTAATTAATAACACCAAGGATGTCTACATGCCTGAATTCACCAACACTAACATTGGTCTGGAGTTGCTTAACCGATTTCTAAGTAAGTTTCTTTTTTGTCTTATAAAAAAATTTATTTGGTTTTACAATTGTGTCCTGTTGCTCTTTCAGGGCTTGAAAAAGTATATATATTATACGAAACGTCGCCATAAGATAAGTGGTTTTCTTTACTCCTTATTCCCATAACCCATGAAAAAACCAAATTTAAATATTTTGGAAGAATAGCATCATTTAGATCACTATTATCACAGTTCTCGACACTATCTATACTGGTGTAGAGTTTTTCGGTCTTGACGTCCAACAGTTCGACAACTTATTCGTTTATTTCTTCTACATCAACATTTCTTGCAGAAAGTATTGCAGATTTGGTCAAGTCCCTGAATCTTCCTTCTTTTAGTATTGTTCGTCGACTTTTCGTATGAGGATCGAGGGGGTGAAATATATGGCAAAAACCAGGGGTGACGTTAGGTGACCATTGGCGTTCAAATGTAGGGTGCCACCAGCTCACATTCCTTTCGAGTATTAGATTAAAATCAACGGACTTTACTTCTCCATAGATGTTTTCAACAATATCCGAATTATCAATACATTTCTCCGACAATTTTAGATTGTCGGGGATAATACCACGAGAGCTTCAAAATTACCAATAATTTTTCACGATTGCGTGTTTTCTATAATTTGTAACATTTTAATTTTGCTCTTCCCATTAAATGAGTAATTCAGCGTTTTAACTGGTAACACACAAATATTATTTTAGAGCTGACTTAATTGATTGGATATTAATTACCTTACTCTGCATCTTTTTAGATAATTTCAGGCACAGCCAGACAAGATTTTTGCTCCTTATCATTTGTCTAATGATTTAGTTGACCACTGCAGATGAATATTTATTGAACAATGCCTGGTTATCTTATTCTTGTTGTCCTTAAAAGGAATATACATAAATTATCAATTTCATTAGTCGATAGCCAACTTTGTTTTGATTTTCAAATAAAAAGGGGTTATGTCCAGTTAATTGTCATTCAATTTTATTTTCGCGCCAGATTATTTCGAAGGATTAATTCCTTTAGCTTTCACTCCCTCTCTGTCTCTCTCTTACTGGAGGATTTCATTTCTTTTATTTACCTGTTATCGAGTACCTATATCGATCAATTTGCTGGTACTTTGGTTTTGATCGCGTAGGGTTGGGTTTTTCAATACATGTCGATATAATTGGTGTCGTGTCAGAGAAGGTATGAACAATATTATTTAATAAGTGAAGTTATTTATAGATTTTAATGAGAATAGTGTTTTCCTGATTAGTGTGGATTGATTCGGTCCCATTTGTTGAGTCTCTTTGGAGGTTTCGCTGACGACTATCGATATCTTTGTCGTTATCTTTCAATCCTTCCTAAAGTGTGGAATGTGGAATTCGATAGAAAAAAATGTAACATAAAAAAAAGTTAGTGCCTAGAAATTTCTGGTTTAGGGTCCCAAAAATCGTACAACGGTCTTTTTCCATTTCGTCCAGCGACAAGAACACTTTGGCTTTGGCCTGAAGAATAGTTTTTTTATCCGGTTGACCATAAAGAAAATTAAGTGATTTTCTCTATTTAATTAGGATCCGGTCATCCAGATAATTTCAATTTTGGTTTTGCCAGTCTAGTTTTGGTTTTTGTTACCTTTTGGCAGCCAAATCACCTTTCTAAGGGATTTATCTATTTCTTCTAGTCGGTAAGTCCACCATTTTGTGAATTTGTTTTATTGTAAATTAATTAGTTCTATTCTCACAATAGAATATCACATCACGTCGCTTGGATTGAATTGTTTGAGCCTAGACTCTTAGAGCCTTGATTTTATTGTTGCTCGTTATTGTGAACTTCCAAATTGGATCAGCCAGCGTAGGTGAAATTAGAGTTCCATGACCTTCCGTTCACCTTCAACCTTTGAGCTGTGACCCTCAAAAATCCACGAGGTAATTATAATGGCAATTTTCCATTTTAATGTTTTATTGGGGGACCATTCTATGCCGCATTGATTGGTAGACTTATAGTTTTTTTTATTTAAATATATTTTTTTTTTTGCAATGCAACTTATTTGATGAATTGAACTCATTATATTTAGTAAATGGGTTAAAACTTGGGAATTGAAATGTACAATTTCATATCCCAAGTGGCATAATTTCAATGGGGATTTAAGGGTAATTTATTTACTCATTGGTGCTTTCTTTAGGGTCTTATGGTACGGTTTTATGCTACCGTTTTCGATAACGCAACTCAGTGGATGTTTTGATGGTATGCAGTACCCACCACTGTATCTGAATAGCAAAGACTCGGCGAACTAGTTTTCATTGATGAGATAGATCATCTGGTACGAATGTGAAATCCCAGACCCATTGTAAATTGTCGGCATAAAGCTAAGTAGTTTAGTGTTTTTTTTTTTATTAATTATTTAAAAATATCGTATATGGCTTAGGTAACTTTAGTTTTTCACATTTAAGTAAACATTTGACCCCATTTATTTGCGGAGTGATCACTGACGCTGGGTGTGTGTTAATTCGCACTTATTGGTTATTTTAGTTTTAAGTATAGCTCTCTGCTTACATAGGTATTCATACATATCAATACCGACAGACAGTTTTCTTAAATCTGACTATGAGGAAGCCTTTAGGTTCTTTATTCCTGCTAGTCGTCATACTAGCCTCTGAATACTTGTCATAATCATTATTTAATCACCATAACTTGTACTAAATCAATACTTAATATTCAATAAATACTGATTTTGTTGTATTGCCAATTACCTTTTGCTTATCCAATTATTTTCTTACATTTCAGGCATAATAATTTGGTTTGTACTTTAGTTCAACCTGCAGTCATCGCAGGACTTTTCCGATTTAGTCTCAAAAATTGGTGGCGCACGAATCCACGAACCGGGCACGTGGACACTTTAACAAACTCTGTTGAACTAAGGTTGCAATCCAAATAAGGTTACATTTTGGTAATTGATTTTTCTTACGTAAAATAAAAGTGTTACAACTGGCGCCCAACGTGTTCTTTAAAAAAGAAATAGGGGTTTCTTTATTTAGTCAAAGCTCAGTTAAAGTATGGTACAGTTGGTACCAAACTTTGTTTTTTTTGTAGATTTTTTTTTTTTTGAAAAGAGAGAACTGTCTGATTGAAATTTGATAATTGGTATTAATTTTGTAACCGTCAATTAAAATTGGTATTCGCCTAACGCCTTAGTATAGCGTAACTTGTTGCATCACACCGTTCACCATTTCAATAAAATTCAATTTTGGGGTTCATTAATTATTAATTAATTACATTTATTAAGGTATTTTTTTAAATTATTATTATTGCAATTGAATACTTCGTGATACAATTTTTTTTTTGCTGCGGTTCCTTGCGTGTCAAGTATAGGTACATATATATACATATTTTTTTTTTATTTTTATTTTTTTTTGATTGATTGATCAAATTGTTTGGAAGAGTACAATTATTGTTGGTAAGTGGGTGATAATATCTGACCGTCATCTTTTGTGTGTTTATTTTATACCTACAATTTACCCTGATTTTTTTTTAATACTGTTTTTCTTCTGTCATCTTGATCATGGATTATAAAATGCAAATCAAATACCTTAAGAAGGAAATGCTTGCCTACGAACTGTTTACGCGCGGGGTTACCGTTGATGATTCTAGAACTGTTGAACAGCTGCGTAGTGCTTTGCGTCCACTATTGAAACTTGAAAAGGGGGGAAAGCCATTGACTGTGTCTGTTTATACTTGCGATGTGGATCAGGAGTTTGCTTATATTTCTGCAACTCTCCAGGATATTTCTACTGCAATTAAGTCTATGGCTCCAGAAAATGCAGTTGCCAAGTTCGAGCGTAATCAAACTAGATTAGTACATCTCCTCAATAGGACTGATCATATTCCCCTAAAGGATTTGTCGGAGCAACAACTGCAGCAGAGAGGTTCTTTTCTTGCTGAAATTTTGGGTTTGTTGGATCGTCTTGAGATCGTTTCTGTTACTGATCCTAATGTTAGTGCTTTGTTGGCCGAAGGTGCAAATGTTGGCCACACTTCCTCTTCAACACCGGTTAAGGCAACTCCAGTCAGTATTTTCAATCAAACTTCCAATGTGGTACCGAAGTCACAACCTGTTCAGAAGTGGAATCTTAAATTTAGTGGTGACTTGAAGGTCAAGTCAGTCCATTCTTTTCTTGAGGAGGTGGAAGAATTGAGAATTGCCAGACATACAACGGAGGAAGAACTTTTCGACTCTGCTAGGGACTTGTTTGTAGGAAAGGCTTTGAATTGGTTCAGAGCAAATCACTCTAGATTTTCCAACTGGAAGGAATTGTCTGATTTGTTAATATTGCACTTCCAACCACCAGATTATAAAGCAAGATTATTCAGGGAGATCCTGGACAGAACGCAAGATCCTTCCGAGGGTATTGTTGATTACTTGACCACCATGAATGTTTTGTTTCGTAGGTATCTCAATGTTCCTGAGGAGGCTCAGTTGGAGATTATTATGAGGAACCTGGCTCCCTTTTATACAACCCAGCTTCCAGTTGTTAATACTTTGGAGGAATTGGAGGTTGAATGTTTGAAACTAGAGGCTAAGAAGTACCGTGCCGAACATTATGTTCCGCCACCTCGTAGACGAGTAAATTTGGTTGAGCCGGATTTTGCTTTTGTTGAGACCTCCGATACGGTTCCTGATGTTTCCGCATTAAGGTTGAACGAGGGGTCCGGTGCAGAAAATTCCAATCGTTCGCGTTCCTCTGCACTGTGTTGGAATTGTCAAAAGCCTGGACATCTGAATAGGGAGTGTAAACAACCCAAAAGGCTACATTGTTACAGGTGTGGTCATTCTGGCTCGACAAGTCGTAATTGTCCAAATTGCTCGGTTTCGGGAAACGGATCCCGGGGGAATCGAAGTTAGGTCATTTGATATCCCCCACCAGTTCAGATTCATTGGCCTCTTCTAACAAAATTGTACTGGATTTTATACTTTCTCATGCGCAGGGTGACCAAAGACCATTTTTAGAGTTGTCTATTCTTGGGCTCCCCATATTAGGTTTATTGGACAGCGGTGCATCTCGCACGATAGTTGGATTACCGGGTTATGAGATTTTAAAGGGTTTGGGTCTTAAACTAATACGACAAACAGTTTGTTGCACTGTGGCAAATGGCCAATCCTCTACTAGTTTGGGTTATGTACAAACTCCGTTCACTTTGAAACATAAAACGAAGATTGTTAATGTTTTAGTGTTACCTGACTTGGCTCACAAATTGATCTTGGGTATAGATTTCTGGACCGCCATGGGCATTGTGCCTGATTTAAGGCAGGATGTCTGGCATTTTGCTAAGACTGATGAGTTACCTTTCATTTCCAGTATTCAGGATGCTTCTACACTTACTGATAGTCAAGAAAAACAGCTCAATATGTTAGTAAGGGAGAAGTTATCCCTGATGGGAACGGGTTTAGGTTGCTGTAAAGCTGCTGAACATATCATAGAATTGGAACCCGGTACGAAGCCCATTAAACAGCGGTATTATCCTGTTTGTCCTTTCAAACAGAAAATTATTGATGATTCCTTGGATGAAATGTTGAGTTTGGGTGTTATTGAACCGTCGAAAAGCCCTTGGTCTACTCCAATTTGCTTGGCTCGCAAGAAGGATAATTCCTATAGAGTGTGTTTGGACTTTCGAATGTTAAATAAAGTTACTAAAAAGGATAGTTATCCTATTCCCTATATATCGTCCATTCTTGACAATCTACGCAATGCTCGTTACCTGAGTAGCATTGACATAAAATCTGCCTTTTGGCAAGTGCCTCTGAGTGAAAATTCTCGTGAATTTACTGCCTTCACTGTACCTGGGAGGGGACTTTTCCAATTTTGCCGAATGCCTTTTGGCTTGACCAACGCGCCAGCTACTTGGCAACGTATCGTGGATAATGCTTTGGGGGCAGATCTTCAGCCCAAAGTGATGGTCTACTTGGATGATGTGATTCTTATCAGTGAAACTTTCGAGGAACATCTTCGTTTGCTAGGAGTTGTGTTGGATAGACTGCGTGAGGCAGGATTGGTTCTTTCTTTGGACAAGTGCAAATTTTGCATGTCGCAATTATTATATCTTGGTTATGTTGTGGATCGTGATGGCTTGAGGCCAGATCCGGAAAAGCTGCAGGCGATTTTAAATATCCCTACCCCCAAAAATGTCAATGAGATTCGTAGATTCATCGGTACAGCTTCTTGGTATCGTCGTTTTGTTCCAAATTTTGCTTCCATATTGGCCCCTTTAACTCAATTAATGAAAAAAAATGCCCGATGGTCTTGGAATTCCGCTTGCGAAAACTCATTCAGGCTCATTAAGGAGCATTTGGTTACCGCTCCCGTCTTGACTTGTCCAGATTTCGATCGAACTTTCACTCTGCAAACTGACGCTTCCAATTATGGAATCGGAGCAGTTTTAACCCAACAGTTTGAGGAGGGGGAAAAGGTGATTTCTTATCTTTCACGTTCTTTGACCAAACAAGAACAAAAGTACACCGTGACAGAAAAGGAATGTTTAGCTGTCATTTGGAGTGTGGAAAAGCTGAGGCATTACCTTGAACATTCTCATTTCAAGGTCATTACTGATCACCATTCACTTCTTTGGTTGCATCGATTGAAAGATCCTCAAGGACGTTTAGCCCGTTGGGCTTTGAGACTTCAACCATATGATTTCGAGCTTATTCATCGGAAGGGCAAAGACCATGTCGTACCTGATTTCCTGTCACGTTCAGTTCCTGTAGTGGAAGTCATTGATTCTGTGGATTATTCTGATTCCTTTTCCCACACTGTGGATAAATGGTATTTACAGATGTTTCGCAACTTAGAAAATAGCCCTAGAAAATATTCTTCTTGGAGGACGGAGGGTAACATTCTTTATAAATATGTCAAAAGCGTGAATGCCCGTGAGGCGGAAAATTGGAAAATTGTTGTCCCTAAGGATAGGCGTTCCGAAATTCTTCGACGTTGCCATGATTTGCCCACTTCTGGTCATACTGGAGTTTTCAAAACCTTTTGGAGAGTTCATGGACGGTTTTACTGGCCCAAAATGAAGGCTGATGTAGCTCGGTATGTACGATCATGTCAAGTTTGCGCCCAGCACAAGGTCGAGCAAAAACCTCCATCTGGTCATATGGGTACTCGTCCTGATGTTTCGGAACCTTTTCAGTGTGTGAGTTTGGATTTTATTGGGCCGCTGCCACGATCATCGCGAGGTCACACTCATGCTTTGGTAATTTCTGACTATTTCAGTAAGTTTGTTCTAATTTTTCCGTGTAGAGCCGCAAATGCCAAGGTTTTGACGAAGAATGTTGAAGAGGGTTTGTTTCTGACCTATGGGACACCACAATATCTTATGTGTGATAATGGAACTCCAATGAAGTCGAAGGAATTTCAGTCCCTTTGTAATAAATATCAAACCAGAATATTCTATACAGCCCATTATAATCCTAAAGCCGATCCAGTAGAACGTGTGAATCGCGTTGTTAAGACCATGATCAGAACCTTTATAAATCAGAATGACCATCGCACTTGGGATGAGAATTTATCTTCGATAGCTTGTGCCATCCGAACCTCGAAGCACGAAACAGCAGGTTATACGCCCTATTTTGTAAATTTTGGTAAAGAACACCACCTTTTTGGCAAAGACTACGAAACTATCTTGGCCAAGGATGGCGTCACAGTTGAGAATTACGTCAACAAGAAAGTTGGGAAGCTTCGCCAAATTTATATTGAGATTCAAAAGAAGATATTGGCTTCTCGTACAAGAAATGAACGTCATTATAATTTGAGGAGACGACCAGCCCATTCATTTGTAGTTGGTCAGGAAGTTTGGCGTAAAAACAAGTCGTTATCGGATGCGGCTAAACATTATAGTGCTAAATTGGCCCCAGAATATCTTGGCCCATTTAAGATCAAACGTAAAACTGGTTATTTGACTTATGAATTAGAGGATTTTTCAGGACGTGGTGTTGGTGTTTGGCACGTTGAAAATCTGAAACCGGTAATTCCGTAATTGTTGTCGTGATGTCAAGGCTATATTATCTTTCTTTATCTTTGTTCAGTAATTTTTTTTTTGTTTAACGCCCTGCAGGGTGGGCGATTGTTTTGATCATGGGCGGTTGTCTTGGCGCGAAACAAGATAACTGTTCACAATCAAGGTACAATTAGGTAGAATAATCCTGTACCGAGAACATGGTTGTGGTAAGAGTCCACTAAGTGCTGTGGTGAGGTAATCCTTCCGATACCTTACTTCTATTGCATAACCTCAATATCTCACAGTCACTGGTATTGATGGTTAAATTTTTTTTGTTTTTTTAATTTTTTTTTTATCTATTGGTGCTTTAGCCAATTGACTGGGTACATTCAGCTTGCTCGTGGCTGGGTGTTTGTGCGTAGTTTTGTTGGTCGAAGAATTCAATTTCTCTGTATCTCACCTTCATATAATTTTTTCTTTTTTGCCTTGACTGACTTAAATTGCGTATTGGAGAGTGTATGGTCGGATATGTACCTATATTTATATTTGCTGTTCCTTTTTGCCCTGTATCAGCCTGGTGGAGCTATATCCAACCGATCCTTTGTGTCCCAATCCTTTGTTTTTGACTGTTTTGGTTCCATGCGGTGGGTTTGTCTGTCGAGGAAATTCATTATAGAACCAGTGCACGAGGTTTCCCACACTTTACTGGGATTACGCAACTCTGGGCAATTTCGCTGTTCCATCAAGATTTTGAGCAAGGTAGGGATCAGCTGCATAGTTCAATGTCGGTAGGGGTATTTGCTCTCGAAGTAGTTGTTCCAGATGATTTCTATTCTTTCATATCTTGCGAAATCTTTCTGTGTGGTGTCTTCGTCGGTCATTTCCGTCGCGGGGAACTATAGCAATCCGAAATATCCTTTCGTACACCTTGTTTATATATGCCTTTAACTTTTATACCTTCAGTTTTTTTTTTGTTACCCTTGATAATGTTAATTTTATTGATTAGCTTTTATCTTTTTGTTCATGCCTTCTGTCGACTTTACAATCTTATCGTCGAGAATCTTTCAAGAAAGATTTTCTCCTGTGAAAGAGAGGGGAGAGTTGTAACATTTTAATTTTGCTCTTCCCATTAAATGAGTAATTCAGCGTTTTAACTGGTAACACACAAATATTATTTTAGAGCTGACTTAATTGATTGGATATTAATTACCTTACTCTGCATCTTTTTAGATAATTTCAGGCACAGCCAGACAAGATTTTTGCTCCTTATCATTTGTCTAATGATTTAGTTGACCATTGCAGATGAATATTTATTGAACAATGCCTGGTTATCTTATTCTTGTTGTCCTTAAAAGGAATATACATAAATTATCAATTTCATTAGTCGATAGCCAACTTTGTTTTGATTTTCAAATAAAAAGGGGTTATGTCCAGTTAATTGTCATTCAATTTTATTTTCGCGCCAGATTATTTCGAAGGATTAATTCCTTTAGCTTTCACTCCCTCTCTGTCTCTCTCTTACTGGAGGATTTCATTTCTTTTATTTACCTGTTATCGAGTACCTATATCGATCAATTTGCTGGTACTTTGGTTTTGATCGCGTAGGGTTGGGTTTTTCAATACATGTCGATATAATTGGTGTCGTGTCAGAGAAGGTATGGACAATATTATTTAATAAGTGAAGTTATTTATAGATTTTAATGAGAATAGTGTTTTCCTGATTAGTGTGGATTGATTCGGTCCCATTTGTTGAGTCTCTTTGGAGGTTTCGCTGACGACTATCGATATCTTTGTCGTTATCTTTCAATCCTTCCTAAAGTGTGGAATGTGGAATTCGATAGAAAAAAATGTAACATAAAAAAAAGTTAGTGCCTAGAACTTTCTGGTTTAGGGTCCCAAAAATCGTACAACGGTCTTTTTCCATTTCGTCCAGCGACAAGAACACTTTGGCTTTGGCCTGAAGAATAGTTTTTTTATCCGGTTGACCATAAAGAAAATTAAGTGATTTTCTCTATTTAATTAGGATCCGGTCATCCAGATAATTTCAATTTTGGTTTTGCCAGTCTAGTTTTGGTTTTTGTTACCTTTTGGCAGCCAAATCACCTTTCTAAGGGATTTATCTATTTCTTCTAGTCGGTAAGTCCACCATTTTGTGAATTTGTTTTATTGTAAATTAATTAGTTCTATTCTCACAATAGAATATCACATCACGTCGCTTGGATTGAATTGTTTGAGCCTAGACTCTTAGAGCCTTGATTTTATTGTTGCTCGTTATTGTGAACTTCCAAATTGGATCAGCCAGCGTAGGTGAAATTAGAGTTCCATGACCTTCCGTTCACCTTCAACCTTTGAGCTGTGACCCTCAAAAATCCACGAGGTAATTATAATGGCAATTTTCCATTTTAATGTTTTATTGGGGGACCATTCTATGCCGCATTGATTGGTAGACTTATAGTTTTTTTATTTAAATATATTTTTTTTTTTTGCAATGCAACTTATTTGATGAATTGAACTCATTATATTTAGTAAATGGGTTAAAACTTGGGAATTGAAATGTACAATTTCATATCCCAAGTGGCATAATTTCAATGGGGATTTAAGGGTAATTTATTTACTCATTGGTGCTTTCTTTAGGGTCTTATGGTACGGTTTTATGCTACCGTTTTCGATAACGCAACTCAGTGGATGTTTTGATGGTATGCAGTACCCACCACTGTATCTGAATAGCAAAGACTCGGCGAACTAGTTTTCATTGATGAGATAGATCATCTGGTACGAATGTGAAATCCCAGACCCATTGTAAATTGTCGGCATAAAGCTAAGTAGTTTAGTGTTTTTTTTTTTATTAATTATTTAAAAATATCGTATATGGCTTAGGTAACTTTAGTTTTTCACATTTAAGTAAACATTTGACCCCATTTATTTGCGGAGTGATCACTGACGCTGGGTGTGTGTTAATTCGCACTTATTGGTTATTTTAGTTTTAAGTATAGCTCTCTGCTTACATAGGTATTCATACATATCAATACCGACAGACAGTTTTCTTAAATCTGACTATGAGGAAGCCTTTAGGTTCTTTATTCCTGCTAGTCGTCATACTAGCCTCTGAATACTTGTCATAATCATTATTTAATCACCATAACTTGTACTAAATCAATACTTAATATTCAATAAATACTGATTTTGTTGTATTGCCAATTACCTTTTGCTTATCCAATTATTTTCTTACATTTCAGGCATAATAATTTGGTTTGTACTTTAGTTCAACCTGCAGTCATCGCAGGACTTTTCCGATTTAGTCTCAAAAATTGGTGGCGCACGAATCCACGAACCGGGCACGTGGACACTTTAACAAACTCTGTTGAACTAAGGTTGCAATCCAAATAAGGTTACATTTTGGTAATTGATTTTTCTTACGTAAAATAAAAGTGTTACATTGCTCAATTATTCAACTTACATTTTTTGTTTGTACCTACGTGGTAGACATAAATTTTAAATGTGATCAAAGTAGTTGGTAAATTATTACTTTTGCGGTACATCGTAATGCCTTTAAATCGATCTTATTTTTTGAATATGCGGTGTGCATATGTCCAGTGCATCTTATTCTGTTTTATGGAACTCGTAAGAATCCAAATAAGTTTAAAGAGTGCTAAGTCTTCATGTCGTTCTTCGTTATTTTCAATCATTTATCGTGTTCAGGTTTTTGTCTTGTGATCTTCAAATATCTTGTAAATAAGTTGTAAAGATCTTCTGAAATCACCTATCACTGCAAAATTTCAAAATTAAATTATCAAAAAAACAATTCTTTAAAAACGTGGTTTTTGACAACACTATTGCTTCTTTGTTTCCCTGAATAAACTTTCAATGAGCCCCACGAACGAACTCTGAAAAGCGCCACATAAAGTTGTCCGTGACTAAATACATCCTTTCTGGAGATCAATAATTACTATCCTATCAAATGTTTGTCCTTGCGATTTGTTAATCGTCATTCATTGCAAAGGCTAATTTTATTTTAAAATTGTCTTCGTTTGAACGTAAAGGGGTAGACGTTTTCGCAGTAGAGTGTTATTCGATTTATGAACACTATTTCTCCCTGTTTATCTACAGTCAATATCTCACAGCGTAACAGATTATCCCCAAGTTCCAGAACTAAAGGCCTTGTACCATTGCAAAGACCTGCACTGATGCTTAGATTTCTAATAAGCATACAATAGAATTCGTTTTCAATCGTAATTCATAGAGCGGGAATTCGGCGGATTAAGCAAATTTAAATATTTTGGAAGAATAGCATCATTTAGATCACTATTATCACAGTTCTCGACACTATCTATACTGGTGTAGAGTTTTTCGGTCTTGACGTCCAACAGTTCGACAACTTATTCATTTATTTCTTCTACATCAACATTTCTTGCAGAAAGTATTGCAGATTTGGTCAAGTCCCTGAATCTTCCTTCTTTTAGTATTGTTCGTCGACTTTTCGTATGAGGAGCGAGGGGGTGAAATATATGGCAAAAACCAGGGGTGACGTTAGGTGACCATTGGCGTTCAAATGTAGGGTGCCACCAGCTCACATTCCTTTCGAGTATTAGATTAAAATCAACGGACTTTACTTCTCCATAGATGTTTTCAACAATATCCGAATTATCAATACATTTCTCCGACAATTTTAGATTGTCGGGGATAATACCACGAGAGCTTCAAAATTACCAATAATTTTTCACGATTGCGTGTTTTCTATAATTTCACGAGTCCATAGGACGAGTGAAATTTTCAGAGAAAACACGCATGAGTGAAAAATTATCTGGTTCATTTTAAAGCTCAAGTGGTATTTAGAGGATTATTTCACGTATGAGAATGCAAAAAATATGGAAATAAATATGTATTAAAGGATTTGAACATCTTAACAATCAATACAAATAAATGGTTGCTATCAGGAACCGTTTGTTTGTATCAAAAATTAGCATGACAACCATATATACAATAACATGGGAGAATTATCGCTGTAATTCTCTCTAGTTAAACAAATGGAAGAGAGAATTTTCGCTGTAATTCTGAAAATCGTCACTTGTTTTATGGGATTTCTAACACATGAGTGGAATAATCGTTAGAATCATTTAGTGTTCGTTATCGCATAAAAATGGCTCAATTTTATCCAGATTTTTCCAGACTTAGCTAGACTTTATTCAGACTTGTCTAAATTTCCTCAGACCTTATCAAGCCTTTTCCAGACGTTTCCAGAAATTTCCAGACTTTTCCAGACTTTATCCAGACTTTTCCAGACTTGGCTAGATTTTTCCAGACTTTATCCAGACTTGTCTAGATTTCTCCAGACCTAATAGAGCCTTTTCCAGACGTTTCCAGAAATTTTCTGGCTCTTTTCAAGACTTTATCCAAACTTATCCAGACTTTTCCAGACTTAGCTAGACTTTATCCAGACTTATCCAGACTTGTCTGAATTTCTCCAGACCTTATTAAGCCTTTTCAAACGTTTCCAGAAATTTCCAGGCTTTTCCAGACTTTATCCAGACTTTTCCAGACTTAGGTAGATTTTTCCAGACTTTATCCAGACTTGTCTAGATTTCTCCAGACCTAATAGAGCCTTTTCCAGACATTTTCTGGGTTTTCCAGACTTTATCCAAACTTATCCAAACTTTTCCAGACTTTATCCAGCCTTATCCAGACTTTATCCAGACTTGTCTAGATTGCTCCAGACTTTATCCAGCCCTTTCCTGACCTCTCCGGACTTCTTCCAAACACTTAAGCAGGACGCGCACTGAATCGACTCGGACCGGTCGACTCGGCGAAGAGCATTCGGTAGTTTTTGATACACATGCAATTAAATGAGACTCGAGTCGACCACGTCGAGTCGACGAGTCCGATGCCGTGCGCGGAGTCTCATTTAATTGCATGAGTATCAAAAACTACCGAATGCTCTTCGCCGAGTCGACCGGTCTGAGTCGATTCAGTGCGCGTCCTGCTTAACCCGACTTCAATTATGTATAAGTAATTGCCTATCTATGAGTCAGCACTTAATGTATGCAAAAGTGGTGACAACCTTGAACTAACATAAACATATCGATTTTATATTCCACAGCCTCCTACATTTAACAAGCCATGAAGTTAAAAAGGCAACACCGCAATCTTACCGCCAAGTGGTGCTGGTGGTGTTTGTTTTTATAAATATATATTTTTTATTTTATTAATATAAATTACAAAAAATGCATAATTTATTGTACTAAAGGCCAAAAACAGTAATTCAATGAATAATATAACTATTTGTGTAAATAAGAACAGTAAATAATTGATTTAAATGAATATATTTCTAGAGTCTAAAGTGTTATAGGCCTATGTTTCAGTATGTCTTTTGAAAATCTAACTTTTTCTTTCTTCGGGATTTTTTTCGGAAGGCAGGTCCATTCAAATACTTGAGCTGATTTTCGAAAATAAGAGGTACCTACTTTTAAGAGTTGGAGATTTTAGTTTGAACTCTCGAACTACGCCTTTATCCTTGTTTGTTTCAAATCTAATTATTTCGGTTTCTTCAAAATCTTTACAACACACCACAGAATTTTTCGTTATTGTATTATCTCGGGTAGGTATAATTATCTTGGTGTATTGCTTTCATCCACATTTTTTGCAATTCAGAATTTTTTTGGAAATGAAAATGTTTGCATTTCTTCAGTTTTTAAGGAACTCCTAATAGTTCGATTTGCACCCAGGAACACAGTAGTTTCATGGCATCTGGAACAAGTTTAAGTATCTTAGGTAATATATCGAGACCTATGCTCTTGCAGACAAATATTACTATTGTTTTACCTTACCTTACCTTCATTTTTGCTCCTGTACCCATTTGCTAAAAATTTGCAATCAAAGCACAAAGGAACAGGTATCAACTTAATATGGGCAATATATTGGTGTGTTTCTATCCACTATTTCGTCAATAATGCCCACAAAAATACTAAACTGCAACAATACACAATTAAAGCAAATTGCTTTCATTGTGTATTGCTTTAAGCAATACACAGAAACACATAACCCAATAACAAAATAGCACCATACGCGACGTTGCCGTCATTTCCAAATTCATGGCTTGTTAAGTATAGGAGGTTGTGTATATTCAGATTGCCTTATTTGCATAATTGAAGCGGTGACAACCTTGAACTAACATCTCGATTTTATAGTCAGATTACAATTCGACAAAATATGCCATCATGCATGATGATACTACTTAATTTTTATATTTTGTTTTTTGAATCATTCGTTTATATGTATTTATTGCATATGGAGCAAGACTCGTCAGACATAATTCAAACAAAATAGATTATAGACTTTTATATTTTTGAAGTTGTAATGTAGGTACTGTGTGCTGATTTTTGGTTGGGTTTGTTTGGATGACCAGAAGACTGATGAACATCCTATCTTCCTACATTTATATTCACAATATTCCAGGTAACTATCAATATCTTTAATTCATTCTCAAAAATGAAATATAATACCCCGAGTGCAAATTTTAGGGGAATGTTTAGTAATGACCAGTTTTTGAGGTTAGTGAATTGGTAACTATTAATATTTGTAACTGAAAAAGCTACTAAATTAGATTGAAATTGGACCACGCCTTCCAACTACCTAATAATAATTTTTCAATTCAGAATTTAACATTAACAGTACCAACATAATGTCATTTTGACGTTAATATTTGATTTTAATGGCTGGTTTATACAACATTTGCATAGTCGTAATCATAATCATAGTCTTAGTCTTAGTCTTAATCATAATCACAAGGCGTTTATACAATGTCATAAACATAAAATAAAATCAACTCTAACCCGACTTTTTGTAGGGAGAATTTGTTTACTTTTTGCGAATCGAACTCGTCTATTTACTTTTAATACTTTTTCAAAGTTTCAAAAAGTGTGGAAATTAAAATTCTGCGAAAGAAAACCATACAAGTGATAGGTCTGTCCTATTTATTTTTGAGTTTTGCTAATAAACAACTTCAACAAACGCAAACCATAAACAAAGAAGGTGGAAAGTGAGTCCCATCAATAAAAAAAGGCAGAAGGAAGGGCATTTTGCCACATTATTCAAAGACATGTAGAAGCTTGATGGAGACCCTTTTTTTTAAATACTCTAGAATGACTCAAGATCAATTTAAATACAAACAGAACTAAAATAGCAGATTTTAATTGTTTTTCTCTGTAACAGCTGATAATGGCGCTTGCGCAGTCTGGATCTCGTCTTAGTCACAATCATAAAAGTTAAAAGTTGCCAACTTTGAGTTATGCTTATGCTTATGATTAGGATTTGTGTATAAACGGTTCCATAAGAAAATATTATTTTAACTCTTATGACTAAGACTATGATTATGATTACGACTATGCAAATGTTGTATAAACCAGCCATAAAACAGTCTGAGGCTTGGTTAAACTACTTCTATTAACGACTAAAGTATTCTGTCGAAATCATCGAAACTTGATGGGATGGTAGATATATATATTATAGAATAATGGCAAGTTGAATTGGAAACAATGTTCTATAAAAGTATGTCACCTTTTGAAAACATAAATAGGTATTGGACCATAAATTATTATATTTTAAAATCTGTTCATACGGTGACGCGAAGGCGCTAGGCCGTGAGTGGCTGCACATGCACACTTCGCAGTTTTGCCATGTCATATTAAATTTTTGTTCGCATGAATGTGTCCGCAACTGTAGGTACTTTTTATGGTATTTTTCCTTTTGACAAGAATATACTCGTTTAATACACCGCAACCCACCCCCTGCACCACTGCAAGTCCATAAACTTCTCTCACGACTTCTCTGCTCATGCTGAACAGTTTGGTTTTGTTTAAAAATAAATTAGCTATTGAAACAAACACATTTATCCCAAAGGAATAACCCATAAGTTAGTTTCACATTTACAACCCTCTGTTGTAATTAATACGTTCTTATAATTGCCCCAGAAATTAAGAAGAAAAAAATCAATAGGTGGTTTGCACATGAAACACGTTTTCCGTCGCAATCGAAATTCCAGATCGGACTGAAGTAAATTTCGATTGGACTAAAGCAAAACTTGGAAAACTTTAAATTTTTTATTCTCGAGTTTTATTTTTCAAGGTCCGTAATTGTTTAAATAATGCGTTTTTGTGCTACCCATTCTGTAAGTTGACTTTTTTGACCTACGTCCATGAACTGTAAGTGTCACTTACAGTCCGGTTCAAAAAAGTAACTTTTTTGACCGGGTCAAAAAAGTGTTGCTATGAAAGGTGAAAATTGCTTGGTTCATATCTCTGTCAAAATAATGTCACAAAAAAACTCGACTTCCCAAATAAAAAACCCAAAACAAATTAAGGATACAATTTTATTGAAACAAATAGAAAATACCTAGACGTCAAAAAGTCGAAATTAGCATAAACAGATAGGTAATAATATAAATAGTTATATTTGCGAAGACGATCCCAAACTATTCAGGGTTAGTTTGGGATCGTCTTCGCAAGGTAAGAATCACACCATAAAAAACCATTAATATTGTTTCATATCAATGGCTTTTCATGATGTGATTCTTTCCTTAGCGTTCAGGATCAGTTTGGGAACTTCTTCGCGAACAAAGCAAATAGGTGAACCATCAGAGTAGATGGCGCGTTCGGTTGAGTAGACACGCCATTGCTCTGCTCCTGAAAATTTTCAATTTAAAAGGGTACAAGTGACCAATAAATATCCTTGCTAAGTTGGTTTTAGTGAAGTTAGTGTTGTGCAAGTCAGTGGAAATACCTGTTGCCTCAATAATGGCAGGAAAATCGCAAAATCTTACTTTGAAAATTGTGAATACACGTGTAGATCTACTATCAAAACAATTCAATGACGGAATCAACATTCTGCGCACAGAGTTCGCAAACATCAGACAGGCGCCTATCACCATATCCGGTGATTGTGAAAACTCCGAATTTTTGAAGAAGTTAAACAGCTTCCAGGAAAATATTTCATCTTCTCTGCAAGAAATAAAAATGCAAGTAAGCGATATAAAATCGGAACTCTCCAAAGTCAAGCAGGACATTTCAAAAATGGAGCTGCAACACAACGTAAATACGCTGTTGATCCATGGTCTAAGCGAGGAACAGGGCGAAGACCTATACACAACAGTTTTGTCCTTTTTTCAACAAAAACTCAATATTCAATTAAATAAAAATCACATAAATTTCTGTGTCCGTATGGGTAAAAAACCAAACAAACCAAAGTCTTCAAAGTCAAGGCCAATCTCAGTCCGTTTCAGGAATCGGTGGATGCGACACACTGTGTTTGCAAGCAAAAAACTATTGAAAGGTTCAAAGGTAATGATTACTGAACTCCTTACGACCGAAAATCTTGCCCTTTTCAAAAAGGCACGCGATATTTATGATAGAAATAACGTGTGGACCTATAACGGTTTAGTGTTCAAAAAAAATTCGGCAGGTGATCGTGAGCTAATAAGGGATGAAAAATCCCTTAACGATTCTATAATCTCTTTAAATGATAGCGCGAGTGAAAGAAACAAGGATGGTGATGACGGTGAAAATTAATGGAAAAGGAACTGATTTTTGTGGTAGGAATTACACCGAATTGACGCATATGAAAGGTAACATTTTTCTGTTTACTGACATATTGTGCCAAAATACACCCCAAACTAAACTTTAACCATCAAAATAAAAGGGTAGATGGTGAAAAACTGAAACACAGACACATCACAGACAAATGTTCAAATTCGGAACTTACCTTTTTATTATTAGATATATTGTCATTTCTTTTTTTTTTGCCATTTTATTTCAAATTAATGGGATTTAACTCTACAATGCGTTTGAAGTTATTTAATTTTAATTTTGGGTATTAGGTCACTATTTACTTTTATTATATTTCTCTAGAGTGCTATAAAATATATGCGCTGATTCATTGTTTTGATAT
Organism: Ceutorhynchus assimilis; assembly: GCA_917834065.1. Lineage (NCBI taxonomy): Eukaryota > Metazoa > Arthropoda > Insecta > Coleoptera > Curculionidae > Ceutorhynchus > Ceutorhynchus assimilis. The sequence goes on from OU892279.1 coordinate 21,308,288, forward strand.
GGGGTGGGTAATTTTTGTATTTCCAATGTAACTTTTCTTTTGTTTTCTATTTTTTAGTTAACTACTACTGTGACTCAGTGATTTAGGGTTTAGGGTTTATCATGGTACTCAACTATTTGGTGGTTTTGATTATTAAATTTCAGACAATGAAATTAAAACTTCACCTATTGAAATCAGAATAATTAAGTACAGAATATTAGTCTTCAATTTTTTTTTTATTTTTTTTTATTAATACCTACTCAATATCTTTATTTGTACCTGAACACATTTAAGTAAAAAGGAGAAGGAAAAAAAATAAATTGAAAATTCTAGGGGGCAGGCAGAGGCTGTCCGCAAATTGCCTTTAGTGCAATCTATTATTATTTTTTGCTGGTTCCCAAATTTTTGTTGTACCAAATCTTGAATTATTTCCGCTCTTTCAAACAAGGCTATCTTCGCCTCCTTCCTGCATTAAAAAAGCAACTTGGAACTTGTTCTCTTGTTGCACCTCAGCCTATTTATTTGGAAAATATTAAATTGTTTATCTATATTTAGACTGCTTTACCCACTATGCACTACATTCGCACTACCTAGAGATGCAAATAATTTATTTTATTTTTTTCTTCTTTTTTTTCTATAACTTTTAAGTACTAATACCTGTCATGAAATTAGCACATGTCAACATTAGATCGTTATCTACGGGGTTCAATAACTTTAGGAGCTTGGTTTTGGAGAAGGATTTTGATATTGTTTTTGTGACAGAAACATGGTTATCTGAAAATATTCAGGACAATGCTGTAAACATAGACGGTTACACGTTAACCAGAAAAGACAGGGATGGCAGGGGTGGTGGTGTCTGCGGTTATATTAAAAATATACACAACTTTTCTGCAATAACCTTCGATTTTCAGATCACTAACACCTTGGAACTTTTGTTTGTAAAAGTTAAACTCCCCTCTAGATCCATGATAACCGGGGCCTTCTATAGACCACCAAAGTCAAACATCAACAGCTTTAATAATGACATTGAAAATATTCTACCATACCTTTCTATGCAGTGTGATATACTAATATGTTTCGGAGACTTAAATGTTAATTTTTTTGATCTAAATAATCCAACTCTAACCTGCTTTGAGTCGTTTGGCTTATCGCAGTTATTGAATGAGCCTACTAGGGTGACCGAAAAATGCAGTTCCTTAATCGACCCCATTTTTATTAATGACACATCTCTTGTTGAATCATGTGGTACCATCTCCTGTCACGAATCAACTGACCATCATTTAGTTCATGCAAAACTCAAAATAAACCTCACCAAACCTAAACCAAAAATAATTAAAACAAGGTGTTTTCGTAATCTCAACTTTGATGACTTTTACACGGATCTCACTTCTCTAAATTTTCAACAAATATTTCATGAAAGAAACATCGATAAGAAGCTCGATATATTTAACTCGCTGCTTTTAAGTGTTTTTGACAAGCACGCTCCAATTCGTGAATGCAGAATTACAAAGCCTAAAGCTCCTTGGCTAAACTATGAAATTAAAACTGCACAAAAAAGCAGAAATAAGGCCTTACAGAAATATAAACGCACCAGACTTGCCCTAGATTGGACTACATATAAAAACTTGCGCAACCAAACTCTTCAACTTATCAGGACTGCAAAAAAAAACTATCTAGAAAATATCTCTACTGAGAACGACCCGAAAAAGATCTGGAAAACTCTGGAAAATCTGCACATAAAAACAAAAAAAAACAGCTCTTTGATTCCACCAAAACGTTTCTCTGCAGAAGAAATCAATAATTATTTCTCTCCATTTTTTCAGAAAGTTTCTGCAAAATGCAATAATCAGATCAACTTTTATAACAACCATCTGTTCAATCAAAATCTCACGTTTTCATTTTCATTTGCTTCAGTCGAGGATATCCATAAAATTCTAAATAATATTAAAACCAATGCCTATGGCTGTGACAACGTATCAGCTAGAATGTTAAAAATGTGCAGTCCATACATTGACGTGTATATCTTGAACATAATTAATTGTTGTATCGAGCAAAACTACTTTCCTAAGATCTGGAAAACATCAATTGGTACGCCACTGGCTAAAAACACAAATCCTCAGAGTCTTGCCGATGTAAGAATAATAAGTCTGTTGCCAGCTATGTCCAAAATATTAGAACGTGTCCTATATAACCAGATTTTCAAGTATATAATTGAAAACAAGATTCTTCCCGACACTCAGTGCGGCTTCAGAAAAAATTTCAGCACAGCAACCGCTTTGACCACAATACTGGATGATATTATGTCAGCCTGGGATTCAGGAGAGATTAGCGTGCTTGTTTTGCTGGATTTCTCAAAAGCCTTCGATACAATAGACCATCGATTAATGTGCTCAAAATTAAAATTTTATGGATTTGATTATGACTCTGTTTCTTTGATCAAGTCTTACTTCTCGGAGAGGTTTCAAAAAATAAGTTTCAATGGAGTGTCTTCTCAAAATTCTGCTATCTTAAGTGGAGTCCCCCAGGGCTCTATTCTAGCACCCCTTATGTTTATTATATATACAATCGACATCCTCAACTCCGTAAGTCTCTGTTCTGTAGCGGCCTATGCGGATGACAAGCAAATTTACCATCACTTTAAAGTTTCGGATTACGCAGAAGCGGAAAATACAATTAACAACGAACTAAGTAAAATTCAGCAACTATCAGAGGAACACAACCTCTTACTCAATTCCAAAAAATCACAGGCAAGATGCTTTGGAAAACTAAAAGATCGGAATTTTATTAAGCAAAACCTCAGCGTAAAAATTAATAACGTACTGCTGCCATTCGAAACTTCTGTCAAAAGTCTTGGCCTTACAATTGACGAAGATTTAAGATTTGTTGAGCATGTCAAAAATATAAGCAGAAAAGCATTCTGTTCTCTTAAACTCTTATACTCAAATAGACATATTTTGGACTTAAAACTTAAAAAAAATCTTTGTGAAAGCCTGGTTCTGTCAAACTATAACTACTGTGATTTTCTTTATAGCAACTGCCTTTACAGCAACGATAAATTCAGAATACAAAAAATGCAAAATAACTGTTGTAGACTGATTTACGGTCTAAAGAAGTTTGACAGAATTTCCCAGAAAGTGACAGATGCCTCTTGGCTAAATATGGAAAACCGTAGGAAACACCACCTCGCCAACTTTGTCCATTGTGTTCTAACAACGGATAGCTCATCTAAAATTCTAAAAAATAAATTTATTCCTCGGTCCACTCTTCATAATGTAAACATTAGACACAAAAAGCAGTATCAGGTCCCTCGTTTCAGAACTTGTGTGTATCAAAGGAGCTGCATTTACAATGCCATTAAATTGTATAATGAGACTCTAGATGAATTAAAACAACTAAATGTACATCAATTTAAGATTAAATACCGGCAGTTTCTGTTTTCTATTCAATCCCATAATAATAGATAAAGAAAAAGATAGATTGGAGTGATAGTGAAATGTTGTGCTGTGGGATGGTCGATGCATGGAAGAGCAAGAAAAAAACAACTAATAAAACAACAAAAAATGGAATTTTTTTAATTGGTGCGGTACCATTTGGGAACACCTGTTTTATTTTACATAAAGTAATGGGCCTACTTTGTGGTTGAGTAAAAATAGCTCCTGGTGCTAGACTTCGCCACGGGGTAGCAACCCGTTCTTTATACCAACCTTACTTAAAATTATGTATTCAACTTATTGTATCTGTATTTTTTTTCAATTTTTTAATAAAGTCCTTTTATTATTATTATTATTATTATTATCAAATTCATGATATTTATTATCTTGAATGTACGGTAGCACAAAAAATATCATATGCACCTCGACTTGTAGCGTGTACTTTCTTGGCCGAGGATGCAGTTTGCAAGCCGAGGCCCGCGGCCAAAAAAGTAACACTTACAAGCCTTGGTACATAAATAACTATTAAACTACTTTAAAGTAAAAAAGTAACAATTCGGAGGCATTCACTTAGTTCAAGAACGCTTATTTAGAGTTTTACAAGCTACGTAACAGTTACGGAGATTTTCAAACCGATGCTAAGAAGCTTTAAAAAAAAGTGGGGTGTAGAAAAAACATTTAAAGAAAAACAAATTAATAGTTATTTTTTATACAAGACGATAAAATGGTAGTTTATCGTTGACCGGAAAATTTAATTCACGAGAGGAATCGCGAGTGAATTAATTCCGGGAAACGATAATGGCATTCTATCGTCGTGTGTAAAACAAAGTTTTTTTTTCCATAGCCTAATTATTATGCACGCCTGTAGTATCAAAAATATTTAGAAATTATTTGAGTCGAACACTTTTACTTTTGCATAAGTAGAAATTCGTTTGACAAACTTTAACAAATAAATAAAAAACAAAATATGTATATATTTTTGACAAAATAAACGTCTTTATCTATCTTTGCTGTTAAAGTATCATTTGATCTACCCTTGCGGCTACTATTTTTAGTAGATTAAAGACTACTTTACCAGTAGCTATGGAAAAAAGTAATAATTTTTACCTACGAGCGTGCGGTAAAGTGCACTTTACCGCACGTTTTTGAAAATGGAAAGTGTCACTTCACCGCACACTATGCGGTAAAGTTAACTTTACAGCATAGTATGCGGTAAAGTGTACTTTACCAAACACTTTGTAGTCCACTTTACCACATAGTGTGCGGTACAGTAGAATTTTCAGAAATGATCCTTTCTAAATTTAATCTCATTCCATTAATTATTCTGATTCATTAATTAATTTTATCAATGCTTTTTTTGGAGATGTAGATGCTCATAGGTACAATTTTGTACCTAACAAATGCGGAAAGTGATACTTTACCGCCCCTAACGGCTTGACCGAACTCCGCTTCGCGTCGTTCGGTCAACTGCCGTTGCGTGCGGTAAAGTATCACTTTCCGCATTTGTTAGGTAATAGTTATTTACCTAACAAATGCGGAAAGTGATACTTTACCGCACTTTACCGCAGTTGACCGAACGACGCGGAGCGGAGTTCGGTCAAGCCGTTAGGGGCGGTAAAGGCACTTTTCGCATGTGTTAGGTACAAAATTTTACCTATGAGCATCTACATCTCTAAAAAAAGACATTGATAAAATTAAATATTGAATCAGATTAATTAATGAAATTAGATTAGATGTAGAAATGATCAAAAATCCATTTTCTGAAAAAGAGAGGATTTCTTATTAAAAATATTAAATTTTACTTTACCGCACACTATGCGGTAAAGTGCACTTTACCGCACACTTTGTAGTCCACTTTACCACATACTATGCTGTAAAGTTAACTTTACCGCACACTATGCGGTAAAGTGCACTTTACCGCACGCTCGTAGGTAAATAACTATTTTTTTTCCATAGCTACTGGTAAAGTAATCTTTAATCTACTGAAAATAGTAAATAAATACTTTAACCGCAAGGGTAGATTAAATGATACTTTATCAGCAAGGATAGTTAAAGACGTTTATTTTGTCAAAAATATATACATATTTTGTTGTTGTACATACCATAAATATACCGCGGTGATGACTTTGGCGCACAAAATAGGGGCAAAATGTATAAAATTGAAATTGAAATGATAACAAAGAATACTTGAACTAGAGCTAATACCATACCAATATGTTCCAAGTGATGGCAGCAGGTTCAATTGACCTGGTTGGTACTGGTTACAGGTTGTAGCTGATATGGTCAAACCAGTCGTAAGGTTCAACGAAACAAAGGTTTAACCATCCAAACAAAAAGGTGTAGGCTCTGGTAGAAGTAGTAGCCTTACAACTGTGTAGGCTCCCATAGAGGTTGCCGTCCACTTAAATGTGTAGCCTTCAGTTAAAAAAGGCTGGCCGTATAGTTGAATTTATGACCGTAAGTAAAAACCATAAAGAAAAAACTTTTATAGCACTCTGTAGTTGTAACTTAACCTTAGCGAAGGCTAGGCACTTTGAAATGAACCACAAAATAATTAATGTAACTTTAATGTAACTCAGTCAATCATTGATTGTTAATTTACTAGGTATAACTATAGCTCTTGGAAAATATTTAAATAATTTGTGTATAAAAAGCAGCAATAGATATATTTGAAAGCAAAGAAAATGTGGTTCAAGTTTCCAAAGAAAATCTGTCGTTATTAGGTTATGTCTCACCTGTTGGAATGGGTTTTATTTGCCTCGAAAATACTCTGTATCGAGGTCTGGATTCGAGATCCTTGAGTCATTGAGTTGGTCTTTACTCGACTCCTTAGGGCAGCTTTTCACTAATGATTAAATAGAAAAAGTGCAGAATCCACTGTGAGCAAACTTACCGAATAGCTGGTTGTAAAAATCCGGAATTATCGACGAAATTATAGTACTTTACGATAACGTACCGCAACGTAAGGCAACTCAATGTACCATATATTCAATAATTGAGAATATAAGGTCAAAATCCCACAAAGGCGAAGACAAAATTTAACTTCTTCGGAAGGTCCTTTATCTCGGAACCGCCAAACGTGGAAGAAAGATGCACCACCTGGCTTTGAAACTCTGCCGGTTCAAGTCAGGGAGTTGCCTTCAGCCCCCAATAACCTAAAGTGTTTTGTAGTAACAGCACCTTTGGATAAAAAGGATGAATTATATAACCCCAATTTTTGGCCACGATTTGTAGGAGTGAAGCGTTTCAAGTTTTCAAAACATTCAACATTTTTGGACTCAGCTGGTGATTTTGTATTTGTATTTGTATTTGTATTTGCACTAGTTATGTTATGAGTCTCATGACATAACTCAAATAATAGAAAAATGGTTATGTAAAAACGTCATAACCAAACACTTGTAGATAATAGTTATTTATATCACTAGTACGGTATGAGCTTCATTACAGTAACGAGTGGGGAATATTGCCAAGACGAGGTCGTAGACCGAGTCGTGGTAATCACACGAGTAGTGTAATGAGCATTACCGTACGTGTGATATACAACATTTTATGTACGACCCAGATTTTTTTCATGTGTTCGAAATGGTTTTAATTTTTCACAAAAGATTATAATTTTTGATAAATGAATTTTAAAAAGTGCCTTTTTTCAATAAAAATGTGTTACGTGATGAGCTCTCATTACATTAGTGGGTGATGTAATGAGAGCTCATTACAACACTGAGTAATGTAATGAGAGCTCATTACAACACTGAGTGATGTAATGAGAGCTCATTACATCACTAAGCATGATAATGCAACTTATTACGTAACTGAAACAGGCTAAAATGAGTTACGTAATAAGCTCTTACAGTGTAGGTCGTACATAAAATATCATAACTAAGCGGTTGTAGATAAAATGAATTTATTAGAACAGTCCGTCAAAATAAAATAAAAACGGTGATCTAACTACAAACTAACTCACTACGCATTATTTATAGACGACATTGTATTAGGGGTTTCTCTAGAACTTGTTTACTCGATTACAATAGAATTTCTGGAAACTAACCCGTCCTAAACGTAAACATGCTTTGCTTATACAATGGAATTCTCCGAATAGTCGCATTGATTGGACCAGACTTAAACAACTGGAATCTTAGAATCTGGCTGGACTCTTGATGCAAATTCGTAACAGTATTATTCTCTTATGGAATAACATTGACCGATCGCAATCAATTACCATAGGAATCTTTGATTGGTTTATCTTTCCCTAAATTCTATAAGTTCGGCCGAATAGCGATGAACATTATAGACATTCCCTATAGGAAATTCTCAATAAAATTTCAACTAAACTATTCAAAAAGAACGTTTATGATCCGATTAAAACCATAAGTTCAAATTAAATGTGTGGTACCACACATCATAACCCAACCTGGCAAATACCTCTTCAAATTAACATAGACATAAAAACCGGTGCGTTGATTAACTAGGTACTTTCAGAGCGTCCAGCCCCAAAGATCGCAGGCACTATTCGTAAGGGCCCATAAAAGTAGGAGGTATTGGAGACAATGAAGTTGCCGCCAAAAGGGAATAGAACCAAAACTAGGCATGGACGAAGGACCCTATCAGAAAACTAAGTTACTGCCAATGATTTGTGAATCAGATACAAACTTGTCTACAAAACTGATATTTTATAACTTGTCACTCAAAATACGTGAATCACCTCGATTAAATTGGATGTGCATAGACAGGCAAAAATCCTTGAATGAAGGTGTTATAGTGATACCTGGAATGGAAGTGAACCATTTGAGAAACAGGTGTTCTTTCTATAACAATCTGAATCCAAACTTGAATAGAAATAAGTACTTACGCACATATATTACGATACTAAAAATAGGCAGCATAATTGTGATTACAATCGAAAAGACCTATACATTTCGATATCGGCTTGGCAACACTGCTACAGCCGAAATTACTATAAATTTACAAATTGAGCTCAATATGGCTGCTTCAAGAGAAACAAGCCGGTTGCCCATGCCCATGTAGGTACTTCGTGCTATTTAGTTCTATTTGGAAAGTTTTTCAAAAATTATTTCTTAGTAATTTTATTGTATTTTTTATACCTATTTTGTTTTTTATATAAGTGATTTTTGCGTTGTAACAGTCGTGTCAATATGAAAAATGAGTGGTTAGCATATTCAATTACAAGCCGAGAAATCTGAGGTTGCCGAGCAACTGGCACTTCGGCTACAATTTACCGACCACACAGCGAAATGCGGGCATTTTAACACATAAAATTCATAAGGATGAATGGTTTCTTACGTGTATTATCCTACAACGGTCATAATTATTTCGTTTGTGATAGTTTGTTAGAGTGCCCTATAATAAAAAGACAAAGTAGGTTGAATGCTACAATGGAGGGTTTCACCGTACCACACCACATTCAAATATGTGGTACTGGAATGGCGCCAGTATATGACGTATACCTCTTACGGACTATGACGCATGTCTGTGTCGCGTTCCTCGACTATGCTCTCAAGAGTGGACGACATTTATCATTTTCGTTCGTTTAATACCCGTTCTAACCTAACCTAGCATAAACTAATTTCTTGTTGATTTTGGGATTGTGCTTTTGTTCTCATTTTCGTTTTCAGAAAGATTTATCAGAACATGGATTGGTTATAGGTACCTACTTCAGGTTTGTCGCTTATGGGAATTTTTATATTCCCAGCTTTCCACCATTTTTCACGTATTTTTATGTTACGATAAAATAAAAAAAAAATCCGATAATATTATACTTTTGTTAGGACATACCAAATGGGCCGCATAGCAGAAGACACACAATAAACAGGGAACAGAGTAACAAAACATATAATTACCATAACGAGTCGTTCTAATCACACGAGTTTTGTAGTCATATATGTATAATACCACAAGAGAAAAAAATTTGTTGGCAAAACTTTTGACTGGTATGAAAGTTTGGGTTAAAACTCAATAAAGTCTGTTTTTTTTTTTAAAGATGAAAGTTAAAATGACATTATGTAGGTGTTATCTTATTGCCTTAATAGTGCCACTGATTCAATAGTAAATTCCCATTACAAATATTTAAACTTGTAAGTATTTGTATATTGTAGTTGGTCCTGTTTTCTAAACGGGTCTTTTGTCAAGTTTGATAGTTGTCAATAAATGTTGTAAAAATTACCGAATCCAAATTATCTTTTCGAGGTGAAAAGATCGCGTTTCTTTTAGATTCACGGAATATTAAAATTAAAACAGGTTACGGGCCCAGATTGCGTTACGCGGGATTCGGGTAAATAAAAGTTTTTCCATTTTGGGTCAAAAAGTCAAAAGTGTGACAAAAAGTGCTTAAAAAAAAAAAAAAAAAAAAAAAAAAAAATCAAAAATTTGGAAAAATGAGTGAAAACAATGCCACATTGAAGCTAACTGGGGATAACTGGCCCGTCTGGAAGTTCCAGACCAGTATTATTTTAAAAGGGCGAGGTCTTTTCCAGCTTGTTGATGGTTCAAGGATAAAACCAGGTCCAGGAGATGATCTCAATAAATGGTTGAAGGATGATGCCAAAGCACAGGAGTTATTAGTTACTCGTATGGATGAGGCTCCTCTAACACACTTGCTATCATGCGAGTCAGCAAAAGAGATGTGGACAAAACTAAAAACGGTATATGATAAAGAGTCTGTCGTAAGCGTCCACCTCCTCCTCCTCTGTAAGTACATTTATATCAAAAATTGAAGATATTAAAACAAAGTTGAAAACTGCAGGTGAAATCTTATCGGAAAAAATGATAATAACAAAAATTTTGATGAGTCTGCCAGAGCAATTTAAACATTTTAGGTCTGCCTGGGAATCAGTGCCAGTGGACAATCAGACATTAGAGGAATTGACTTCGAGATTATTGCTGGAGGAGGAAAGATCCACATCTGTCGAGACTACAACAGCTTTTGCTGCAAAAACTGGAAATCAAAATAAGGTAACTAAAATGAAATGTTACATTTGTGCGAAAATTGGTCATATAGCTAAAAATTGTTATTTTCGAAATAAAAAACCTAATAATGAGCACTCAGGAAAACCTAGAGACAGAGTTTGCAGTTACTGTCGAAAACCAGGGCATTTAGTGCAAACTTGTTGGATAAAGAAAAATAGAGAAGGAAACTCCAACAAGAATACTGCAAAAGAGGAAGAAAATGATTCGAATGCTTTCATGATTCACACAGAAGGTGTCAAATCAAATGATTGGTGTCTCGACTCAGGTGCGAGTGAGCACATGTCATGGAATAGGGATTTATTTGAAGAACTTTACAAAATAAAAACTTCTAGAATGGTGCAAGTTGGAAATGGACAGAAATTAGAGGTAAGAGGATATGGGAAAATAATTTTGTGGGCATATAATGGTGAAAGATCGATTGAAACTTCTTTATCAAATGTTTTATATGTACCTAAATTAAAATTTAATTTATTTTCTGCTGGGTGTGCACTTGATAATGGATATTTCATGTCATCAGATAATTTGAAGTGTCAATTTTTTGATAAACAAGGAAACATTAGAGCCCAAGCAGTAAGAGAAAATAAATTATATAGAATGCTTTTTACCCAAGAAAAAGCAGTAGATATTGCCAAAATATGTTCACAAATACAAAACACCAATGACTCAGAAGTTGACCTAGTCTCTGAATGTATGAAAGTTAAAAACATTGAAAGTTTAAAAGATTGGCATTGCAAATTAGTTCACCAGAACATCAAATATGTCAAAGATTTTTTGAAAAAAATGAACATAGAGTACGTAGACATAGAAAGAGATTTTATATGTGAACAGTGTCTAGTCGGTAAACAACACAGGTCAAGTTTTGAGCAAAGTGAGTTTCGAGCCACAGAAACTTTGGAGTTGGTTCATGCGGATGTATGTGGTCCCAATGGAAACTCCTTCGTTAGGTGGAGCTCGATATTTCATACTCTTCAAAGATGACTATTCCTCCTACAGACATATTTACTTCCTAAAACAAAAATCTGAAGTGCCAAGTGTGATTAAAAAATTTATATTATTGGCTGAAAGACAAACAGGAACAAGAATGAAAGTTCTAAGGACTGACAATGGTTTAGAGTTTGTAAACAAAGATGTAACGAAGATTTTGCAAAACAAAGGTATATGTCACCAACGTACGGTGGTATATACACCTCAACAGAATGGCAGGGCTGAGCGAGAGAATCGCACGTTGGTAGAAGCTGCCAGAACCATGATAAATAGCAATACATACTTGGGAAAAATCTTTTGGGCAGAAGCAATTAATACTGTCTCATACACTCTAAACCGTACAGGCCCAAGTCCTAGAAAAATGACAACACCTTATGAACTATGGCATAAAAAAGAATATAAATTAGAAAACTTCAATATTTTTGGAAATAGAGTATCAATACATGTACCCAAAGAAAAAAGATTAAAGTGGGACCCTAAAAATAAACAAGGATTTTTCCTTGGATATGGAGATAATGTAAAAGGGTTTAGGGTGTATATTCCTCAGAAGAACAAAGTCGAAACCCATAGAGACGTTATTTTTCTACCAGAAAAGTTTTTAGAAGCGGAAGAAGCTCGGGAAGAAGTAAATGAGATAATAAATATTGAAGAAAAATATGAATCGGAAACAGAAGATGTACAAAATGAAGATAACAATGATATATTGAATGAAAGTGACATACACAGTGATGAAAATTTATTACCTGGAGATGATGGAATGGATTTAGATTTAAATAAAGAAATAGTGAATGCGAGATATAACTTAAGACGTAATATAAGAAGAAACCCCAAATATGATGATTATGACATGGACCTAAACAGAGTCTTGATGGCAGCGAGTGATGACAATGATGATCCTATGTGCTATGAGGATGCTATGGCTAGTAGTGAGGCGAACAAATGGAGAGAGGCAATGGAGGCAGAGATGAATGCATTGGAAGAAAATGAAACATGGGTGATAGTTTGTGAAAGTGACGTAAAAAGAGCTGTCATTGAGTGTAAGTGGGTGTACAAAAAGAAGAAAAATGAATTAGGTAATATAACAAAGTACAAGGCCAGATTGGTGGCAAAAGGTTTTCAGCAAAGAGATTTGTATATTACTGATATTTATAGCCCTGTAGCAAAATTGCCCTCTGTGAGAATTTTCTTGGCTATTTGCAATAATTTCAATTTTAAAGTACATCAGCTTGATGTGTGCAGTGCTTTCTTGAATGGTGATATCGATGATGATGTTTACATTATATTACCAAAAGGATTTAATGAAAATGAAAGTAAATTTGCTAAGCTAAGAAAATCCTTATATGGCTTACGATCGTCACCTAAAAGATGGTATACAAAATTCAATGATTTGATGATGTCTATGAAATTTGAAAGGTCACAAAATGAATACTGTATTTACCTAAAAGTTACTCAAGTTTCGAAAATATTTATATTAATTTATGTTGATGATTTATTAGTTGCAGGTTCAAATGAGACTGAAGTTAATGAAATTAAAAATATTTTAAATCAGAATTTCAAAATGAAAGACCTAGGTGGTATAAAACATTTTTTAGGCATGGTTATCACACAAAATTTACAAGAAAATAAGATTATTATCAACCAAACTTTATATCTCCAAAATGTGTTAAAATCTTTTGGAATGGAAAATTGCAAAACTTGTAATACCCCTATGGAAATAAATTTTAGGCATGATGAACTTAAACGGGAGAAATCTGAAAGTGAAGAAACTGAACTGAAGTGCAGAAAGGCAATTGGGTCTTTGATGTACGCTATGTTGTGCTCACGGCCAGATTTATGTTTATCAATAAGCATTTTGAGTAGATACCAATCATCTGCTAGTTCACAGCTTTGGCAAGCAATTAAAAGAGTCTTTAGGTACATACAGAAATCAAAAGATGTCAGTTTAGTTTTTAGAAAGAATTGTTTTCCCAATGTAATTGAGGGTTATGCTGATGCTGACTGGGCTGGAGACAGAACTGACAGAAAATCTACTTCAGGTTACTTATTTAAGATTTTTGGTTGCACAATTAGTTGGTGCTCTAAAAAACAAGATTCTGTGGCTCTATCTTCAACTGAGGCAGAATACATAGCATTAAGTTTGGCAATAAGTGAAGCTTGTTGGCTTAGAAATTTGATTCTAAATTTAAATATTGTTAATGATATTTTCAGTGTTATTATATATGAGGACAATCAATCGGCTATCAAGGTGTGTAAGAACCCAGAGTTCCACAAAAGACTGAAACACATCGATATTCGATATCATTTTATTCGTGATAAAGTCAATGATAAAATAGTTTCATTAAAATATATTTCAACAAAACTGCAAATTGCAGATTTTTTCACGAAACCTTTATCATTGACATCATTCAACAACTTTGTTGTTAAATGTGATTTAGTTTAGTTTAGTTATTTAATGTTTTTTTTTGGAAATTTACCATTGAGGGGGAGTGTTATCTTATTGCCTTAATAGTGCCACTGATTCAATAGTAAATTCCCATTACAAATATTTAAACTTGTAAGTATTTGTATATTGTAGTTGGTCCTGTTTTCTAAACGGGTCTTTTGTCAAGTTTGATAGTTGTCAATAAATGTTGTAAAAATTACCGAATCCAAATTATCTTTTCGAGGTGAAAAGATCGCGTTTCTTTTAGATTCACGGAATATTAAAATTAAAACAGTAGGCAATACAATGTAAAATTGTCAATGCTTTCAATTTTTTTATGTAGAAGTGGCCTGTGTTGCCAACGAGATACTAAATTTTTGACTTGGGGAATTATCTTTAAAAAAAAAACAGACTTTAGTTTTTTACTCTAACCACGCAAAATTTTGTCGGTGAAAAACCATCATGATGATTTTGTCCAGGTAGGAACAGGTAGGAGTTTTGTCAGTAGGAAACCGGCCGTTCCCATGACATTTTGCCAGTATAAAGCACTCTAGTGAAATAGTCATATTCAAACGCATGTGTGATGTACAACGTTTTATCTACAAAGCAAAAATAAGAATGTTTTTTCAATTATTCTCGTTTATTAGTAGTTGTCTACCTTCATTTTACCTCTACAGGTTTAACATTGACATTTGTCAAATCACGAAAAATAGTTGTGTTATGTTATAGAATCATAATCTTGTCCATAACATCACTAGTTGTGTTATAAATTTCATAACCTAGTCCATAACACCACTAGTTGTGTTATGAGTCTCATGACATAACTCAAATACTAGAAAAACGGTCATGTAAAATAGTCATAACCAAACGCTTGTAGATAATAGTAATTAATCTACGTCGGTGTCATTATGACACATTTAGCAATGTCATTTGAATGTCATTAGGTCCTTCATAATAGCACTAGTGCGTTTAAGAATTCATAATAACACCCAAATTTTGAAATGAAGAATATACAAAAAGAAAGTTAGTTGCCAGAAGAACCTTTTCAATAATGCTGTCTCTATATATTCGAAGAGACGCTTTCGAACTCAGAATCACCAATAATATATTATTTTCCACTATAAAATTGAATTTATGGCACAAAAATGGACTCCAATATTGAAGCTGCCAAAGTCAAAATTCTAAAAACCAACAAGCAGGTTCTCGACTAGTACGGGCACCTGCTAAATTTCAAATTTTAATTTGAAAAGTTTTTGCTATTTCAAGGCAAATCAAATCTATTTGGACCATTGTAGATTAAATTTTGAATGATACCCGTTCGATATGAACTTTATTAATGAAACTTGTGTAACTAAACCACTCGGCTAACGCCTCGTGGTTTAACGTTACACGCGTTTCATTATGGCGTTCATATCGAACTTGTATCATTAATAACTATTACATAACAAGTGCGTTTATGAACATGATTACAATAGCGAGTTTCAAAGATTAGAACGACGAGGTCGTAGACCGAGTCGTTCTAATTCCACGAGTTTTGTAGTCATTTTTAAACGCACGTGTGACGTACAACGTTTTATCTACAAAGCAAAAAATAAGAATGTTTTTTCAATTATTTTCCATTATTAGTAGTTGTCTACCTTCATTTCACCTTTACAGGTTTAACTTTGATATTTATCAAATCATCAAAAATAGTTGTGTTATAGATTCATAATCTAGACCATAACACCACTAATTGTGTTATGAGTCTCATAACATGACTCAAATACTAGAAAAATGGTTATGTAAAAACGTCATAACCAAACGCTTGTAGATAATAGTTATTTACATTATAAGTGCGTTTATGTGTGATTAGAACGATTAGATTAGATTAGAACGACTCGGTATACGACCTCGTCGTTCCAATCTTTCACACTCGTTATTGTAATTATATTTAAACGTACGTATGATGTACAAATTTTTATCTACAAAGCGATAAATAAGAAAGTTTTTCAAATATTTTCGTTTATTAGTAGTTGCCTACCTTCATTTTACCTTTTCAGGTTTAACTTTGGTATTTGTCAAATCACCAAAAGTAAACTCAGTGCCAAAGATGAATAGGCCACGACGCTCGAAAAAGACAAAGATCGCAACTATGCCGTCGTTCTTCCGATCTATGCCGATTTCGTCCAAGCGGCGTCAGAGGCGTGCACTGCTGATTTATATTATTCCATCGTACAATGATAGCGCTCAATGAGCTGGCAATGCTGTGGCTGGCCAACGTGTCTTTTTTCAGAACTGAACAATAATTGTACAGGTTCACACGCATAATGTTGCATAGGGATAAATATTCAGTGTTGCCAGCATTTTTTTTTTCAGTTATTTTTAAAAGAAAATTTATTTACTTCTAATTTCGGTAGGTAGAATTACCTCTGTGACTCGTACCTATGCCTTTACTTAAATATTTTATTATTGTTGATTCAGAACTGAAACGCTATACATTTTTACAATAAATTTTTTCCATACTTAACACTTTTGAAGTTTAACAAAAACCGATCGATCTCATTAACATAGACCCCTTTTAACAATGAGCCATAGGTATATCTTTATCATCAACATTCTCAGAAATTAAGTACCTACTTAATTATACCATACCAAACCAATATGAGGCTTATTGAATTAATTAGGGACCTATATGCGGATTAACAAAATTTACCGCATAGGTACCTAATCTTAAACTAATTGCTGGAACCCTATATTTGGGGTATTTTTCTCAATTGTGATTGGTTCGCATATTTTATTGACTATTCTGCCAAAATGTTCCGACTACTTATAATAATGAAATTAGTAACTCAGTCTCATTTGTTCAGTTCTTTTACTGTATTGTGTTCTGTCAAATTCTGTTCTCTGAAAGCAAATAATTGAGTTATGTCGCCTAAAAAACTTGGAAAAGGTCATGTTTTACACAGTCAAAGCCGTGAAATTGTGAGTCATGTGAGTGAATTCAAGAAAAAAGAGGCTAAAGAAGGGCTTTCCGTGCCTTTGAAAAACCACAGGTAATTAAAATGAAATTATTTCACTTTTTTTTTCTTCTATATGTATGTCACGGTTAATATGCAAACTTGGATAGTTTGTAAACTAGCTGGATAGTTTAGAAACTAACCAACCATTTTAAGTAAATTAGCCAAGACTCTTGGAGAGTTTGCAAACTATATAATGCTACAATGCTACAAAAAAGAAACGTAATTGAAAGTGATTTTTGTACATGTAAAGGTACAGCAATTTAACGGAATTAACCTCCCCTTGGTTAAATCATTTCAATTCAGTAAGTAAAAATTATCTACGCCTCTGGAATATCGATCCGTCCACCACTCCGTTCGCGTCGAGACGACGTCGAAGTAGAAAGAAATAGAGTGTAGCGTCGTGGCCCATTCATCTTTGGCACCGAGACTAGTTGTGTT
Source organism: Ceutorhynchus assimilis (assembly GCA_917834065.1). NCBI lineage: Eukaryota > Metazoa > Arthropoda > Insecta > Coleoptera > Curculionidae > Ceutorhynchus > Ceutorhynchus assimilis. The sequence goes on from OU892279.1 coordinate 21,325,522, forward strand.
ATAGATTCATAATCTAGTCCATAACACCACTAGTTGTGTTATGATGAGTTTCATGACATGACTCAAATACTAAAAAAATGGTTATGTAAAAACGTCATAACCAAACGCTTGTAGATAAAATTATATATAACTTATTTATAACTACTATAAGCAACGTCATAACCAAGGCTTGTAGTTTTTCAAGGACAAAATGTAAATATTAATAGTTATTTTTGTATCTAGTGCACGAAATGCTACTTTGATAATCGAGAACTGATTTTGGTGGAGATCACCAAAGTATTTCGCGCACGAGTTGCAAACAATATTTTTTCTACAAATTCATTTAAATATGGATCATTCGAAGCTAAAATTGGATCTACAATCAAAAGCAGGTGAATTTTGAATCAGGTATTTGTTACCTGAATGTGCTAAGTAGGCATTTCGCACACTGAAGAAGCATTTCGCGCACGGCATCATGGGAACGTTAAAAAATCCATACCTGGGAAAGAAAGCGTCACTTCGCAAATTGTCATCAGTGTGCAAACATCATCTTGACAGTTGGAGAATTTTTTTTTTCTATAACTGTCAAAAAATGATGATGTTTGCACACTCATGATAGTTTGCGAAGTGACACTTTTTCTCCTAGGTAATGATTTTTTAACGTTCCCATGACGCCGTGCGTGAACTAGCTATTTCGCACACTAGTGCGCGAAATAGCTAGTTCGCACACTGGTGTCATGGTGACACATACCTGTCAGGAAACCAAAAATAATTAAAATTCACCTACCTTTGATTGAGAATGCAATTTTGGCTTCGAATGATCGATATTTGAAGAAGAAGAGAGTAGCATTTCGCGCACTAGATACAAAAATAACTATTATTATGTATTAATTTTTGATTAGTACTTATACTTTCTTTCGCAAATGACTAACAAATAAATAATTGTACAATATTCGCCAGATAACGGTTTCCCTATTCTAATATAAAAGAATTATTCTGAAATTTTTTTTTTACCAAATATAGATTCACAGAATAGTTATTTTTGTATCTAGGGCGCGAAATGCTACTTTGGTGATCGAGAAATGATTTTTTTAACGAGGCGCAGCCGAGTTAAAAAAAATAGTCGAGATCACCAAAGTTTTTCGCGCTCGAGTTGCAAACAATCTTTTTTCTACAACTCCATTCAAATATCGATGATTCGAAGCTAAAATTGCATTAACAATCAAAGGCAGGTGAATTTTAATTATTTTTGGTTTCCTATCAGGTGCCAGGTATTTGTTACCTGAATGTGCGAACTAAGCATGTCGCACAATGGAAAATCATTTCGCACTCGGCGTCATGGGAACGTTAAAAAAAATAGCTATTTACCTAACAAGTGCGGAAAATGAATTTTTCCGCACGCGGCTGCCGTTCGAACGACGCGTAGCAGAGTTCGGTGATGCAGCCGAGTGCGGAAAAATATTTTCCGCAAGTGTTAGGTACAATATTTTTCCTACAGGCGAAAAAATGTAAAATTTTTCTTTTTTATTTGACATATCAGTGCGGTAAAATTTTTTCCGCACTGACAGCCGTGCGGAAAAACTTTGTCCGCACTGATATATGTGCGGATAAGGCCTGTATCCGCACTGAGTGCGGAAAAGTGTAACTTTGAGCCCGGAAATGCGTGTGGAAAAGCACTACTTTGCGCACGCTCGTAGGAAAAATATATTTTTCTACAACTGTCAAAAAAAGATGATGTTTGCACTCTGGTGACAATTTGCGAAGTGACACTTTTTTTTCTAGGTAGATTTTTTTTAACGTTCCCATGACGCCGGCGCCGTGTGCGAAATGATTTTCCAGTGTGCGAAATGCTTAGTTCGCACACTCAGGTAACAAATACCTGGCACCTGACAGGAAACCAAAAATAATTAAAATTCACCTGCCTGGTTAATGCAATTTTAGCTTCGAATCATCGATATTTAAATGGAGTTGTAGAGAAAATATTGTTTGCAACTCGGGCGCAAAATACTTTGGTGATCTCTGAGTTCTCGATCACCAAAGTAGCATTTCGCGCCTTAGATACAAAAATAACTATTTTCTGCGAATTCTACAAAAATAAAAATAAACTTGGTGATTGCAGCTTAAAAAAAAAATGCAAAAAAAAGACGCCCCCCTATATCCGTATTCTTGTCTGAAGGTAACGACTGGTGCTGTGAAAACGTAACAGTCTGCACAAAATCGTGACGCTTGATCGGTCTTAAATGCAACGATCCGTAAGATGTTTAAAAAGAAAACATTCTGTTGCAAGCAAAGATCAATTGGTCCCTTCCACCGATACATTCTGGGGTGTAAAAAAATCGATTGTAGCTAATACTCACGGACGTGCAGCTTTTAGATAAAAATAGAACGAGGTCCGAAATACAGCGATAAAAGCTTGGCAAAAATAAAACAAACTTTTAAAACTAGCGATGCAGGCAGATGTTTAGTAGCGCAACGCTTTAGATCAGCTTTAAGGAGTCCCAATCGATACTCTGTATTTATTAGTAGTTGGCACGGACATTGATGGATATAAAAGCAGTTTTCTTCACTTCCGGCCACTGGCTTTCGATATTACAAATTTCAGGTGCTGCGAAACGAGGGTAAAAACCATGATTGATTACTTTATTTTTGAAGAAAAAATAAGAAAAACATTAGATGAATTATTGTAAAGCATCCGTTAGGATGATGGATTTCAGATTCAATAAAGATAAAAAAAAAACTATGCTTGAGCTACTTTAACTACTTAAGTCTTATTGAAACCCAGAATCCGTGATAGGGGATGAGTTCCTATCGCTATTTGTAATTTTAAAGTCGCACAGTAGGTATTAAGGCTCTAATTTACGCCCCAGCGAACGTGTGGAGCGCAAACCTCGGGAAACTAATCCTCCCCAATTCTCAGTCAAATAGATTTTGCCGCTTTAAACGAGATTTGGGGCAAGATATACATGTTTATCTGTTTTAAAGACACAAATGGCGGACCTATACAGCTTAATCACTTCAATTCCTAGTGAGAAAATTTGGAGTAAAATATAGTAGGTTTGTACCTAGATATTGTTTTTCAAATGTCGCATTTCAAATATCTCGTCTTGAATCTGGTATTTATGGAATTATCGATTAAAGGTTGTTTTCAAGGTTTTCAGTCATTATTTGAAAAACCTCGTTAGTCATGTTTCTATTTAAAAGATTTTTTTTTGAACCCAATCCAAAAATGAGTTCTCATTGAGAAAATTTAATATTAAAAGTTTGCAGACTTCTCCGCTTGAGGGCATAAGCGCCGGGTCTTATTAATTTGTTTTGATACTCCCTAAAGAAATCTTGAAGATAATTAAGTGAGACTTTTTTACTCAAATTCAGCGATAACTCACTTAAGAAAGTGGCTATGCCAAGTAAGAGTTTTTAGCGACCCCCGCACACCCACCATTGTATATTCTAAATAAACGATGTAAACGCAAATTTGATTAATGATCTTGAAATGGTCTTTTATTTAATTTCGGTTGACTGGAGACCTGTCAAACGAAACTTGCGATAAAAGAGGGCGATGATAGTTAGCATTTTGGCTGAATTGTTGATAGTTTGAGCCAAAACAGGACACATACAGTCTGTCGATTTTAATCTGATGCTCCAAAATAAAGTGAGCCTAACTAAAATCACCTAACGTCACACCCCTCGCTCCTCATACGGAAAGTGTCAGATTAGAAACGACGGACAATAGGTATAGTTTTTACCGTCTGCGATATAATTTATAGTGTGTCAATAAGTTTAGTGGCATGCAGAAATTAATTGAAATTGATAAAAAAAATTCATACCTCGACTTGGATTTGAACCCAGGGCCCTTGCATATCCAGTGCGATGCTTCAGCCAACTGGGCTTCCATCAATTTGTTAGTTGTGAAGACCAATGGCAAACTTCGGCTGTTACCGTTGGCATGGGAGTAAAATAGAAGGTATTAGCGCAACATCTTCGCAATTAATGGCTGTTGGAATACGTTAGCTTTTTAATCACAGATGCGTCGTCGACATATAGCGACATTAGCAGGCATCGGGATGGGACGCCCAACTATCAATATCAGGCCAATTTAATTCTACTACTTTTTGTAGTTTTATCGTCTGTGATATCTTTTTTCTACTACCGTGCGTAAAGTACTCGCTTCACACTCTATTCAAAAGACGTAAAATTCCACTTCACGCACTAGTGCGTGAAGCAATTCGCTTTACACACTTGCCTAAAGTAATGTCAATGACAGATGTCGACACTGTCAATTTAGTTTTTTTCTGGCAAATTACTTCACGCACTCATGCGTAAAGTGAAAATACTTTACGCACTAGTGGGTAAAATATTTGTCTAAATTTATTTTTTTACAAATATTTCATTGGTAGTAGAGAAAGTTTTGTATGCAATATATGTGTAAAGCACCTTTTTTCACTCATGTGATTGTCGTGTCAAAATTCACATTAGTGAAAAAAGGTTCACTTTACACACTTGTTGCATAAATAGCTATTACAGAGTGTTAATGAATTTAGTGGCATGCTGATGTTACAGTGGCGTAGCTATCGATGAGCAGGGGAGCGTGAAGCGCTGGATCCCCGGAACATAGGGGATCCTGCGGACCTCCCTTCTTAGAATTAAAAAAAAATCTGCAATAAACCTCGCGAATTGCAGAAAGCGAATAATTATCCTGTTTGTTGATTTGGCTTCCGACCGCTTGACATATTTAAAATCGACCAATAGGAGCATTATTCGCTTTCCGCAATGCGCGTTTCGCAAGTATATGAACTAAGCTCTAGGCGTTTCCGTTTTGCATTCCATGCCATCCTCTCGGCTCTTGGTCGGCAACACATCACACGACCGCGTAGAGCCAAAAGCGCCCCGCACCCAACTGCGCATGACTGCATTGCACAATTTACATGTAAAAGATTTCACTATTAGCTTTGTTCCAACACATCAAAAAACCGTACAATGTACTGTCACGATTCTGCGCAAAGCCAAAAATTTGTGCGTAGAATCCGAAATTCGTATACAAGTTTCGAAACCGTTCAGGGGACGCTTTTTGACGTGTTGGAACAAACCTTCAAGCGTTGATTCTTGTGAAACCTCCCTCAAAATGGTCGGCAATTAGCATCTAATCCACCTGTAAGCCAATGCGCAGGCTACGTGAATGGCCCTGTGTATCACAATATTTTATAGAATTTATTATTTTTTATTACGCATGCATCATAATCAACGATTATCGCAGCGTGCATAAAATGATGTTTATGATGCGTCTACCTTTTCAAAGGTTTGATACATAAATGTTCGATCTAACTTCATTACCTAGATATTTACCTGCATACCTGCCATTCAAATTACTACTTATCAAAATGAATGAACACTTTAAAAACGTTTTTCTATTTTGGTGTCATATCGAAGTCTTTTCGACACTAAAAGTAGTTTCGAAAAGAAGCTCTTTGTGACACTCCTTTTTTACTTATCGGAGGTTGGTAATACTGGCTGACTATGGCCATCAAACTGTCATTTGCGATAAAAAATAATAGAAGATTTCTATATTTGGCATGTAGTGTTGCCAACCTAAACATATGAAATCAGGAAATATGAGAATAAAATTTCCAAGAAAAGTTTGTTTTTTTCAATTAAACAATACCAAAATAGAAAAAATAGTATAAAATATTCGTTTCATAAGACATTTTATCGCACTCGCCCTATAGAAAACTCGCCTCCGGCTCGTTTTCTAATATAGGGCTCGTGCGATAAAATGACGTCTTATGAAACTTGTATTTTAATGTACTATTTTGAGATTATGATGCATTCGTAATAAAAAATAGCGTATGATATGCGTGTATAATAGGGCATTTAAAGCCCTTGCGACTTACAAAACACTCCGCTGCGCGTCGTGTTTTGAAATATGTCGCGCGTGCTTTAAATGCCCTCTTATACGCTTATATCATAATATACTATTATATTATCCTTACATGATAGAAACTTTTTTTATTATAATTTTTTCATGAGAATGTTTTATTTATCCCACACAAATATTTTTTTTTATTGGGGGGGAAGGGCCGACCAAAAGGTTCGGACCTTGCTACGCCACTTAGGGCCATTTTCTCCGTAGTTCATAAAGCCTGGCTTAGTGGAAACGATTGGCTTTTTGTGTGACAAAGCCGAGCTTTTCTACTAAGCCAGGCTTTATGAACTACGGAAAATATGGCCCTTAGACGTTAATTGAAAATGATGGAAATGCCTTGCTTCCACTAGGATTTGAACCCAGGACCCTCGAATATCCAGTCCAAGTGCAATGCTCTAACCAACTGAGCTACCGAGACCTGTCTCATTTCTAGCTGATGTCGCTATGTCGAGGCCGTATTTGTGCTTGAAAAGATAATTGAGTCCAGCAGCCATTACATACCAACTAATTCACTCCCATATCAACGGTAACCACCGAAGGTTCCCATTGGTCTTCACAAATAACAACTTGAAATTGATGAAAGACTACTGACAGGTTACAAATGAGACAGGTCTCGCTAGCTCAATGGGTTAGAGCGTTTGATATGCGAAGGTCACAGGGTTCAAATCCTAGTCGAGGAGAAAAAAAAAAATCATAAATTTTGATTAACGTCTGCATGCCACTATAAACTCATTGACACACTATAAATTCTATCACAGACGATACAAACTAAAAAAAAAAACAAATTATATTATCTGATATTAATGGTTGGGCGTCTAATACCGATGCCTGCTGATGTCGATATATGTCCACGATGCATCCGAGGTTGATAGGATATGAAGGTGAAGGCTGGTCGTCCACTGGAAGCGAAAACAAGCGGCTTCAACCATCTCCATCGTGAATTAGAGAGAAATCCCCATAAGTTTTTTGATTATTATCGAATTCGCCCTCAGACCTATTCATACATCGTCAATGCTATAACGCCAATCATCAGCAAAGACTCCAGCTTCACAGAGAGTATATCACCTAAGGAACGTTATTAGTGTAACACTATGAAATACTCACAACAAAATATCCAAACTTTAAAAAATCAGTAATTATGCTTGTGATGCGGCCACGAGTGAAAATTTTATTCTGATGGGATCTGCCGCGCAAGTACGTTTACACTCGTAGCCGCCCGCCTTGCATTGAACGAGGTTATTATTGAAATACAATACATTATTCTGTCGCGCATAGCCGCTTGTTTTCGCTTCCATAGTGGACGACCAGCCTAATGGATTGTCATTAATTGTGAATGTGTTACCCTATGAACAGTAGATACCAACTTCCAATCCACACCCACACCGACGGTAACCGCCGAACGTTGCCCTTGGTCTTCACAACTATCATCTTAAAATTGATGAAATATTTGACCGACAGGGTAGAAAAAACTGTGATAGAAATGAGACAGGTCTAGGTAGCTCAGTTGGTTAGAGCGTTGCACTGGATATGCGAGAGTCCTGGTTTCAAATTCTAGTCGAGGCAAGAATATTTTTCATCAATTTTAAATAACGTCTGCATGCCACTAAATTCATTGACATATAGACCCTGAGATAGGGCTTGTTTAGTGGAGTCATTTTTTTTGTCTGGCATTTTGAGGGCTGAATGTGGCTAGTTAGCTGATGAGATTGTACCTAAGTGGTTTAAATGCCTGCATCCTGTTCGAAATGTCCACAGAATGTTTCGCCGGAAAACTCGATTTCGAACTGTGATTAGCGTCTGGCGATTTTTAAGCGTTATTTTCATATATAATATCACAAGAGAAAAAATGTTGTCGGCAAAATTTTCGAAAGGTATGAAAGTTTGTTGCTTGGCAATTTCGCGAATGACATTTTTGTCAAAATCAGGAGCCGTCAGGCGAGGGATTTTATCAAAAATTTCATGAGCGAAATTGTCGAAAAGCAACACACTTGAATAGAACCTTGAGAGTAATTTTGCCTACACAATTTTTTTCTCGAGTGGTATTCATCATGACTATTTCACGTAGGATTTTGAAAATAAATAGAATGCAAAAATATGAATAAAAACTTCAAATTAATAATATCAGTTTGACAATGTTAAAAAATGGTCGCTGAAATACCATGTTGTTGGTATTGTCCAGGTAGCAATATTGTCAGCTGAATACCGATTTTATTGCCGGTGTAATACACTCTAATGAAATAGTCATATATAATATCACAAGAGAAAAAATTTTGTCGGCAAAATTTTCGAAAGGTATGAAAGTTTGTTGCTTGGCAATTTCGCGAATGACATTTTTGACAAAATCACGAGCCGTCAGGCGAGTGATTTTATCAAAAATATCATGAGCGAAATTGCCGAAAAGCAACAAACTTGAATAAAACCTTGAGAACAATTTTGCCTACACAATTTTTTCTCGAGTGGTATTCGTCATGACTATTTCACGTAAGATTTTGAAATAAATAGAATGCAAAATTATGAATAAAAACTTCAATTTAAAAATACCAGTTTGACAATGTCAAAAGATGGTCGCTGAAATACCATGTTGTTGGTATTGTCCAGGTAGCGTTATTGTCAGGTGAATACCGAATTTATTGCTGGTGTAATACACTCTAGTGAAATAGTCAAAACAAAACCTTCCATTCTGTCGATTGCCAGACAAAAAGTAAACGCCGAAGGTTCTTTTCTTTTCTCTTGGAAGTTGACACTCATCACCACTTTTTCAGCTATTGAAAAGCTTCTGGTATTTTTTTTTGGGTGAATTATTTATCAATGTCAATCTTTTATTTAGAAGCCAGAAAATTTGAGATTATTAAAAAAAAAATCTTCATGTAAATCAATTATTTTCTTGTCCAAATTTTCGAACAGGGAGCAGGCATTAAAATCACCCATATTCTCATCAGCTAACTAGCCACATTCAGCCCTCAAAATGGCAGAAAAAAAAATTACTCCACTAAACAGTACCTATCTCACAGTCTAATACTATAATAGCATTTTTCCACAGCTGTCAAAAAAATATGATGTTTGCACACTGATGACAATTTGCGAAGTGACACTTTTTTTCCCAGGTATGGTTTTTTTAACCTTCCCATGACGCCGTGCGCAAAATGATTCTCCAGTGTGCGAAATGCTTAGTTTGCACACTCAGGTAACAAATACCTGACACCTGACAGGAAACCAAAAATAATTGAAATTCACCTGCCTTTGATTGTAAATGCAATTTTATTTTCGAATGATCGATATTTAAATGGAGTTGTAGGAAAAATATTGTTTGCAACTCATGCGCGAAATACTTTGGTGATCTCGACTATTTTTTTAACTCGGCTGCGCCTCGTTAAAAAAAATCAGTTCTCGATCACCAAAGTAGCATTTCGCGCACTAGATACAAAAATAATTATTGTATATTAAAATAAAAATTAATACCTTGACAAAATAACTTTTTTAAGGCTGCAGAATACTCATAAATCTTGTTACTTCCTAGAATAAACATATATTTTCTAGACCTCATGCAACGTGATTGGTGCTTATCGGTCGACTCCAGCCTTTGTTGTGCTAAAACAGAGGTATCAAAGAGAGAAGGAGCTATGCGCATTACAAAGAACACAAAAGAGCATTTCAAAAGAAATTAATAAGCCAGCTTGAAAGGGCCCGCCAAAATACATCCTCGCATATAATTCTCATGCAAAGAAATTGAACAATAGCATACTCTGTCTCTGATATTAAATTGTGTCGCGTTTAATTGAAAAATGTCGACTTTGATTTGCAATGCTTCAACATTATCCAATTCTTTTTAAATTATTGCTTGTTTGGGATTTCGGAATCATTATCATTATAGGCCACAAACCGATCAACTGATGAAGCGTGTATACGTCTAGAGGCCACAATAGACTATTGTGTAAGCTCTAAGTCAACCACACTCCACAAAATACAATGGCTTTATCAAAGGGGCCATCATAGATCACAAGGGATTAGTGCGACACAACATTGGCCTATATTGTTTTATACTATGTATAGGGTTAAGCACGTCCATGAAATTATAATAAAATGTCGTTGAAGTGGAAAACAAAAAATAGCTTCACAAAAATATATTAAAATGTAATTCAGCCTCGGAGGCATTTCACGCACCAGCCTTGTCTAATATAATATATCTGCCGTAGGTAACGGTCCAAAAAGTTTGTAAGGGTGAGCGCACACTTTCATTACATTTTCATCCACTTTACCGAGCCTTTTGCGGAAATTAAAGACGTTTGAAGGCTTTTATTATAAAGAAAACTTTGCGTCGTTTTGTACAAGTTTTGGGGTTTATTATTATAGGCGAGTCTAAGTTATAAAGAGCTTTTGATCTTTTGGAATTGCTTAATAAACCTGATGCAATGAGAGTTTATAATTTTATAATGCACTGTTTAACCAGTGAACACCCATCAAGAAGTTCTACATTAACTAAATTCCAGAGTTTCGCTGGGTTTATAAACAAATAAAGTTTTACTTTGAAAAAAAAATAATAACACAATTTCTAGGTAGGTAGCTAGAAAGATGAAAGTTATAGGACTTTTTCTGTCGAGGAATAAGCAAATAAATAAATTGGGCGATAGACAATTATTTTTATGGTGAAATTGTGCATCGATATCAATAATATACACCCTCAAAATTTCAAATCGAGATTAGAACTCCCTTTTGTTAATGAATTAATAAGAGGCCCATAATGTGCTTAGTTTGCTCAGCGAATAATTATTAGGGGTGGGTTGATAGTTTAATAGGTACAGAATGGCAAAGACGCCTCTGGATTTGAAAAAAAAATAATAATTAAATAACATAAAATGTAGAAGGGCGAAATTCAGAAACACACTTGAAAAAAATAATCAGTAAACGGTAGGTAAGTCATAATTCTGAAAAGGAAATAAATAAGGCATATAACTCAACCAAATCCTGACATAGGTAAACCAATTAAACAATTAAAATTGAAAAGGACTGCGATTGACAAGAAATGTCAGCATTTTTGACCGGTTGACAGGTCGCAAAACTCAATATTCTGGTATTTCAAATATGTTTCAATAGTTGCTAAGGAATCAATGAATAAAAATACGGAAAACACTTTTCCGGCCTAGGCCGGGAAAGTGATTCTCGTATTGCTGAATAATTGGAACTAAAAAACAAACATTTAACAGGTATTTAACCGATCGCAGAAAAAATAGTATATGTATTTCGGTGGAAAAGCACATTCTCGGCCTTCGGTGTTTGCCGGCCTCGGCTACGCCTCGCCCGTCAACTTAATTCTCTTTTCCACCTAAATACACAATATACTATTTTTGTACGCTCACGGAACGCGCGGACGAAAAAGTAACCAAAAAAATGACGTCTGTGAAGTCAAACTTCAACATTAAGAATTGAGGTTAAAAAAGTCGTTATATTTTGACGTTTGCGGAAAAAATTATTTACCAATGTAAAGTTTTTGAATATTTATTTTTTTTTTCAATTTTTTTCAAAAACTTTAGACTGTTAAATAATTTTATATTCTTTATACAAATTTTATATCTATGCTATTTCTATTTTAAATAATTCACTTACATCCCTGAAGAAGGTACGAAATAGTACCAAAAGCTTGGTTTGTAATAAAGAATTATTTTGAAAAAATTGTTTGGCTGATTTACCCGATATCTAAGCAAAATGTAAAAGATAAATCTTTAGTAAATACGGTCAATCAAAAATGGGAAATAATTATTTAAAGTTTACTTCGGTGTCAAGATGTAATGAATGAAATTGAAATTTCAATTATTTAAATGTAATGTCGGTAAAAATTCAAGCAATTATGATAATTGATCATAAAATAGATTTCATGAAAAAGGTAATAAAAGTTATAATTGAATCTCTATACAAGCCTCAATTCCAACAAAAAGGTAGAGACCAGTAGCCATCCATTTTTTGGTCACTAGACGAGGGAAGTTGCACATGGAATTTGCAGATTCTAGCCTAGAATCAAGACGTAGAAGTTCAGTTTTCTTGGTCAAATGTCAAATGTGGGGGTACAGGTATCGACACGTGAGGGACTTGATTCCTCCAGGAAATCACTTCAGAAACTGTATGCCCACGCTGCACGAAAACGGTGATCTTTAGGGCTTGTTGCAAATAGATTTCTTGAGAAAAACAGCTTCTCGGAAAAAGACGGCTCCCCGGAAAAAAAATGGATCCCCGGTAAAAAAAACGGCTCCCCAGTAAACCCTAAGTAATAGAGGCTTTCCATGAAAAACCATCTCCTGAAAAAATTGAAAAGGACTTACCACGAGGAGGTTCGAAATTCAAACGCAAATAAAACGGTAATCACGAGACTTTTTATTTAAATCTTTTTGGTATTTCACTTAGGAAGATGGCTGCCCCCAGCCAGGATCGACCTTCCAGCTCGAACGGCAACCTTTAAAAGGGACAACAGAAGGACAAACTGAACAAGCAAAGCTTCCCTTCAAAAATAGCCAACGGAGAGCGTTGATACTAAACTGGTACGTCAAATTTAAACGAAAATCGTGCCCTCTATTTTGCTAATTTGCTATTGTTATTGGTGACAGAAATCTTCTTTTTTTTTAATGCCAGTCACCAGACTGTCAACATTAAAGGGTAATTAACTTTATATTATAATTGAAAGAAGAAAGGAACAAATACATATTATCGGTAAGTTTGGTAATGTCTGATTAAAATTGCAAACTAACCCAAACCGACCGGGTGATTATCGGTGAGTTTGGTAGTGTCTGATTGAAATTGCAAACTAACCCAAACTAACCGGGTATTATCGGTAAGTTTTCTAATGTCTCATTTAAATTGCAAACTTACCCAAACTAACCGATAAAAACCCGCTTAGTTTACAAGTTTAATCAGACATTACCAAACTTACTGATAATAACCCGGATAGTTTGGGTTATTTTGCAATTTTAATCACTCATTAGCAAACTAACCGATAATAACCCGGTTAATTTACAATTTTAATCAGACCTTATTAAACTTACCGATAATAACCTCGCGTTCTTATCCAATCGCGCTTTATTCCAGTCGCTTTTTTGTTCCTCGCGCTTTTCTCCATCGCTTTTTTGTTCCGTCGCGCTTTTGTCTCTCGCGTTTTTGTTTGCTGCGCTCTTATCCAGTCGCGTTTTTGTTCCGTCGCGCTTTTGTCCCTCGCGTTTTTGTTCCGTCGTGCTTTTGTTTCTCGCGCTTTTATCCAGTCGCGTTTTTGTCCATCGCGCTTTTGTCCAGTCGCGTTTTTGTCCATCGCGCTTTTGTCCAGTCGCGTTTCTGTCTCTCGCGCTTTCCGTACCATGCTTTTCTCCCTCGTGTAAACGGTTATCGGGCAAATGACACAAAGCCGTATTTATGCGTTTGCTAGAAAACGTTATGCAAGACTTAGATTTTCAATTTAGTTCTATTGTTGGTGGTACTGCCAGTAAGCGTCTGCACTGGCAACGCGTAGTTTTTCTTATTGAAATTAACTGAAGGCCTGGCGTAGATCCACTACTTACCAAGAAAGTTCAGTTGGATTGGCGCTTATGTACCCAGGTATATAAATAAGGAAAAAAATCGAAAAAGTGATTGATAGATTTTCAAAGGACAAAAAAGGAGATTTCCTACCTTTTGCTTGTAAATATATTTTAGTTTAGAAAGTTTTTTTCTTGTTTTGTTCAATAATGCTTGAATATTGAATTGATATCTAGTTGTAGGTTAGTAGGATGTTCTTCTGCGTTGCCTTAAGTCTCAAAGACTAGTTAATTTATTCTGGTAATCGAAAATGTTTTGAGTCTTGATTAAAATGATAAAAACTAAATACTTTTTGATTGGTAATGGTTCTATAAATATGAATCACCTTGAAATTTGCAAAAAAAAATCGTCAGCAGCGCATTACCTGGGGGACACCCCTCGGAACCACCTTGCCATTTTGCCACGCTTTTTCTGTGTTAAACAGTTTAAAGTGAAAATAAATAAATAATCAAGACTGCAGGACTGAAGGTCAAAGTACGTGCAAATTAAGCCCTCACTCAGAATTAAACAATTTGGAGAATAGGGGTGGGTATGTTTTGGGCGCCATCGACTCAGAACAGATGAGTCCTACTCTCCAGGACTTTATCTGGCTCCAGGTCCTTACAACTTGATCGAATTATTAAAATAAAAAAAAATTAATGAAATAATAATAATAAATATTGGACTCAGTCCAATATTGGACTGAGTGCATAAACCAAATACAACTCAATTAATTCAAGTGCTATGGAGCCCGTTTAATTGAGTAAATAATATAAAGAAATATATATGGAAATATGTTTCTGAAACAATTGTGGTTCACAATTAATAATCCAAATTAAATTTAAATTTAGAAGTTTAAAATACAAAATGTTGTGGTAACTCAAATGAATTAACCAAAAGTTGAAGACAGAATATAGAAATAAAAGAAAAATAAAATGATTATTGGAACGGTTACCAGTCACAAACCTTAGTGTGACCAAAGCTAAATAGACGAAATTAATCATCCACATGAAGTAGGCCACGCCTAGCTAAAATAAATGTACCTAATTCATAGTTGTTTTACTTATCACTTGGTACAAGTACCTACTGAATTACACCCTTACGTACCGCAGTGATCACTTTGGCACAAAAAATAGGGTCACAATGTATAAAATTAAAGTTAAAATGACAACAATGGGTTCTCAAACTGAAGCTAGTACGATACCAATATGTTCCAAGTGATGGCAGCAGGTTCAATTAACCTGGTTGGTCCCGGTTACAGGTTATAGCCGGTATGGTCAAACAAGCCGTAAGTTTCAACAGTACCAAAACAAAGGTATAACCGTCCAAACAAAAAGGTGTAGACTCTGGTAGAGGTATCAGCCTTACAACTGTGTAGGCTCCGATGTAGGTTGCCGTACCAGTGGCGTAGCCAGGATTTTGTCTTGGGGGGGGGGGGGCAAATTTGCAGGAAGCGTCTCTTGTGGCCTTAGGTAGTCCTTACGGCAGCTTTTCACTAATGATTAAATAGAGGTCAGAATCCACTATGGGAAAAACATACAAAGCAAAACTTACCGGATGGAAGGTTGTAAAAATCTGATATCATCGGCGAAATTATGGTTATTAGGTTATGGCTCACCTGTTGGAAAGGGTTTTATTTGCCACAGAAATACTTTTCTCCATTGGATGTCAGGATTTGAGATCCTAGATAGAATATGGTGGTTTCTAGGGCAGCTTTTCACTAAGGAGGAAATAGAGAAAGTCAGAATCTTGTGGGAAAAAAAAAAAAAAACGTGCAAACCAAAACTTAACGAAATGGTTTTTAAAAATCCGAGGACATCGGCAATTTTATAGCACTTTACGAAAACTTAACGCAACTTAAGGCAACTCAATGTACTATAAATTCATTAATTGAGAATATTAAGTTCAAAATCCCACAAAGGCGAAGACAAAATTTAACTTCTTCAAAAAGACCTTATTTCTCGAAACCATTAAACGTGATAGAAAGAAGCACCACAAGGAATTAATAAGCTCTCCTAGATTTGAGGAATAGAGATGAGGAAAAGTAACGAAAAATTTAAACGGTAAAATTTTTAAGTATAGTCTTTCCAAAGCCAGTTGAAACAAGGTAAAGGTAAATCACAACTGGTGACTGAATATTTTCATAAGAAATGCACTGCCACTAGTCAGCCACCAGTTTCAATTTATTATTACCTTGTTTCAATTGAATCTGGAAATACTATACCAAAAATTGCCCACAACAATATCATCAGAGAAAAATGACAACAGCTGACAACAATAATTATAATAGGGTACTTGCATAGAAAATTAAACTGATTATTGTTTATTGCAAACTGTAGGAAATCGAAAAAAAATAGTTACTTTTTTTTAATTTCACCCAAATATGATTATTCCGGAAGTTATACAAATAATAAGTTTTTTATATATAGATATACTGAGCATGTGCGACGTCACAACTCACTACGTATTATACCTAAGTTATGACGTCGGAAGGACATTTCAAAGCGTTGTATTTCCGTCAATTTTTGACTAACAAGAAAAAGAAAAAACACGTGTTGACTTATTTTTCATGGACTATCGAAATTCGCAATAAAAAAATTTGATGCAAGGGGCCTATTTGAAGAATACGACATTGAATAAGCAATTCGTCTTGCAAAACGTAAACGCTTACAAAGGAATCGATGATCCCAAAAACATAACCAATCGAAAGGCCAATTGACAAAAGCAACGACACTTCCGCAGTCAGCTGGCACACAAATCATAAGTGTCCCTTTGAAATAGAGAGCAAAGAGAGCAATCTGGTGGTTTATGGAACCAATGATGGAACCGGATGCAGGAGCTAAATCTGGTAATGAGTTCAGCAACCGAACAGAGTACGAGCAGCATGCGTTACACACTCGTCAACGGACCACTATTTGGAAGACCTAACCCAAGAATAATTGATTTGTTTACATGAAAATTGATTTTGAAATAGAATAAAAGTATTGATTAAAATCGAGGAAAATCATTAGTCGTCAGAAGAACTAGTCACAAGTGGAAATAGAATTTAAAAATGGATATTAGAAAATGCAATTTTGGCACGTTACAATTTACCCCTACCAAACGAATTGTCACGCTTCGCCACTGGCTCTTGGTATCTTAATAACTATTATTTTTAACCATAATTTCTTGAAAAAAAACAAAAAAACACAAATGCTGAGTACAATAATATTTTAGTCCTTCATTGCCACTCATTTGTCTACACAAGATTCGGAAGTTGTATTGGAGTAAAAAAGTCATGACTAAATATCCGGAAAAATAATTTATACATATTTGCCATTCTTGATATAATAATAATATCCTCCATCATACGAAATCTTCTACGGAAAAAAAAAACAACTTTGAGGCACTTATTTACATTTTACGACTTGCGGCAAAAGCTTTAGGGTATCCGAAATAGTCAAGCATAAATTCGACATAAAAATGATGGGGGAAACACAGTTACTAAAATTTTCGCTAAAGCGAATCAATTTTCCTTTTTCTTTTTGCTTCCATGAAGAACTTACTGGCTCAAAGAAATTTTTTATCCCCCATAGCATTAGAATATTTTAGGATTTTATAAGGTTGTAGGAAAACTAAGTCACTAAGTCCATTATTAAACAAATTTTTCTGAATTTTTTTTCTTTTTTTTTTGATTTTCTGGTCAAGATATGGGGAATTTCACATGTTTGAATTTCATCGCTTTATTATTTTCAATCAGTTGTATGAACCAAAAATTTTGCTTGTACGTTGACGAGCATATGCATAATCACTAAAACCTCAGAGGGAATACGTTATACTATCGTTGCACTTGTTGACATCAAACTCAAAATGATTACACCAAACCCAAATTATTGAGCATGGGCTGCCAGCTTGCCAAGTGTGAAGTGTAACAAAATGACAAATTTCAACGAAAACAGAGCGCACTGCGCCTAACCAAAAATTCTTAAGGGGGCGTTAATGACTTGAAATCTGCCAGTCCTGTGTTGCTTTTCTCAAATTCATCTGCAAAAAAAAAAAAAAAACATTCTTCGATATTGTGCGTCTTTCTCAAAATGAAAAATAATATATGTGTATATCTGGCTGCCTATTTTTAAGGATAGAGTCGTTATGGATTATTTCCAAGAAATAAATAGATTGCGCGAAAGAATAGTTTATGAAGAGTAACAATGACAACAAAAGTCATTCGTTATTTGCACGTTATTCGTTCAACACGCTGTACGCTGTCCGTAACATAACTTCATGTGGGTTTTGTTCATTTTTGACTGGCTTTGTTCATTTTTGATTGGCGGTCGGACGAGATTCTGACATCATTATCTGACGGGTGTTTGGGCGTTTGAAATTTTGTCCCAAGTAGAAACTTATATTTTTTTTGAAAAATTAACGATAACTAAATTATCCCCCAAAATAGTCTTATTCTGAACTACGCTTAAAATCGGAGGGAAGACATTGGAAAAAGCCATCCTCATTATACTAAATAAATGTCTAGAAGAAGAAAAAACCCCCGAAGCCTAGCAAAACGCTGAAGTTACTATTATATTCAAGAATGGAGATGCCACTAACCTGGAGAATTACCGCCCTATTGGTTTGCTTATATAAGCTGCTGACGAAAATACTTACAAATAGACTAAATGCTTAGTTTCATTTCTACCAGCCAGTTGAACAAGCAGGTTTTCGGAAGGGCTTCAGTACGATTGATCACATACAGAGTATACGAACCTTGATCGAGAAGTGTACAGAATACAACATTCCTTTACATCTGGCTTTTGTCGATTATCACAAGGCATTTGATTCTGTTGAGACATGGACAGTTTTAGAAGCTATGCGTAATGCGAGGATCGATTCTAGATACACCAGAATAATAAGTCATGCATATGGAAAGGCCACAATGCAAGTAAAGATCGACGATGAACTGACCACTGGGAAAATTTTATTGAGATGTCCCCTAAGCTGTTTACACTGGCCCTAGAGGACAAATTTATGCTCATTTTAAAAAAGGTAATACTTTTTAGTAATAGTTAGCGACACGTTTTGACTACATTTCAAAGAAAAAGTGTCCATAGGATTTAGATTCACAAGAAAAAGTTACCATGGCAGGACAATGGTATCTCAATTAACGGGAAACACTTGGACCATCTGAGATTCGCAGATGATATCGTGATCATCAGTAATGACTCAGACGAATTATCCATCCATCATGATAAAGGAACTACAACAAACACCCAAAGCAGTAGGACTGACAATGGATATCCGGAAAACTAAAATAATGAGCACAGACAATGTCGACGTAACTATTGAAAATCAGACGCCCGAAGTGGTGAACGAATATAACTATGTCGGCCATATCATTAAGCGAGCAAAGACAATCAAACTTCTGAAATAAATCGCCGAATGGGTCTTACATGGGCAGCTTTCTCAAAACTGGGTTATATTCTTTAAAACCCGGATGTCCCAATAATTCTGAAACGTAAGATCTACAACATTTGTACTTTATCAGTAGCGACCTATGGTTTCGAGATAGTCACTATGACACATGCAAGTGCTAATAAGTTGAGAGTTTGTCAACGCGCCATGGAAAGAGCAATGCTTGGTATAAGCCTCAGAGATCGGGTGCGAAATAAAGACATTCGACAGAGAACGAAAGTCGACGATGCGGTGGTACGGGCGACAAGGCTGAAGTGGCGCTGGGAGGTCATGTAGCCAGAGATAATAACAAATGGACCAAAATATTCATGGAATGAAGGCCACGAGATTCAAAAAGAAACAACAAACAAGGTGACGTGATGACATTCAAAGGATTGCTGGAAAAAACTGGATCCTGGCGGCCCAAGACAGGAACCGATGGAAGATGATGGAAGAGGCCTATGTCCAGCAGTGGACAGAAACAGGCTAGAAGAAGAAACCATGCGAAGGGTTTAAACACCATTTGTGCTTGTGTGACACATACAAAATTGTATGTAAGGGTATTTGATTATATTTTGCACCATACCTACAGCCTTTACTATTCAAGATAGAAAAAAATTTTAAATACAAAACTTGACAGTTTTTTTCTATATGTTCTGATAACGTTATCAGAAAAAATAAACTCGCATCGGAAAATGGAGAAACGTAAGCAACTTCGACTTTTTCTAATGGAACACCCTGTATATTATGCGATAAAATGAAAGATCTATTCTTTCTAATTCCAAATATATAATATTGATAACATTTGCGTGAACAATTTTTGACATATCTCAGGTTAAATTATAAAGAATTTGCAGAGAAGTTCCATAAGGATCTCTATCTTTATAAAATTTCTTTGCAATTTAGTTATAATTTAAGCTGAGATATGATCAACATATATATATTTGTAATCAGGAAGAAAAGGTCTATCATTTTATCGCAAAATATACAGGGTGTTCCATTTAAAAAAGTCGAAGTTGTCTACGTTTCTCCATTTTCCGATGCGATTTTGTTTTTTCTGATAATATTATCAGAAAATATAGAAAAAAACTGTCAAGTTTCGTATTTGAAATTTTTTTCTATCTTAAATAGTAAATGCTGTAGGTATGGTGCAAAATATAATCAAATACCCTGTACGTCGGCCAGTAATTATGTAATTTAAAGATTAATATTTTATAGAATATTATAAACAAATAATGATTGAACCTCTCTTTCAAAGTCAACTATTAAACAAAAATGGAAGTTGTTCGGAAATTACCAGAACCTAGAAGCTGCAGCTACCAACCAAACAAACAATCAATTCACAATTCAATAATTTTGGTTCGTTCTCGGAGGGTAAAAATAAACACTTGAGTGTCGTATACGCTGGGGTGATGGGGTCCCAGCAGGTAGCAGAATAAATTGAAAATTTTATACCTTTTATCGATGAGTAAATTCGGTCCCAACCATGTTCATTGCTAAGTGTTTTACAATACTTGCCTGCCTTATCGATTTCGTAGAAAAAAGTATGAGGATTATTATGGGTGCAAATTTACCTAATAAATAGGCAACATTTCCTATTTTAATTGATTTCTGTTGTGAATTCGACTTGAGCTAATCAAAGAGTTGTTATCGTTCTGTGTGTGTGTGTGTGTGTGTGTGTGTGTGTGTGTGTGTGTGTGTGTGTTGTTTAAAAGTATTATAGATTCACGATGGATCCTAAAATTATTTTAAGTGAAAAAGGAAAGCCCTTAGCAGTTGTAAATAAAGCTCAATTTATAAACTCGCCGTCGGTATTCCGTCTACGTTTGCGTCGGCCTCGCCGTTATATGTAATATATGTAATACTTTTAATGTACAGATACAGTTTTGTTTTTTCTCTACGTCTATGACCAACTTTAGGTAATAAATCATAAATTATTCAATACAAGATATTATTATTTATTGAACCCCTCACAAAACAATTTACCCGGGACCGAATTTACCTACACAGTATCAGGTAAAATCAAAGTTTGGGACCGAATTTACTCGTTATTTTTGTACTTATCTTTCTTGGAATTTACCTATACCAATACAATGTAATAATAATATTATTTTCTCTGCGAACATTAAATAGTACATTCATTTTTGCTCGATATTAAACTGATTAATGATACGAATTCTACACACCCCGTGGATTCCAAACGGGAATCCACGGCCTATCGACTAATAAAATTCTCCATCTTCAAAGTTCACGAGCCGCAACGAGACAATACAAACAAAACATGACTGACGTCTACTGTCAGATTGCGAAACGGAAACTTTCGTTTTTAAAAAAATAGGACTTTTGATGATTGTTATTTATTACAAAAACTAATGATTTTCTTTCAAAAAGTTCGAAGAGAAAGTATAGTCTTCTACTCGCAAATAATGGCTATTATTCACTCGAATGATTCCAACACTCGCCTTCGGCTCTTGTTTGAATTTTCATTCTCGTGAATAATAGCTATCATTATATGCTCGTTGAAGAATATTCTATTATCATAAATTGAATTGTATTATTATATTTAGTATAACTATTTGCTTGATATCTCCTTCCAGCTTTAGTCTAAATAGTTAAGCGGAGGATTCAACGATAATCATAAAAATGTTGTGAACCTCTTTTCCGACTAGTTACGGCTTTTATTATATGACTTTTAAGACCATTTGAAGTTAGGGTCTGTAAAATCGATCACTTATCGGCATGTTCAGAATGTTTTATTTGGTTTTATAAGGAAGCTGATTTGGTATAGTGGCTACCATTACTAAAAGATAAATTCTTTAGTGAAAAAGTTTTTAAATTCTTTCTTAAAAGATTATTAGTTCAGCTAGTTATTGAGCTTTTCAGAAAAAGTATATTATAACGAACTTAACATGAATCGAAAAAAGAATTTATTACCTCATTCACGTGGTTTATTGGCTTTTTAAAAGTACGGACGGAGGATTTTAACTTAAACTGTTGGAAAGTTTTATTGCTGTCGAATCGGAGTGCGAAAGGTTTTCATTCTTTTCAGCTATACTCCTTTTCAACCTTTTATAGAAACTGTTTGAGACACAAAATAATGTTTGGTATTTTATCTTTATCAAAGTCACAACATAGCAAGCAGCATTCCTCGTCAGTTCACACGTATAGATATCGATTCCGGATTCAAAAGGGATTTTTATTCTTTCGACCCCTTTTAATATCAATAAAATAAATTGGAATAGAAAATATGCTCTCCGAAAGCTGACCCCAATATCAGCATAGAGGGCACGCCAAAATCAAACGAATTTTCGCTTGTGCCAATCACGATTTTTGGATGCCGGATCATCTCTCCCAACAAATTTTATCGCTTCGGTTGCTCGATTTATGTATTTTCCCTTTGCTTTTATATTAAAGTCTGCTTTTTGTGCGCATTTATTGGGAAAATTTGGAAAAGACCCAAAGTTAAAGAAATGCGGTGAAAAACAGGAAACGATATAACTGTGGGGTGAATTGATAATCGTTAGAATATTAAACCAATTTAGCTATATGCAATAACGAAAGGTTTTTGTTAACTATACTCCGTTCCTTTTTCGTTAGGAGCACAGGGAAAGGCAAAAAGAGGTCGAAGACCATAAAGCGATCATATTCATAAACCATAAACGGCTTTAAGGCCCAGGACGTATGTGAAGAAACCTGGAGCAATGCTGTAAACCATGTATAAAATGGAAGAAAAAAAAAAACAGGTAGAAGCTTGACAACATCGTGGAGAACACTGTAGAATCAATAATTATATCTGTGAAAATATCTGATTTAGATGAGAGTGATTCAGGGGAAGTCGCTCAGAGGATTGAACATTTTTCTGATTCAATTTTCTCAGTGAAATTAATTTTTTCTCCGAATGACAGTAAAACTGACTTTCTAATGATACCTGACAGACTCAAAAGGTGTATTTTTACTGCCTAGGCAATAAAAGTTCGTTTCTATGCAACGTTCCCGGTAATAATTTCAATCAATCTGGTTTTCAAAATTGACAATGACAATGACAATATCAAATTTTTGTCAAAATAATTTAATTAGAATATAAAAAAAAAATTACTATGAGTGAAATTAGAACAAATTCGGAGAAAAAATCAAATGTTTCACACGACAGAAAATCAGATTTAATGCCTTGGTTGGTTTCCTATCCTCGGCTACGCCTCGGCTATAAAAAACTAGCCGCGGCATTCTGCCTAGTAAAATAAATAACTATTTTGTATCTCTTTTCTATAATAAATTCTATTACCATGTTTCTATTGCAATAGGTAAACTTCTTGTACATTTTTATCATTGTAAGTTATTCTTTATTTTTGTGACGATTTGTTCCAAAATATCGAATTAAACACTTGTTAAAGTTTCATGACACTATTGTATTCAAGCGGGTACCGGGTAGGTCGATTGAATATTGTGGACACTACCTGGTTTATGCTTCTGTTATACTTAAGTCCGTCGATTTTAATCTGATACTCCAAAGGAATGTGACCTGGTGGCTCCCTACGTTAGAACGCCAATTGTCACCTGACGTCATACCTGTTTTTGCCATATGGTTCACCCTCTCGCTTCTCGCTCCTCATATGGAAAGTGTCAGACTAAAAACGATGGACAATACGTATTAAATAATGCTCAGCTTGTGTGTGTAAATTTATATTAAGGTTCTGTGCTCCTATCGAAAAGGAAACAGAGTTTAGCAAGGACTGACTCAGAATGAAAAATTTTACTTTCTCATGAAGTCAATAATTTTTGAATTACGCCTATGCGGCTTATGCAAATATTTGTTCTTTCAAATTGATTTTTAACATAGAAATAACAACCAACTACTATTTACGGTTAGTCAGTCCAACCATTCCACGCAGACTCGACTCAAATTTGGTCAGTGAACAAGCTCTAAATACTTATGTAAATACATGAGCAAATAAACTTTATCTATCCTGAACTTATAGATCTTCGAGAATAAGTATAAACCTTGTTAAAATCCACTGCAAGTTTTCTTGAAATGTAAATCGTAACCTTATTTGTATATCACTACCTAAGAAAAGCCATTTGATAAGCATAATATGGAACAGAGCGGAAAATTTTTGTTGCTTCCCGGAGCGGACTATGCGGTTTCGTTTCGCTTCCTAAAAAGCGATTTACTTGTAGATTACCTGATACACCCTTAGCTCAGCTTTTCCGAACGCGGGCTTTGCAGTAAGTTTTTATCGTTTGTGGAAAAGTTAATTTGAAAGTAGATTTATCTGATAGCGTAGGTACCTATACCTCTTCGCCAGAGCGTGTTAAAAGATTGATTGATAGGTCGCTTAGCCAGGATATCCAGCGGACAAAAAATGCTTAAGTGATTTTTTACATACATTTTATTTTCAACTGCAAACTCATACATTCTAACATAATTTGAGATCCATTCCACCATCAGGTTGTTTTATTCCTATTCCTCGGACAATCTAGACCAATTCCGGGACGATAAAATTCTCCTGCAGACAGCAGTTGTAACTTCCATTCTCCAATTGCCATTTTTAAAAGCCAATAAAACATGTGAAGGAGTGTAATAAATCCTTATTTTATCCGATTCGCGACGAATTTGTTGCAAAGCGTTCTACCGAAATACAAACGTACCGCACAGATAATTTAAACTGGAAAATTGAGCTCCGGATTATCCCCCTCTCGTATCAACAGAGCTAAAGCTATATTTTAGGATTAGAGCTAGTGTAGTGACGTATATTATGAAGAATAGTTCTATAAGAAGATATAATGTATCTACGGTTTATTTCGTTAGGTTTTGATTTATGCTGGGATTCGACTAAGTTTATCATGTTTTTTTTTTTTTTTCAATAAGAAAATGCTCATATTGCCCAAAATTATCGGCCACAAAATATATTTAATACAGGGACTGTTCCGTACCCAGGAAGACTCAAATAGGGTTTTCAGTTGAATATTTACTAGCCTCATCTTATATTCAACACAATATTCCTACTGGAGGAAGAATCGATAGAAATGAATAGAAAATGACATAAAAGCAAATGTATAGGATTATGCTCAAAATAGTTTGACAGAAATAGATATCAAAGAATAAAAACTTTGATGATATTGCTGATTCTCTCAGAGTAAAACTATAATATAACAGAGACCAAGTCAGACAAGATCAGACGTAATAGTTATTTTTCTACAAACGTGTTAAAAATGCAATTTTTAACACCCCCTCGAAGGATTAAAAATGTTACTTTATTGCACTAGTGTTAAAAGTCTTTAAGGCACTAGTGTTAAAAATGAAACATCAAAATTTGAAAGCAAACGTCAAAAAAAGTTTGTATTTTTAATTATTTACATTAATATTAATGGTAAAATTTGAACAACTGAGGAAGCTCCATCGGCCGCCTTCTCTATATTTTTCAAGGGATTGATGCAACCCTCTTTTTCTTGTGTATTTTGTTGCATTTTTAGCAAAAAACTTACTGACCACGATAGACCATACGACAGACTTTCAAGAAACTGATGAGACATTTCATTACCTGTAAAACAAGGTGCTGGTTGTTTGAATTTTTTGACAAATATAAAATTCAATAATTTTACGTAGGAAAGATGCTTCCAATTTATTATTCATTTAAAAATTCAATTTGTCACTGGTTATTGCTTGTTATTGCCGTTTGTAGAAAAAATATTGTATGATATTTGTGTTAAAAGTATTTTTAAGGCACTTATGTGAATTGCAGAATTCGCTTCGCTCATTCTGCAAACTTTCACATGCGTGCCTTAAAAATGTACTTTTAACACTTATATCATAAATAACTATTATGATATAAGTGTTAAAAGTACCATTTTTAAGGCACGCATGTAAAAGTTTTCAATTCACGTAAGTGCGTTAAAAATACTTTTAACACAAATATACAAAATTTTTCATCAAACGGCAATAAACACTAAAAACTTGAATGTTTAGAATAAATAATAAATTGGAAGCATCATTCTTACATAAAATTATCGAAGTTAACATTTGTCAATAATGCCAAACAACCAGCACCTTGTTTTTTTTACAGGTAATTTGAAATGTCTTGTCAGCTTCTTGTAAGTCGTGATTAGTAGTGCCCACAGTGCTTTGCTAAAAATGCAAGAAAATACAGATGAAAAACAGGATTGCATCGATTCCTTGGAAAATATAGATGAGGCGGCAAATCGAGCTTCCTCAGTTGTTCAAAATTTACTATTAATATTGGTAAATACCTAACTTTTTTTGACGTTTGCTCTCAAAATTTGATGTTTCATTTTCAACACCAGTATTATAATAGTTATTTATGCAACAAGTGTGGAAAGTGAACCTTTTTTCACGAATGTGAATTTTGACAATCACATGAGTGAAAAAATGAGCTTTACGCACGTATTGCATACAAAATTTTTTCTACTACCAATCAAATATGTTTAAAAAATGGATTAAGACAAATACTTCACGCACTAGTGCGTGAAGTATTTTCACTTTACGCATTAGTGCGTGAAGTAATTTACCAGGAAAATTAAAAATTGACAGTTGTCGACATCTGTCATTGACATTACTTCACGCACTAGTGTGTAAAGTGAATTACTTTAGGCACTAGTGCGTGAAATGGAATTTTACATCTTCTGAATAGTGCGTAAAGTGAGTACTTCACGCACGTTAGTAGAAAAAGAATTTATAGCACCAGTGCGATAAAGTAACATTTTTAATGCTACGGGGGTTGTTTAAAATTGCATTTTTAACACGTTTGTAGATATACAAAGCTGTATACAACATCTCAGAGCATCCTTTATCAGCTGACCCTCAGTCGGCGCTATCTAAAGGTTTTAACTTGGGAATAACGCCAAAGCACATAAGAATAGTGGATATTAAATCCAGAGTAGAAGTTGCCCACACCTTCCAAAACAGGAAGCCGATTTAGTCAGATAGGAAGTACACAACACTCAAATCGGTAGGTCCCGCAGCCAAACCTCAGACCAAAAGAAACCAAGTCACTGAAAGAATTTAGAATTTAGACAAAATCCATTGTTCGCCATCCTTCCAGCAGACAAGGGAAAGGCGATGGTCCTAATGAACTGTAACGTGTAAAGTTACTTGTTCCTTTTTTTTTTAATTTAATTTTATATAACCCCGTTTAATGTCGACAGTCTGGTGACTAACATTTGACATAGAGGGCTCCTGCTACTCATAATGAGAGCAATTATTAAATAATTACACTAGAGGGCACGATTTTCATTTAAATTTGACGCACCGGTTAGTACCAACAATTTCCGTTGACTATCTGGAGAGGAAGCGCTGTATGCTCACCTGGTCCGTACCAATTATCTCCCCTTTTGAATTGTGTCATCGAGTGGCAAGGTCGATCGGCTGAAAATCGCCATCTTCTCGAGACAACCGTGCCGTAGAAAAAAAAATAAAGTACTTTATCGGCCTTCAGGCATTATCTTATCTCAACACAATTGAGTTGCGTGAGGCAATAATCTGTTGATTGCAAAAAAAAATTTAATCAATAAGTCTTGTGATTACCATTTAATTTAAGTTTGAATTTCAACCCACCTCGTGGTAAGTTTTTTTTTTTTTTTTTTTAAGTAATAGCTTTTCAAGGAATGCCTTATTACTTAGGGTCTTTCGGAGAGCCGTTTCTTTCAACAAGTAAATTCCAAAAAGGCCGCATTGTCAATAGTTACACCATTTCCGTGGAGTGTGGCATAGAGCTTTTGAAGGGATTCCTACCCTACAAAAATCAAGACCCTCACAAGTCGATATGTGTGCCCCACATTTGACGACAATTCTAGTCGCCTTTCTGCCTGGATTCTGGGCTGGAATCCGCAAGTTCCATGTGCGGTTCCCTTCGTCAAGTGACCGAGGATGGATGGCTTCCGTGCCCTACCTTATATTGGAATGGAGGCTTGTATTAAGTTTCTCTAATAACTTTTAATACCTTTTCTTTTATTAAATCAGTTTTATAGTCAATTAACAAATTTGAGATAATTGTTTTATATGATTTTCATGCAACATTTAAACTCTCTGATTCTTGACACGATGGTGGCTTTTCTTCAGCTTTCGATTTATCGAATTTAATATGGATTTAACATGCATAACTTTTAATATTGCCTTATATTTTATCATTTTTATCAACAATAATCTATAAGTAGTCTGAACAAAGGTCAAGGTTGGACAACATGCTCTAAATTTAAACTTATTGGTTATTACCTATAACATCAAAAATTGATCAATTTTTAACCCTGGACTTATATATTTGAGGATTTCTATTATAAGTTGATGAAAAATTTTCTTGTCTCGACTGGAACCCAGAACCCCTACATTTTCAGTGTAATGCTCTACCAACTGAGCCACCGAGACCTGTCTCATTTCTACCCACTCGATCAAGTCTTTCATCAATTTTTAAGTTGTTAGTTTGTGACCATCGGCAGCATTCGGCGAAAAAAAAAAAAAAAAAAAAAAAATTGAAAAAAAAAAGATTTCTATTATATCTCCAGACCATTTAACGGTTAAATAGCCCAACTTTCGATTTCTTTCAGGTTTAATTTCATTTAATTGAATTATTTTTTTTTACAGAAGCTGACTATATTTTATCAATACAATTTTCAATCATTTATTTTTTTTTTAATTAGTTTTCTGGAAACTTAAATCTTTATATTTTCCTTTCAAATTGATGATATGGCCAGCGACTGTTAATGAACTTATGTGGCAACTATTTATATTGGGGTGCATTTTAATATTATTATTTTTTACTTTTGAATTTGATGGAATTTCCGATTGAGAGTTGACTTCTATTTATTGATTTTATTTAAACTGTGTTATCAGCAATAATTGCTGTTATACTTCGAAATTATTTAATTTTTGATTTTCGACCTCACTGTGAAAATATATACTAAAATCTGTTTTTTTTTTAAAGATAATTCCCCAAGTTAAAAATTTAGTAACTATGTTGGCAACATTAACTATGTTGGCAACATAAGCCTTTTCTACATAAAAAAATTGAAAGAGAATTACCTATTACCATTTTCTGATTATTTTCTAGGTGTGCTCCTGAATTTTCACCTTTCTATATTTTAGGCAATTTTATTATTTTTTTTTTTTAATTTAGTGGCGCCCTTGCCATTCTGTACTAATTAAACTATCAACCCACACCTAATAAGTTTTTGCTGAGCAAACAGAGCATATTATGAGCCTCTTGTTAATTCATTTACAAAAGGGGTAACAGAACACAGCTGAATACTCAGCGAAAATGGAAGAGATCCTCAAGGACGATGCCTACGAATGGACATACCGAGAATCCACGACATACTTATAGAAGAACACCAGAGCAAAAATCGAGCAGTCACCTATACACCAAGATATCCAGAAGATCATTATTCCAAGGAAGAAATCCAGTAGGTGCCCCAAACTATTCACACCACCAAAAATACATAAGCCAAATGTACCTTTATGACCACTTGTAAGCATTTTTGGATCCGCCTTGCAAAACCTGGAAAAATACCTTGCCCGGATAGTACAACCCCTAGTGGAAGAAGCGCCATCCTACGTGAAGAACTCGCAGCATTTCGTCGATCTCACCAAAGACATCAAACTCGACCCCAACGACATCTGCGCTAATCTGGACGTAGTCTCACTATATCTGAGCATTCGAATGGACGAAGCCCTGAACCGAAGAGCTATGAATGAAGACCGGCTCACATATTTGAACTTCCCACTGCCTGAAAAACACATACTTCTCCTTCGAAAACCGCATATAGGCAGAACCTACAACGGCTTAATAATAGGCATTTAAAAGTCGAGCGCAGATTGGCTATTGCTAATACAGTGTCAGTGTACCTTTTGTCCGCACCATTAAGGCAAAATGTACAGTGAACTAACAATAAGCGTTTGAAGCCTAGCGTTGATTGGCTATGGCTGGCTAACCCAAACCAAAAAGAAATTTGGATAAAATTGTTAGAAAAAAATTAGCCCACGCAAAAACCCATTAAATGAAAACGGATCCAAAAATCCTAAATTCTCTCGCTCCAATTAACATTTTCAATTTTTCTTATTACAAAATAAAGAATAACGTATTTGTGTTCACTAGGTTCGATTGGGCATGTATTGTTGGTTTTATCCGTCTGATAATATTCAAGAAAATACAGACTCACCCAAACTTATCCGTCAGTCTAGTGCGATCTAGTCCTTAATCAACACGCAAGGAGGGCATGATAACGAAAAGGAAGGAAGTCCTGCAGGCTCTTGAGGAGTTCTACCCGCTGCTCTAAAAAAGTGAGAAATAAGGAAATGTAAATATGAATTTAGAGCCTGATATGCTCATAGCAAAAAAAGGAATTGCCTCCAAGTTTCCTGGAATAAATAGAATTTGCTCTAACGAAGACTTAGAACTATAAAGCATCTGAAGAGGACTCAGTGGATACTGGCTGCCGCAATATAGGATAGGAGGTTCCTGTTTGCTCGAAAGGATAAGGGTTTTATTCACTCTCTGCTTAACAATGGCACAATACCGGGCAAAGCGTGCAACGCTACTACTGTGATACTACTCTAAAAAAAAAAATAGATCCCGTCGAATTGGAGAACTACAGACCAATAAGGCTCCTACATCAACTCTATAAACTTTTTACAAAAATATAATTATCACAACACTAGAAAACAAACTGGACTTCATGTATCAGCCGCTGGAACAGGTGATATTGCGCACTGGATTTGGAACCTATGACCACTTAGCTGCTGGGCATGGGAGTGTTGATTGAGAAATTCATCGAGTAAAATAATAAACGTGTGGTATAATGACGTTCGTTGACTTTGATGAAGCTTCCGATACTGCTGACCTGAGTGCAATGCTGGAGGTACTGCTAGAATGTCGCATCGATTATCGATACACAAAATGAAGAAGACATAAAACACAACATGTATAACAACGAGACTATGGTGGACTAGGGTGCGCATTCAATAAGCTTATCTGGGAAGGAAAAGGCTTTGATATAGACGGTCCTAAGATGAAAAAGCCTGCGTTTTGCATATGACATTTAGGGCTGGCGGCTTATAATCCTGGTGGTATCAGACTAACATTACAGGAACTACCGGAGGTGTGTACTACAGTTTGTATCTCTAAAAAAGCACTATAATAGAGAAGCTGATGAATAATAGATAAATAGAAATGGAATATACTCACCTCCTTTGGCCATGAAGTCCAAATCTCAAGAGAAAACCAAACATGCGAACATTCAAAGAGGAATAACACTCTCGTATGTTTGAGATTTTCTAGGAACAATCTGCCAATATATCTAAAAACAAAATTCCTCAACTAGTGCATACTTTCGGTAATGACCTATGGAGCCTAGACCTTGATCTAAACCATCGCATGGGCCAACAAACCAAGTAGAGCACAACGAACAACGCGAAATTAAAAGATCAATGCTGGGCGACATCATATAAAAAATGGGGATTCAAGTCGAAGCACAGGAGCTACAGACGTCATCACCTGGATTTCCACGATCAAATGGAACTGTGCAATACACGTGACACGAATGACAGAAAGAAGGTTGCTGGCGGGAAACCACGTGCTGACAAACAAACCAGAGTAACTCCAACTCGCTAGACAGATGATATCAAAAGGCTCTCTGATTCAGTTTTTTAGTTAGTTAGTTAAATTCTTATTTAGTTTGATCAATAAGAAGGATTAAGATAATTAAACTGTCCTGCTGCTTGAAATTAGTATGATACACTACCTATTTCCTTGTTTCCCCTTGCAGAATTCGGCATCTTCATTCAGATATGTAAACATTTGACACCATGTGAAATTATAAATTTTATTTGGGAAGCTATTTATTATTGTTTTATAAAAAATATATATTTCGACAATCAATCAGCAATCAACGACAATCCCCTTCCAATAAGCAGTAGGTTTAAAATTGCTAAATAAACTCCTACACTATTCTTCGTATTTTTATTACGATACAACCTTCAAAAATCGCGCATTTGGGTGAAGTATGAACACAAAAAGAATCTAAAAATGTATCCAACAACAACTGAAGCGGTGAAAGCCTGGCTGGTTTGGTTAGCGTATATGTGAAGTTAATCCCGGATGCAAATATGCGTGACTGGAACACGAAAAATTTCGATTGTTGTTTCACGTTGAGGGAGCTGATAAAAATAGCGATGCTGGCTTTGATTTTGAACAACATCAAATCCCATTGTATATAATTCTCTATTTAACAGTTTGGAGTTGAGGAACGAAATAAATATTATGTTTCGTGTGAAGTTTTCCTACTAAATATCAGTGCAAATTGGATTGGCCCTCCTAGGCCGTCATCACTACTACCTAAAAGCAAGGAAACTGACAACTTAGGTGTTTGTTGACACTTTTAATTAAGTTGGGAGATTTATTTTTTTATATTAGCATCCAACTTGAGTAAGTAGATGATTTTTTTCAAATAAATCCTGCTTCATTTTTTCAAGTTTCCTATAGTGATAATCTCGATAACAAGATAAAGAAAAATAGAAACGCGCCATATTATTGGAGTTTTAGTACAGAAAAATAAGTAAAAAGAAACCGAATTGATTCGACAACAACTAAAGCGGTGAAAACCTAGCCGTTCTCAGAGATAATCCCGGATCCAAATGCGTGATTGGAGCACATAAACGGCCGATTCTATTTGCCATCGTGTGTAAACCGGCCAATAGAGTAGAGATGGCTCTTCGGTCAAATAAATAAACGAAGTTTGGCCTTCTGGGTGCCTTCCCTCTGTACCATTAAAAATGGGTCTACTAGGTGAACAACTATTTTTTTCAACTTGAATTACAAATAATAAACCGGTACGAAGGCTTACTCAGCCCCTTTAAACAAAATGTAGCATCTGTTGTGGATTAAGTATTAAAATTATAAAAACCTTGTCCGGAGGTGAATTTTTCATTAAATTTGCATGAGGGTGTGCTGTTTTTCACCCGTGATGTCATTCGCATTGTCGGGTCTTGTGGTGACAAAAACATAACAGCGCGTGCCTTTTATTAAAAAAGCGCCACTAAGCCATCTCGCGTTGCCGCAAAAAGTTTTAATAAAAGATTTCTGCTCTTTATTGCTTTCGCATCTAATATATTTTTTCCTATTTTGTTCTCGCGTCCCGGGCGAAACGTTTGTTTATTCGAAACATCAATCATAGCAAGTGTCACTGCAGTAAAACCAAGTTTAATCAAGCCCCAAGATTTTCGAGATATTTTCCTTTAAATATCTTTTCGTTACACTTCTGAAGGATGAAGAGGGCATTGTTTGCTTAGCTGAATTGGGCTTTAGTTTGCTTTGGTAAAAATATATCATTGGCAGCGGAGCCCAGACAGAAAGACAAACCCAAAGAACATACGCACTGTGTTTTTTTTTTAATATAAGAATTACTTTTTCGCTTTCGGTTCGAGAAATGTGACAAAGCTTTCAGCTGAATGTGGGTAAATTCCCAGCTGTTTTTCGGTCTAATAAATCCTTTGCTATTTTCTGTTTAGCGATGAGAGATTAAAATATTGTATTTCAAGTGAGGAAAACTACCTATTTAAAATATTATTTCTTCAAATTCTAACTTCAAAAAAAAAAAAAACATTTACTGAATGAAAGTAAATGCTGCAACCATGTAATGCGTCGTGAAGGAGGAGGGGAGAACGAGGACGCCATGCCGCCACGAAAAAGCGTAGGTATCGAAGGGGTAAACAGACCGAAAATGAGAGACAAAAGGGAACAATCTTGTCTTGTCCGCCATTGTTCATTATTAAATTTTTATTTTGTATTAAACTGATTTTTCAATCCAATTTGTATCAAGGAGCATTCACAGGTCAGTTGAATAATTGTAATTTTTTTTTTGAGAGTTCAATTTATAGTTTAGGTTTTTTGTTTGCGTATAACCTTTTTTTATAACATGGGCATTATTCATGTATTTAACAAAAATCGGTGCATGCTGTAAACAACACAGATAAAGAGTAAATTTAAAAAAAAAAAACAAAGAAATTATGTGCTGTCTTTTGTGCTGGGATTTTAATTTGGGTTTTCAAAATGTACATTACTTGTTGAATATGCTAACATTTTCCTACCCTGACGAGCGAATATCTTACCAAACACAGGAAAGAGATATTGGCTCAAAATAACAACTATAGCTGGGTAGCATCCCATATGGGACCTCAGTACCTGCTGGCAGACCGGGTAACTAACCAAAAACTCTTCAGTATTGAATATAGGTAGTGTTGAATGA
The DNA here is from genome assembly GCA_917834065.1 of Ceutorhynchus assimilis. Taxonomy (NCBI): domain Eukaryota; kingdom Metazoa; phylum Arthropoda; class Insecta; order Coleoptera; family Curculionidae; genus Ceutorhynchus; species Ceutorhynchus assimilis. The sequence continues at coordinate 21,359,618 of OU892279.1, forward strand.
ATGTTGTGTGTGGAATTAAAATTTAAGCACAAAGATAAAGGATGGTACCTAATTTAAACTTGTATTGAATTATTGAATCATTCACTGAAATTATTGAATTGACTCACAATTGTTTATAAAATGACACAGTATGTTTTGATTTTTGGGGTATTTTCGATCGAGGGTTTCTTTGCCGTTCTCTTTCCCCTCGAGAATTCCAGGTCGAGAACGGTAAGATTTACTTTAATAATAAGGTAGACGTTTCACAAATTTTCCGATTATTTTATATATCACAGCTTCCCTTAAATTTCCCAAATATTTGCTATGTCGGGCGCATGTCCAGTAAGTAGAATTGAGTAAGTTTCCACAACGTAGGTCCTATTTATTTTTCATTTCGTTTTTCAGGTGATTTGTTGTTTAAAAGGTAATAAAAATTCTCACCTTTCAATCTTACTGAACGAACCCTGGTGCGATTTTACATAGTATACCATGTATAGAGCATCGAGTCTATGAGCTCCGCCCCAAATCCCAGTCCAGCTTTGGTTCAGTATTAAAAATGTCTGTAATGCGGTATAGAATTTAATTAGCAGTGCATAAAATGGGGTATATTACGTAATCGCGTTATAGGCTCACGCGTGTGATAACTTATTCAAACTATAAAAAAACCTGTATTTTGGCATTCAGACCATTTTTCAAATAACTGTCACGTCGGGTAGTGACTTAAGTTATTTTTTTAATTTTGATATCAATTTGTGCATTGCATCCCTTTATCCTTTTTTCCTGTTTCGCAAATTAGAACTGTCCCTTTTCTATGCATTCTTGTTAAAGTTGTTATGCTGACAGACGAAAATTTTGCGAAAAGCTAATTTTTGGACATTCGGAAACGTTTTTCTAACTATCCGGTTTGTATATGTATCGGTATTAAGCTTTTCCATAAAACTCTTAACTTCTACGAAATCACTCCCCATCCTTTTGAATCCAATAAGAGCCTTATGTTCTGGACAACTTTTAAATTCCAGGGTCTCTATTTTTACCTCAGATTGTAATTTTTTTTAATAAAATCTCTAACCTACTCTGCTTACCTATCTTGATTTGTTTTTACTCTGCAACACTAGCGAAGTAAATGCAAATGAACGATTGCATGCGAATCGTGGGTTCTAAAATTCCTAGATACTTTCGGCGTTGTCGTGCTCTCTCACTCTGTTTCATCTTTTTTGCCGAATGCCGCATTTCTGAGAACCCGACTACAAACTATACCGCATTTAGCGCGCGTCCTACCTACATTCTATACCGCATTACAGACATTTTTAATACTCAGCCAAAGCCTGGATTAAGCTTGGTGGCGGAGCTTATAGATTCGATGCTCTCTACATGGTATACTATGTAAAATCGCAACCAGGGTATGTTATACTACACAAGGCTGCGTTTCGTCTATGTAATTTTCCTAATGCTTGAAGGGTGAGCTATATTTTTCAAGGACGAATGCCAGTTTAAACCAAAAGTCTACTAAGACCTACATTAAAAGAAAAAGCTGGTTTATCGTTAGTGGATTAAAACACATAAATTTGAGTTTTCTTCAAATCACAAGGCACAAAGATATGTCTTGGTTCTCTGTATAGACCGCCTTGCAATGAAATTAATTTTACAATTAATTGTTAACGTCAATATAGGTATCTTGTTAAAAATATATTGGCTTCAAAGACTGAATTAGAACTTTTCAAAACATAAACAAAATAATTGTGACAGTTTCTAAATACTTGATATTTTTTTATGCACGTAGATAAATCAGCTAGATTTAAGTATTTATTATATTCACCCAACAACTATACCTACACATAATATTACCAAAATCGGTTTAGATAACTTTGAAAAATATAAAAGTTGTTGATTTTTGGAAAATTTGCAAATATAGAAGTTGCCAATTTTTCAGTGGATACGCGCCTTTATATAAACGGAAAACTGTTTATTTTTGGAAACAATGTCAAATGGATGCCATTATATAGTATAATTATTTTCACAGAACATACCACCTCTAGAAAAGTATCTGCAATGTTACCTACCGGTTATGAATTACAGCGCCATCATTGACTTCAAAGCCAACTAATGGAGCATTCTTGACAAAAAGGCGAATCGATGTTTTGGTATATTTTTAAATAATTTTTAATGCGCAGGCTGCATTTGGCTTGCTGACTCCTTTTAGCTCGTTTCGCCTCATTTTCTTGAAAACTGTAACTGGCAGGAAGTATCCAATGTCGAACGTAATGCAAAAAGAGTTTGAAGAGTTAGCAAGCCAAACGCAGCTTTAGGCAAATACGAATAATAAATACAAATATGAACGAAATATAAACGAATAAATACAAAAAAATACGAATAAATGTTAGTTTTTTTTTTTCAACCAGAGCTTTTTAAATTTTCACTTTAACGCGCGTAGGGTACAACAACACAATTCAAAAATTCAAATTTTTAATTTCAAAATGACAAAACCAACCAACACACTGTCCACAGATACCTGCAAATTTCTCTTATCTTCCGACAGTGTCGCCATCGTTGACTTAAAACCTAACTGAAAACCTTCGTCGCGAGTCTCACATTTGAGAAATTTTTCTGGAGGGGGTGTGTTCTGTGGTTACTTTATTTTTGAACTGGAAGAGTCCTATGTGCATACAACATAATAAGTATTTTGGGCATTAAGTATCGTTTACCACCCTCGAATATTAAAGGCCTCCGCTGTCGCGTCGGTCTTCAAACACTCTCGAGCGGTAAATGTTACTTACCGCCCTTAATACTTAAATAACTATTATGTAACACACTTGTGATCGAACATGGATCAGGCCTGTTGAACAATCGCCTTTTTTTGCGGACTTCATCATAACAGGACAACAGGTTTTGTTCACGTCAGACATTAGACTAATCTGATTTTAGTTTCAATGAAATGTAATGGCTTTCTATCTAAAACCCTTTAGTTATGACGTTTTTACGTAACTATTTTTCTGGTATTTGTGGTGTTATGAATCTATAACACAACTAGTTTTTGAAATAATGAAAAACTACACATTTCTTTCAACATATTGTCGTTTGATACAAATTTCTACTACTACATTCATAGCGATTGATAGTCTGGAGTACATAACAATTCATCACAGGTAGAATCATGGTAGAATTGAAAAATTGTGACAAATGTCATGGTTAGAGGTTTTAAGGATAGACAACTAATAAACGAATATCGAAACAGCATTTTCTTATTCTCGCTTGTAAATTTAACGTCGTAAATCACACGTGAGTTTAAACATGACTACAAAACTAGTCTCACACTTTTCATTGTAATTATGTTCATAAACGCAGTTGTATTGTAAATAAATATTATTTGTAGGTACATGTGAAGCTATTGTGACATCTAGAGGTACATTATGTAGTATATTGAATTTTTGACCAGCACATTTGCTCGATTGGCAAATAGTGACAAATTCTGAACATAGAATTCATCTTCTGAACTCTCTAAGACTACTACTAAAACTAACCGAGTAGGAACTCATCAGACAGACTCGCTATCAATCGTTTTACCTGTTCCTCCTAATCCATCATATTTCTCTGTCAAATCTGCAAATACTGCAAACATTTCCCGAAGGTATAATTCCACAATGACCTGTAAATGGGGAAGGTCGTTTCATGGGATTCAGATAAGTAGGTACTGCATGTGGGTAGCTATTATTCTGTGATAGTTGGACTTGCCGCTAGAGTCATTATGTGCTGACAGTACATCTCCATAAGTTGCTGGTGGCAAACTCCCAACTCTTCGTCCTCATAACACTGTCCATGACTTCTAACGCAATATTTGGCACTCAATCCAAATTTTGTTTTGGTCCCAAATATCTATAGCTTCATAAGAACTTGTAATTCCGGAATATAATGTAGGTAAATGTTTGTTCTAAAATGCGCGAAAATTTTAAGTGATGGCTTCTCTGTGCCCTTATCCATAATCCAAGTAGTGAACATGTTCTCAACGTCTTGGTTGGCGCGCCCAACGCTGTCCTGGCTATAGCTGTGACGTGGCTTATGGCGTATGCGCTGCAGTTGGGACATAAAGTCTTTAATCTTCAATGACTTTATTACAAAATCCGCAGTCATAATCGGACCGCAAAATCACAAGGGCTCCAGATATTGTGAAAATATCTACAAGGTGGCAAGCAATCTATTCCGTATATGATTAGTTTTCAGTGAGAACGCAAAATGACTAGAGTGTATCTGATATTTAGGTACAAATATGTAAACAGCATGAGATTGACAATCTACTAAATCCACTTGACAGCGTGAATTAAAATAGTTGAAAGTAATAAACTTCCATAATACAAATGCCTTTTTTCTCTTCCCCCCGAGATGCCACGAGCAAGTTAATGCACAATAAACCTTCGGTACGAACTATATTCTTGTTTTTCTCTTATGTTCTTTCAAACATGCGATCATTACTTCCGTGACCTAGAAGTAAAAAAATAGATAACTTATAAAGAATCCGCATTTCTTCGGAACCATTAAACACACCAGTAGATAGATGTGTGCGAACCTAAAGAATGTTTAATAATATAACTAAATTTATTTCGAGTTCAATATGAATGGATTCGATAAATATTTTCGAAACGATAATTCGCAAAAGCTACAAGACCAAATATTTCCGAATTCTAAGTAACTGTTCAAAATACTTTGAAGGTTGCCAAGCAAAACTAACAAACTTTAAGCCGTTTGACATCAAATTCAAAAAGACGACCATTGTGTGCACGAATTCTTAGTGTAAAATCCAACCATTTTGACTTAGGCCCTCTCCATTTTGCTAGCTCGTTTTCGTTGGAACGCCAAAAGCATAACTTTTCCAATTATACTGTTCACAAAGTAACCAATTTAAATAAATCTGTTTGGCTTTAGCGATTTTGGCACATGAAGTTGAAGTAGATAGTCGAAGGTACCTTTTATTAATAACGTTCCATTTTACTAAGTGCAGGAATTGTTTAAATTTATAATAGTGTTGAGGTTTTATCGTTGACTTTGCACGATAAGTAAATATAGTTGGAACGTTGCCAGAAGCTTAAGTATAATAATAGGTCAGAGAGGAAATTTAATATTCTGTAAGTTGCAAACAAAACGGATCATCGGCTTTCAGAGTTTTACTTTCAGGAAATTAACTCGACAATTTTTCGTACTATAATAAAAACACTTCGCCAACATCATATTTTCTCTAAGAATTATATTAAAAAAGGGTAGGTGTTATAAGCTACAAAATTATAGCGTCGGAATAACAGAGATTATCAAAACGATCCCCAAGACGTCAATAAAGCAAATTAAAGATGTCAAAGAACATCTTTAAAACCGAAAAATGCAATTACGTGTTGGAAGGGTCTCGGCGGCTGCTTGTTATCTATTTATCTTACGAGTGTTCGGGGAGCCTTTATTTTTAAATTTTGTGGGAATGTTTGAGTTAGGATGTCGAGTTACTCCCACTGTCCGCATTGCGTCGCCTTTGGAAATACGGCAACATTAAACTTTTTTTATGGTTCCTTGCCACTTTGAGAATAAATTAGTTTTATGTTGAGATGTTCCGAAATGCAAATCACATTGGACGCGTATTCTCCGTGCACCATTGCCGGCCCGATTATTCGTGCTTGTTTTTTCAACCTGGCCATTTTATTCGCAAATTTAAGTTATATATCTTTTCCACGTAATTTGCTTTAGGCCATAGCAACCTTTTTGTCAGTCGCGGGTTATGGCAGTCATTAAAATTTTTGCCGTGCTTCCTATAGGCGTAATTATGTTGGATAAACTGATATTCATATCAGTGAAACAAAAATTAATAAATTAAACTTTGATTATTAGCCTATACTTTGCTAATTTATATCGCAGCTATGGATGACTGAATGTGTTTATAATAGTTTTTATATGTAAGGTAAACAGATGAGGAATCGTTTACTTAAGAAACGGTTTGTAACTCTTTGTCTTGATGTTGAGTCAGTTCGTATAGTTATTTCTATGAGTTCACACGCTCTGCTTTCCACGCTGTGTTCGATATAATAAATATATTGAATATCGATAATTAACAAGTTCTTTTATTTCTTAGTCCATTTCCCAATAGGTTATAGGACCAGTGTACGTGTATTCATTGCGGTTGTGAAAACCGGGAGTGTTTAATGTGACAATGGAAAATTTGAAACTAAAAAGAAACAAAAGGCTTCATATGCTAACAGAGCTTGAACTTAGATAAGAACAGAGCTCAGCAATTTAGAAATAATTATCGTTGAGGATATTTTAAAATCGATTTTAAGACGCAATTTCGAAAAAAAAAAAAACAAGTCTCTGAAACACAATGAAAAAAGTGAAACAAAACAATTCCATCGATAAAAAAAAAAAAAAAAAATGGAACCCTTATAACAGCAACCAAAAAGGGCACAATTAGTATTCCCAGTAATATGGGCATACAGGAAAGTCTTTAGTATAGGCTGGACTGTCCAGAGAGGTTCCTTACAATTTGCTGTCCGTAAGAAAAATGCAAAGGGCTAGTATGACTATTGCTTAAAAAAAAAAGTGGTAGTATTTACAAAGGCGGTAAGCTTATAATTTATGGGTAAGTCTTTGAACACTTTAATAATAATTGCTCTTGAACTCACTGTGATTGGAAATTTCAAAAAACACTATTATTCAAGCAAATAGTGACGATTAAATAAAAATAAAAATTATCAATTGTGGTTTGAACGTTTGGTCCACATTGGTGAGGTTCAAATTATTGAATTATTATATCAAAAAAAAAAAAAAAAAAAATAGAGATCGAGGACTTAGGGCGCAAATCGATCAGGTTATACAATGAGTATTTATGTGGAGCGTGCATAAACAAGCGCGACTTCCATTTCAAAAACATTGTACTGTTTGTGCATGAATTTACTTACTATTGTGTAACATATTTGATGAGTCATAAGTCATATGTATTTTGTATGTTTCAAGATTCAGTTGCTGCAAGTGGGGCACATTTCAATTTACAGATTTTCAATGTATTCTGTGACGATGAAGGTGAATATCTAGCTACTGAAATGAGAGATTTTTGGTATGCAAGAAGATAAGTCATAATTTGACAATTCCATGAACCTCACAAATTAAATGATGCGGCTATATAAAAAAAAAGTTGGAGGCAGTTTTAACTGCAACATTCTCACTTAGTTTGACCCCTACTAATACTTTAAAAGAATTTGAAGCACCATACGAAATGTGGCGTAGTAAAAAGCCTCAAGTAAAATATTCATAAGTGTTTGGTTCCATAATACCGTTTATAGGTACATAAAAACCAGGAAAACAAAATTTGATATCAAATCCTGGAAAGCTGTACTGGTTGGTTATGAACCAAATGAATATGAAGTGTGGGATGCGGTTAGTCATAAGTTTGTTGTAGTCAAGGATATTATTGTAGATATGACAAATTTGTTTTTGTCCTCCAAGCCTTTTATTCTGCATAAAACTGATTCCTCTGACTATTTGTCAAGATCAGTAGTTAAAAATAAGCTTGAAAAAGTGAATGTAGAACACTTTTGATTATAAAGCTGATTCCTCTGACTATTTGTCAAGAACAGTAGTTAATCATAAGCTTGAAAAAGTAAATGCAGAACACTTATGGTCATAAAGCTGATTCCTCTGACTATTTGTCAAGATCAGTCATTACTAACAAGCTTGAAAAAGTGAATATAGAACACTTTAATTGTAAAAGCTGATTTCTCTGACTGTTTGTCACGATCAGTAGTTACTAATAAGTTTGAAAAGTAAATATTTAACTTTTCTGGTCATAGAGCCAATTTTTCTGACTCTTTGTCAATATCAGTGGTTAGTTAATGATAAGTTTGAAAAAGTGGATGCATAACACTTTGGTGATGAAACTGATTCCTTTGACAGTTTGCCAAGATTGCTGGTTTATAAATCTGATAAAGCAAAATCAGATGACCAACCAATCCAAGAAAGTAGCTAACTGTTAACCCACAAACTTATCAAACTATATAATGAATGAATATAGTAAATCTGTGGTTAAAACAGTGCCAAATGATATTCATTCAGTTTCCACTATTATCACGATTCCCAAAGTAGTTAAATTAAAATCCTCCAGTGAATGGCATCCAATAAATTTGTTTTGCACTATTGACAAAATTTTGGAGAAAATGGTGTATATGCAACTTGTTGAGTTTATAGGTAGATAGAAATAAACTATTCAGTGATTTTCAATCAGGGTTTCGAGTAAGTCAATATTAGTAGTTAATAGTGATTATGAAAAAGTGAATGTAAAACACTTTGATGATAAAGCTGTTTCCTCTGATTGTTTGTCAAGATCAGAAGTTATTAATAAACTGAACTGAACTGAACTGAAAAAGTGTCAAAAATGAATGTAACACTTCGGTAATTAGCCTATCCAAAACAAGTGACTTTGACAAGCAAACAAAGGGTTTGTGTGCCTCTTGGCGGACATTTTAATTTGAGTTCGACAGCATCTTGGATGGTCTAATAAAACCTTTTCCCTGAAAGTGGCAGTTTGTCAAGAGGTTTGGGTAATATATCTGATATAGCTAAATCAGATGCGTAACAATCCAGGAAAGTAGGTAAATGTTAACCCTAATAAACTCATTAAACTAAATAATGAGTATAGTAAATCTGTGATTAAAACAGATCTGCCAAATGATATTGATTCACTCATTATTGGTAAATAAAACGTGGTCGTTAGTATCAAGACCCGAATATAAAAATATAGTGGATTGTAAATGGATATTTTCCATTGAAAATGATGATATTGGAAAACCATTTAGATGCTCGTAGTTTTAGTCAACATTACTTGGTAGATTATAATGGAACCTTTGCACAGGGGGCGAGAATCGTAGGTTTCTGGTTAATAATAACCTTTTTAATCAGTTTACCCTTTTAATACATCATATGGATGTAAAAACAGCTTTCCCGGATGGGACATTGAAGGAAGCCATTTTTATGAAGGTTCCTGAAGGCTGAAGGGTGGCTGGCTCAAGGTGTGACAAGTAAACCTCCTAACCAACTTTGCAAGGCTTTGTATCTATGAACTAAAACAAACCACTAGATGTTAGTTTGAAATAATAGTAAAAGTTCATAAAGAAAATGGGTTTGAAAATTCATCAGTTAACCACTGTATTTATATCTTAGACAAAGGTGCAATATGTAAAATTATTTATGTAGTTCTGTAGATGGTATTTGCCACTGCAGATAATAATACATTGAAAAGTTTAAAAAAGGATTTGGCAAATAACTGTTCTATGTTTTATTTGAAAGACAGTAAACTATTTTTGGGTAATAAAATTAAAAGGTAATCAAAAATAAAATTACTCTTGATCAATTTTGATATAGGTACAGTTCAAATGTACATGAAAACTATTTTACATAAATTTAATATGAATGACTCTTGTGCCATCAGCTGTGTCAGCACTCAACTTCCTAGTAAACTGAATTTGATTGGTTTAAATTCAGAAGAAAAACATGATAGCCCTTGCCGGAATCTAATCGTCTGTTTAATGTATATTATGTTATGTATATCAAGCCTGACTTAAGTACCACTGTTAATATTTTGAGCAGGTATTAAAACAAGAATAATAAAGAGTTTTGGAAATATCTGAAAAGGGTCCTTAGATATCTTAATGGTAAAATCAATGTGAAGTTGACACAATATATTAGTTGTGAATATATTAATTTCTTGAGTGATTCTATTAATCCTGACTAAGGTGGAGATGCATGATATAAACAATATAAAAGGCACAACAGGATATTTATTTAAACTGTTTGAAATTTGTGTGATATGTGGGAATACAAAAAGGCAGTTGTCAGTAGCGGCATCATCTACTGAAGCCTTATATATGGTTTTCCTTTTAAAGCTGTCACAGAAGCTCTCTGGTTAAAATCATTAGCAGAAAATATGCATAAACATTAATATCAGAGTCAATTATGACCTAGGAGGACAACAATGGACCTCAATAAGTATTACAAATAATCCAACAAATCATATTGAATTGATCGTAATCAATATAAAATATTAATTTTTTGTCCACAGATAAACCACTAGCAGACATGTTTACCAAACCATTGATGCAAGTGAAATTTGAGAAATTAGAATGGAATTAGGCTTAGTAAATAAGTTAAATGGTTTGATTAGGTTTTTATGGGTTTTCCCTAATCCCGAGCAGCAAATGCTGGACCGTTATTGTAATTTTCCCCAGAAAAGACACACATAAGGAAAGCGGGCCTATTTATGTTATACTAGGTTTAAGTTGTATTACACTTTTAGTATAATTGATCAAATTTTTGAGGTGGCGTGTTGGATAAACTGATATTCATATCAGTGAAACAAAAATTAATAAATTAAACTTTGATTATTAGCCTATACTTTGCTAATTTATATCGCAGCTATGGATGACTGAATGTGTTTATAATAGTTTTTATATGTAAGGTAAACAGATGAGGAATCGTTTACTTAAGAAAGGGTTTGTAATTCTTTGTCTTGATGTTGAGTCAGTAGTCCAAGAAACGGAGATCTGAAAAGAGGGGTTACCTCAACATAATTAGAAGTTGAAATTTTTTTGGGGGGATCGGTTCATTTTAATATGCTAAACAACATATTAAGTTTGCGACCTTGTACTTCCATAGGGTTTTCAGTTAGGGGTGGTTTTTAGGGGTAATTTGCGGTTTATGGAGAACGCTGCACAAAGGGATGGTTCAATAGTAAAAAGTTTCAAATGAATGTTGTAGCTGAAGTTTTTTGCTATAAAAAACTCAGCGACAGCACCCCTCTATCTTCTATAGTTTTTTTTCTGCAGCTTCTTGAATAGTAGCATGTTTTTGTTCAAGGTCACTGAATCAACGTTTTGCCATTTTACGCGCATTTGTTGCAGCAGCGGCCGAATGCATAATCCGATTTCAATTTTTCAAACACCACATTATTTCTAATGAAATGCACTCTCCAATGCTTTTTTGTTCGAATTTTTTGCTTGAAAATTAAGCGAGCACGGACTTGTCTAATGTGCGAGGAAGTTGTAAATTGCATCGAAAACTACCCCTTTCTTGCATTCACTCTAATTTCTAAACGGGGCCAAATATTTGGTGACAGTTTTCGAGAATCGGCAGCCCATTTATTCCTCTCATAATGCCCCAGCGGATTTTTTTTTTCGTTAATCACTTAATGACTTATTGGCCTGAAAACGTCGCGCGAGATTTTTCAAAAAGTAAAAAATAATTAAAATTGTCGCATAGCGCAGAAATTTGGTACGATGGCCTTATTTATTGTTCTTACGAATATACTGCAATTTTAATTGCTTCACATGATATAAAATTGCAGTATAATCATGAGAACAATAAATAAAGCCATCGTACCAAATTTCAGCGCTATGCGACAATTTTAATTTTTTTTTTACTTTTTGAAAAATCGCGCGCGAGGTTTTCAGGCCAATAAGTCATTAAGTGATTAACGAAAAAAAAAATCCGCTGGGGCATTATGAGAGGAATAAATTGGCTGCCGATTGTCGAAAACTGTCACCAAATATTTGGCCCCGTTTAGAAATTAGAGTGAATGCAAGAAATGGGTAGTTTTCGATGCAATTTACAACTTCCTCGCACATTAGACAAGTCCGTGCTCGCTTAATTTTCAAGCAAAAAATTCGAACAAAAAAGCATTGGAGAGTGCATTTCATTAGAAATAATGTGGTGTTTGAAAAATTGAAATCGGATTATGCATTCGGCCGCTGCTGCAACAAATGCGCGCAAAATGGCAAAACGTTGATTCAGTGCCCTTGAACAAAAACATGCTGCTATTCAAGACGCTGCAGAAAAAAAAACTATAGAAGATAGAGGGGTGCTACAACATTAATTTGAAACTTTTTGCTATTGGACCATCCTTTTGAGCAGCGTTCTCCATAAACTGCAAATTAACCCTAAAAACCACCCCTAACTGAAAACCCTATGGAAGTACAAGGTCGCAAACTTAATATGTTATTAAGCACATGAAAATGAACCGATCCCCCCCAAAAAATGTTAACTTCTAATTATGTTGAGGTAAACTTCCTTTATTGCTTGGACTACAGTTCGTATAGTTATTTCTATGAGTTCACACGCTCTGCTTTCCACGCTGTGTTCGATATAATAAATATATTGAATATCGATAATTAACAAGTTCTTTTATTTCTTAGTCCATTTCCCAATAAATTAAATGTCTGAGAGAAGGAACTGGGAAAATACCTTCCAATTTGATTCAGAATAGGTAAGGTTCGTTTCTTGAGGGTTCATACTTTTGTTATCGAACACGTCATAACTTGAAAAAAAAGGGTGGTCGTAGAATAATTCATATGACACATTCAATTTTTTTAACAAATTAAAATGAATGACTTCTGGCTTAAGAACCGACGAACGTTTTTAACGTCATTGATTTGTTTCAGTCAATTTCTATTTGTTGAAAAAGGAAGGCAAATTTTGTCAAAAGTATGAACCCTCATGAAACAAAGTTTCGGTAACTATTTCTTGTTTTAGATCCAATCAAGTTTATATTTATAAATATTATATGAATCGATTTCACTACGTTCTTCGTCTTCCGATTCACAGTCACAATCTCCACTCTTTTACAGCTGTTCTAATTCTTCATCTATGACTCTGTTATGAATTTCATTATCCACGCTTTTTTCCATATGTTTCTGGGTTGTTTCCTTTTTCCTAAAGTTAACGTAGCTGTTTCTTCTTTTTTGTGGATTGTGGATATGTACGAATCTCTAGAAAGGATTTCCTATTCGACAAAATTGTTGAGCTGTGCCATATTCAATCATCTCTGCCAAAATTTTACCTGGTCCAGGAGCTTTTCCGTTCTTTAGATTAACAAACACTTTTCTTACCTCAAAAAGTGTCATTAGGTTTCAATTTTTTTTATTTGCTTAATGGAAAGAAGAGTCAAAATTTAGTTCAACTGTATTTTTTTCCGATTTTTTTCGGACTTGCAAAGGCTCTAAATTTTGATTTGAAGTTCAAATTTCTGATTGGTCAATTTTATCCAGTGTTGCCCAGAAATCATAAATTTCTTGTAAGCTTTTCCTGGCGGCGACAACTAAATCGATATATCGAATCCTCAGATTTATAAGTATCGGAATATGGAATCGATTCTCATCCCTATGAAAAACTTAACCCAACTTTGTAATTCATTATAATCATTATTTATTTTTATTCATTATTCTGTCCAAAACTCCAAAACATGCAGAAGGCACACAAACCATCAAGAAATAAACCATAACTCCGAGCATAACTCCATAAGGCCCTTGTGTCATTGTTCATAATTAAATACACTTTCTAATGTGTGCCTCTAAATTTTTAGAGGTTTCTACCCAATAGTTTGCCAATAGGCAATATGGGAATCATTGTTCAGGGAAGGTTGCTCTACCTGCACATACTAATACCTAGTGTTGTGTTGTCAGTTTTAATTTTACATTTTTAATTTCGGCACTGAAATAGGTATATAATTAACTATTAAAATTTTTGTTATTATTCTTCTAATTGGATTATAGGAAATAAAACACCAGTATAATTTTTATGTGTCTACCTATTTGATACCAGTTTCTCTAAGGGCCAAATTATAGACTGACTAGTAAACGTCTGGTTGTTACCTATCAGATACCTACTTTCTATGCTCTAGATAATAGAAAGTACCTGCTAGGTAAAAACCAGACACTTACCAGTTGGTCCATAATTTGACCCTAAGACTAACTTTTTACATTTTCACAGGCAAAAACATCCTTTTTCATTTTCTTCAAACTACACTTAGTGCCAAATTATGGACCAACTGGTAAGTGCCTGGTTGTTACCTAGCAGGTACTTTCTATTCTCTTGTGCATAGGAAGTACCTGCTAGGTAACAGCCAGACGTTTACCAGTCGGTCCATAATTTGGCCCTTAGGGAGACTCCGGACAAAGTTTACTCCGGATTACCTTTCGGAATCGTTTATTGGTTTATTTTGAATAATCCTCCAGTGTCAGGGACTGTATTTTGTTAATTATTGATTATTTTGTTTGGTAAATTGGCCAGAGGTCACTGACCTGATAGTAAACAAAAATCATCATGACAAATAATAATACCTTTTATCTTTTTCGTACTTGATACTGTGCCGGATTAGTACTTTCTTTGTAACTCCTGTACAGCCAAACTTCCTGGCGGTTTTATAGCACCGCAAGTCGGATTTTTTTTTTCATATCTTCAACCTGGCCGATGGGACATTTTCGCACTAGCCCTTCGTGAAGTCCCTGAGGAAGGAGATACAATATTATAAGAAACAGTCGATTGGCAATAAAACGACAGTTGCGATCAATAAAAAGTAGTACAAAAATTATTAATCTCAATTTGAGTCCCCGGTGTAACATACAAAATTTTGACAGTAAATAAACATTTCAAAATATGTTGAGCTCAGGCAATGACATATCCTAGGTTGAAAACTGGTGGAAAAATGCCAAACTGATGTTATCTGAAGCTTTCTAGGTTAAGAGGGGCGTCAGATAAGAGCCAGCGCGCCATCTTTTGGGCTTTATGACATACATTAAATGTTTTTTAATCACAGGTGTTCAAATTCTCTGTAAGTGATTGACTTATTTACAAGTAGATGGCGAAATCTTCAATATCAATTCGTTTACACAGTAATTTACAGTGGACTAATAATTTATTTTTTTTATTCAGATGCAAATGAAATAATAGTATTTCACATTTTTAGCTAGGTAAAACAGTTTTTACTGGCGTCTGAAAGAAGTGACTACCCTTCCCGAACTCAGCGACATCTTTGAGATGCGTGGAGCACACGTTTGGTTTGAGTCTCTGCTGAAAATGACAGCAATCACCTACTTGTTTGGCACTTTTGGCAGATTTTGATTAATTTTGGAATAAAAACATACATTTTCGGCAATTCTGTTCTATTCATTTATTCCAGCAATTGACAACTCGAAATTTTGGAAATTTATTGTTGGTGTGCTACTCTAAGTGTTTATCCCTTTTCCAGTTAAATCTGTGACCAAAATGTGCATACTGTTGTCAACAAAATTAGTAATAATTTTACTATTTAGACTGCGTATTTTGCAACCAAAAATGCTTCAACCCATACTCTAATCTATTTTTGTTATGAACATAACTTTATTTCACTAAAAAGTGGTCTAAATTTGGAATTGAACAGAAAGTGAAGGTCTGTAAATGACATTTCATTTAAACGCCCCTCTTAAAAACTTGTCGAAAAATGCGAAAAATATGTCATTTTTGGTTATGAATTAAATTAATGTATAATAGACCAGGAGATTTTGGAGATTTTTCTTGTACTACTTTTTTTTGATCGCAACTGTACATGTATCACCTTCCTTAGGGACGTCAGAAGGAAAACTTCGTGAAGAGCTAGCGCGAAAATGTCCCATCACCCAGGTTGAAGATATGAAAAAAATGTCCGACTTGGTGTGAAGCCACTCAGAAGGTTTGGCGTGTACATGAGTACAAAATCCAAAGGTCGATGTACTGGGGACTATTAATATCACTATACCCTGGGACCAACATTATTGTAAATGACTAATTCTGGTAGCAACGCTATATCAAGTAAGCGTTGTAATAAAGCGGAAAATGTATACCGTGCCAATATTATAGCTTCACAGAAGTTATAACAAACTGTTACATGACTCATTGGCAATAATCTCTCGGAGTATAGATGTGTCTCTTTCTCAATGTTCTTATAACTTTCCAACTTCCAGTGGTGTTTTGACCACCTACATATGAGTCTATCTTCTGACATCTTCCAGTCCATGATTCATTTTTCCTTGACTGTATCATTCTTCTAACTATTGTTCATACGTTCTCAGAATCCTGATAACTGTAATCTGTTTGGATGAGTATGAGTCTTCTCTCATAATTTATTTCTCTCTCAATCTTTCTCTTCAAGCTTCATTTGCAGCTTGTTTCGTATCCTTCATCTGGGTTTGGATATGGCGATGCTCCAAGCTCCCAATTCAGTCATCTTAGGGTAAGCACATAGTGGAGCGACGAGCAAAGTAGTGAGCAGTGAGGAGAGCAAAGCAGCGAAAACTAACACACGAGATTAAATTGTTTGACACATAGTGAAGAGCAGTGCGGAGATTTAGCAGCGCTTTTAATATCGAGCAAAGCGACGCGTTCAAGCAAGTTTGATTTTTCTACTTTGCTCGTTTGTCTCTGTGTTGTAAAAATGGACGTTGAACAATTAATAAGTAGTATTTTTGTTAAAAATCCATTGTGGGGCCAAAAAGATCCCGAACATCACAACCGATACATATTAGATAAGTTGTGGAATGATGTAGCAGGAGAAATGAAGTCAACAATTAAGTGAAAAATGTATTATATTATTAATTGATTGCTGCTGGACCAATTGGGTTTATGTTAAAGTTGGTCCATTTTTTTACCAATCTTTGTTCCAAAATGTAATCAAAGGTTTTAATATTCATTCGAAGATAAGAGTGACATTTTTCTAGATTTTGCCGTAATTCCTCATATAAATGGTGATATTCACCTAATCGAAGTCTGCTTCTGTTTATATGGTGTGCACTACATCTTCTTTTCTTTCTGTGTCTTCTCATGAGGAAAACCACCTATTTAAAATATTATTTCTTCAAATCTTGATTTTTAAAAAAAAAAAGTTTACTGAATAAAATTAGATGTTGCAACCATGTATTGCTCAGTGGGATTCATGAGAAGAAGAGCGCGCAATCAAATTTAGGGGACCGTACTACGAAGGGAAGGTAGAAGAGAATAGGCAACTGGACGCTAGAATGGAGAACTCGCTGGCCTGGCCCCTTAGAAAATGTGTCGAGCGTTTGTAATTATTCATTTTTCAATTTTCATTCCTATTTTGCATTAAAATTAATTGTTCAATTCAATTTGTTATTGGTGTGTGTGTGCAAGGAGCGTACAGGTTCGTGAATTAATTATTATTTGGTTTTTGAGAGTTCAATTTACGCAAGTACAGTAGTGTCTCAATAAATGTACTCTGTAATCAGGGTTTTACTTGATTAGGTAATTCGAATTCATTCACATGACTCTTGAAAATAAAAGCACAGGTTTTCACTTGTAGTTTTGTAACTGAGTTCAAGTGAATAGGTAGTTTTTCACATGTCTTCACGAATCATTTAATACGCGGCGTCCTTCCTGACTGTGTGGGTTTTTTTAAAGAAAATGGAACCTATTAAACGCAAACACAAAACTTTAAGTCTCACCGAAAAGTTAGCGATTATAGACGAGTTTTCAAATAAATATAAAGTTTTTTTTGTTTAAATATGGCATACTATTTTTTCAAAATAGTTTTAAAAGCGAACTGAAAAATGCCTTAGTAATCCGAATAATTTGATAATCCGGATCCGTCTGGTTTTAATTGATCCGGATTATCACGACACTACTGTATTATTATTTTTTTCCCAATTTTTATGTTTTTTTGTTTGTTTATAACAATTTTTTATAACATGTGCATTGTTTATGTATTTAACCAAAATCGTTTCATACTGTAAACAGCACAGCTAAAGAGTAAATTAAAACCTAAGAAATTATGTGCTGTCTTTTGTGCTAGGATTTTGATTTTTGGATTTAGAGCGTGCATTAGAGCCTTGTTGAATTTACTAACATTTTCCTACCCTGACAAGAGAATATCCTAACAAATTGAAATAATCAATCTAGAGATATTGGCTCAAAAACAACTATAGCTGAGTAGCTTCCCGTATGGGACCTCAGTACCTGCTGGGAAACTGGCTAACTAACCAAAAACTCTTCAGTTTGGAATATAGGTAGTGTTGATTGAATGTAGTCTGTGTAATTAAAATTTTAGCACAAAAACAGGGGCGGTACCTAGTTTCAGCTTTTATTGAATTATTGACTTAAATTATTGAATTAATGACTCACAATTATTATTCACCTAAATGACAGTATGTTTCGATTTTTGGGAGCTCGAGGTTTTCTCTGCCGTTCTCTTTTCCCTCGAGAATTCTAGTTCGAGAACGGTACGTTTTTCTCTGATAATAAAGGAGGCTTTTCACAAATTTTGCGTTTCTTTTACATATTACAGCTTCCCTTAAATTTCCCAAATATTTGCTATGTCGGGCGCATGTCCAGTAAGTAAAATTGAGTAAGTTTCCACAACGTAGGTCCTATTTGTTTTTCATTTCATTTTTCAGAAGATTTGTTGTTTAAAAGGTAATAAAAATTCTCATTGTTCAATCTTACTGAGCGAACCTGGGTATGTTATACTACACTCATTAAATACCAAATTTTTAAAGACGACGTTTCAGTTTAAACCAAATTATTCATTTTTATCTTTTTCACTCGAGTATTTACTCGCCACTATGTGCATACAATTCTTTCATCCACTCTCTGCTCACTTGACACTCTGCTCTCCGCGCTGCCCGCTGCTCTGCTTACCGCTTCACTATGTGCTTAGGATGCAAGTTCTTTAAGCTGTGGTGCCCTATGATTTTTAGATAGTATCTATACTGGTCAATTTCTTCGCCCAATTCAAAATCTTGAAAATCTACAAAAAAAAGGAAGCAAAGGCTGGCTTTAACGGATGACTGTTTCTATTGGAATCCAAGTACTGGTTCAAAGTATAAAAAATGTCAATCCTCATCAAGAATTTTTAAATTTTACACTCAAAAAACGGCTTCCAGCACCTATGTACTGACCACCTTGTCTAAACTTCTAAGTCAGTAAAAGTTCTGAGGGTTTGATATTATTCATTTGTATCGAGTTTTCTCATAAAAAGGAAATTGCATGGTCAACCAAAAATAGACATTTAAACGGCGAAGACAAAATAACAGGACCGATAAAAATTTTGAAGTCCAGGCAGATAATTCGTTATATTATTGATGGCGGAATACGAAATGACACTGCTGTCTCATCTCGAGCAAGCCGCGTATTTTATAATGGAAAAGTTTATAGTTTTTTGTGTTAGAGAAATAAAGCCAAGCCAACGTAAAAATCGAGAAACATCTATTTTTGATAAAGTGTTTCCATTCGGGGTTAATGGCCGTCGTAAGTTGGAATTTCATCCTGACGTTTCGCTAGCACGCGTGGCTAGCATCTTCAGAGGTACTTCCATGTCCGATTCTAATAGCAGACTGACACCTTCCCGACCGTAAGTTGTATTTATGCGTGAGTAGCTTCGGTGGAGGTGGAGCGGGGCTTCGCAGCACGTGGCTTATCGCAACAAAAGGATCCATGGGAACAAGGATAAAAGAGCACAAAAGAAACTGCAGACTAGGACAATCGGAAAAATCGGCAATAGCGGAACATGCGCTTAGTGAAGGGAATCACGAAACACTTTGTTGAGGTCGAGCTTCTTGCACCGACTTCCGGATACCACAATCGTCTGGTACGTGAAGCTATAGAAATCCACAAACATACCGAGAACTTTAACAGGAAAGATGAAACACTGAATCTTAACCAAATCTGGAACTTGATCCTCAAAAACACAAAAAAAAGATCCTATTGAGTACAGAGAAAGATCAGATTAGCCACGTACTGCGGAGCCCCGCCCCGCCCCCCCCCCCCCCCCGGCTACTCACACATAAATAAAACTTACAATCGGGAACGCGTCAGTATGCTACCAGAATCAGACATGAAAGCACATCTGAATATACTAGCCACGCGTGCTAGCGAAACGTCAGGAAGAAATTCCAACTTACGACAGCCATTAAGCCCGAATGAAAAAAATTATCAATAAACTTGGGCCGCGAAAGCCTCACAAACTTTACCACATCTATTTTTGCTTGTTTAAATAAACAAGATGCGGAAAATGTATTGGAAATCACAACTGAATATAATGTTGTATTATTACGAATCGAAAAGAACCGGATTAATAACTATAAAACCAAATGGGAACGCGAAATTCAGCTTCACACGCTGATACCACCATTTTCTGCTCGCTATGCAAAAGGCACCAGTAGTTTTCCGTACAAAAAAAAATTCACATGGAGTTTGAATTTTTGAAAAGTTTAGTGGAACGTGAAAAAATTATTTTCGGGATCCTTTATCAGCTCGCGGATAAAAGCTCCCACAGGGAGTGGTAGCACTGATTTTTGTATTGCATTTCTCTTCCCCTACTTATCTTATAGTATAGTAAACTTTGGTATAGTCAGAGTCCAAAATTATTATCAGGCTTGACTAACGGAAAAACAGATTATTTTATATATATTTTTTTAACAAGAGGCTCGCTCGAAACGATGCAGCAGTGTCATTTCGTATTCCGCCATCAATAAATATAACGAATTATTTACATGGATTCAAAATTTTTATCGATCATGTGATTTTGTCGCCGTCACTTCAACTAAAATGGAATTTTAGTGAAAAATACTAATACAAAACAAATTTAATTTTATAAAGCTTTTATTCAAATGGCTTGCCAAGTAACTGAAGTTATGCATGCGGCTGCATCTTTGTCTTCGCTGGAAAGCATTCACCTAGGAACTAAAGTGATTAGAAACCTCTGTAAGTGCAAAGGATTCACAAAGTTGAGGTATTTTGTAATACCGGAAAAAAAAAATCTATTCGCAACTGAGCGAAGTCGAGCTATTTCTAACGATTGTAACGAGCAAATTGTATTGCTTGTTACATAACTACAGAGAAATGGACCCATGTTGAATACCAGTTGAGTTCAAAATCATGCAAATAACTTAATTAGTCAGATTCTTGTTTTTCATTACAAAAATTTTCGAATATTCGATAAATTTGTCCACAAAAGCAAAATTTGAAAATGGAAACGGGCAGAAAATTACATTTCAAACCAGTCCAAGCCGAAGGTTTTAATTTGAAATTATCGGTTGAGTATATTAAAATTGTATAACAAAGTTTGTCACTTCGCGTCGACGCGGTAGATTCATTATCGAAGCGTAACTACGTTTTCCCAAATAATTACGTTAGAACTTTGAAGTTGGCAAATAAAATCGTGATATTACACGTGAATATTCTCTCAATAATATACAACTTCAAAAGGTAAAATTACATGATAGGTAGGTACATAATATTTATTACGGGAGAGTTTAATAAAACTCACCATTCTCGTTATATAGAATTTAATTAGGATTGGTTGCTGTTGGGGCTGATAAATTAAACTCTCTTGTAATATCGTATTATAATTTTAATTTAATTTTGCTATGACGTTTTTACATAACCATTTTTCTAGTATTTGAGTTATGTCATGAGACTCATAACACAACCAGTGATGTTATGGACTAGGTTATGAATTCATGACAACTAGTGGTGTTATGGACTAGGTAATGAATCTATAACGCAACTATTTTTGGTGAATTGACAAATGTCAAAGTTGAACCTGTAAAAGTAAAATGAAGGTAGACAACTACTAATAAACAAAGATAATTGAAAAAACATTCTTACTTTTCGCTTTGCAGATAAAACGTTGTACATCGCACGTGCGTTTAAACATGACTACAAAACTCGTGTGATTAGAACGACTCGGTCTACGACCTCGTCGTTCTAATCTTTCACACTCGTTATTGTAATCATGTTCCTAAACGCACTTGTAATGTAAATAACTATTATCGCATTTTTGACAGTGATGTGATACACAACTGCGTTCAAAATTGAGTGTCATTTTACCTCGATATATTAGCAACATTTTACCACATAGCAACTATTACTAGTTCTTTTTGATCTTTTCCCTGACTTTAATTTTGAGCGGGTTTCAGGTAGGTAATCGGAAAAAAAACCAACCTTAAATTGGCTTATAGACAAAATGCGATAAAATAATGTAAGCATCGCGTTAGCAAATGGTTATGGTGCACTGGTGCACTCGCTCGCTTCGCTCCCTCGTACACAAAACCAGCCACACTCAATTCGTGAATTCTCAATTCTTCAATAAACTTGGTGCTTAATATACTATAATTGCATTTTTGACAGTAATGTGATCAATAACTGCATTTAAAATTGAGTGGTAAATTGCAATTATTCAACCCTCGATTCAATCTTTATAGCAACACTTTACCACAAAGCGAATAGCAACCATTACCAGTTATTATTGATTTTTCCCTCAAAATTTTCAACGGTCTCTAGGCTAACAGTCTAAGAAATATGCGCAGAGCAGATAAAAGTACCAATAATCGAGAAGCTAAATAAATGCCAAAGTGAAACGAATTTATACTTCATTGAAGAAAAAGTACTCGTTGCTGACGTTAAATAATTGTCGAATGCCCATAAGCCGAACTCGCTTCTCTTCGATCCCGTCCTTGAGTGGAGCCTAGGTCGGTTTCATGACGACTTGTTGAAATTTTCAAAATTTGCTGTTTCGTCCTTGTTTGAGAGCCTAGGCTTAATACCCAACAAACAATTTATGATAAGAAGTGGACATAACTCAGCAGGCTAAGATTCTCTTTCACATGTCAGGTGAACAAATTTCTTGGAATTTTGTTGATAGAATGAATCTTTCCGCAAATGAGAAATTTGCAATATTCGTTTAACATATTTCTTTAGCATTCAATACTTTATTTCCAGTTAAACAACATCTTACGTAAGAACCAAAGTCACACTACAAATTGGTTTAATGAGGTTCTCCGACAGATGGTTTTATTTTATTGATTTAATGGGACGCTTTACAATTTTTGAGAAAATTACTACACACTCATAACACTGGCCAATCTTATCAAGTCACACAGTAAATTCTTTAAAAAAAAAACAATAAAATCGACCAGAAAAGCTTCTAATGACCGACTGATCCTAAATTCTCCTAATCCTAGTAAAGCAATGTGGCAAACTAGAAAAAAAATCACTTGCACCATTTCTCCTTATGACTTCAGTAACTTTTTTGCTGATACTGCCTTGAGCTCATAAAGCCAAGTTAACCAGGCATATTCCCACCTTTTCTCATCATCCATTTACTTTAGGTCATGCCAGTTTTGTTGAAATTAGGGGTGTTATTAATCAACTTGAAAATAACAAAAGCATACCTTTATACTTTCTGTTGAAGTCGTGAAAGGCATCAGAGACCTTATAATCTCTCTCATCGCAAAGCTCAATAATTTCAGTATCAATGAAAACACTTTCCCTGATATTTTGAAACAAGCAGTAATAATTCCAGTATTCAAAAAAGGTGACGCCAATGAGGTATCATGTCCTCAAGTATTACTACATTTTTGGGATTTAACTTTTTTCCAAGCAACAATTTGGCTGAAGTACAGCTCTTGGAGTGCTGGATTT
The DNA here is from genome assembly GCA_917834065.1 of Ceutorhynchus assimilis. Classification (NCBI taxonomy): domain Eukaryota; kingdom Metazoa; phylum Arthropoda; class Insecta; order Coleoptera; family Curculionidae; genus Ceutorhynchus; species Ceutorhynchus assimilis. The sequence goes on from OU892279.1 coordinate 21,382,832, forward strand.
GGTATCAGCTATCTAGGAGGCCTTTAAGGAGCGAGGGTAGTTGGCAGGCAGCTTTTGTGACTTGAGTGAAGCGTTTGATTGAATGGAGCATGAAATACTTCTGGCCAAGTTACAAAAATACAACTTTAATCAATCCAGCACCCCCTTAATCAAAAATTACTTGTCAGGTCGGCGCCAAATTGTGCAGGTTGCTGAGGTGAAGTCAGATGAAAGAATGTACAAATCGGAGTGCCCCAAGGTTCTATCCTGGGTCCTCTATTATTTTTATGACACATAAATGAACTTCCAGGAATAGATTTACACATTACACCCTTTTTGCCTGTTATGAAAATGAGCTGGATCAGGCGTACTCATCTTGTTGCACTTTCTAGAGCTGAAGGATGGTTCTCTACCAACCGCTTATTTATCAATGCCTCTAAAACTCAAACCCCTGACTTTTCCAACAGTACACTGCCTAATGTGAATGAAGCTTCCGGTGTGAAGTTCTTGGGTGTCCATTTGGACCCCGGGCTGCGCGGGTATTGGCATGGTTGTCTTATAGAGAGGATTGTAGGATTATTTTTCTTCCATGGTTTTAAAAGCTTCTCGTGGTGTGTCGCCCCAACAGAACTTAACTTCTTTTTTCAAGTAGATTATTGATTTAACGATCGAAGCGTAGTGAAACCCTCATCGAACTTCCGAAAATATCATGCAAGACCCAATAATTTGCTCACAGAATGGACATCCATTGAAGTTGGAAATGACTTAACAGCCTCATACCTACTTGCTGGCATCTGACTGGATCCCATCGTTAGTAATTTCGAGCCCTAAACACCAGAGTTTTCCATGAAAAATTGGCACTTGGAAATTTGAAATGTCCAGCTTTTTTGAATGAATCTAACACCTCGTATAGTTATTTACCTAACAAATGCGGAAAGTCATACTTTACCGCACGCAACGGCAGCCGTTAAGAGCGGTAAAGGCACTTTCCGCATGTGTTAGGTACAAAATTTTACCTATGAGCATCTACAACTCCAAAAAAAAGCATTGATAAAATTAATTAATGAATCAGATTAATTAATGAAATTAGATAAAATTTAGAAATGATCAAAAATCCATTTTCTGAAAAAGAGAGGATTTTTGATTATAAATATCATGTTCTACTTTACCGCACACTATGCGGTAAAGTGCACTTTACCGCACACTTTGTGTTCTACTTTACCGCATACTATGCTGTAAAGTTGACTTTACCGCACACTATGCGGTAAAGTGCACTTTACCGCATAGTGTGCGATAAAGTGATATTTTCCATTTGCAAATACGTGCGGTAAAGTGCACTTTACCGCACGCTCGTAGGTAAAATAATTTACAGTCCCTCTCCTATAGTTGAGATGGGAAGTACATCATCCAAATGCGATATCGAATTTCCAATTTTTAGATTCCCCATTATTACTGATTTCTGAAAAACTGCAAGAGCATTACACAATCCAAACGGCATCCTTAGATTTTAAAAATGACCATCTGGTGTGGTAAGTGCTGTTTATGGAATTGCAAATTCTTTCGAAGGAATTTGATCATAATCACTAGTCTAATCTAATTTTATCAAGTATCTGCAGTTTTCTAGTCTTTCAAGGAATTCGTCTACGCGAGTCAATGGATATTTATCTTTGACAGAATTTAGTTTTCGATAATCAATGCAAATGCGCATTTCGCCGTTTTTCTTTTTAACCATCAGAATTGGACTGGAATATGTTGCGGGGCCTGTACAATGTACATTGTCTATGGACATCGTCACAATTTAGAAAATTGCATTAAATTTTATTTTTCTATTTTGGTTCCATATCGAAGTCTTTTCGACACTAAAAGTAGTTTCGAAAAGAAGCTCTTTGTGACACTCCTTTTTTACTTATCGGAATTTTGTAACACTGACTGACTGATGGCCATCGAACTGTCATTTGCGATTTTATTATGGTAAAAATAAAAATAAAAAAGAAGATTTCTATATTTGGCATGTAATGTTACCAACCTAAACATGAAATCAGGAAATATGAGAATAAAGTTTCCAAGAAAAATTTGTTTTTTTTTAATTAAACAATACCAAAATAGAAAAAATAGTATAAAATATTCGTTTCATAAGACATTTTATCGCACTCGCCCTTTAGAAAACTCGCCTCCGGCTCGTTTTCTAATATAGGGCTCGTGCGATAAAATGACGTCTTATGAAACTTGTATTTTAATGTACTATTTCAGCTATCGAAGATTGTATAAAATAAAGGAATTCATACTATAGTAGCATTATTCTACTAAAAAAATTAATCACAAGTTTAAATAATGCCTTTGGTAATATTATGTTTCACTTCCAATGGAAAGTTAATAAACAATTTAGAGCCCGAAAGTACAAAATTATACCTACGAACATATGCATCTGCAAAAAAGGCATTACTGAAATATCTGGAAGAAAGGGACTTTTGTCCAAAGTCTATTTTACTGCACACTATCCATACTATGCAGTCTACTTTACCGCACACTATACTTCCTTAAAATGGGATACACCAGCTACGCATCGCACGACACATTTTTGTGACAAACACCCTGTCTGTATGTAATGAAATATCTCAAAACTGAATACGGTATACCAGACGTGAATACACATTAGCTGCTGTTGTTTCAAAATCAAATTTGGGTTTCGGAAAGCAAAGCGAAGACTAGCCTGGCAGACAAATTCAGACAGTGGTCCTCCCTCGATAGCCCATCATCCAAATTTTTGAAGATAACTACATGTGTTTTGCTCAATAAAGCATCATCAGGCCTTGAAATACACACCCTTAGCACACATTCATATTTCAAGGCCTGATGATGCTCTATTGAGCGAAAGACGTGTAGCTAATTAGATAAATTATGAGACTGTGACTTTGTTTTTGTTATCTTCAAAAATCTTGCCTTTGGTCTCTTGGATAAAAATGGATGATGTCTTTTTCATCATCCAAAGTAAGACCCAAAAATTTTTGTTAAGTTAAGTTGTCTAAGTCAGGTCGTTAAAGTTATTGCGAATGCGCTTTGATTAAAAGAACAACACGTACTTTGCTTGGTGCTACCACAATCGAGACTTTTTGATCTTTCTCAACAACAGCGGAATTTTCATTAGCAAAATCAAAAATTAGACTTGGCAGGATATCTGTCGGAAGAGGATTAACAAACAGCAAAAACAATACAGGTCCCAGGACTGAGCCCTGAGGAACTCCAACATTGATGTTAATGTTATTTGAATTGTGTGTTTTATCGTCCTGATCATGCATCTGTACAAACTACCTGCGAAACCCCAAGAAAAATGAATACCCATTCAGGGCATTTCACGTACACCATTGAGCTGTAGTCTATTAAGCATTATGTCATGATCAGCACAGTCAAACCACCTCAGGACCAGTCACTACTTCAAAATGTCAACATTACTGATGAGGTCGATTTTCCCTTTCTGAAGTCATGTTGACTTGAAATGTTTTTTCACTTGGATGTTGCAGCAGCTTACTCAAACATTTTTGAAAAACAAGTCAGGGTGATGGAACAGTCGTTTTCGGTTATCGTGGGATTCGGTGAATTGAAGAGAATCCAGTTTCCAAAAAGCGTTGACAGGATATGCAATTGGTTTAAGGCAGGAGTCCAGCACCAAATTTTGAAACATATTTGTGGGAATATCGCCAGGACCTGCAGATTTTTCATTTTTCAATTCTTTTAGTTATCAATTCATGCATTTCATCCTCCGAAAATGAGTCGATCTTTTTAATAGGATAAATCGGGACGTATTTGACAAAAAACTTTTATCTCTCACTGGATTTTCAGGAAAATGCAAACAGGATGGCGCGAAAGATCTATTTTTTATTTTACAGGCGAGAACTTGTACCTACAGTCCTACTTTTATAATCTGATACTGATGTGATCTGGTGGCTCCCTACTTTAGCATGCCAATGGTCACCTGACCTCATGCATGTTTTGATAAAATCTGTTTTTTTTTAAGATAAAAGTCAAAATGACTAAATGACATGTAAAATCCAAATGTTTTATGTAGAAAAGGCTTGTGTTTCCAACATAGTTACTAAATTTTTGACTTGGGGAATTATCTTTAAAAAAAAACGAACTTTATATTTTTCCTCCCCTCGCTCCTCATACGGAAAGTGTCAAAGTAAAAAAGCTAAACATTATAAGTTCATATATTGAAGCATCCATTACTACAAATCTACAATGAAAATATTTCATACTTACATGAATGCACAGTAAAATTAGGAGCCTCATTTGCAATAAACCAATCGAAGAGGCCCTCAAAAACTTTCTATATTCAGCACTTGTTAGGTGTTACCCAATTAATATATTCAAAAGCCACTGATAATATTGTTCATTTTCGTAATAAAAAGCATCTAAAATGTTTTTCTATTTAGTTAATTACATCTCTTTATTAATTAATTCCACATAGGTATTCTACCTTTTCTACAGATAACAGTTTTTAATTTTATCCCCACAATTATAAATATAAATTAAGAAAAGCGAGAGGAAAATTACAAAAAACTTCCCTTGCCTGTGCCTAATTCGATGAGAAATTAGGTTTTCGTTGACCGACACTATCTTTTCTCCATGCTTATTTTACAGGAGTTTAATTTAAGGGGACGCGGATAAATTATTCAGTCGCGGTGATAAGAGGAATAATTATTCATATCTATTACCACCCTCGTTCCAGTTAGCTTCCAGAGAACTTCTTAGCTTCTTTTTGTTAGATTAGACACGCATGGACGAGTTTTAAAATCGATTCAACGAATTTGTGAAACATATCTCTTTAAACTTCCGGGTTCTTAGTCATAAAATTATTGAAATTACTGGGTAAACTTTTTTTCACGAATATTTATCATTTCAGTTCCTATGGAAGAAGCGCACGGTGTTCTTGGAAAAAAGAAAGGACTACCATGCAACATAATACCAAGAGACCGACAGGATGCTGTGGCAATGGTCTTGTGGTTTAAAGAAAGCATTGGAGAACCGTTGTACAGGTAAATATTTAATTTTGATGACTAAAATATACTTATGTTATTTTCATTCTTGGAAAATATAATTCTTGATTTTGTATTCTAATTCTACTAGGCCATAATTAAGAAAAAGGTTTATTGTCGAATGGCAATGAGATTTTGTTTTCTCGAAAACGGCTTCACACAATATTACATTTTTCTTCGGAGAGATGTTAGATGGCCTTTCATAGTGGAATTTAAAATTTAACATAAGACTTTAAGATCTAAAACTCGAATTGAAATTACATTTTTCCTTGGTAAGAATCTGAAATATTCTGGTAAGTGACGAAGTTGCTAGGAAATATTTACTGCCTCATGACCAGAAAAAATCGTTTTCACTTGCCTTTCAATTTTTCCAATAAGTCCAGATAACAATTTCTCATTTTGAAGCCCCCTGGATTATGCTAACGTAATGGATAATATTTCCACTAGTGCATACAATATTTCCGTAAATTTTTGAAAATTTTGTCTGAAGCCAATTTTTTAACAAAATCATGAGTGCACAGCGCCTGAAAAAAATTTTTCTTCGGCGCTATACACGAATGGTTTTGTTCAAAAAAATTGGCGAGAGACGAAATTTTTTAAAATTTCTTTTAGGAAATATTTTATGCACGTGTTATATTTTGATAGGAAATTTCCCGAGTTTGAAGTTTATTTACTATAAGTTGTGTCGAATATTTTAATAATGATGATGTGTTCTGTGATGTTGATTGTTATTGATCTTTCCCATTTAAATTGCGTTTGTCAAAAATATACATTTTGACAGATTTCTGACATCAATGCGTTTTAGATGGAAAAGCTGGTCTCAATGCCAAAAATGACAACCTAAAGGTGGGTTTCCGACGGACGCCGCGCGGCATTGTCGCATTGGAAATTGCACCCGGAAATATCCCTCTCACCAGATGTTTCCACTTATCAATTTTTGAAAATTAAGAGGTAAATTTCCAGTTGAATATGCACAAGGGAAATTTCCGGGACAACTGAATCCTTAATGACAGTATAGTGTCGATCATTAATAGACACTGAAATGACGAGTAATTCTGCTTTCAGGTGAATGAAAGTTATAAATTTAATATTGGAAGCTAGACTGAGGTTTAATATACTGGGTGTATCAGGTAAAACTTGTAAATTTGAAGGTTTTTTTCTTGCAAGGAGTTAGCTATACGTATTATAGATCCCTATGTTATTTATACAGTGCGTTTCAAAAGTCTGGGAACGGTCAAATATTTCCATAGCGGCTTGAAATAGAATTACATAATTTTCTGCACATGGGCAATTAATGATGCTCGATTCAATGATGACATCGGCAATGTTGCCAAGTTTACCGGTTTTCAGATAATGTAGGTAACTTCGTTTTTTTAAATAGGAATACCACTTTATTTTCAATGCAATAAATTCGGCGCTCTATTGTTATTAAAACCTCTCAATATCAGGTTCCTATTTTAGACGGTTTCTGAAATATTGCAACACAGCCTTTTTGTTAAAAAGTCTGGGAATGGTTAAATATTTCCAGAGCGGCTTGAAATAGAATTACGAAATTTTCTGCATATGGGTAATGAATGATGTCCGATTCAACGATGACATCGACAATGTTGCCAAGTTTACCGGTTTTTAGATAATGTAGGTAACTTTGTCTATTTAAATAGGAATACCACTTTATTTTCATTGTAATAAATTCGGCGCTGTATTGTTATTGAAACCTCTTGATATCATTTCCCTATCTGACACGGTTTCCGAAATATGGCAACGCAGACTTTTTGTTCAAAAGTCTGGGAACGGTCAAATATTTCTAGAGCGGCTTGAAATAGAATTACGAAATTTTATGCATATGGGTAATTAACGATGCTCGATTCAATGAAGACATCGACAATGTTGCCAAGTTTACCGGTTTTTAGGTAATGTAGGTAACTTCGTTTTTTCAAATAGGAATATCACTTCATTTTTATTGCAATAAATTCGGCGCTCTATTGTTATTAAAACCTCTTGATATCATGTTTCTATTTTACACGGTTTCTGAAATATTGCAACACAGCCTTTTTGTTCAAAAGTCTGAGAGCAGCCAATTATTTCCAGAGCGGCTTGAAATAGAATCACGAAATTTTCTGTATATGGGTAAATCATGATTCCCGATTAAATGATGACATCGAAAATGTTGCCAGGTTTTCAGATAATATAGGTAACTTCGTTTTTTTTTTTTCTTCAATAGAAATGCCACCTTATTTCTATTGCAATTTTGGTACTCTGTTATAAATGAAACCTCTTGATATCAAATCACCATTTCAAGTGGTTTTTGAAATGTAGCAACACAGACTTTTTGTTCGAAAGTTGGAGAACGGTGGAGTATTTTGACAAAGGCTTAAAATGGGATTTTCAAAATTTGAAGAAGAGAAGTTATTATGATTATCAATTTAATGATGGCATCAACAAATATCAAAATATCGATACGCTGGGATTCACTCAGTTCGAAATTCATCTTGACAAAACTTTGAAGGAACTTGACGCATCTGATAATTACCTATACCACTGGAGAATAAACAAATGAATATCTAAATTTTTAGTTATTTAGCGTACGTGTATTCTTTCATGCTATTGTTTTGACAAATTGTCAAACAATACAGGGAGTATCAGGTATGAGAACTAATATTTTAACATGAGAAAATATGACCTATTTCAAGCCAAGACTGTCCTATCAAGGCTACTAATCATGAGTCAATTGTTAGTATTTTCGGAATTATCGCAAAATTTAAATTTAAGAAAATGTTAACAACGTGACAACATTGTAGAGATCATCTGTACCAGGATATTATTGTAATAAAATTGGTAAATTCTTTTTTTTGCAAGCATTTCCTTTTATTTCGACCTGTTTACGATTTGGTTTGTTATTCGCTTTCAAATAATGTAAATAATATTTGCATTTTTATCACTTTTCTAGTAAAAATAAAAAATGAGCCGATTTATTAAGTTGTGAATTGCACTCAATGACAGTTTTGCACTGAACATTCAAGAAAAAAAATTTTACACACTTACACTTCCCACGAGACTTCCCATATCACGCAATCTTTGTGTAACGGACCCAATGTTCTTTCATCAGGTGGGTGGCCTTCTATTGGGAAATCTTTCCCTGTAAATTCTGGCGGCTAAATGAGCATTTTGCAACAATTCTGTCTTAACTAGTATCTGCATAGCATATTCGACGTTTGTGAACATTTTATTTTCAACCACCTATTCTTTTGTGCTATGTTGCCAAATGTTTAGGTACCGGAGTGAAGGTGTCATGTTTATTCATTTTTTTTTTATTGTTGTTGACTAAAAATGCATTATTACTTAATAATTGAATGAGTTAAAAAAAAATTTGATCTCATAATGATTAAAATTTTCTTTATCTTTCAGATATTTCTCAAAAATTGTCATAGCTTCAAAGATCTTTTTCTGATGAAAATTAAGTATTATTCCTATTCGAAAAAACGAAGTTACCTACATTATCTGAAAACCGGTAAATTTGGCAACATTGTCGATGTGATCATTGAATCGGGAATCATTAATTACCCATATGCAGAAAATTTCGTAATTCTATTTCAAGCCGCTATGGAAATATTTGACCATTCCCAGACTTTTGAAACACACTGTATATGAATAATTCCCCTTTTCAATGTCAAACATAAGGATACGCCACTGTAAAATTCCACTATATTATAAAGTTGCTGAGTAAGGGTTATTCGAGCTGGGAAAGTACTGATGCACGTAGGGTGCACCGATAAGTTGCAGCGTAGATATTATTTTCGAATGTAATACCACAAGAGGTTTCAGGATTACCGGATAATACTTTTACCTGTCACGAAACGCGTTACGCAGCAACACCACGACTCCGAAGGAGGAGTGGTGTTGCTGGTAACGCGTTGATTGTCAGGTAAAAGTATTAGGTAATCCTGAAACATCGAGTGGTATTCAAAAGGTTATACAACGAACTAAACTTTGATACTTTAAAATTTAAAAAAAATTCTATAATAGAATTTGTCATAAATGCCACCAAGCGAGATAATCCCAAAAGGCTTATCACTTATTAAGCCTCTCCTGTCATATGGGAATAATGTACAGTGAGTTGTATAATCAGATAAATACGCCGCGCGGAGCTCTCTGCTCATTCTTTTGTTTTTAGATTTCACTATAGCAATTAGAATCAAGATTCTTTTGTTTTCGGACTTTTGCCGCAGCAATCAGAGTGTAGTAGTTTTTGGTAAGGTGAAATAAATAGTTTTTAACAAGATTTACTGAACAAAAAATATAATTAGTTTATTTATTTCCATTTGTTTACGTTTTGGTTTGTTATTGGCTTTCAAATAATGTAAATAATAACTTGAATTTTTATCAATTTTCTGGTAAAAATAAAAAATGTGCCGTTTTATTAAGTTGTGAGTTGCACTCAATGACATTTCTGCACTAAAAATTCAAGAGAAAAATTAAATAATATACTCAGCTACTTGCCAAATCCTCATTATAAAAATATTAATTTTTGTTAAAAGGTTCTCAAAACAGTCAAATCAACACGCAGATTTTGCACACTCACACTTCCCGTATCACGCAATCTTTGTAAAACGGGTACAATGTTCTTTCATCAGGTGGTTGCTCTTGGGAAATCTTCCCCTGCAAATTCTAGTGGCTAAATAGGCATTCTGCAACGATTCTGTCCTGTCTAAACAAGTATCTACATATTCGACGTTTGTAAACATTTTATTTTCGAAAAAGAATGAATTACGCGCGAGATTACGCGCGTTTCCAATGCTTCAACTAACTGACATAAGACTAATCAAGTGTGTGTTGTGCTATGTTGCCAAATGTTCAGATGCCGATTTACGAGTGAAATTTTCATGTTGTTTTTTCAATTTTTTAATATTGTTGTCGACTAAAAATGCATAATTACTTAATAATTGAATGAACTATTTTTTTTACATCTCCTAATTATTCATTTTTTTTTTCTCTTTGAAATATCCGTCAAAAAAGGTCAAAACTTCAAAGGCCTTTTTCTTAAAAATGGTTGAGTTTGAACCCCATGGAGTATGAACTTATTCTGTTCAAAATGGGCCATATCTTCAGGTGCTAACATTTTTGCAGTCATACCTGATACACCCTGTATGTATTTGATTATTTCTCTTAAAATCTGTTTTTTTTTTTTAAGATAAAAGTCAAAATGACATTATGTTGGCAATACAATGTAAAATTGTCAATGCTTTCAAATTATTTATGTAGAAAAGGCTTGTGTTGCCAAAATAGTTTTGAATTTTTACACTGGTAAAGTCGTAAACGTCAATAAACTACCTTCCCCTTTAACTCGATTCTGTAGTTGATTTAGTACTCTGATTTGGTCTTAGATACGGCAATATTCAACAAGATTTTTTTTTTTGTGTCATCGAATGACGTATTCCGGTAAAACAAAACAACTTCAAGTTTTGTAGTTTTCTAATGAAACTAAATATTACTTTCCTTATAGTAAAACAGGTTGTAAAATGGAAATTATAGATAAACAAGCAGAGCATTGAGCTGTACAGCCTACCCGTCTCCCCACCTACCTACTGCTGTATTTCAGCTCCTGTTTATGGCTAATAAATGGCAATCGAATGCAAATTAGTTTCCTATACCTTTTCTTTGAACAGAAAATAAATTTGATATGCCCACATCAAAAATTGATACTTGGAGTGGAAATTTACCGTCTCTATCAAAAACTTCCAAATCTGTCAGAAAATTTCGACATGACCACTTCTTTAGCCATTTGGTTTTTTCGAGAAAATTTATCTTCTTCTTCGTATCCAGGATATCCTCTACCGAAATGTAAGCCGCGCAGGAAGAATTCCGAATGGAAAATTGAAAAAAAAAAAAAAAAATATAAAAGATTTCGCAGCCAATTTTTTGAAATAAAACCAATTCATGCATATTTCCAGAGAAAATTCCATTCATGCTTTTGATAATTGTCAATTTTCGAGTTTGTATATTTGATTCATAAGGACGGTTAGGTAAACAAGCAAACTTACCGTTCAATACTTGGTGAATTATTCAGTGATGGCTATTATTCATAAATTATCTGAATAAATAGTAGCAATTATTTGGCCGTAGAATACTATACTTTATCCTCGACCACTCAACTTTTTCTTTAATTTTTTATCATAGGTTTGTTTTAGCAATAAATTTCTGATGGTTTGAAGCGCACTTGAAGCTAGTTCAGTGGACTGTCGAATGCACATGTTCGTCCCAAAATCTGGTTATAAATGGTTTGGAAATTTTAAGTGCTAGAACGACTATTCTGGAGTGACATTTCTGATTTTGCATCTCTTCACCGCCTTTTGTTGTGTCAAATCTGTCATAATTCAAAAAAATGTCTGTTTATTTTGATTCACTCTGTTAACATTTTTAGGTGTATATCGATTTAACTAAGCATTGCATTAGGTGTACAGGGTGTCAATTTTTCGAGGTCAACCATTGGGATCTCGAAAACTATAAGAGATACGAGATTATTCAAATTAGAATTAGAGCGAAGTTGCGAAATTTGATACTCAATGAAACGCCGTTTTGCCATTTGAACAGTTTCGGAGATATTCGGAAAAAACCGAAATTTCACGTCACGCCACGAAACGTCGGTATTGAAATTTAATGGTGTCACCTTGTGGAGGGAAAAAATTGGCAGCGATGAAATGCAATTTGTTCTAAAAAAGCTCTTCAAATAAGTCCAGTAAAAAATAAAAACGCTTTTGTGAAATTTCGGTTTTTCCCGGATAACACCCTGAGATTGAATACACTGAAACCAGCAACATAGGAGAAACCATAGACAAAACTCGAAAAACTTCACAAAAATATACAATTCAGAATCAAAATAAATCAACCTGCCTGGTGGAGGCACCTGAGCTTGAGCCATGTCACAAACCAAAAATTCAACCGAGTTTGTGGGGACTGATTGACTGATTTGACAGTTTGAGTCTAATTTGCAAACTGGTATTTGGTGTAGCTAGAACATTCGACTGATATTCCAAATCCTGGTTTTGAGATGCTAGAACTCGTTTATTAATATGCGCAAGCTCCGTACGATTCTGTACCGTTTGAAATGGTGCCAGAACACAGGGACGTAGCGAAGGCCTCACGTTTGGGGGGGGGGGGGGGGTGACATTCCTAATTTTCCCAACTTTATTACAACATAAAAAAAATCAAATGTAGCATCGTACACGTGTTAAGAAGTGAAACTTCTTAAAAACTATTCCTTTCCTCATAGAACTTTTGGACTCAGCGCATGAGTCGGGGTATGAAGACGGAAGGCTATATAAAAGATAAACGCGCATCTGTATTGACGTCACAAGGGTATCGGCGCTTGACAAGAGTAACCGCGCAATTACAATGGCACTTTTCACTTTGTAGTCAGACCCACAGTGCAGATAAAATGGTAGCTGCTGCTTTTCAGTTTTCAGTTTTGTTCGCATATAGTCTCTATGGGTTGTATCATACAAAACTTGTCGAATCCGCACGGCCTCAATTAATTTTTGAAACATTCAAAACACGCACCGTGACTCTACGAGAAAGCGGCAAGTACACTGCGTTCCGCAGGACCAAATCTGCGTCACTTCACGCTGCTGGTCGCTGTGAAGTCTATTCTTACGATTCTTACTTAGGTTCACAAAAACTCGCCGTGACTCACGCTGTCTCACGTCACCAAGCTGCGTCTCATTTTGCGCCGAGCCTAATAGGTATCATACAAGATACAAGGGTATCAGCATTTGGCAATCCTCTTTGCCTATAATCCTTGGTTTGTGTCAAGCGTTCCTCGTGTCATTGTCATTGTCTCGCTTTCGCCGTCTCTCTACAGTCTACGTTATATCTTCCTTGTCTCTCGTGTAACGAAATTTGCCAAAACGTGACGTTACGTGATGCGTCTTTTAAATAACTCTCCATATTCTCGTCGAAATATCAGACCGCCGCCTAAAGGCGACATCTGTCATGCATTCTTCCGATCCGACTCCGATCATACAATCAGGGTCCTATTCTTGGAACAGGGGAACAGCGTTCCCAGGAGAACGAGGGTTCCGTCTTCGTTACTCCTATCATAGACTTAAATACTACGAATAGACGTCCAGTGGAAATAGCAGCACAAAAAATGCCTCAATAATTCATAAGATGGCGCCATTCGTATTAAAAATTCAGAGAAAACTGTGCTAGCACCCTTGTGTACGAGCAGCGTGTCATTGTTTCCAGGACAACCGCATTCCGCCTTTTTTCTGATGTTTCGGTGTTGTCAAGTTTATATGGGCAAAAAAGTAGACAAGAATTCTCTTTGCTATTTGCGACTTTCGAAGAAATAAATTATTGCTTGGATTTCAAAGAACTAATTTTCAAAATGTCTGGAAACAAATGTTGCTACTTTAGTTGTGGCAAAAGTCAGAGAAACGACGGGGTGAGATTATTTCCTGACCCTGACCCTGATGACGTTTGCCATCATCATAGAAAATTTTTGTTAGAATCTCTGGTTCTAACAAATTTATTAAAATTTTCAAAATGGGAAGCTACAAAATTGAAAACGTTAGAAGCCGAGAAAAAGAAGAAAAAAAAATCCATTTCAGCTTTCACTAGAAATAGAAAACTTAACAATTTACAAAATAAGTGAAATTTATTTATATTAAAAAAAAATCTTAACATTAACAATTTATTAATTTGCGTATAATATTTAGTATAAGATGCAGTATTAAAAAAAATTGGTGTCTTAATGTATGGTTTGGCCTATTTAATGATTTTGGACTAGTTATTTTAGAACTATTGGCAATAGCGTAACGCGCGAATTTGAATTATGACAGAAATGCGCGCCATCTCGTATCCAGCATCTAAAATACCAGAGCCTGAATTGAATTTGGAGGCTCGCTTTCGATAGCGAGCCTCCAAATAGCGTCGCAGATTTTTACCATTTGACTGGACGTCTATTCGTAGTATTTAAGTCTATGCTCCTATTATCAGTTGCATATAATTGAGAAAGACGGAACACTCGTTCTCCTGGGAACGCTGCTCCCTGTTCCAATAATAAGGATCCTGATTGTATGATCGGAGTCGGATCGGAAGAATGCATGACAGATGTGTCCCGGCCTCAAGAAGTTTCACTTTAAAAACTGATAAAAAGTTTCACATGTATATATTCCAGACTAGACCTATAAATAATAACCAAATAAAATAACAACTGTATAAAAAAACGACAAAAACGTGTAGGTATAAGAAAAATGTTTGAAAAAAACAAAAACTATTTCTTCAACTTAAGAGCACCAGGATTCAGAGTTCTGCTGAAATCTGAATAGCGAGTGAAGAATGCGCAGAACGCGGAAAGCAACATAATATAAGAAATTTGGATTATCTAATACACTATAGCGCTAGTGGTGCTGGTGCTACTACTGCCACAAGTGTTACGTGCCACTGTCACAGGCTAGTGGCGCTAGTACAGTGCAAAGTGCGTGGCAAGAAATCGCAGCGACCATTGGGATTTCGTCATTCTGTTGTCCGGTGATTTTGCAATTCATTACGACACGTGACACAATCCTAATGTTAATTTTAATCAGTCCTCGCAAATAAGGTGCGCAAATTTTTGTCTACCAATTTTTCCCAACTTTAAATTTTTCATCCAAGTTTTCCCAACTTTCGATATATTTCAGGAACTTTGGGGGGGGCTGGGGGGGGATGGCTCCGTCCCTGCCAGAACAAACTTTATATATTGCAAGTAACGTTTTTCAAAGCTAAAGCGGCAATTCCACTCATCAGGCGCGGCTCGTGAGTTTTTCTACAGGCAGGTCAAATTTAGAGGGACAGCGCCGTTTTTCGAAAGTCAATCTACCACTAGAAATTGAAGAAATGATTTCCTGAACAAGAAAACCCATTTTTGTGAAGCTATTAAAGACTGAGATTACACAAAAATTAAATCTTTGAGAATCAAACGATAATCGAAATCAAAAGAAAAACAATCGAGTGTACAATGACAATTAAGTAATTTTTTAAAGAAAAATAAATCTGAACACATCAACACTTCAGGCCTTTTGTTTTTCATCTTTCTTTGATAAACGCGATTGAAAAAAGACAATAAAATCGTCGAATTCTAAGCGCTCTGGCTCCATTCCTATATATACCTATATCGATCGATCGAGGATCTGGCGCCACTGCCCGCCGCCGACGTGATGGAACATATGGGAGCAAATGTGCCTCTTTATCTTACTCATTTACGCCCGTTATGTATGTCTCTCTCTCTGATTCCTATTGCATTCGCCTATGATCATTTAAAAGCTATAAGCCCAATTTCAAATACGGCCCACGGCCCAGCCCAAAGCCCAGCATGCCTGTATTTGGTAATTTTAAAGGCGCAAAATTATCCGATTTTTGTATTTTGTTGAGCGTATTGTCGGTTAATTTAAAGCTTAATATTCAAGATGTTTAATTGAAAATTTATTGTTTGATTTTTTGGTGCGTCATTGACCGAATGACCTTACAGAGGAGCCGCGCCTGCGGCACTCATGGATGAAAATACAATTTCATTTGAAATATCAAAAAACGTATAGTCTGGCCAGTGGTTCTGAGTCTACGGAAGGAATTCCGACGTAAATGTGCGATGTTGCCACGTTTAATTATAAAAAAGCGAAATTACTAGACATGAAGTATAGTTCATTAGAAAATACATTTTTTAATAACAAAATATCGATAACAAGAAAACGCTAAATATTTTAACGTGGTTGTTAAATCGATTCTCATTATTTTATAACTGATTTCTTCAATTTCGTATTGTCATATACAGTGTCATTACTTAAGTGTGCAACATATGGGATTTTTTTAGTTATAGCACAATCAAAATACAAACAAGGCCAAAAGTTGGTGCATGTTTGATAATCATATTTGGTGCACTTAGAATGGTTGGAAGTCAAACAGCATACAGGGTGGCTCAAAAAATATCAAAATTCTACTAATATTTACTTAAATAAAATAAAAGTTTTGCACTTTAAGGAGAGTTTTTCTAATATGGCTATTATCATTACTAATGTTTTAACTTGTTAAAAAAAAAATTGCGACATTTTAAAGTTGTGTTGAATATCATTGCAACAAACATGAATTTTGTGATTCCATAAAAAATTAAAAATCCAAGTTAATTTTACAAATATGCTTGAATTTCAACAAAGTTATGTAAAATTGATTTGATTTTAATTAATTTTTGAAAGTATTAAGGGAGGAAATAAAAAATAAAAAAAATATAGAAATTATAGATTTTTTTCGAAAGAAAATAAAGAAAAATCTTAGGAGGCTATGTTTTGGTATTTAGGCATAACTTTTAATTCCAAACAACTTTTCTCTATAACATTTTGCTGAATTTTCTAAAATAAGGGTACTTTACAGTACAGCTTTGATATTGTTTGAGCTACCCTGTATGCTGTTTGACTTGCAACCATTCTAAGTGCACCTAATATGATTATCAGACATGCACCAGCTTTTGGCCTTGTTTGTATTATATGTATAAACAGGGATTCTTATTGGCATATTTTCTATATTTGGCCATCCTGTAAAGACAGTATATCCTCAGGTGTCGTAGATCAACAACAAAAAAACAAACAAAAAAGTTGTAAAAATGTGGAGAGATGCGCTGATTTCTGGAAACCCGTTGGGCTTTGAAGATCAGTTGATCTTCATTTATAATTCGTTTTTGTGACAGAGATCCGTCGATCTTTTCAGACCCGTTGGTCTTTGAAAATTCGTTGATCTTCAATACTATAATTCGTTTTTGTGACAGAAATCCGTCGATCCCTGGAGATCCGTCGATCTCTTTAGACCCGTTGGTCTTTGAAAATCTGTTGGTCTTCAATAACTATAATTCGTTTTTGTGACAGAGATCCATCGATCCCTGGAGATCCGTTGATCTCTGGAGACCCGTTGGTGTTTGAAGATCCGTTGATCTTCCAGTTTAATCCGTTTTTGTGATACAGATCCGTCGATCTCTAGAGACCCGTTGGTCTTTGAAGATCCGTTGATCCAATAAATCGTTAATGCGTATTCGTCCTTACATATTTTCGTTTTGGAACGTAATCCAATTTTTCATATGGTCTGGAGCGACCACTGTTCGTTATTTGCGTTTGGCCGTTTCTCGAAGTTGTTAGAAAGTTTTTACAGGTATGACCAACGTGAATTCAGGGACACGACAGTCCCTGTTTGGGAATCGACCCACTGAGCAGTGGACTCAGGCTTCCCGTGCCAATCCTTGACGCGTTTCGTCCTTGTTAGGACTCATCAGAAGGACATAGGCTGAAGCTCCCTGTCCAAGCAAAATTGAACTTCGTTGACCAGTCAGAAACAACTACTCCGAGAGCAAATACCCCTACCGGCGTTGAACTACACTGATTGGTCTGAGCTTTCGTTGGCAATGAAAATTGTTAAAAAGTTTTTACAGGTATGACCAACGTGAATTCAGGAACACGACGGTCCCTGTTTGGGAATCGACCCACTGAGCAGTGGACTCAGGCTTCCCGTGCCAATCCTTGACGCGTTTCGTCCCTGTTAGGACTCATCAGAAGGACATAGGCTGAAGCTCCCTGTCCAAGCAAAATTGAACTTCGTTGACCAGTCAGAAACAACTAATCCGAGAGCAAATACCCCTACCGGCGTTGAACTACACTGATTGGTCTGAGCTCAGACAAGGAGGTAGCTAAAGCATTAACTATAGTCTTGTTGTATCGTTCGCATTGGCCGTTTCCTCGTGGAGTAGCTACTGATTTAAGGATATGTTTAATACCGTAAGTTCTACAGAACATGTTGAAAGACTTTGAAGTGAAGGCAGATCCTCTGTCAATTATTATTCGGTGGGGTACACCAAATAAATGTATAATTTATTAGAGCTTTTGTAACGTATTTGGTTTTTTGATCGTGCACTGCATCAACAATTACTAACAGGAATTTATTTCTCCTCCCACTTCTCACAAAGGGTCGAACATGATCAATATGTAGGGTGTGAAATGGTACTGCCACTTTATTGATTGGATGTAGTTTTCCTTGTTTAATCAAATCTGATTTTTTGTAGTAGGAACAATTCAAACAAGCTTTGACATATTTAGTCACAAATCTTGTCACTTTCGCAATCCAGTAATTTTCCTGGATACGTTTCAGTGTCTTCTCAATTCCCAGATATCCTGCATTATCATGACATGACAAAGTCTGCATATTTGGATTTCTGCAATTATTTGTGGAACGACCTATGCTATTTTTTAATTGTCCAGCTTTGTATACAATTTATTATTTTTTAGCTTGTAGTTATCAAAATATTGTCTTGTGTCATTATCAACATATCCAGAATTTAAAATAGTTCTGACGTGATTGGTTTGCGGATCGTCCAATTGAGCTGCTACTATCCAATCGGCTTCAGGTAAATCTATTTGATTTATCTCTAACATGATTGTATTGATTGGATTGCGGCTTAACATCTACATGTGCCATTTTTGAACATGGTCTATTTCAATATCAAAGGTAAACTCCAATACTTCTAACCACCATCTTCCTATTCTGGGATGATTATCCTTTTCAGAAAATGTTATTTTTAGTGCATTGCAGTCTATAACTAATTTGAAGTTATTTCCAAGTAGGTAAACCCGAAAGTATGTGAGCGCCAAAACAACTACCATACTTTCAAGTTCATATGAATGGTAATGATGTTGGTCATTTGTTGTAATTTGACTGAAATAAGATACGACGTGTCGTCTATATTGCTCCAACTCCAATAGAACTCGCATCAGTGTGCAATTCAGTCCGCCATAATGGATTAAAAAATGGACTGTTTGTGAGAATACGTTTGACTTGAATGAATGCTTTTTTTTGTGGTGTTCTCCAGCTCCATTTAGTATTTTTCCGAACAAGTTCTGTCAGTGGTTCTACAATAGATACATAATTTTGGATAAATTACCGGAAATATCCAGAGAGTCTTAAGAATTGGCGTACTGGTTTCACCGCTTTTGGTTCAGGCATTTCCAAAACGGCATTCAATTTTCTTTGTCCTGGGCTCACTCCACCGATACTGTTTTCACGTCCCAAATATGAAACGGTCTCTTAAAAAAATGAGTATTTACTTAATTTTAATGTAAGATTGTGTTCTCTTAACTTTTGAAGGATTAAGCGAAGTATTTCCAATCCCTCTTCGATGCTCTTGCTTTGTATAATAATATCATCCATGTTAGGCAATGCAATACTGTTTTTGTGGTTACCTAATACCTTGTCTATCAAGTACTGGAAAACTGCTGGAGCGTTTGTTAATTCAAAAGCCATACGAAGGAATTCAAAATGTCAATTTGGTGTCACAAATGCAGTTTTTTCTATCAAGTTTTCTTTCATTGGTAGGTGATTGGTAATATCATGATGCAAGATCCAAGGTAATGAAAAATGTATTGCTTCCTAATCTGTCGATCTGATCTTGAATCAGGAGCAACGGATATTTGTTTTTGATAGTAAACGCATTCAGTTTCCTGAAGTCAACGCACATTCTATAGTCATTCGTTTTCTTTTTCACGAGAATAACAGGACTAGCATAGGGTGACTGTGATTCCCTTATAATATCATTCTCCAACAGATCAGCAATCATGTCATTTAAAATTTTCTTTTCTGTTTCTGGCATTCTATATGGATGATAAACAACTGGCTCTTCAGTGGTACATCTTATTTCTATTTCAATTGTATTCGTCTTTCCTAAGGTTTTAAGGGAATCTATCTGAAAATTCGTTTAACATGCTAGCACATTTTTCCTTAGACTTGGAATTTATGTTTCCGACAATTTTCACGTATTTTATCCACAACTTCATTGACAATGAAACATTCCGTGATATTGATATTAGACAACATTTTTAAACAAACAAGTTGGTCACGTTTCTCCATCAATATGTGCTGTTGATCAAGAAAGTCTCTTCCAACTATGAGATCGTGTAATGAATAATTATCCTTTACCACAACCGCTCCACCACAGCCGTCTCTACTTAACAAGCCGTGAAATAGAAGAACCGGCAACAATGGTTTCGGGTCCACGCAAACCCGCCGACGCAGCGGCCAGTGACCTAGTTAACCTAGTTTCTATGTTTTATTATGAAATGCACAAGTGCTTGGCGTTTTTTTCAAAATTTGTTACATATTTGGAACTATTTTAACTCAGTGAGAAGAGAAAAGTGTTTCGTTTTGTTCGGTGTGTTTTGTAGTGAGAAGTGAATAGAACTTCAGTGCACGGTTGTTTTTCTAAAGTTTGCTAACGTTTGCTGGCCGGCGTCTAAACGTCCTTAACCTCAATCTTAGCTTGTTTTTTTCCGTGTTTTTTTTATGACTTCTTTTAAAAAATCTATGTGATTTATTAAAAACATTTTCTGTATGTGTGATGATTCTCTAGAGTTCTGGTTTTACTCATTACCTGGTTTGTATGGATTCGAATCTACAAAAATATTTTTGTTTCTATTCTCCGATAAGTATATATAGTAAAACCGAGTTAATCAGATCCTCCTTTGCTAGGTAAGTTGGTTGTTTTCGATCTTGTTATGCTTGTAAGCCTATTTACATAATTCCAAGAACCTGCTCCGTCTCTGGATGTAAATCCAACTATAACAGTACATTAAATGCACCTTAACATCTCGGAGCTTCGGGTTTTCAAAGGATGACATTTTAAAAGATAAATGGTTAAAAGCTATTCCCCGCGTCAACTATACTTTATTTTTTTCCAAGATAGATTTTGACATTGTCAACTTTGAAAGAAACATAAACAATGCCGCTAATGCCACTTATTGGCCGCTATTGTAAAACTGATGTCAACCTGCAGAAACACCTCATTTTGCGACCAATCAGGGTCAAGCGTTATTGTTTATGTTTCAAAGTTTTCAATGTCAAAATCTATCTTGGGAAAAAATAAAGTCTAGTATCCTTCTAAATACTCCGTTGTCTGCGCTTTGCATTAAAAAAAAAAAAACACTATAGGGAAGATATATATCGGTTACCTGACGGATCTGTCAAAAAAATTCCCACTAAAATTAGGTTCAAACCTGATGCAATTGACCTATCTTTTTTTATTTTGACAGCGCGCGCAACTCGTGGGCTGGAGGTGAACGTCCAATGAGAAGCGAGTTTGTTACGGGTTTGCGTCATATTCTTATTCAGGAGCAAGTTGAGAATTAATCGTTCCTTCTTTCTTTGTAACGTGTAATTCGACAAAGAGCAAACTAATACTTTACGTATTACTTCTTAACTCACCGCAGTATTGTTTAAAATTATGTCAGATTATACTTGACATAATGGCCACATTCACCAGATACAAACGTTGGTTAGCGGTTTGCGATTATTCTGCTGAACGCTACGTTGAATTTGTGTTAAAACCAAACATGTTTTGCAACCGTGCGCCATTTTTGCAAGCATAATTTCAGAGTGTTTATAATTTTCAATACTGTGTTTTGTTTGGTGACCTGTCATTCAGAAGGTGACGTTCTATCATTGAAAAGTTGAATCGTTCAGCAGAACCAAGCGTTTACCCAACATATTTTGTTGGTATTTGTAAACTGTTTACAATCCGTTTTGGTTCTGGTGAACGTAGCCATTCCTTTGTACTTTCATTGTGCGATGTTGCCGAATGAAACACTTATCAAAATAAAAGTGCAAACGATGTTAGCATACATTTTAAAGCTCTTCTTTCGTCTGATTTAAGGCGTTGTGAAACATTTGACACTATATCACTTCTGTAATGTTATATTGTTCGATTTGTATTGTCTACATTTGTTCTGCAACAATACAAACTGGCTACACTGAAATCCACTAGTTGCGCGCGCATGTCATCTTTTATTACTTTCCAACTTGTATTTATTACAATTGGGCTATCCTTTTCTATTCATGCGAGACAGGTCAATTCCCTCTATCTTTTCCAATTTACCTCAGTATGTGTCAAAAAAAGTGCCTGTCCCAAGAAAACAAACCTATTTCTAGTTTTATTATGTAGGGAATAAGACTCAATATTTAACTTTTTTATCTAGAATAAGTACCTACCTAATTATAATTATTCATTCGTATTATTAGGTTGCCTTATATGCCTTGGAAAACACTGCACCACATAAAGGACTCTGCCCAAAGTATACGGAAATTGTGTTTATGTCAGAATTGGATGAATTTTCTAATGTAGATCACGCCTTTCTGATTAAAAGTTACCATTGCACCAATCCTGAAAAATGACTCCACGTAGCACACCACTGCGCCACAAGCTTACCTATTCTACACCTTTTCGTCCAACATTGAACCTCCCATTACAATGTTTAAGCGTTTTACTTGCTATCTATGAAATTAATTTTCTCAAAGAGGAATCATTTTTCAGGATCGGTGCAATGGTAGCTTTTAATCAGAAAGGTGTGATCTACATTACATACAAAATTCAGCCAATTCTGACATAAACACAATTTCCATATACTTTGGGCAGGTTCCTTTCTCTTAAAAATTAAGGAATAAATCGCGAGCAACATCTTTTAGGATCAACCTCCTTTTTTATTTGTCCGCCAACGTAGACCCGCAAGTTAACGCTGGTAACGCCGCGTGTCGGGCTTGTTCACAGCTGTGGCTGTGGCTGTGTCTGTGGCTGTGGCTCTACCTCAGCTGTAGCTTCTATGACACGAATGGACAGTTTGATGTGTTGATTGCAAGTTATACTTGACCCCATAAAACTTTTTAATATAATATTTTTTGACATATCTATAGTTTATTATCTAAGTACAAAAACTGAGCGGCAAGGCGTCGCTTCATAACCAAAACATGTCTACTGTGCAACTATTGCTAGGCAACTGACAAAACATAAAAACGACAGTACACATTTTTAGAGGAAATTTTGCACAGAGGCGTGCGGAGGAGGTTTTAAATGGGTGCGTTAACAGATACTGGAAGTTACTATGATATATTTATCAAACTAAACAAAGGAAAATACAAATTCTTGAACAAAAGAAGACTTCTAAAAAAATTTGGGCTAATACCGCGCACCTGTACAATAACATGCGCGGTATTACCCCATCTGAACACTGACCTGGTTTTCTAAATTCAGCTTTATTGATATTCGAATGAAATAAAAAACAAATATACGAAAAAATCACTAAAGAACCAATAAAATACATATATGATCAAATTGTATATTTGCTTTATAATAATACTTACCTCGCTTATTTTCTGGCAGCACAAAATTAGAACAATAATAGGGAAACTTACTTTTTGAAACACTGCGTCGCACTGAACGCTCCGAAGTCCGATCCGATCAACGATACAACCTTTGTGGCGTAGTTGCCGCGTCTAACGAAACAGCGTACGACTTGCCTAGTTCCATCTTTTCGGCTCCAAGCCCTGCTGTTATGGATGCGCAGTATACGTAGGTTTATTTCCGTAACAGGTTTTTTTTTTTTTTTGTACGTTGAGTAAATCCTTATGTTTCTCTGTGGAAACAGGCTCCTTTGGTGACCACCTCAATGACGTTCTTTGGTGACCCCGATTGACAGAAAGTTCGGGTTCTGCTAGGCCCTTGAAAGTTTCTTCTGCCTTAGATTCTTGGACGATCAACCACCTGAATCTCGGAGAACAACGCACTGACCAAATGTCCAGAGTGTAGCCTCTTTTGAGACGGCCAGCATTGTCTTCACCAGACCGTTGCACCTGGTATCGTCCACGCGTCATACATTTTTGAAAATTCGCGATTAAAAATACTAACATAATCACGTTTTAGCAAAAAAGACAAGCTAGTCTCAGAAACTTCTTACTGATTAGGAATTAGTAATTTCCCGAATCTGGAGTTTCTGGTGCTTCAGACTCGTGATGCACCAGTTCTGGGATACTATGGGCATGCAAGGCTAATTAAAAGGGGAAACCATGGGCTGAATGGAAGAAATTATTGAGGCTGCCGTTTTTACATTTAAAATTTTTCCCTGGCTCCTCAAGGATTGGGGAAAAAGAGAACCTCTTGGAGCCAGGTAATTTTCTGTAGAAATGTGATTTTTCCTGGTATTTAGGATACCGGCATTACCAAGACCCGATTCGTCAGTGAATGTTTATGTATTTGTTCATCTAAGCTCTGAATTAGTTCATTCAATGCCACAGCATCAAATGGTTCCGATAATTGAATATCAGAATCAGAAATTATGAAATATTTTCTCTGATTTCAGTATCTAGAATTTCTGCACTAAAAAGCTATTTTAAAGGGGGTGTGACCCAAAAATGAAAGTTTTAGTGCAAAAAATCTAAGAATAAATATTTGAACCGCATCTTGCTACGATGAACCGCTTTCGAGTAAGGGCGATTTAAAGTTACAAATTCCTAGGCTGTGACGTCACACCGGCATCGGAGGCACAGTATTACACGTGTAAGAATTTTCCAAAACAAAAGTCAATGATCTCACTACAGCGAATGGAAACCACTCAAAGTATAGAGCACGATTCACTGACGATTGAACGAACAGAAGGCTGCGATTTCGGCGGTTAGCCAGTGTGACGTCACAAGTTCCCGCATAATTTATCTCCACAAGGAATTTTCTCGGATACTATTTTGAATATAGGGCTGCGGTTTTCACGAGAGATCTTGGATTTTTTTTCTTGATTTAGGTAGCTTCAATTGTTTTTTGGGTCACACCCTCTTCAACTCGTTATGCGATTTTAGTTATTATATTTCGATGGAAAATGATTTTTAGCCTAAATTTGTTTATGAACAGGTACCTACATAAGTACCTGGTTATAGGTGGAATACAACTTTTTTTTTGAAGAAGTTACGGTTTTAATAGCTGAGAAAATCTGTATGTATGCTCATGTGTATGTAACTAGGCAATAAAAATTGTAGACAACCTATGTCGATTTATTGTGGCTATAAAAGTATCAAGATTGAATGCGCATTGGTTATAAGTATCTCCTACTAAAAACAAATTTATGCATACTTCGGTGCAGACAGTCGCGTCATAACACAGTGAAAATGTCCTGACATGAAGCCATAAATACATTTTTATTCCAATTTTCTTTCGAGATTGTCGCGACGGCGCGCATACGAATGTCCTGAATTGCTTAAATGTGCTTATCGTTTTCTACTCTTGCTCTCGCCCTGAAACAACTTTATTCTATTTCGATATTTAAGATGGGGTATGCGAGAAATTGTTCCTTGTTTCAGTCAGATGCGTTTTTCTTTTTTTTTTTCAAGAAAATATTCAATTCCGCTTGGATGAACGGATTTAATTAAGTAGATATTATGTTTTCTCCGACTCGAACTATTACAAGTCTGAAAGAAGAGTATAATGGGATGAAAAAATAAAAATTATTTAAAAAATAATATTATTGACCAACCACTTTCGGCCTATTTAAGGGCAATCATCAGGTCCAGTCTCTTCAAAAACATCTTAGGCCTAATATTGAGCACAAATAAACAAGCAATTGACCTTTTGCCCGTTTTTGATAAAACTGACCCTGATGAGTGCCCTTAAATAGGCCGAAAGCGGTCCATATTATTATTTTTTTGATAAAATTGTTTTTCAACCATTACACATACGTTTCTTTCAACGCTTTGGTGTACATCCAACTCCTTCCCTTCTCTCTATTATAAGTCTGGCGTAGGTTGATTAAAATACAGTTTTCTTCTCTCCTAACTGTACCGGGAATATTAAAATAAGCGCTTTTCCAATTTTGAAAAATCCGCCACCAGAGGCTACGACTTTTTCACCCAATTTTGATTAAAATTAGCGACCGCATTTAAATTCTCTCAAAATCTAATTCAATCCTAATCCTTACTGGCAGGATTTTTCGTTCTTTCAAAAATTCCCTATGGAATTACACGGTAAATTTCAAGAAGGCGTTTGTTCTCGGCAATTCAATTCCGGGTTTAGTTTTAATCCCTTTGCGAGAATTGGACTCGTACACTTTAAAGTCTGTCTGGAAGCTAATTTGTATACCCTAAATAATCGACGGGCGTGGGAAAAGTTCCACCTGGAAAATTCCTGATAAATGGGAAAACGATCGTCGGTTTGCCTACCCATATTTTGAATGGGGAAGGAATACAAACCTTAGTGTGTTAATAATTCAAGATCCCAGGGCCCCCAGACATAACTACACAAAATGTGTGGGATAGAGTAGCCTTTCTATGTAACATACCTTGAACGCATACATACGCACTAACTTTTGAAATTGGCATAGTTGGATAAAGCAACTAAAAATTTTCCCTTACTTTTGAAAAACTTGAGTCCTTGTTGATAACATAAATAAAAAAATTAAAATACGGAATTTATTCGCACAACGTCACAATTTGAATTGTAACAGTGTTGCCACTCATTGTCCGCACTGGAAACTTGTATTTATATTCAATTGTAAAATGTTAGCAAAATACCAAGAAACATTGTGAAACTAATTGCTTAGGAATTCAAAAGTTTATAACATTTTTTCTTTAATTATTATCATACACAATTTAAATTTATTTTTTGTGATCAGTTTTAATTTTTTTCTCACGACGCACTAAAGCTTTAAGCCGACGGCCACCGGAACAGCTTTGTCGATGAAGTCTTCTTGAATTTGATTGGTAGATGTTCATATCCCTTATGCGTAATCGTTTACCGCGTTTTGAAGAATTCAAATTTTCACACTTTTCAAGTGCCTGTAGTTAACTCATAAGCTCGTAGATAATTTTTATTTACAACCACATACGTAATGTTGACATTTCTGACTTTTCAAAAGTTTGAAAGTGACACTTTTTTGAATTTTACTTTCCACCCGGGTGGAAAGTGGTCCCGGGTGGAAAGTAAGTTCTCATTTTTTAAAATGTTTAAGACGAGTCCTGCATGTCAAACGTTTTTTTAGATGAGTCAGAACTTGTCAACCAATTTTAAAAAATTTGTTTAGTATTTAGTCGAAATTATGAGGGTTGTAATTGTTGTAAATAAAATAGTATACAAACCTCGGTAGGAAGTTTCATTCCTGTCTCGAGATTATAGTTAACTTCGACGCTTCGCGTCTCAGTTAACTAACTAATCTCTCGACAGTAATGAAACACTTTCCACCTCGGTATGTAATATACTATTTTTTTTTGGCAAATATACGTAAAATAGTGCCTCATTTGATATTATGCTTAAATTACATATTTAAATTTTAGTGAAAGAACCCATTAAAAACAAAAACTACCCTGTGCGAAGAAAAGCAAAAATATGACTCACTTCACTTACATTCTAATAACTAAATTTGCCTTCAATTATTTACCCTTTTTCTTCAGTTTTCATCTAGATATTGTCACAACCTCTTTGTGACGGGGGTGTTGGCTAGATCGATAGAGAGAAACTTGCTCAGGTTATTATAAAATTATGTATATATATTTGCTATGGAGTCATTACATAAATCCTTCAGGATGCATGCTCTTCCGTGGAGAGGGCCACACATTCAACGCTACTCAGGAATGTCGATTTTAATGCTAATTTTACGTTGAATGCTAATCGATGATTAATTGATCGTCATCTAGAGGGGCATTCCCAGGGTGGCGGTACTTGCACTAGGGAGGCTTGACTCCAGGGTCCTTATTCTTGAAACAAGGGAGCAACGTTCCCAGGAGAACGAGTCTTCCGTGTTTCTCAATGATATGCAAATGATATTATGAGTAACAAAGATGGAAAACTCGTTCTCCTGGGAACGCTGCTCCCCTGTTCCAAAAATAAGGACTCAGAGGGGTGTTCCTAGGGTGGCAGTACTAACACTGGTTCAGGTCTCTGCTGCTCGACTTGGCCCACTATTCACATGAATTTATTGCCGAATTGCAATAAACATCCGATAGAATCGGCAATTAAATTAATAAGGTTGAATACCGGGCCCTCCTTTCCTAAGTGGCTAGTTGACATATGCCCCCCCTTCCATGAAGCATTGGACCACAATGCTTGCAAGAGACAAAGCAAAAATAGACAAATACAATATTATCCTAATCCTAAAATATCGCTTTTTTACTATAATACAATATTATCTCAATCCTAAAATATCCCTGCTTAACAATTATATAATCCAAATATAGAGTATAATAAAAAATTAAAAAATAAAATTAACTTAATAAGTTTTTTTTTTTTGGTGGGATGGGTCCGGGTGCATTTTTATTCAGGTTACTACAAAAATATCTTATGCCTAAAAAATCAAACTCATTTACAAGGTCATCAACACTACTAAAAGATAAGAAACTCTGACTTCCTACACTGTCCATGCGTTTTATCAAATTTAATTTTATGCAATCGCTCCAACCTAGCAATCGTAGCTGACCTATGCCATCAACGCGAAGAAACAAAACTTTCCTACAGAAATCAAAAATTTCACAAGGTAAATCAACCTCACCAACTGACTTGATTTTAAATTTAGTGCTACCATACGAAACTAATGAAATATCTGTACTGAGGAAAACCACCTAATTAAAATATTGTTTCTTCAAATCTTAGCTTTTGAAAGAGGGTTTGCTGAATAAAGGATAAATGTGGTAACCATGTATTGCTCTGTGGAATTGATGACAACGAGAGCGCGCTGCAACGGAAAGGTACCGAAGCGTACGAAGGGGAGGTAGAGAAGAGGCGATTAGGAATTAGACTGGAGAACAAGCTGGGACTGATCCCTTAGACGCATGTCGCGTGTCTGTAATTATTAATTATTCAATTTTTATTTTCATTTTGCATTAAACTGATTGTTCAATCCAATTTGTTATTAGTGTGTGTGTCAAGGAGCGATCACAAGGTCAGTTGAATAATTGTTATTTTGTTTTTAAGAGTTCAATTATTTATACAAGTATCTTTTTTTCTTCATTTTTATGTTTTTTGTTTGTTTATAACATGTGCATTGTTGATGTATTTAACAAAAATCGTTTCATGCTGTAAACAACACAGATAAAGAAGTAAATTAAAACCTAAGAAATTATGTGCTGTCTTTTTATGCTGAGGTTTTGATTTTGTGTATTCCGAACGTACATTAGGGCCTTGTTGAATTCACTAACATTTTCCTACCCTGACGAGAGAATAACCTAGTAAATTGAAATAATCAATCTAGAGATATTGGCTCAAAAACAACTATAGTTGAGTAGCTTCCCGTATGGGACCTCAGTACCTGCTGGAAAACTGGCTAACAACAAAAATTCTTCAGTATTGAATATAGGTAGTGTTGATTGAATGTTGTGTGTGGAGTTGAAATTTTAGCACAAAGACAAAGGATGGTACCTTATTTAAAAAACTTTTATTGACCTAAATTATTGAATTATTGACTCACAATTATTATTAAAATGACACAGTATGTTTCGATTTTTGAGGAATGTTAGATCGAGGGTTTTTCTGCCGTGCTCTTTCCCCTCGTTAGTTCCAGGATGAGAACGGTACGATCCACTTTAATAAAGAAGTAGACGTTTCACAAATTTTTCGTTTTTTTTACTTATCACAACCTCTCTCAAATTTCCTTAATATTTGCTATGTCGGGAGCATATACAATAAGTAAAATTGAGTAAGTTTTCACAACGTAGGTCCTATTTGTTTTTCATTTCGTTTTTCAGAACATTTGTTGTTTAAAAGGTAATAAAGATTAACACCGTTCAATTTTGCTAAACGAACCTGGGTATGTTTTACTACAGTACCTACTATTTACAGGAACATCTAACTTAGGCGAGTCTAAAATATGTTTTGGCAAAATACTCATCTCTGCACCGGTATCGTACTTAAAGTCTACTAAATAATTGCCTATAAATACCTGTTTCATCCAGCATTTTTCTATGACACCTGTTTCCTCAATAGTATCAAGCATTTTGACCACAGAATCAACGTAAAAGTCATTACCATCACTGTCACTCTGGCTGGAATTACTAGTCTCATCTTTTTTCACTTGCACTTCTCTTTCTCCTTATTTTTCTTTCTTTTTTTCAGATATCTTTTTCCTGCCTTAATCATGATCGTTTTTGGTGTTGGGACACATTTTAGCAAAATGGTGTCGTCCCTGGAATACAGCACAAGTTTTATTGTAAGCAGGACAAGACCTTGTTCTATGAACATAACCACAAAACTTGCAAATTTGTTCTGTGCTACTTGAACTGCTTGTTGACCGATTTTTAGATCTGTACTTCTCATACTTTACAACATTGACTTGTGACTCATTTTGCAGGACTTTAGATTGTGCCTTACTTACCTCACTTACTCTACAAAAATCTATGCACTTATCAAGATTCAGTTTACCTTCTCGTAATAATCTCTCTTTTTTTTTACGGATATGCGCACTCGCAAGGAAATGTCCTATCACGCTCGAGAAGCGGCAAGTGCGCTCTCTTGTATAATTTTGTCCCAAACTACCATGACTATTCGATCACTGATCATGTCATCTTGCTTTTTGTAACTTGCAGTTTTTCCTGCTTTCCGAAGTTCCGTGAGAAAACTGTCAAATGTCTGTCCTTCTTTCTGTTTAATGGAATTAAAATTGTACCTTTCAAAAATCACGTTCTTCTTTGGGGCACAATATTCCTCAAATTTCTCTTCAATTTTATCCAACTTCGATTCGTCTCCTTCCTCAAACGTGAAACTATTAAATAGCTCAAGGCCCTCATCTCCAATAAGGTTAAAAAATACTGCTAACTTTTTTTCATCTGGTTTGCTCAATAAACCGGTGGCAGTCATAAACAACTTAATTTTCTGCGAGAATCGCTTCCAGTTTTCAGCGATATTATTATCCAGGACTAAAGGCTCAGGTGGTTTATATATTGCCTCCATTTTGTGTCACAAACTAAATCCTTTTTACAAAACTAGCACCAAAAATTGAGGTTGCTCCAGTTAACCTAACCTGTTTTGTTTGTTTCACAACTATAACCCCACACCTGACACCATGTTTAATACTTGTGTATATCCAAATAAAACAAAAATATAAGTCAAAACTAAGTATTTTAATATTGAAATTCTAGGACCACAAAATAAACTTCTGGCTCACAAGGAACCATGTTGCTCTGTCCCTAGACCTACTATGTTACCTACTAGCCACAGTATAGGCTTACTATAATAAAACACCAGTTATCCTTTCAGTTCTGGTTTCGGCTTTGCTATGTCCGTCCCTGGTTGAATTTTTGTGGATACATGCAAAAAAATTAATGTTTAAAAAAAGAAATTCCTATCCCTATAATTAGTTTAATAATTATGACTTACATTTGGACCACTAAATTTCATCATATGCTCATTTGTTGACGGCTCCAACCGGTAAGTTTAGTCCAACTTGCTTTTTGTATACCCATATGCCTTTTTTTTGTAGCTCGCGCTCCTCTTATATTGAGCTATCGTTCCTCTCCATTCCTCCTTGTCTACTCTATTTTTTATCTCTACTTCCTATTTTCGTACTTCATAGTTTTGTTTATTTTTTTATCTGTACAATCAGTCTCCTTCTACCTCGTTTCCTGCTTCACTGCTTCTATTTCCCTCTTCAGTTTTTTCTTCTTCGTCTTCATCCTCTGTTTCTCCATCAACCTCAGATTCTGCGTCTTCAGATATATCTGTCTCCTCTGACCTTTCTTCAATAGGCGCAGCTTCTGCCCATGGATCGTAGAAGAGTAAAATTCTACTCACTTGCACCGTATCCTTTTTTCTGCTTCCCATCTTCTCTACCTTGTAATTCACTTCTCCCATTTTTCGAATAACTTTATATGATCCAAACCAGCTTAAGAGTAACTTTTTGCTTCTTCCACCCTTTCTAATTGGTATGAACACCTTAATTTTGTCTCCAACTACGAAATCTAATTCTCTGTCGTTCGTCAAAACGTCCCTTATCTTTTCCTTGTCTTTTTCGTATATTTTCCACTGCTATGGCTCTTTTTCAAGAGTGCCTTTTCCTCTCCGGCAAGAAAGTTAGGATATTTCCTTAGCAATTTTGCGCCTTTGTCACGGTGTCGGGAATTTTCTCTCTGGTCAACGTAACCGGGTCGTGGCGTAGTGTGGGCGTTGGCTTGCTTTGAAGGCGCCTAACGGCGTCGTCGGCGTCGATTCTTGGGCGTCGGTTCTTGGGCGTCGGTTCTTGGGCGTCGGGTTCGAGACGGCGCCTCCAGCCAATGTCACAACCTCTCTGTGACGGGGAGTGTAGGGTGGATAGATGGAGAGTAACTCGCTCAGGTTATTATAAAAATATGTATATTTGCTATGAAGTCATTACATAAATCCTCCAGGATCTATGCTCTTCCGTGGAGAGGGCCACACGTTTGACGCTACTTAGGAATGACGGTTTTTTTAATGCTAATGTTACGTTGAATGCTAATCGATGTTCAACTGATTCTAGTAGCTATTTGACAATATCTAATTTTCCCTTGATTTTATTAGGCTTTGTTCACATTTTTCCTTTATCAATAATAACAGGAGTTGCAGATCCTGTAATTTTTCTAATCTTTATTATTAAAATTGATTGGTCTTGATTTCAATTCCATTTTCTAATTCATTTTCAGTAGTAATAAACCAGAGAAATTGATAATCGTTCGAAAAAATTTCATAGCAGATTTCGAAAGCTTGTTGCTTGGAAACAGACCGACGCCATAGGCGGAGGTTTGTTCCCTATACGCAACAAGATTGAATTAGTAATTAGAGATGAAGTGAGTTGATATATTTTCACTTACATTTGGCACTGGATACTTGTAAATTGGCCATCTACCTAACTTAGCACTTATGCATGCGTTCAAAGTACATAGAAAGCCTACTACCGCGTGTGGTTAAATTCACCAAAATGGTGCAACGCCACGAATGCGGTTATTGAGATTCATTAATACCAATGCCAAATCACAGCTTGTCAAACCCTGTTTATTTTAACAACAGTGCTTTATCTACCAATCCACCACGGTGCCTACACCAGCTGAATTTAGCCACACACGGCTTATCCTACACATTTTGTCCTTTAAATTTTAGAATATAAGTAATCTGTCCTGGGACTCTGTAACGAATATAGACATATTTTCTCTATCTCTATTGACGTCCATTTTCTTCTATTGATTTCGGAAAGACAGAAGAGAGCAAATGACATAGCGATGGGGATAACGATCTCTATCCGTTAAGGAGCGCGCCCACTGGGCCCGCACAGCCCAGCACAGCACGGCCAGCGCGGCCGGCATTTCCGCAGCCACCGTCCATTGCTTCAGCATGATCAGACCCAAATAGCGTTTAAAACAACTTTGACTATCGAAGCGGTAGGTTCGTTGATAAAAAAGACACTTTTCCCCAAGCATTTTTTTTACGAGTGGTATCGTGGTAATATTTTTCCTTTGGTTCATACAACAATGCATATGCTCAAACGCTTTCAATCAAAATTTCATCGGACATGATGCAACAAATAAAATGAAATAAAACAATCCAATGCTTTTATGGTCGCAGACACGCGGACCGACCGGCAGTTTTTGCCCAATCGAGAATACGAGTCGTCGCCGGGCTGAGCGTGCGGCGCCGAGCTGAGCGGTTCCGATTCAGTGGGCGCTACTCTACTCGTTCACGAACATATCAAAATCTGCCGGCCGCGCTGTGCCGGGCTGTGCGGGACCAGTGGGCGCGCTCCTTTAGAGAATCCCAGCCCTGTGGGCCGTGGGATGTTACTATGTATGTTTTGTTTGTATTTGCCTGTTGATATTTGATACTCACTATATATTCCGTTTTTTTTTTTTTTTTTGGATCTGGTCCTCTTTCCCTCACATAATAATAACTTGACTTGTCAATTTTCGGACAACTTGATAGTAGATTATACCACGAGTCAATAATGATAGCTATTATTCCCGAGGAATATTTACGAACTGAGCCGCGTTAGCGGCGAGGGAGTAACATTCCGAGGAAATGATAGCCATTATTGCGAATAGTATACTCTACTTTAATTATGACAAATTAATTTATTTGAAATTTTCTTTCCAAAAACGCTCTTTGTTGATCCATCTCACTACAAATACATAAGCACTACGCGTTTGACAATGACACTTTTGAGTTTGTTCAGGTATATTGTTTCCATGGTACTACTTATTTAATTTGAGAAATTTTGTGATTGTTGTGCAAGCGGGAATAATGACCATTAATCCCTGCGGGAATAATATATGGCATTATACTGTCAAAATCACAAATATAATATTCACATTATATGTCAGTCGTAAATAATAGTAGATTATACCACGAGTCAATAATGATAGCTATTATTCCCGAGGATTATTACGAACTGAGCCGCGTTAGCGGCGAGGGAGTAACATTCCGAGGGAATAATAGCCATTATTGCGAGTAGTATACTCTACTTTATTTACGACAAATTAATTTATTTGAGATTTTCAATGAACAAATTTCATCCGTCTCATAATTTTGAATACAAATCCACAAGCACTACACGTTTGACACTGACACTTTTGTGGAATAATGACCATTAATCCCGCTACTCGTCATTAATCCCTGGAGGAATAACATATGTCATTATACTGCAAAAATCACAAATATAATACGCACATTATACATTAGTAGTAAATAAAGTCTATTTTACAATATTTTGTAAATTAGCGCAATACCAACTGATTATTCTTACCCGGCCAATCCAAATTTACAAGTTAATTATGGCCGTTTCCATCAAAACTGTCATTTTAAGGACTTATCATTAAGGCTTTCCTAAAATAGTTGGTGGAAACGGCCATTAATCATTTATTCTTGGAATATGCATTAAATTCAATACCTACATTGTAGCAATCCAGACATGTTAAAATTCAGAAATCAATTCTTTTGAAAAACATAAAAAAGTAGAATTTGACCTCCCTTACTTGGTGAGTTAATAGATTGAAAAACTGTATCCAATTAGTTATTTAAAGTTCAAAAATTAGCTTCTAAAAATAATGTATGAACCTGAAGGCGAAATCAATCTGTTTAGAAATGATTGCTAAAATATATAGGTAAGTTAATGCTAACAATCCGGAGTTTTCGTTTTTCTTGAAAATTTGAACGCTACGGTTAACGAATAGGTAGCCATAGCCGCAATTTGACAGATAGATATAATGTTTCCGGAACAAGAAATCACGGAAACACACCCACTTACCCTTATCGAAAACTAAAACCCTAACCCAACAAAAAGTCAAGTTAAAATGATAGCGCAGCCCCCAGCCTTGGTTTATGTGTTTTTTTTTTTTGGTTATTTGTTATATAAATTTATTTACATCACATATCACTTAAATATATGGGAAACTTAAATGCGTGCCCATGTGAATAAGCTTCCAGGCAACCAGATAAACTGGCTCGTTTTAGTATGGATAGGATCCGCGTGTGGGCGCTCGTGGCGATTTCCGGTATCGTTTTGAAAGTAACGGACGCATGATTCATTTCTTCATTTTTTATGTGAATAATTTTGAGATATGTGCTTAAACTATAATGGAACATTATGCAAAATTTGTGGTTGGTTCCTGGTTGTACTGATATATTCAGCAAGATACATACATTTCCAGGAAAAGATGTTTCTGTTCAATAAATGGGTACAGCAAGTTTAAAATCCGATTTTGGTCAATAAGAGCGAAGAACAAATTTATAAATCCCATAGAGTCTGTGATTTGCATTTTGCCGAAAGTGATAAAGTGTCAGAGACCAAAAGAGGCTTACCGAAAATAGCTTTCCCAACTTTGCTGTTGCCCCATTCTAGACAAGCCAGCTTATCTTTCGTCAAAAGTTATTGAAAAAGGTGCATAATGCGTATTTCTCCATAACAGACAAGTAGACAACATAAAATAATTTGCGAAAATTCACTTCATGCATTTTTTTCAATAACTTTTGAGAAACTACGATGGAAAATTATTGTTTAAATTAAATTTGAAATTGCTTCAAGGGTATAAATCCTATTAAATCCCATAGATGTCACCACTATAGGAATGGTTTGTTGGGGGATGATCCGTTGTAGGGCGCTGGCGCTTTCTACAACAAACAGAAGTATGGGAGTTGCCTAAACACATTATATTTTGGGTGGTATGTGATTTACATTTACTACTCTTTTTCTGTACTCCTAAAAAATGATGTATGGATGAATTGATATTGGACGCCAGTGATGAGTTAGATTCAGATTTTGAACTGTTGAACAACATAGAATGCAGAGGCGATCTTCACCGGACTTTCAACCTAGATGTATTGAAAGAAAACGGGTGCTAGTTAATTCGTTTGCACTTGAAAAGAAAAAAAAAACTTATTCTGGGATTAGTAGACGCACTCAAAAGTCAGAATTCAAAACTAGTTAAATACAGACAATCGACATAAAGTTTCAGTTTCAGGCGAAGAAGAACTTTGTGGATTTGGTCATCTTCCTTTATAAAACAAACTCACTTTCTTGAAAAAGTGTTCTCATTCGGGCTTAATGGCCGTCGTAAGTTGAAATTTCTTCCTGACATTTCGCTAGCACGCGTGGCTAGCATCTTCAGAGGTGCTTCTATATCCGATTCTGGTAGCAGACTTACGACGGCCATTAGGCCCGAATGAAAACACTTTATCAATAAACCTGTGCCGCGAAAGCCTCAAAAACTTCGTCAAACTTAGTTTCTTATTAATATTTTTAATACATTGTGTGATTTGGAACCCATTTTTGTCCACACGCTCGTAGAAAAAAACAAGTAATCACACGAGCGCATTTTCTGGAATATTCTACAAAATTCTATAGAGGAAACCGTGAGTGATACAATAATAGTGACTTCATTACCGATTTCGAAATCGAAAAACAAGTCAGACAGGCAGAATAACAAGAATAAGAACATCAAAGATAGAAATAAAAACAAGGAGAAGAAAAAGAAGACTGAAGATAGAGATAACAGGATCGACTTGCAGTACTTTCACAACAACAGTTAGACCAATGACAGAAAGAAAAACAAGAAGAAGAAGAAGAAGACCGCAGACAGAAAAAAAAAAAAAACAAGAATGTAGTTTAACATACCCGGGTTCGATCAGCAAGATTGAACGGTGTACATTTTTATTACCTCTTCTTTCTTCTGGCAAATCTTCTGAAAAACGAAATGAAAAACAAATAGGACCTACGTTGTGGAAAAATTCTCAATTTCACTTACTTACATTAGCAAAATTATGGAAATGTAGGGAAAGTTGTGATATGTAGAATAAACGAAAAATTTGTAAATCGTCTTATTATTAGAACACCGTACCGTTCTCAACCTGGACCTCACGAGAGGAAAGAGCACGGCAGAGGAACCCTCGATCTAACATTCCTCAAATATCAAAACATATTGTGTCATTTTAATAATAATTGTGAGTATTTTTTAATTTGTTTGCCAGTATATTCGCTCGTCAGGGTAGGAAAATGTTAGTAGATTCAACAAAACGCTCTGAATACCAAAAATCAAAATCCCAGCACAAAAGACAGCACATAACTTCTTAGGTTTTAATTTATTCTTTATCTGCGTTTTTCACAGCATGAAACGATTTTTGTTAAATACATGGACAATGCACATGTTATAAAATATAGCATAAACAACCAAAAAAATATAAAAATGAGAAAAATAATACGTGTATAAATTGAACCCTCAGTTTATTACAAAATAAAAACTGAATAACAACAATGGCGGACAAGCGGTCTAAGGGACAAGCTTCTTTTCCAGTCTCTCATTTTCTATCTACCCTTCGGTACCTATGCTTTACCTGTGGCCCGCCCATTCTTAAAAACTTCACAGCGCATACATGATTGCAACATTTACCATTTGCTTTTCTATAGGAAACGTTGTAAAAAGTTAGGATTTGAAGAAATAATATTTTGAATAGGCGGTTTTCCTCAAGAAGAAAAAAACCGAATACATAAAGGTCAGGACCGGCTTGCAGCACTCCTACAACAACAAGACCGAAGACCTAAAGAGAGACAAGAAGGGGAAGCCCGAAAACAAGAAGAACAGGACCGGCTTCAGGAAAATTTTAAATTCCAGCGGGACTGGATCCAAACCGTAACCTCTGAGAAACAAACCAAACTTGAGAAAATTCTGGAAGTACAAGATAATAAATTCACGAATGCAATGGAAACAGTACGTGAAGAAGTTGGGAGTGTTCATCAGTAAGTTGAAAGTGTTCGTCACGAAGTTCATCAGGAAGTTGGAAATGGAATGTGAGTTGAGGTCAGGAAATGTCTCTTATGACGGACAGATATCGTAAGCCACGTACCGACGTCAATTCGAAAGTGTTGCAATGGCTAATGGTTCGAGCTCCGATGACATGGCTGCAGGGTTGATTGTAGCATTGCGTGGTCCTGCCTTAGAGCTATTAGAGACTTTTCCGCCAGCTTCCCCACAAAACTATGGTGCGCTGTCGATGCGTTAGAGCATCATTATGTGGATCAACACCGAAGGCAGCTTTACCAAGTGTAACTAAGAACAAGGCAACAAAAAGCTGCAGTGAGCCTACAAGAATTTGAAACCGACATCCGCCGTATTTAGTTTGGCCTATCCGGAAGCAGTAACAAGAAATGCGCGAACAACTAGTGACCGAAAATTTCATATGTATATGGATGTACAGAGGATGCTGCTCATAACCAAACCATCAAATAGCAGCGAAGCTCTAATCAAGGCCCTCAAATTCGAGGCGGCCTAGAGGATTTCAGAAGCAAATATAATATCTGGGTCGATTCGTGAAAAAGAGCCAATGGAAGAAATTAATGGCACTATTTAAATGTTACCGCTGCGAAAAAAGGGGACATTTTAAGCGTGATTGTAACGAACGTTTGAGATCTCGCTTTCTTTTTCATGACTCTCAGCTTTTAATGCGTAACTTGAACAAGAACTCCTAATGTTACCGCTGCGGAAGAAAAGGACATTTCAAACGTCACTGTAGAGAACAACTGAGATCTCGTTCTCCTTCTGATGTTTGTCACCCTTCGATTGAGAACTTGCAATGCCGAGCATGGCCAGATCAAGACAAGAACTGCCTTAGAATGAATCAGCTAGAAAGAGTTTCTGTTAGAAGCTTTCGAGTGGATGCAGATCAAGAAAGGAAACCCGAACAGCAGAAGTGGACAACTAGAAGAGAGTGATTTCGACCTCGAATCATTTTTCGAGATTAAAAGTGGAATAGTAAAATCCAGCAAGCGCAGAAAGAAAGACCAGAAGGTCTAAGTTATCCTTAAAACGGCCGCTTTGTGAATTTTCATGAAGAGGGGTGCTACAAGTGCTGCGACTATCCACGAATGCGCAGGAAAGGCAGTTGGCAGTTCGCAATCAACAGGGAACAGGAAAGTTGGCCATTTGTCTAGTATCCAGGATGACCATCCAAAAGAAGAAGCCACTCGAATCCTTTTTAATGCTTTTCAATTCCAACGCCAATGAAAGCACATGTGCCGTTGGCGTTCGTCTACGTTGAAAATTCGGTATGTACGCGTCTTAAGGCGATGCGTTCAGGTCACAGTCCACTTAGACAGGCATAGAGATGCTAGGCAAAAGAAGAGATGAAATCATTATGGATCTGAGTGAGTGGAGATATAGACGAAGAAAAGGAGGTGGTGCTTCTTGGTAGTCAAATCGCGACGATCTGATTTGATAGGAAGGCAGTGTTATGAAATTGCCTCGGAAACTCGGAGATTCTATAAAATGCAATTGTCTGCGCGTCTCGTAAACAATTCGGAGAATTCTATTCAAGTACGGCGCCAGATTTTTCTTTATAAATCCCGAGTACACTGCTATAAATAGCGCCAAGTAGTAGCTTTAGCGAATCAGTTTCCATTCGATATTTGTCGTGAATGTTTCGAAATAGTTATTTAAACAACAAGTTTTGAAAACGACTTTTTTCGCACGGCGAGACAGTTTGTTGGACCGAGCCGTAGGCGAGTTCCACAAGTCGAGCAAGTGTGAAAAAAGGTTTTCAAACGAGTTTTTTACAATGCTTTTCCTACAACTGCAAAATAAAACAACCAAATATGTAATTTCCATTTGTTAGATAACTTGAAGCGTGTGAAAAACTTTTTCGCACGCTGAGGAGCGTGTGAAAAACTTTTTCGCACGCTAAAATGCGTGTGAAAAACTTTTTCGCACGCTGTGCGAAAAGCTCTAATTTCAGAGGTTGTCTAGCGTGCGAAAAACTCCATTTTCAGAGGCAGTCGTAGGAAAAGTAATAATCGAATTTTATATAAAGTCATTTAAAGTGGGTTTAGCCAACTCTTTTATGGATATTGCACAATTCATAATTGATACTATGTAATTCATAACGTGTAATGCATAAGAAACAAAAGGTGTTTTGGTGTTTATACAACGCCTAATTTTTGTGCATTAAGAATTGACAAGACAGCTGAGTTTGACACTTGTTATTTTTCATAAAATAATAAATAATGAAATAAATAATAAATTAGGTTTTATATTCTTTGGAAAAATCCAATTTGTATTATTGCAAACGTGAAAATTCTATTTCAAATCAAAAACCATCGAAAACAACAGTACGCTTGCGCACTAGCGTTTTGTGCTTAATGCATAATGGATAATTCGTAGAAGTTGGTCAACTTCAGGAATTACGCATTATACACTAAATTATCCACTATCCACTATACGTTGTATAAATGTTGATATAGATAAACCTTTAAAACAACCAAAAAATTTCGAATTAAATAGTGATTTCAGTTTAAAATCTGAGAAATGATGACATGAGCAAAGTCATTATTATACGAGGGTGTGATTAAAATTACCAAAAAAGACCTCATGCAAAAAAAAAATTAACCTAAGAAACATATCTATTCAAATCCAAGGCGCACTAACTGACAACCCAATCACGCGCTATTCATGTGCTGCTCACGTCATCGACTGGCGAGAATGAATTCGGCACGAGGCCCAAAACCAGAATCGACCAATAAGAACCGTGCCTTCCATCTGCAAACGACTGTTCACGCGTCTGGCGGTTTTTTTTTTTTGTTCGCCTTGGATGCGGATAGACATTAGACACACTGCGGTTATGTTTTCTTGCGGCATTCGGTTTCGTATCAAGAACACATATTATTTTCATAGAAGATTTTAACGTTCATTGGGAAACTGAAGAATTTGAATGATTTTTTTTTGCTGCTTCTTAAATATTACAGAAAATTCCATATTCTGGTACATTTTTTTTTTTTTCAAATGTGATTTGAAACCTAAAATGTTCAATTTGAAGCCAAAGTACTGGAACAAAGCTGAGCCTTCAAACTTTAAGTACTTACACAAAATAGTTGTTTAAGCTTCGACGATTATAACACTTGAAGCAGGTATAATAAGTGTATTAGGGTGATTCTAAATAAAGCATCGTCGACGGGCCTTTTGCAATTTTACAAAATTCAGGCGCCGATCTTGGAATTTAATTAAGGCCGTAAACTCCTATTTATCTGGCTATGTCTCTGAGAAAATGAAGACGGATAACGCTAATTCAAATAATTAAGTATGATGGTGGCTGCAGGGTAGAGAGGGTGGACAAATAAGATAAAACACTCTGTTTTAGGCCGTCAGCGATTTTAATTTCACTAAGAATATCTTCACTTCGCGCAGTATGGCAACATAGGTAACGAACTCTGCAAAACAGGTAAGTCGATTATTTCTCCAAACAAAATGGCTCTAACAAACAAATATTGTGATACTTTTTTTTTAATGAATTATAATTTTCCATTTTTTTTCAAGACATTCTTTTTCAAAAAAATATAAAGCCGCGAAGCTTCAGGCTTCAGAAGCGTCTTTCAAAAAACTTTCGGAATTAGTGATTTAGTTTTAAAAAAGGTGGAAAATAAATTCGTTGAGCATTAATTATTATTTTCTTCTATTAGCCATGTCCATCATTGAACATAGACTCTCCCAAAGTGGACTATTTCACATTTTTCAAAAACATATTTGAATTAATTATTGTGTTAGGTAGGTACCTAGTCATTCTAATAACATTTGTAGGTAAACATTTTTCCAAAAAAAAAACCTTTTTTGATTTTCTGAACCTATGTTTTAGCTGCAGAATGCGCTAAGGACTATAACGTCAGAGTCCCTTAAATTCAAAAAAAAAAAAAATGCGAGGATGCCGGATTTCTCATTAGTACATAATTCCGAAATATTTTGCGTCTAATTAAAGTATTGTACTACCAAGCGGTAGTATTTCTAATTCTAAATGATGCGAGGGGGAAACCACCTTAGAATTTTGATGTACAAACCAATAGAATTTTTTAGAATTTCTTAGAATTTTTTAGAATTATCAGTATTTTTTAGCATTTTTTAGCATTTTCTAGCATTTTCTAGAATTATTTAGAATTTTTTAGTATTGTTTAGAATTGAATTAGAATTTTTTAGAAATAATTTAGAATTTTCACCTGTTGCGCATGCTCAAGAGCCTGCGCACTCCGCAATGTG
This sequence comes from Ceutorhynchus assimilis, assembly GCA_917834065.1. Taxonomy (NCBI): domain Eukaryota; kingdom Metazoa; phylum Arthropoda; class Insecta; order Coleoptera; family Curculionidae; genus Ceutorhynchus; species Ceutorhynchus assimilis. The sequence continues at coordinate 21,425,140 of OU892279.1, forward strand.
TAGGGATTTTTGGGAATTTTTTTGAATTTTTAGAATTATTGAGAATTAGTGGGTGATCTATTATAAATGTCACCCCCTTCTAACTTTTTCATTTGATATTTTTGACAAAAGTGTCAAATACAAAAGTTTCAATAAATTGTCGAAAGTTTTTAACTAAGTCAGTTTTAGGGCCGTTTGCACCGACCATTTTAAGGAAGGCTTAACGATAAGTATGCCTTAAAGTGACATTTTTACATGTAAAACTGTCATTTTAAGGTATACTTATCGCTAAGCCTCCATTAAAACGGTCGGTGCAAACGGCCATTAGACATACAGGGTGTGTCAAAAAAGTATAGCAGTGTGAAGTTATATTTTTTTAAATGGAACACCCTGCATATTGTGCGCTTATATTTGTTAGTCCCTTTTAACCTGATTTTAACGATATACGATTTGATATGTCTCTCTTCGACATTTATAGGAAAAAACATGAAAACCCCTTTCAAGGTTTCATATTGAAAAAAGAAAAATTATACCATTGAAGCTTTAGAATTTTTTTTTTATGAACAGTTTATTGTTCAAATTTTATTCATTAATATACAAAGTGAAATATTATAATAAATTCAGGTGTCTAAGTTATTATTATTATTTTTGAAACAATAACATAAGAGACCTACCAAAGGATTCTCGCGTTTTTCCCTATAACTATTGAAGATAAACCGAGAGATAAACATATCAAACCGTATATCGTTGAAATCAGGTTAAAGGGACTAAAAAATAAGCACACAATACACAGGGTGTTCCATTTAAAAAAATATAACTTCACACTGCTGCACTTTTTTGACGCACCCTGTATGCCTAAAACTTACTTGAACCGAATTTTCGCGACGAATGTTGTTCATCCAAGGACGAACCATAGTTCGTCGGTGACGTCATGAGTTTGAATGCTGGCTAGAAGCTCCGTCCATGCTTTCGTCGAACTATGTTCAATATGACGTCATGAGTTTCTCGCGAAAGCGTTTGTGTTCATGAAATCATGGAAGTAGTTCGTCGCGAAAATTCGGTTTTAGTTAAAGACTTTTGACAATTTCTTAAAACTTCTGTCAAAAACGTCAAATGATAAAGTTAGCAGGGGGTGACATTTATAATAGATCACCCTATACAAACTGATAGAATTTTTAGAATTTCTTAGAATTTTTCAGAATTATCAGTATTTTTTTGCATTTTTTAGTATTTCCTAGCAATTTCTAGAATTATTCAGTATTTTTTAGAATTGAACTAGACTTTTTTAGAAATAATTTAGAATTTTTATCTATTGCGCATGCTCAAGAGCCTGCCCAATTCGTTGGGATTTTTAGAATTTTTTAGAATTTTTAGAATTTTTTGGGACAATAATAACATGAATGAAACAAAATTAAGTAGGTGGATTCCCCCTCGAAATGATGGGTCAGAAGAGATTCCTGATATAGAAAAGGAAAAAATTGCAATAGCGCTAAGCCAATTAAACAACGAAAAAGCCGACGATATGCTACCATAAATGCTGGAGAAGGCAGGAGAATACCTTGTAAAACAACTGAAAAAACTTTTCAATAAATGTCTAAAAGAGGGGAAAATACCACACGACTGGGAGACTGCCATCGTTGTTCTGACATACAAAAAAGGAGAACCCATAAGCCTCCTGTCTCAGATACATACACAAACTGTTTACGAGAATAATCACTAGAAAGCCTAGAAAGGAAATTAGATGATTACTAACCTAAAGAACAAGCAGGAATAGAAAGAGCTACATCTTCACAAAATAAGAATACTAAATGAAAATCCGACCGAATATAACATAACAACATCAACGATATACAACATCATCGATTTTAGGAAAGCCTTCGACATTTCGAATTCTAGGCGATAGAAAGAGCTATGGAAAATACACGAATAGATCAGCAATATATAAACATAATCAAAAATATTCAAGAAGCAACAAAAATTAAATTAAAAATGCATGAAGATACAAACGAAGTGAAGATTAAAAGAGGCGTAAGACAAGGCGACATAATATCACCTAAGCTGTTCACCAGGGCCAGACTGTGGGGACCCCCAGGCAGATTTCCTGTGGGGGGCCTGCCTCCTACCATCCAAAAAAAAAGCAGAAAAGTTTTACTGCTATACTTTTATAAATAATGTGTACCTATCTACTCTTTACTATACAGAATACAAATTGAAGAACAGTTATCTGTACAAATACAGAGTAAAATAGGGAAAATAAGAGTAGTCAAGTAATAAGATGTGTGATCAAAGTCCTGGCACTTTTCTAGATTGTGTTTATTGAAAATTCATTGATTAGATCGATCATATCCAATTGCTTTAGAACGAAGTGTTCAATGCTCAATATGGATAGATTATTCAAACTCTTGGTCCATCGTAGACCGAAGTCTATTTTCAATTAACTTGAAGTTCCCCACTGCAATTACTGAGCATCAGAACTAAATAAAAACGAAGTGTCACCTCAATGTTTGGAAACATCATCTAATTTTTTTTTTTAGCAACCGGTATATTTGAAGCTTTTTGCTTATATTTGATAAGTCCGATAAGGTGATTTCCTCTTTAAATCGGTATATTGAAAAATTCAAATTGTAGATACTAGTTCAACACCTAGGTTCTCATCTATATCATTGTTATAATGAGCTTCACATTTTTTGGATCTCGATTTCGAAATTTTTAATGTGCTATTTTTTTGTGCGGGCCCTTATTTTGTGGGGGGCCCGGGCAGCTGCCCAGCCTGCCCTCCTCAAATCCGGCCCTGCTGTTCACCCTAGTCCTCAAAAATGTCTTCAAGGAACTACATTGAGAAAATAGAGAGATTAACATACCTGGATAAAACCTAGATAGTTTAGGATTCGCTGATGAAATCGTAATATTCGCTCCGAACGAAACAGAGTTAGAAATCATGTTAAAAGAATTACTTGAAGAAGCCAAGGATCGAATTAAAAGTGAACGCATCAAAAACAGAGTTTATGACAAACGAGCAAACAGATAGGGACACAATATCCATGGAAACCAACAAGTGAAAAAAGTCAACTCTTTCAAGTATCTAGGACAGGAAATAACACTTGGCAAAGTCAATGAAGACCTTTTAATTAATAGGAGAATACGACTAGGATGGGCGGCATAAGGTGAAATGCGCCACATATTCTGGTCGAAGTTACCTTTGAAGCTGAAAACTAAAGTTTACAATGAATGTATTCTGCCAGTAGTTGCCTATGGAAGCGAATCATGGACGCTTTTGGAGAAAATCCAAAATAAGCTGCAAGTACATCAGAAAGCAATCAAAAGGATAATGATAGGTATTACACTAAGGGATCACAAGACCAGCGAGTGGATAAGAAACACAACAAAGGTCGAAGACATTTTACATGGAATATGCACCCTCAAATGGAACTGGCCGGCCACGTAGTGAGAAACACAAGCAACAACTGGAGCGAAAAAGTAACAAGATGGAGACCCTGGGAGGAACGAAGTAGCGTCGGCAGACCTCAACAATGCTGGTAGAACGACTAATCCGAACTCCGCTTCGCGTCGTTCGTATAACTGTGTTTGCTTGCGGAAAAGTAACACTTTGCGCACTTATTCGAGGAGATATTTCAAAATAAATGTCACTAACAACTTTCTTCACTTTACAAGATAACATTTTCAGAAATTTAAAATCTGACGTTTCGTCTTCGGGTTACCATCATCAACTTCATTTTTTTAAGTGCGGCCCTAGATTTTCTGTTTCAGATTTTAAGAACTTCTGATGTCCCAAAACCTATGACGTACAGTCATGAGCACAAAAAGTGGGACACCCGACTGACAGATCTTGTCATTTTTCGCTATTCATCAGTCTTTTCTCCACAATCGATTTTTTGTCAAATATGACAATCCCTGTCATTGCCGTAGGTATAGCTGGTGAGCCCGTTTTACAATAGGAAAAAACGGGTGATCCACTTTTTGTGCTCACGACTGTACGTATTGCATTTATTCGAAAAAATATTTTTTCTTACTTTTTAGTAATTTCCTACCAAAATTCTCTTCTCTGTCTCTCTCTAACACATTAAATTCTGATGGAAAGTGCCAATAATATAAATTTTTCGAATGAGTGCATTACTTCATTGGTTTTGGGACATCAGAAGCTTTTTCAATCTAGAATAGAAAATCAGGGTCCGTATTTAAAAAAATGAAGTTGACGGTGGCCCAAAGACGAAACGTCAAATTTTGAAAATTGATAATGTCATCTTGTAGAGAAGAAAAAGTGGTAACGATGAAGTGACATTTATTTCAAAATATCTTCTCAAATAAGCTCAGGAAAACATAAAGTTGATATTGCAAACTTTCGGTTTTTCCGAATATCTCAGAAAATGTTCGGAAATTGCGCAACTTTTTCCTAATTTCACCAACATTGTAACTCTAACCGTCTCTCCAGATCCTAATGCTATTCCATCCTTATCTTGGACACACTGTATATGTGTATATCTGGTTGCCTACTTTCCAGATTCGGGTCGTTATGGATTATCTATAAGAAATAAAGAGAATACGCGAAAAAAAAGTGGGAAAACTCAAATATTCGACTTCTAGATAATCGATCAAGAATGTTTATGCCAAATTCGAGTTCTTGGAGAGCGGACAGGATTATCTGGACTAGGAAGAAGAATCACTTGCGCTGCGAAGACTGGCCAGTCACGTTAAAAGAGATTGTACGAAATAGTTTCTAAAGTTAGGGTCAAACTTAGAGTTTGCACTCTGCTAGGTATTACGCCCAAATTCTAGTTGAGCTTTGTCTATAAAAAAAGACGTTGGTAAGCGGTCGACTGAATTAAACTATGATAGTTTACGCGTAGTACGTTCTTCTCGTTGATACTTTGCTAATACTGAAGGTACGCGACAAAATCATTCTGAGGAATTTCGGACACGCGCACTTGCCCTAGAAGGCCTCAAAACACTATAGGTACTTGGAAGAATAATGCATACACAGCAAGCCAAAAACAAAACTAATGAAATATAATTTTAAAGAAAGAGTTAAATGGTTAAATGAGTAATCCTGAACATTTTTGGTTATAAATAGATGTGTGCCCCCTGCACAAATTGTTATAGTCATCTGTACTGGAATGGTCAATAAGCCAAACAAGAAAACAAGTCAATCACACTAGATTTTGTTAGAAATATTATAAACTGATTACTCAAAAATATGAGTAAAACATCCCAAAATAGTGCAGATATACAATAGTTACACAATGGTATCAATGTTGACATTTACTACTTGCTGATATAAAAATAAACGAGTCGAAAATACCCTGCTCGTGGAAGGTTAGCAAGGTGTGCCCTATTTTTAAATCTGACAGTAAATCCAATATTAAAAACTACAGACCTATAACCATAATTAACAACTTTTTAAAAGCTTTTGAATTTCTCTTACATAAGTCTATCTATCCGTCGGTGCAGCGTATTATATCACCCAATCAGCACGGCTTCATTCAAGGACGTTCTACTATTACCAATCTTCTGTCTATAACACAAATCATTTCTCAAACCATTGATGCAGGTCAACAGCTGGATGTCATATATACAGATTTTTCCAAGGCGTTCGACAGACTTGACACTGGCGTGCTGTTTAACATACCCATATTGCGCCTAATAAGATCTTGCCTAACGAACAGACGCCAATACGTGTATGTAAATGGCGTCAGGTCTGCCGAATACCTTGTCACCTCTCGCGTACCGCAGGGCTCTGTGCTGGGACCACTTTTTTTGACATCTTCATAGATGGTATGGGAAGAGGACTCAGTTCATCCAGTCTTTCATATGCCGACGATTTCAAAACATTCGGAGTGGTGGGTGACGTTTCTGACTGGTTGGCCCTTCAAATTGATTTAAATGCAATATAGAATTGGTACGTTCAAAACGGCCTACCTCTTAACAAAATGCAAAGTAATGACATATACAAATAAAACCACATATCTAACTTATGCTATAGATGGTCGAATCCTTGAGAGACCGGAAACTATGCGCGACCTAGGAGTAGTTCTTGACAAAAAATTATCATTCTCGATCCACCTTTAAGACATTATATCAGCTCGATCGAGAATGTACGGTTTCATTGTTCGCATCTCGAAAGAATTAACTAGCATTTCAGCTCTCAAAAGTCTTTACATCGCTTATATTAGATTAAAGCCCGAGTATGCATCTGTTGTCTGGAACCCACATCAGGTTAACCGTATAGAAGGCCTAGAGAGAATTCAAAGGCGTTTCTTGAAATTTTTATTTTTCAAAGTATTGTTCGTCGATTTTTATCTGACACTTTCCGTATGAGGAGCGAGGGGGTGAAGTATATGGAAAAAACAGGTGTGACGTCAGGTGACCATTGGCGTTCTAATGTATGGTGCCACCAGCTCAAATTCCCTTCGAGTATCAGATTAAAATCGACGGACTTTAGACGGAATCTACCCCGCTCGGGAAATTCCCCAAAACCAACTTTTCGCGAGATTCGACCTTCCATCTCTAAGTAGCAGAAGACAATACCCATCTCAGGCAACATTACATAAAATAAAAAACAGTGAAAGAACATTCATATTCTCAGAATATTCCCTAAAAGTGCTTTTTGGAATGTTCTTTTAGGAATGTATAATGAATATTCTAAGATTGTTTCGATTGAAATATTTATTTTTGGACGTTCTATTCATGTACTAGGAATGTTGCTTCTATGCACCTACCTGAAAGATTGTACTAAGAACCTTCTCTATATAACATTATTTGAATATTGTCATACGAAAATTATTATAACTTATCCTAGAAAAGGTTTTTCTGCTAATAATTCTATGAAGTATAATGAATATACCTACCAAGTTGTGCTGAGAAGTTTTATGTAGGTAGGTACCCACCAATATTTTCATATTGTTCATTTAATTATCTAAAGTAGCTACTCAAAAATCTTGATTGAACAATTAAACAATAATGCTCTATTTAGAACCTACTAAAAAATATTATAGGTACCTATATTCTTTTTCTTCTGCTTTGTAGGACTTCGAAGAGAGGGAGCCACGCGCTATTAAAGATCTATATCTTTCTTATTGTGTGAATCTCCTTGGACCCTGTTCCTCTGAGTAGGCGTGCTTACCGCTTATATTGCGCTGACGACTAACGGGAGCATAACAAGCTCGATACTAGAGCTTTGGTTGAACACTTGTGTTTTCCAAAGAAATTTTCCAACAACTCTCTCACTATCTATAATGTGAAAAAAGCATTATTTGGATATTTGGATGCGAAAATTAACATTCCAAGTTTATCCCTAGAATGAAAGAAGAATGTCTAGGATGCATATTGAGAATGACATATGTAGATATATTCTAAGAAAATTTCAAGCATATTGGTATAATATTCTTTTGAGAACATAACTATAATCTTATAAAAACATACTTTGAATGTGAAAATTATATACATTTCAAGCATATTTTTGGAATCAAACAAGAATATTCTTTTCAGGATGTACTGAGAATCTCATAGGTATATTCCAGGAATATCCTAATGGATTTCCCAGGAAGTTATTGGGTATTGCAAACAGTATTTCTACAATCTTTTCTTAGAACATTCTCAGGACATTCGCAATAGTTTTGGTTTCTAGGCAAATTCCTCCTAAAAAAAGAACATTTTCGTTACATTCTGAAAATGCAATTTTGTTATGTGGAAACCAAATATACTGTGCAGATTTATTAGCCCAACTAATCTTCATAACCCCACGACGGGAATCAAGGCAACTATTCACTTTCTACCTGCCAATACCTAGATTAAATATTTCAAAGTACTTACTCTCCTTTTTATACAATGTGTGAAACTTGTAATAATACTCCAACTATTGAAATATTTAATACTAATTTAAGACAGCTGAAAAAAACGCACTTGCAAAATAATGCATAAAAGTCCAAGCTTGGTCTCCTGACATCACTCCTTTGGATTTTCATTGTTTTCATTTGTATTTATAAAATAATTTTCTTCCTTGTACTAAATATTCTGTAATGCGACGTTGCCAAGTTGATCAAAACATAAAATCGTATTTTCTATGGCCAAAATTAAGTATTTTGGTCAAGTGTATTATATCATTGATTTTGTATTTTTTCACTCTATTTCACGGTATGAAAATCCAATATGGCGGCTATAAGAAATAATGAAGTTGATGATGGTTCCAGAAATCCGAAACGTGCTAGAAAAAATCTAATCGCACATGCGTACTCTGCACAAAGAGTTGCTTTGGAAGTGTTTTTACAGATTTGAGAAATTTTCAAAAATAGAAGATTTACAGCCCATTTTCAAAAAAACAACTTTTCAGTTTTTTTCCAAATATCTCAAAAATGTGAATAGCTAGAGTCAATCTGCAAACGATATTAAACGTCTAACATAATTGTCTAAAACTTTTCCCATTTAACCTCCCTCGTATCTGTTATAGTTTCCTATATCCTAATACATGCACCACCAATTTGAGACACACTATATTTGCGGGAATATGTGGCCTTCTGCAACTTGTATTTTAATATACCTAATATTGTCTGTCGCCAGTGTCAGATCCAATATCGTCAATATTTCAGTTCTACAAAATTTCACTCAGTTTTTTCAACTCATTAGCTCATATAATGAATCCAGCTATTTGCTCGCCCAGTAATTTTTGCTCAAATCAATCCACTAGTCTATTATAGACTATTTAGCTCAAAGTAATACAGCCATGTCTTGCTAGCTATCTTACTTCTCTAACACCAGAATTCGCCAGGTCCACTAAAACTCTCCTTACTAACAAAAACATCTTGCATTGAAGTATTGACCTCACAAATGCCACTTAACATTTATCGCTGTTACTTACCTTCAGAACAACTATTCTCTTATTTGAACTGATTGTATTACACAAACTAAGCACATTTCATAGGAAACCAATCATCCGACAAATCTCTAACATTTTTGTTGGTTTAATACATACAATGAGAAGGAATTCCTGAATACTCCAGCACTGGTCGTGCGCAATGAAGTTCGGCTTTCCTGCACCAATGATACAATATCTAAATAACTATTGATCTTAGAAAAAAATTTGGTATATTCTCTACGAGAAAGTTCGGAAACACTTTTCCTCTTGACCCCATATTTTTGAATGTAGGAGAGGCGATTATCATTCATCTGGCAGTTTGAAGCTAGATGGTTGGACTCAAGATCGTTGATCGCGCCAATTCGATTTTATTTAGGATTTACAATCCCTAATTATCATATTCATAGCTAAGTTTCCTACTTTATTGTTTCAGTTTATTGGCACCGCCATAACAATTCGAGTGGAAATCAGTAATTGGTCCAATCAAAATCGAAACCCTCTCCAGAATGGATAATGGACAATTAGAGGCCGGTGTTAATAAGGAACTAGTTGCGCCAGCCGTCTATATTGTGCAATGATGGGTCGGGTGTACGTAATAAACTTTACCAACTGCACCCTCTTCGCCATTAGGCCGAAAATGCACAGGGGACATATCGACAGAAGCGATAAGCTCTTAGCTGAATGCATTTCGGCTGAATATATCTTCTCATTAAAGAACGTCTAGTTCAACATAATAAAGTTTGGGTTACTTAATTTGAGTTAGAAAAAACTGAGTAATTTTTCACCCCATAGGTAGAAAATAGATTTATCACAGGTGCGTCGAAAACCCGAAACTCTATTAACAAAAAAGTATTTTGCCCAGTTTTTCGGTAACCTAATTGAGACCCGTTAAATCACTAATAGAAGAGCATTATTTTTGCCTGCCACGCTAGTGTATTTCGTACATTCTCTAATCGAAATCGATCAGGAACGCTCCCACGGAATTGCCATCAAAATAATAAACAACCTTTCTTCGATTATCTCTCCTGGATGGTTAGAATACGGTGCTATCACGAAATGGAAAAAAAAGTAAATTAAACCTAGATATTGTTTTCCGGAAATAGGATCGTTCATTTAGGACCAAACAAAAATACAGTGGTTTTTGTTTTATAAGTAGCAGCAGCATGCCTACTTTAGCAATGTATTGGAAAGCTGCCATTTCCTCAATATGATTTCACGGATGCCAGTAGAAACTTTGCCAGTAGCGGATTTAAAATAGCTGAAGCTCCGCAAGAAACAGTTTAATGATAGTATTCATCGAAGTAATTTCGAAACTTATTCTCTTCTAAATTCAACTTGTGAACAAAATTTATCCCGCGGGCATTTTGTCCATTGCGTCTGCAAGAATCTACTTTGCAGGGTGCATATAACCGAATAGAAAATGCATTAAACTTTGAACAGAGCATCGGCATCGTTGTCGTCAAGTCGGTTAAACCGTATTTAAACTTTCGGCTTTTGCTTTAGCAAGTGATTCTAATATAGGGGACTAGCATAGGAAGTGAGCTTTCCGCATTTTTCTAATTTAGTGATCCATAACAAATTGAAAAATGTATAGTGCCTTCGTGTATGCACTTATTTTTCCGTGATTAAAATTTCACTTTGCCTGCTCAAATCTAATGTAAAATACCTATATATATACTATATTATAAGCTTGAGCTGCTTGTTCGGACTTTGTAATCCCATTTAATCTCGTTAACATAATAACATATAACATGGTCATTCTAAATAGTAGAGTGAATGGATTGAAATATTCGCTTTAAAAATCGATTAACCGCCCCCTGTTTTGTCACAAGCTGAATTTTTTAGGGATCAAAGTTCATAATAGGTGTATTCTTCGATCTGAACAAACTGATCGACAAACTTGAGGTTTGTTTTAAACAATTTTCATCCGGTTTCATCCGGCTTTAAAACGATTTCATTGGCCCCAGCTGTTTTTTGACGTCTCATGAACAAACCTCATGTGATCACAATCAGTCTGTTCAGATCCAAAGAATACCAGGAATAAGGTAGCCCTTATTCCGGAGGTAATACAAAATTAGAATGCGCGAAAGGGCACTATCATCAAAAATCGAGATATTGATACCACCGTATAGAGGAAAAAATACTTTATTATTGGTCCAATGCACGATAAGGTCATTGTAGGGAGTATTTTTTTTATAATCATTCAAAAAAAAACTACTATTATTAGCTCTTATGGCCAAAAAAAAAAACGCCCGGAAACGTCAACTTTGTACTTAAGGTGGAAACTTTTTGACCCTATCGGGTGGGGTGACTTTCACACCTCTTTTTTTAAATAGGGAAGATGGATCAAGTAATACCTTGTTTTAAAGGTATTTTGATCCTTATTACAAGTGCGTATCTTTTTTTTTTGGAAATCGAATGATTAGTTCTCAAGATTATAATGCTCTTTTGTCGAAACAAAAGAATACTCATAATCTGTGCACGACTATGCTCAGCGGTTGTTCAGCTTGGGGTGGTCCTTGGTGTTGGTACAGTAAAGAGAGAACGCCACTAGTTTGTATAAAAAAATTTTGATTATAAAAGAATAGCCAAACCAGACATTATTCAAATAGTTAGCTAGTATTTAAAAAGATAAATTTAAAAATCTGAAAAGGTAAAATAAATCCAAAATCCAATAGCTATCTGACATTTAACCCATTCAATAAAAACACAAGTTTTGGAATTCTAAAAACAATAATTTATTAATTAAATGTCGAACTTGTTCATTAAAAATTTCTTGACAGGAGGGCGAACTGGTTGTTCAATAGTTCAATGAAGAATATTGTTCAGTATCCAAATTAAAAAAAAAAAAATAATAAGCAACTTTCCAAAAGCCAAACTTAATTTAAATACGTATACAAAAAGATTGAAATTCAAAAACAATTAAATAGATACCTACGATGAAATTTACCTAAGTATAAATGCTGAAGTCATAATACCATTAACCTTCAATTTTTGACTCAAAGTCAATCAAATCAATAAAAAACAAATTCATAAATGCAGAAAGGTATTAAACAATCCCTAAGGAGTTATAATTGCCAAAGACGGGCTATATGAAATCAAGGATATCGGGGAGAACTCTACCGTCTTACCTGTAATTAAAATTCAAAATATGTAAACATAAAACTTAACTTTGACTACCTAAAGATTTTACATTGGTTTACCATGTAAAACTACCACCTTATTGATCTGAAATTAAAAGTTAAATTAACCCTTTAAAGGTTAATAATTCCACAATATATTATATCGATCAGTATTCGATACAAAAGAAATAAATTTGTAATAATTATAATAATCCATAATTATTGGATACCAGATAATGATAAAGAAAACGATAATAAAGGTAAAGATCTGATTATGATAATAATCAATTAATTAAATTAATAATTATATTAAACAGTAGTTAGCTATTCTGGCCAAATACTACTATACGGTTAACGAGTCGATAAATGATTCTACAAAAATATTGATTAGCTAATGAAGCTAAACGATAGGAGGCAATAGAAAAAAGGTAATAATAAGTAACGGTAATTAAGATTTACAAAGATAATCATTAGCTAATTAAGCTAATCGATAGGGGGCGATAAAAAAATTGTGATAATAAGTAACGCTAATTGAGATTTACAAAGATATTAACTAGCTAATTAAGCTAATCGATAGGGGCGATAAAGAAAAGGTAAGTTACGGTAATTAATATGGCACATTTAAGAGACCCATAGGTAAATAATTATACAAGCCTGGACGGAATCCTTGGAAGTTTTCATAAATTTGAGATCTAGAAGTACCAAACTGGCTGAAGGCAACCAAATAATGGTTGGGGATCAACTTCTTACAGAACACCAATATTCCTTGAAAAGGGGACCCAGATTTGTTCTGAGATACAGAACAGCATAGTCTCAAATTCGTCAATTTTCACTCAGAAGTGCAGGCGCGGATTTACCTGAATGAATTGAAGAAATATAAGGACACATTCATCAGAGAGAAAAAGGGATTTACATACCTGAACCAAAATCTGGCTGGACGACCTTTTCCGGTCCCCAGACAAAATAGAAAAAGCCCAAGTCAAAAGTACCCAAATGGTTCTGTACTTTTCTTTCTTGGTCTGTCGAGCCTGTCGAAATTATAAAAATGACAGCGCTACAGGTTTCTCGGAAATAACCTTAATAACAGAATTTTCGGTATTACGTTAGGAAAACTAGTCAGAAGAATCATAGATGTCGGCTAGGTGTACGAAATAGTACTTTTAAATGAATCCAAAATATATAGAAATAATTAAGAACGATAAATATATTGTTGTGACATTTCAAATGTTACAAGATATTCACTGTCAAAGTTGCCATGGGCTAAAATATGAAACAATTTCCTCGCCCTGTTAATCTCCAATTAACACTTTCCTCTCGGGCACGTCAAATTTCATTTTTTCAGAAGCACTTTTCTAATAATTTCAATTTGTTTCTATTCATCACATCGCCCTTTATGGAGGGTAACGTTCACCCTTTTCATCAAGATAAGGCAGGTAGGTCCAGGTCGAATGGTACTTTGTTTTAAAGGTATTTTGATTATCGTTAAAACTCCGTATCTGATTCTTTTTTTTTATAAATAAATAAATAAATCTTTATTGTCTACCAGGGTAAATTCCAATTACAAGACAATTAAAATTAGTAGTGAAAACGATTATTGCAAACTTAAATTAAGTACACTAAATTGATACATTTGATCAACACCTTATTAATAGGCTTTGTTTAACAATTGCAAATAGTCATCTGTCGCAGTTACATTATGATACAATTTATCACAAAAAAAAAACATTATCATAAAAGAAAAAATAAAAGAGGAAGACAAAAAAAAAGAGTAATAAAGAAGACCTGCAAAAAAAAAAATTAAAAATAATATCCTAAATAAACTACGCGTCAATTGAACTCGAACACCCCAATTTTTGGTCACTTTTTGAAAGGCTATAACTCAAAAACTAGCAGGACGATTTTGTTCAAATTTTCACGAGTGAAAGGATACTCTAATTACTATTTAATTTCCAGTTCTTAACAGATTTCCGGCCACCTGCTAAAAGATACAGGGTGAAACATAAGTAGGCGATTTTTTTACGAAAGTTTGGGTTCACCCCATTCTGCTGGAGGGAGGGTTGAGTAAATTTTTGGTATGCAGTTTAGAAGAGCACCTCAGTACCTCGGGACGTTTTTGAGATTTTTTGAATATCGCAGCCCACTACGATTTTATCTTGAATTATGCGATTTTATATAAAATATAGCTATTGACGTCATTATTTCTTTCGAAACAGACACTACAATTATGGCGCGTGTGGAAACACACTTTAAATAGTTATTTTCCTAACAAGTGCGCAAAGTGTTACTTTTCCGCACGCGAATACAGTTATACGAACGACGCGAAGCGGAGTTCGGATACGTGTTTGCGTGCGGAAAAGACACTTTGCGCACGTGTTAGGAACAAAATTTTTCCTACGAGCTTCATATCAGGTACGTAATAACAGAAATTTAAACAAAAAACGATAATTTGTTTAATTATTTTTAATTAACTTGAAGGGAACCTATGCATTTATCAAAAAATTACATAACAAAAAACAGAAAATCCTCGTCAGAGCTGTTCATCTTAAAGCGTTTAAATTTGATGAGAAAGTTTGTAGATTTTTGCATATAAATAGAGAACAAATCTGACAATGTGTCAAAGTTAATTTATAATTGGTGTTTGTATAGATGTTGGCTGATATAGAAATAGAGGAAAAATTTGTCATCATGTGTCAAAGTCGACAGGTGCACTTATTGTTGCTTGACAATTATAATTACTTTTCGGCACTCAGTGCGGATAAGGCCTGTATCCGCACTGAGTGCGGAAAAGTGTAACTTTGAGCCCGGAAATGCGTGCGGAAAAGTACTACTTTGCGCACGCTCGTAGGAAAACATATTATACAGGGTCATACAAAAATATACAGTGTGTCTATTTTTCTAACCAGAGGTATCTTGGTGAATATTAAAGATGTGAGGTCGGTTAAATTAGAGCAAAGTCGCGCAATTTTATGGCCAATAAAACGGGGTTTAACACTGTCACCGCTGCTTATAGACATTGCAGGTGGTAAACCAAAAATTGCTTCGGTCCGGGATGACAACAGAATTCTTTTACCAGTGCGACAAAACAGAACTCTCAATTCTTCGCGAATAAGGATCGCGTTAGGAATTGAAGCCTCAAAATCAACAAAGACGTGTCCATGAGAGAAATTTAAGAGACAGACAGCATGTCCATTATTGAAAGCAGTCCATCGAAGAGCACGAATAAACTGGGCTAATATTCATAGACAATAGACACTGGGGGGAGTAGCTGAATGGTAGAGATGTTTGCTTGTGGATGAATGCAGATTCACGCTGTATCAGAATGACGGGCGTGTATTAGTATGTAAAGAAACACGTGTGAGCTACAGAAAGGAATGCATGGAAGTAAGAGAGGCTTTTGGTGGTGGTGGCGTGACAGTTTGGAGGGGGGGGGGTTATTTACCGGAATGGGTAGACTGAACTGGTAATTTTAATGAGAGAAAGTATGAATGAAGAACGGTACCGTGATTTGCGTGTAAAGGCGGTTACACACGGACGTGGATGATGAAAACATGTACGCACATACATGAACGCGCGAAAAAAAAACATCAATGTGTATGCAGAATACCATCGCATTTTTGAACGTGCAAGCGGTAGAAAGACGGTCAGGTGAATTTCTACGCATCAATCGAACTCGAACATCCCAATTTTTGGTCACTTCTTGTAAGACCATAACTCAAAATCTAGCAGGCAGATTTTGTTTAAATTTTCAGGAGTGAAAGGCTGCTTTAATTGCTAATTAATTTCCATTTGCTAACAGATTTCCGTCCACCTGCTAAAAGATACAGGGTGAAAAATAAGTTGGCGATTTCTTTACGAAAGTTTCGGTTCACCCCATTCTGCTGGAGGGAGGGCTAAGTAGATTTTTTGTATGTAGTTTAGAAGAGTACCTTAGTACCTCGGGATGTTTTTGAGATTTTTTGAATATCGCAGCCGACTACGATTTTATCATGAGTTAAACGATTTTATGTAAAATATAGCTATTGACGTCATTATTTCTTTCGAAACAAATACTACAATTATGGCGCATGTGGGAACACACTTAGAACATATTATACAGGGTCATACAAAAGTATATAGGGTGTTCTGATAAGTGTTTCCGGATGTTTTTCTCAATTCAAATGAAAAGGAATCTAGGAAACATTTAATACTTTATAGCAATAAGTAACATGATCGTTTACAATTATACGTGAATCGTAATATCCAACAAATGGCCACCACGACTTCTCTCACAACACACAATTTGTTTGCCAAAATTTTTGATCACATTTATGCACTGGCGTAGCCAGAGGGGGGCAAGGGGGCATTTGCCACCCCCCCAAGACTCTTAAATTCTATGAATATTTCTTCATTATTAAGATAAACAGCCCCAAAAATAGCGTAAAGAAACCTGAAAAAGGGGCGTGGCATCCAAAAATTCCGCGCCTGCGGCGCTTTGCCTCCGACAGCGGTCGATGTAGGGCCGCAAGAGACGCTTCCTGCAAATTTGCCCCCCCCCAAGACAAAATCCTGGCTACGCCACTGCATTTATGCACATTTCCGGTGGAATCTCACGAATAATACCCCGAATCTCATCTTTCAACTCTTGAATTGTTTGGGGGATTGTTAGAATACGCTTTGCTTTTGATATAACCCCACAAAAAAGAGTCTAGTGACGTTAGATCGCAAGATCTAGGCGGCCAATTGACATCCCCATTTCTTGAAAGAAGTTTACCTTCCAAACCGTGTTTGCAATAAGTCAATGGTTTATCTTGCTGTGTGACATGTTGCGCCGCTTACATTAAAATAAAAGCGTATGTGAACAATCCCAAAACAATTCAAGAGTTAAGAGTTGAAAGATGTGATTCGGCGCATTATTCGTGAGATACCACCGTAAATGTGCACAGATGTGATCGAAAATGTTGGCAAAAGAGTTGTCTGCTGTGAGAGAAGTCGCGATGGCTATTTGTTGGATATTGTATTTTACGTATAATTGATAACGATCATTGTACTTATTACTATAAAGTATTAAATGTTTCCTAGTTGGCTTTTCGTTGGAATTGAAAAAAACATCTGGAAACTCTAATTGAAACACCCTAGATTGTAGATTTTAGATTGCTGGGGGAGTCGTTTCGGTTTTTCAGCCGCTCAGCACTGCTACCTTTGCAGATATTTTGTACGTGACTCTACATCTCAATTTGTCTCCAGCAAGCGTAGGCGTTGGCCCACTTCTTCTGGTGACAGTGTTGCTCCCTCGAGGAATTTGAGCCTCTTGCAGAATTGGGCTGGACATTCGCAGAGCAGGTGCTCTGTGGTCTTTATTGCGTCTGAGCAGAATCTGCAGAGATCGTCTTCCGCTCTGCCCATTAACCTGGAACACCCTAATAATGCGTTCAAATTTTTATACTTGCAATAAGTACCCAACAGATAAAATGTTAATATCGGCTGATCAGTACACGAGGCATTGTAGGTGGTCTAAAAAAACAAAAAGTTACACATAACAACCAATATTGTCAGTGGCATAGTCAAGTTTGCCAGTTTTCCCGTTTTCCCTAATTTTGCAAATTAGGCTATATTTTTATTGATAAAAATAATAATAATGGAATAGTCACGATTAACCCCGAATGAAATGGAGAACATTATAAGGTAAAATCACAATTTAAGCCATTATAAAAAATAAATGTATTCATAGGAGTTATATTGATTTAGGTTAACCAGACTAGGTCACTCCTTAAGAGATATTGGGAAAATATATGGTACAGCTCCCTCTACAATAAAGGGCGTTTTAGATCGTGTTCATAACACTGGCACCGCTGCTTATAGACATGCAGGTGGTAGACCAAGAATTACTTCTGGCCGGGATGTCAATAGAATCCTTTTCACAGTGCGACGAAACAGAACTCTAAATTCTTCGCAAATAAGGATAGCGGTAGGAGTTGAAGCATCAAAATCTACAATTCGAAGACGTCTCCACGAGAGAAATTTAAGAGCCAGAAGGCGAGCAGCATGTCCTTTATTGAAACCAGCTCATCGAAGAGCACGGCTAAACTGGGCTTAATATTCATAGACACTGGGGAGCAGCTGAATGGTAGAGATGTTTGTTTGTGGATGAATGTAGATTCACGTTACATCAGAAAGACGGGCGTGTATTAGTATGGAGAGAAACGGGTGAGAGATATAGAGCAGAATGTATGGAAGCAAGAGAGGCCTTTGGTGGTGGTGGCGTGACAGTTTGGGGGGGTATTAATCGGAATGGGAAGACTGAACTGGTAATTTTAATGAGAGAAAGTATGAATGCAGAACGGTACCGTGATTTGTGTGTAAGAGATATTGCTGTTCCATATGCGAACAACTTTGGTAATGATTTTGTCTTTGTGGATGATAATGCTCGTCCACATCGAGCAAATATTGTTACCGAAATTCTTAGGAATAACAATATTGAAAGAATGGAGTGGCCTGCAAAGTCACCTGACATGAATCCGATTGAGCATGTATGGAGTAGAATGAAATTGAGACTGGCTGAACGGGTAAATGGTTTTGCAGATTTGAATGAATTGGTGAATGCAGTAAGGCAAGAGTGGGAAGCTATTCCCCAGAATTTAATTAGGGATTTGATAGATAGTATGCCGAGGAGAGTGGCGGATGTGCTTAGAAATCGGGGTGGGCCTACCAAGTACTAATAATCCTTTTGTGAAGTCCTTGTTAATTTTATTCTCGTTTTTGTTAAATTTAATTTAATATGTGTTTTGTTTTTATTTCATTTCAATAACGGCTACTTATAAATGTTTTTTTTTTTTAAATTTATTATTAGTAATCTAATAAATCTCGCTAAAAGTGGCGATGATGAAGTGACATTTATTTTTCAATAACACATCAACTAAATTCACAAAAATACAATTTCACAAAATTTCAGTTTTTTTTCCGGATTTCGCTGGAATATTTCAAGCCGCCATTTTATTGGACATAAAATTGCGCGACTTTGCCCTATAATTTAACCGACTTCGTATCTTCAATAATAACCAAGTTACCTCTGGCTAGCAAAATAGACACACTGTATATTTTTGTACGACCCTGTATAATATGTTCTAAGTATGTCTTCACATGCGTCATAATTGTAGTGTTTGTTTCGAAAAGAAATAATGACATCAAAAGCTATATTTTATATAAAATCGCATAACTCATGAAATCATAGTGGGCTGCGATATTGAAAAAAATCTCAAAAACGTCCCGAAGTACTAAGGTACTCTTCTAAACTGAATACCAAAAATTTACTTAACCCTCCCTCCAGCAGAATGAGGTGAACCCAAAGTTTCGTAAAGAAATCGCCAGCTTATGTTTCCCCTGTATCTTTCAGCAGGTGGACGGAAAGATGTTAGCAAATGAAAATTAATTAGCAATTAGAGCAGCCTTTCACTCCTGAAAATTTAAACAAAATCGACTTGCTAGATTTTGAGTTATGGTCTTACAAAAAGTGACCAAAAATTGGGGTGTTCGAGTTCGATCGATGTGTGGAAATTCACCTGACCTTTATTCTACCGGTTGCACATTCAAAAACGCGATGGTATACTGCATACACATTGATGTTTTTGTTCGCGCGTTTATGTATGTGCGTACCATCGTCACCAAAAGTATCTGGGACACAAATAATGCATAATAATTTCCTGGACTAATTCTACTGTCATTCATTTCAATGCATTTAATTCATAGTTTGACAAATATTTGACAACAAAATTCATGTAATAGGACAAGAGCTAATGTGATGCAGTCCCAGTTACTTTTGGTGACGATGGTACATGTTTTCATACATACACGTTCGTGTGTAACCGCCTTTAAGGCAGACGGACGTGGATGTCTGAAAACATGTACGCACATACATGAACGCGCAAACAAAAACATCAATGTGTATGCAAAATACCGTCACGTTTTTGAATCTGCAAACTGTAGAATGACGCTCAAACGAATTCTGGAATCGCTAGAAATTTTGTATGCACACTCGAAATACTGTAGCAAGAGTAGCAAGACTGACAGTTTTGTGTGAACGTCTGTACAAAGGTGACATGCACGTTGTTGTTCGCACGTTGATGTATACACGTATATGTATCAAGCCATCCACGTCCGTGTGTAACCGCCTTTACACACAAATCCCGGTACCTACCGTTCTTCATTCATACTTTCTCTCATTAAAATTATCAGGTCAGTCTACCCATTCCGATAAATAACCCCCCCCCCTCCAAACTGTCACGCCACCACCACCACCACCAAAAGCCTCTCTTACTTCCATGCATTCTTTTCTGTAGCTCTCACGCGTTTCTTCACATACTAATACATGCCCGTCATTCTGATACAGCGTGAATCTGCATTCATCCACAAGCAAACATCCCTACCATTCAGCTACTCCCCCCAGTGTCTATTGTCTATGAATATTAGCCCAGTTTATTCGTGCTTTTCGATGGACTGCTTTTAATAATGGACATGCTGTCTGGCTCTTAAATTTCTCTCATGGAGACGTCTTTGTTGATTTTGAGGCTTCAATTCCTAACGCGATCCTTATTCGCGAAGAATTGAGAAAATCTGTTTTGTCGCACCGGTAAAAGAATTCTGTTGTCATCCCGGACCGAAGTAATTCTTGGTTTACCACCTGCAATGTCTATAAGCAGCGGTGCCAGTGTTAAACCTCGTTTTATTGTTCATAAAATTGCGCGACTTCGCCCTAATTTAACCGACCTCATACCTTTAATAATAACCAAGATACCTCTGGTTAGAAAAATAGACACACTGTATATTTTTGTATGGCCCTGTATAATATGTTTTAAAGTGTGTTTCCACATGCGACATAATTGCAGTGTCTGTTTCGAAAGAAATAATGACGTCAATAGCTATATTTTACATAAAATCGCATAATTCAAGATAAAATCGTAGTGGGCTGCTATATTCAAAAAATCTCAAAAACGTCCCGAGGTACCAAGGTACTCTTCTAAACTGCATACCAAAAATCTACTTAACCCTCCCTCCAGCAGAATGGGGTGAACCCAAACTTTCGCAAAAAAATCACCTACTTATGTTTCACCCTGTATCTTTTAGCAGGTGGCCGGAAATTTGTTAAGAACTGGAAATTAAATAGTAATTAGAGCATCCTTTCACTCCTGAAAATTTGAACAAAATCGGCCTGCTAGTTTTTGAGTTATAGCCTTTCAAAAAGTGAATTAAAATTGGGGTGTTCGAGTTCAATTGACGCGTAGTTTAGTTAAATTATAAAAAATAAGAAAAAAAAAAAATTAAAATATATTAATCAAAATTACTTTTGATTTTTGGTATTATTTTAGTTTTGAATGAATCAACAGAGCCGTGAAATAGATCTATGTCACTGTTATTGGATAATTGTTTAAACCATGAGCAGGCTCTATATATGGGCGCTATTCTGGCCAGGTTTGTGCGAAAATTTTCTAAATAAAATCTATGATGAGTTCGTGTGTTCATCGACGGTACAAAGAAGTTAAGATTATTTAGTTATTCACCAGAATCAACTAAGCTGTTGCAAATTTTAAATAAAAATAGTTGACTAGCAAGGATTGTATTTTGTTTAAGTGATAGAAAGTCAAAGCGTTGTAGCAACAACTTATGATCAAACCCTCTTGGACGATAGGTTCCATCCAGTTTAAAACTTAGATATTTAAGGAATCTACGCTGAACTTATTCGAGCCTGTCAACATGGATTTCATAGTTGAGAAACCATATCAGAGCTGCATATTGTAACTTAGATTTAATTAATGAGTTATACAAAGTAATTAAGCTCTCTGTTTTTGTAAAATCTTTGGTAGACCTGAATATAAATCCAAGTGTTCTTAGAGTTGCCTGTACGAGCTCGTCGATATGCCTGTTAAATGTGAGTTCCTTGTCAATTATGACTCCAAGGTCACGTATAGATTCGACGCTGGTGAGAGTAATGTTGTCTAGGGAATAAGCACAGTTTAATTCTTGGTTAAGGTTAGATATTGTCATAGAATGACATTTATTGAAATTAAGCATAAGTTTATTAATGCTACACCAAGCAGATAAGTAGTTAATGTCCTTTTGTAATTCTCTACAGTCTTCAGTGTTATTAATTATTCTAAAGATTTTCAGGTTATCGGTAAATAACACGCAGTCAGACGAGACAGTGTCTGCAATGTTATTCACAAATATAGCAAAGATGATTGGAGCTAGGTTACTTCCCTGAGAAGCACCACTAGAAGCATTGTATGAAACAGATTTGAAACCGTAAAATTCAACAAATTGCGTACGACCACTCAAGTATGAAATCCTACTTTGTACATTTTCTGTGCTATGAGACCATGGTCCAACTTATCAAAGGCCTTCGAAAAATCCGTATATATGACATCAAGTTGTTTTCTACCATCGACTGCTTGATAGGCCCTTTGTAGAAAGCTACTTAGGTTAGTTAAAGTAGACCTTTTAGAAAAGAAGCCATGTTGGGCAGTCGATATCAGGTTTTTCACCTGATGAAATAAGCTGTTTTGGATACAGATTTCAAAGGCCTTCGAAAAGTATAGAGATGGGTCTATAGTTAGTAATATTATTAATTTAACCTGATTTAAAAACTGGACAAATTTTTGTGACTTTCCATTGCTCTGGTAATGTGTTACATTTTAAGATTTTATTGAATAAAAACTGTGAGGGCACTGCCAAAAACTGTGAGCAATCCCGTAAAATAAATGAAGGTATTCTATCATGACCTGCTGTTTTAGTATTTTTCATTTTTTTCAAGAACATTAGTTACTTCCAGTTGAGAAATATTGGTTATACATATATTTTGCGATTTGCTGGTCTCATAAGAGCTATATAGGGAAGGGTTCAAAGAAGAAGATGCAACATAGAAAATTTTTAAAAAATTTGCAAATCCATCTACAACATATTTTGAGGAGAATCTAAATGTCTCTGATTAAAGACCATGGATCCAGGTACACGACTTTTTTGACGTTTTTGTCGCATATACTTCCAAAAATGTTTAGGGTCATTTTTTATAAAATATTCTGTACTATTTATATAGGACTTGTAGGCTAAATCAATTTTTATATTAATAGTATGTCTGAGTCTAGAGAATATATCATAGTCGCTTTTTAGTTTAGATTTTTTATATTTATTGTGTAGTAGCTTTTTTTATATCCTTCATATACCAGGATGGGTAGGATAACTTATTTTACTCTTTTGATATAGGGGAACTGTTTGGTCCAATATATTGTAAAAAGTTGTGTAAAATAAGTTGATAGATGTGTTTATATCGTGTTCCTCAACTGATTAGAAATTCCAATTGCAATTGATACATAAGCGGATAGTTAGCTCTATTAAAGTTGTAGTTGTTATTTGAATTGCATGAAAAGTTACTAGATGAGAGGCCTACATGAGTGTCAATTTCGATAGAGAGTGTGGGGTGAGCAAGATCTTCTGGAACCAGAGAAATACTTTCTTTGGTAACTGCACAATCAACATTTGTTATGACGATATCTAGTATGTTTCTATATTGATTTGGAAGAGTATTGAGTTGGTTGAAATCTGCAATTGCTAAAAAATCTTTCAAAAGAACAGTTTTATTGTAGGAGGTGATATTGAAGTCCCCAAGTAGTAAGACTTTATTACCTTGTACAAACTCAAAAGTGGTGAAAAAATCAAATAAGCTCTGATAATGATTTGAAGGTGAGTTTGGTTGCATGTAAATTACAAAGACATACATTGAATAGTTAATAAAATGAAGCTTACATCCTAAAATATCAATTCCGGGTATCAGATCCTCGATAACACTCAAGTTCATTTTTGAAGCAGTAATATCATGTCTTACACCAAGTAGGAGACCTCCTCCTCTCGTCACATTCATAATGTCCAAGTTACGGTCCTTCCTGTAGACCACATAGTTGTTGTTGAAAAGTTCATGGCTATATACCCCATCTTCAAGCCATGTCTCAGTGATTGCTATCAGCCGACCTTCACAATTGGACACAGACTTGAAAAAATCATGTGTTTTTCTATTTAGGCCCCTCGTATTTTGGTACGTAGCTGTAATTATCCTGTTAGATAAGCCTGTTAGTTTCAATTATGACGATCTGGTATGTTGTTTATAATAATCTTAGGAACACCATTTTTATAAATAATTTTTAGATTTTGTTTCCCGGCAGATGTGCGTTCATCCATTTCTTGTTTAAGTTGACGATAATCCTGGATTTACTGGGGAGTTTTGTCATTGCTGATTGACAAATGGAATAGGTTAGGAATTTTTTTAATTTTCTTGGAGTTACGTATTACTTCATATGCTACCTGACTTGTATTGCAGATTACTCTAACAGGTCTATTTTTGCCAGCAAACCCTCTGCCCAATCTGAATGCTTGTATGTCTGTTTCCCTAATCTGAGAGCCCTGGTCAGCTAGACACTCGTTGGCTAGCTTGGTTGCAATTTCCTTGACATTTGTAGCAGTCTCAGGGCAGTTGAAAAATATGAAATTTTGCTTGCGGCTTTCTCTCTCCTTGTATTATTGAATGAGACTTTCAATACTCTGATGTTGACTGTACTCGGGTGTCCGATTAGTGTTGACCAAACCGGCAATCAGGAAACAGCTGGCTATACAACCTGAGTGATACCAGGATCAACAAACACGTTTGGTATAGAAAATGTCAGTTGGAGCAAATAAACAAACAAAGCTTAAGTTCTGTCCCAGAATTCAATTGTCACTTCTAGGTCAAGGTCAATGTCACCAGCAGGTGGATCCTAACATCCCTACAACTTTTCTTGAAACATTTTCCGCAATCTGATCGATTAAAATGGCTCACCCTGTATACTAAAACAGCTTCCTACTGGATATTGCACCTTAATGAATAATACTCTATTCGGACAAACTAGTTGCAGAATTGTAATCTATTTTAATTGCCGGTCAACTAGTACAAATAACTTCGGCCACGGCCAGCGAATCGAAATTTGTAAGACATCAAATATGTACCAAGGCATTAAATGGGTAATAGTTCAGGACTAGCGTTAGAATTTGCAAACACTGCCCCTCGTTTGGCTGCTGCGCTGAAATAGTATTAATTAATTTTAGAGTTTCGGTGAACCACAATTATTAAGAAAAAAGTGTATCGCTCTGCGGAAGATCACTAAAAGCTTTTAGCGTAATTGGTTTTTGTTATAACGATAATATCAAAATTATAGTTTTTTCAGATAGTAACCTACGTGAAGTCAAGGACAGTCCTTATTCGGGAATTGACCGGCTTAGCTGCGAAACAAGGATTCCCAAGCCAGTCCTTTCCGCGTTTCTTCCTTAATTGAACTCATCAGTTTCTAGCTGGTCAGCAAAGTTCAATATTGCTTGAACAGGAGCTTGGCATAATATACAGGGTGTCACGAAAGGTTTGTAACAAGCTTCTAGGGATGGTATATCTCGTAAAAATTAAGTTAGTTTTTTGATAAACATATGTCCGGAAATGCTTCGCTTTCCAGATACAGGGTGTTAAACTTTGTAAAGAAAAGCCAATTTTTTCATTAATGCTTATAAATGCGTTGAACGAATTAGATGAAATTTTTATATTTTGTTGACACCTTTATGAGGTATCTTTTGGATTGCTCAGAGTTGACCCAGTAATTCCAGGGACGTACCACAGGTTCTGTCGGACGGTTTTTTGCACGAAAAACATCGTCCAGTAGATTTATTTTTAATTAGGATATGTTTTTTGAATGGAACACTTAAAGATACAACTTTTTGTCTCTTCATTTTTTTCCGTATGCTGCTTTGCTTTCGAGATAAAATATAAAAACTATTTCAGGCGAACCACGTTGACTTCCATAAATAAAAAATAAATTGCCACAGAATTACCTGAAATTTTACCAGGCTATTTGTTGCTTCAAAATAAGCAGAAAAAAATAAAACACTTTTTTTTAAAACGCACGCACTTCTGAGAATTAATGTAAAAATTATTTTTTTTTTACAAAGTTTTTCACCCTGTATATCTGGAAAAGGAAGCATTTCCGGACACATGTTTATTAATAAAAAGCTTTATTTTTACGAGATCTACCATCCCTAGAAGTTGGTAACAAACCTTTCGTGATACCCATGTAAACTGCTCGCCAAAAAAAAACGGGACAAGCAATTTTTAGCACCAAATTCAATTTGTAATAACTTTTTTATTTTATTTTTGTTTTTAATGCGGTTTGTGGTATTCGATAGTCCATGTTGTAGACCACGTGGGAGAAGAATATTTTTTTCGAAGAAATGCATTTTTGAAGTTATACAGGGTGAATAATAAATTGATGCAAAAATACAAAAAGTATGGATGTCTGCCATATTGACAATAATTTTTTTTTCGGATTTCTGTATAGGCCTTTAGTAAGTTGATATCAATATTCCAGACATTTTTGGCAGTTTTTTGATAAGTGCCCTTTGGCAGCAGATACAATATTAAACAACAAAGTTGACAAAATCTTGTGAGCACAATGTTTAAAGGGCTGTATCTTGAAAACGGTTGCATTGATTTCGAACATCTTTGCAGATTTTGAAAGCCCATTTTTTTTAGAGGTGCCACGACTCGCTTGCTTTTTTTGCAGATGGCCCTGTTTACATTATACAGGGGTCCAGGAAAAAATACACCTCAAATTAGGCAGATTAGGATAATTGTTCTTTCAACTCTATAGAAATTGATCTGTATGCCTTTTGTTTTCTTTGAAAATTGGTTAGGTGATACTCTGGGCCAATATCTCGGAACACTTTTTTCATTTTTTGCATAAGAGTTTCCTGAAGAGCCATTTTAGCACCACAATGTTGGAACGATATGGCTTACGGTTTATTGGATTGTGAAACGTTTTCCCACAATGGAAGCTCATTTTATGGCAATTAATCGGCTATTTTTGGAAATTTAAATTTTCTCATTATACAGGGGTTGCACAAAAGTAAGAGTGAGTTTCCTAAACATTCTCAAACGGCTTTAGCTTGAGAACGATTTTGGAAGCTTATTTTGGAAGAAAATGATCATAATCCCTGAGATGCTTTTTTGTTTTGTGGGTAACTACCCTCTACCCTTATGGAAACTGCCCTTTCTGAACTTGAGGATGCAATTAATGCGGTTGAATTATTAGTGGACTGTATAGCGAATATTGCGTCCTTATTACACGAAAAAAATAAGAAATGAAGTGAGGTCATGCAAAAAGGTTGTTTGTCGCTTACCCAATTTGGCTTCTGTGGTCTTGTAACTTTGGGGCGCCCCTTGAAGGCTTAAACACACGATCAATTGTTAAACAGCGAAAAATGGACGAAAAGCTCAACGGTCGCGAAAATCTTTTGCGAACGGAACCGCCGAATGGAATGGGTTCGCACCAGACCAAATCTATCGTATCGATGATACTGTCTGTTCTACCTTTTTTGCTAGGTATTCCTAGGAGGTGCGCGATGCCTTCGGCGATATATGGAACGCAAAATGCATGCCTCTATTATACAGGGTCGAATTTGACCCACAAAAAAGTTAACGCGAAATCATTGCATCAACAGAACTGTTACCACTTTTTTTACTATCACCGTTCGCTTTGGCATCGAAATGTATGCGAGAATGCCAAATTTCAAGGAAAATAGTTTGCCACTGTTCTTGAAAATAAATAAAATCTAATATTTTCATCTATCGTTTAAAGGGCTGTAACTTCTTCAGGGAGCATCTCAAGGCATATGTTCATAGGAACTTTTTTCTTATTTTAATATGTAGTATCACCCCGTCGAAGTCTGGTACACTATTTTTTTTTACACCTTGTATATCTGAAAATTAGGGTAAGTTTGAATATCTCAACTGCCAATGTGAAATGTGCAACAAACATAAAAATTACAACCAGAAAAGAACATTTTTATTGACATAAATATGACCACGCCGAATCCGCACCGCATCGTCTTCTTTACACCGCCCTGCGTCCCCACCACCCGGCACAGGTTGCAACACCAGAAATTATGAATTACTATACTAAAAGCTACCGGTTTACCAATTTTTAGCTTTTTATATTGTTTTAAGAAATCTTATCCCATAATTGGCTAATTACCCTGAACTAATAATGATCAAGACGGATCTGAGAATACCGGCCCAGGGCCGGTATTCTCGTTCTCGAAAACGCTCACCGCTTTTTAGTCGCTCGGCACTTCCAATGTAAATTTACATTAAAAGTGCCGAGCGACTAAAAAGCGGTGAGCGTTTTCGGGAACAAGAATACCGGTCCTGGTCAACGTCAAAAACGTTTTTCGGGTAATGATAAGTACATAAAATCCGTAGAACAGCAAAGTAGCAATCGGGAATATCTCTTAGACAAAAAATACTATCACGAAGATCTCAAATACGTATTGGGGGATTAGAGGAGGAACTGAGGCACTTTACCTCCTCTTAGGGTGTAGCTGACCTAACTGATTTTTTTTAAAATTCGAACATACCTTCTATTGCATATCGTTTGATAGCTCGTTGCTATCCCTTTACAGTGCTGTAGAAAAATCTGAAATCGTATGATTAGTTTTTGAGATATCGTTGTTTAAAAGTAAGCAAAGCTATATAAAAGTAGAAGTCTCAAATACACATCGGCGAAACCAAATAATAAGTTTATTGTAATTTTATCTGCTTCTACACGTGTCTTAAGAGGAATAGGAAACCTTCCAAAGGTGGTATCACACGGGGTAGGTTCCTATTTTAGAAAAATTATTAGGGGCGGCTTGCCCCCAAGAGAATAGGGGTGGGGGTTAATCAATAAACACGTTTGATTTCCCCGATGTGTATTTGAGACTTTTATGACAGAATTCTTTTGTCTAAGAGATAGTCAAAATTACTAGTTTTCAAAATTTGCTTACTTTTAAACACCGATATCTCAAAAACTAATCGCCGTTTCAAGATTTTGCTATAGGACTGTCAAGGGATATCAACGATCTATCCACCGATGTGCAACATAAGGAAGGTTCGTACCTAAAAAAACAGAATATTAGGGTAGCTACCCTCTAAGGGACTCAAAAATTGTCTCATTTTGGTTTAACCTTCAAGCCCCTCGATACGTATTTGAGATATTCCTGATATTATTTTTTGTCTAAGAGATATTCCCGATTGCTACTTTTCAAATTGTCACCCTGTATGTAATACAATGATGATGATACATTATGTTTTAAGCCACATTATCTACCACTATTTGTTTTGATTGAAACTGTGAAAGTAGGTATGGTGAAATAGTACACAGCTTATCACCGAAAATATTGAATAACATAATATACATTAGATAACTTGATGGACTTTCGCCTGCAGGTAAATACGTTGTTGAGATAATTGCTTTTATTACCTAATAAATACACAAAATACCAACCGCACCAAGTTCCAATTTCGCTTCTTCAAAAAGTTTATAATTCGAAAATACGGAGCCAGAAACATGCCGACAATTAGTTTCAGAAAAGCTTATTCACATCTCGCACATTCTAATTGTATTTCACACAGTAGTATGCATACGTGTACGTGCTGCAACTAAGCATATTATATCTGACAGCAGGAATAAAACAGGACCCTCTATAAGCTAGACATCTAAGCGAAAGGGTTGTTTTGTGCAACGAGACCTACGACTATTTAACGCCCTAGAGATTCACGTCTATGAGCATTTACATGTTATTTTATAACACCCCAATTATTGCTGATGTCTTAAATAATTGATGTGAATCCCAAACCAAATATTTTGATTTGCTCTGGTCTGGTAAATCATGATACTTCCAGAATATTCACTTTTCCCGACAGCATGCAATAAAACTTGACTACACCGGGCAAAAAAGCTCTACAAATGAGAATCCTACAAAACAACAAATTAGGATCATCAGTAAAAACAGGTTTACCGATTTTCGAATGAGAGAGCTACCAAAACAAAATTGGTATGTTCAGCCCAGCAAGAGAGTGGCCAACGACTATAGCATGTGTGTAACACGAGATTATATAGCAAGAACGTCCATTAAGCTAATTGCATTGGATTTAAAGAGCGCGCCCACTATGTTAACGTTCGACGCTTTGGTAAATGAGAAGCATTAAGCAAAACATCGAAATGGGAAGGGGGTAACACAATTGCTAATAGATTTCTACCTGTTGAAGGATATAATTCATTTCCATTATAGAGGACTAAGTATATCGGGTGATTTAACAAGCATAACACTTGAAGTTTTTCTGGACATGATGGATAAGTTATATTATCTGTAAAAACCAATATGTGAAGCTTATGACTTTTATTGTTTGAGGTTTTTAAATAATTGATTGTAAAGGAATTATTCCATCTAGAAGAATATTTAAATTAGTCAGTTGTTAAAGCTATATAAAACCACTAGAGGACCTTTTTACAAATAAAAAACGAAACAAACAAAGGTCGCTTCAGTATTTTCCAGATGCCCATAGAAACTCACATTTTATCGGGACTTTCTTCTCTTATGTCCGGAAAAATTGTATTCATCTCTAACTCACATTAAAATGTCACTGCTAACCGTTGCCACCTGGCACTGAATTAAATTCTTTGCATTGATCTTTGAATATGTATGTACCTACATAGACTATTTATATCTGCTTTTCAACTTGTACTTTGTGGTTCCTTCCAAGATTCGCGCGCTTGATTTTGATGGGGCCTCTTAAATCATGTTGTGCATCAAATGTCATTAATTAAATGAACATCGGCTAAATTTATAATGGAGAGATTAAAAAATATTCCAACAATTTCATTCAATGTAAGTGCTCAGAAATGATCCGCAAAGAAACTTCAAAGGAGTTTTAAGGGCTATCTCAACGGAACGTAACGAAATCAGTGATCATTATTTGCAAGCTCTTACTTCTCAAAATTATCCTTAGCTAAAAATTTGCCCGAAAAACAGCTTCCAATAAACCCAAATGCAATTACCCTAATAGGACTTCTTTGATTGGAAGCCTTATGCACACATACGCCTCCTGCCGCTAGCCATTCTATTGCGAAGTTAACATTGTTTTTTTGGCAATTCACATTCGAAAAACCTGATGCTCCTCAATCGCACACATGCCAAGTTTGATGGCCCGTGGCGGCCAATCGAATTAAACCGGCACATCATAATAATTATCATATAACTATTATGGTTGTATTTTAGGTAGGGAAATCCTAGAAAGGATATTGGACAGTGTTTGCTTGAATGTGTTGTTTGGATTAGCAATTTTTTATTATAAGTTTCTATATAAATACCTAGTGCTCTTTTGTTGTTATTCCTTAACAAATATTTATCGAACACAAACACATTTCAATAAAACCAAGTGCAAATAATTGGTTATGCACTCAGACCAAAAGACGCCGCACCCGGAAATCCCTGTTTATTTTACTTTTGCTAGCTGATTCCGGATCAAGTGGATAAACATTTTCAAATGGACGAATCACTTAATTCTAACTGGGATTACGATGGATCAATAACTATGCTGAATGACGAGTTATATATCGTACGATAACGCCCCACAAAATGAACAAGACCTTTGAGCTATTGATTTGCTGCTAATTGGATTGTAATTTCGCAATTTAGTTTAGATAGAAAGATAATTGAGTTCAAGATTATTATAATAGAAACCAGCTTCAATGTAATGAAATACTAGTTCAAAATGTATAACAGCTGAAAGGCTTTAAAACTATTATTATTTCTAAGTATTTGCCTGTTATTAAAAATTACACGCCGTAAGAAACTTTGTTGAAGAAACGCTTCTGGCTTTCCACTCTGCAATATAAATTTTAAAGACAAGCCAGAGAGAGAGTTTAACGACAACTTGAACGTCCTAATGATCTACTATGCTGACTAATATAAAGTTTCGTCAACTGCCTCTTGAAGCATACTTTATAGAGGAAGTGGATGCAGCACGACGGCGGCAGTTCATATGACTAAAATTAACTTTAAGGAGAGAGTATTCAAGCGTTTCATCTTATACTCATGGTGTACCTATTTTGGCATGTATTGTAAATAGGTAGGTACTTTACTTGTGGATAAAATTTCATCCTACTTTACTATCCAAGAATCAGGATATTAGGAATAATAATATCAAAATAAATGCTATAGGAACCAGATAATAGAAAAGTTGCTTTTAGTATGGGTCAGCAAATGCTTCGATAATGACGCATAATAAACATGCCATAGACAATAAACTATGAGAAGATTTGAGCTATTTCATAGACCATCATAAAAATGATGGCTCCTGAACGGTCTAGTGCGGAAATGAATGCACTAATCTGGGGATAATACATGCACGAGGAAATTAGAAGTCAAAGAGGAAATCAGAGAGTCAAGGTAGAAGTCCAGGCGTTAAGTAGGACGCCAGAAAATTAGGAAGCAATGACGATTTTCCACAAGTTGAGAGGAGTTCCGGAAACGCACTCTAATCGCTGAAGTAACAGAATCACGAAAAAAGCCAAATAATTCAGGAGAAACCAGGAGGAATTTGATAAATATATGATTATTGGCTATAATATTCTCCGACGTCTCCGATTTTCAATCCACCTGTCCGGTCGTTCCAAACGTCTTGTGTATTGTAATCTTTGTCTGTTTTAGCAATTCTCCTTGTGCGTATGTTTCCGTAATCAGTGTATTATCTCCTTCTAGAGATGTTATTTCATGGATTACTCCGTCAGGATTATTTGAGAGGCCTTGAGCATGGAACGCTACTAAAAATAGCAGTTCGTTGCCGTTACTTTGGTCTTTGTCTGTAATATATCCTTTGCCGAGGCGGTCGATTGGTTTTTTTCACTGCATTTTTCTTTTTTCCATGTATTGAGGAATTAGCCCGAGATTTCTTTCCAAGTTATAGAAGAGTTGCTATTACAGTTGCAGTAGGAAAGTCTCTTGTACCCACGTGTTGGTTCGCTGGTAGTATGTGATTTCTCTATCTACTCCGCTCTCCTCCACCTGTGCCCTCTAGGGTTTCGATTATATAGTATTTTCAATACCCATTCGGGATGACCCCATCTATTTTATCAATCATGAATCAGATGAAACAAAAAATTACCAACCAATCACAAATCACTAAAACAACTGGTACTTCCAAATAAGTAGGTATTTAAAGTACTATAGTCTATCGTTGCCTGGGCTATTCTCAGTTTCTTGAATGCTTAGTTCCCCCTTTCAGAAATTAATAAGTCGCACCAAAAGTTGAAACGGCAGCTCTATCGAGCATATCCCCTAAGGGCACAATACTTCATCTGTGTCATAGAGGTGCTCATCATCGTTAATGTCAATTTTAGTATCCACTGGGAGTTCGCGGATAAAAGGCGCACCAACAACTCTATCATCAGAATCCCTGTTACGGGTACAAATTTCAATCCCATATTATTGGCTTGATACTGAAAATACAATAGACAAATTCATGATCAATATGCAATAAATAATTTTAAGTTGTTGACAGGTCTCCGTTTGCTAAAATATTATTTTTGTGAACTAAGCTTAAGTGCATATGTACATACTGCTCCATCTGTTGCCCCAAGCAAATAATTTTAAATGGTAAATTTTAACAATAAAATCGGATTGAGAAGAAATCCAAATACCGTATTTATGTGCAGTTTTCTGCTTTTATGGTTTTTGTCTGTTACCAAAAATGTATTCGGTCTCTTCATAAAATTGCCGGTACACTCTGGTTAATATATGACCTCGGAAGTACAGGGTGTCCAAAATTCGATGGTTCTGGCGGGTTTGGGGTATTTCTATATATCTCGATTCGTTTTCATAAAGAAAATAAGTTATAGACCCCCAGCAAAACTCCAAACTTTTCAAAAACCCCTCGTAGCATAAAACGACTCGACATTGATATGCGATTTTCACCAGTCATTTTTTCTTGAAAATCGAAATACCGAAAACCCCCCAAAACCATCGAATCTTGGACACCCTGTACATAATTGATCTATTGTTCTTGGGGAATGTGAGTTCTGGTTTTGATGAGCTGGGATTCTATAAAAGAGAGTTGAACAATAGTTGGGATGTTTTAATTTATTAGAAAAGATTACGTTACTTCAAAATGAGGTCTACCAGGTCCATATTGACAAAGATGTCAATGACGTCATGGCAAATTCAACTAAGGTCGTAAGAATTCGCTTGATTCACGAGATTTTTGACTCGTGCTGGACGTAACCTCTTTCTTTTGAAGAAGATTCGTGACCAGGTGGTTGATTATCTTGTTGGCTCTGCCGATTTATTACGTAGCCTACTTTTACTTTAATTTTGAAATTAATTTTCGTTTTGCCTTCCTTGCGCTGTGCAACTGTTCTGGCTTTATGCCGATTTGATATAGTTAAAGTTGACTGGTACGGCTACGATTTATTCAACTTTCCACTCCAAGGCCATCCAACAACAAGGGTAAGATTTATTAGGTTTTCTTAGTTTTTTATGCTCCCTTCCTAAAACCATCCTTACTCAGAAAATGTAATTATTAACTTATAGGCGGGATTCGTGGGTAAAGGGAGTAATAAAGTACAACCAATTCTTCTTTGGCAACGTTTCGTAGTCTATTGCTACTTTTTCAAGCCCTAGGAGCAAAAAACATTAGTCAGCCTCTACATAAAAAATACAAAATACAAACTTACTCAGAGGCTGACTGAATGTTTTTTGCTCCTAGGGCTTGAAAAAGTAGCAATAGACTACGAAACGTTGCCAAAGAAGAATTGGTTGTACTTTATTACTCCCTTTACCCACGAATCCCACCTATAAATTATTCAAAGGAGACGAAATGTTACCAAAGTAATTATTAACATTTATTGTCCTAACTTACCGCTTGTATGATTTGCATCAGAAATTCTTTGCTTATACTTGATTGTGTTTAGGCCTGCTTATAACTGCTTCCATGTGCTTAAAACTGGTTACACGTGCTTCTATCTGCTTCTGCCTGCTTCTATTTGCTTATAACTGCATCTACCTGCTTAGTTAAAACCGTCTAACTACCCAAACCCAGTTCTGGTTTCGAGGCCTAGCTATATCACCACCATTAGTGGCACATTACAGAATAGACTTTCCCTATACTAGACCATCCTACGTTATATCTTTTGGAAGGTACTGCTCGAGGTACTGTTGTAAGTTGTAGCAGTTTAAAGGAACAATTGTTGAGTAAGCTCCTTTTCATTATCAACCGTAGATTCTAATTCCTGAGCAGCAATTGAAGTACAGCTCAATTCTTGGGTGAATAGAGGTATATTTAGCTATAGATTGGTTCCATTTATTATAAGACTATCCAAGATTCTGTCAAACTTAAATTAAAATGTCCGCCAAGAGGCACAGAAACCCTTTGTTTGCTTGTCAAAGTCACATATTTTGGATAGGCTGACTAATCAAGGTGCTGTCAATCTTAAATTAAAATATCCGTCAAGAGCTCTGGCCTGTTATAGTTGGGTTTTATATAAAAACACATATGCAAGTTAGAGGAATCTTTTGTGCCTCTTTTATTAATAAATTATCAAAAACTGTCCTTGTTGACAATTGCTAAGGCATTTGTTCAAACTTCATAATCAGGTAATACTAGCAAGGAAACTAGATATACCTGCATACTTATAACATGCTTCCTTAAATAAAATTAAATAAAAATAATAATACTTGATAAAAAAATAATAATAATAATCAAGTTTCAATAACTAAGATTCTAAATCTGAATATAAATCACGTGCATTATTTTTGATTCAACCAAGCAGGTGGTTTAGATTGCCGTCTAGATAATACTTTAGAATCATCTGAATTTGAAAATCTATTACCATCGGGAACACAAATAGTTTTTGATAATTCATCAGATGATACTTCAGCATTATTAAAATGATTTTGAATATTAGAAGAAACAGAAGCTTGAGCAACTTGATTATTAAGAGGAATGTTATCAAAATCATATAATAAGTTATGGTCACATTTATTTTGGAAAGTCAATCTTGTTGGTCTCAGGTATCTTCGATTTCTTCTATATTCACTGCCGTACTCATCTATCACAATATGTATAAGATCTATTGTTAACATTAGCCTTTACTTTTCCTATTTTTCATCCCTTTTCAACTTGAATCAGAATTGTCTCACCTATATTTAGTTCTATTAAATCTTTTGCATTTCTATCATAAAAATATTTTTCTTTATCTTTCTTATTTTCTAAAACTTTTTTAATTTCGTCATTGGTAATTAGGATGGGTTGTAGTGTATTTTCCGAAATTGGAATTTGAGTTTTAGCAGTTCGCATAAGAAATAATTGGCTTGGAGAGTAGCTTTTGAAAGATGATATTGGGGTATTATTATATTCTAAAACTAATAATTGCAAATCAGAATTTTTAGCTTTTTTAAGCATGTTTTTCACAATACAAACATATTTTTCAGATGATCCATTTGATTGATGGTGATAAGGACTACTGAAAACAATATCAAAACTCCAATTTTTTGCATTATTTTTGAACTCAAATGAATTATAAGGATTATTATCACCAAAAAATTTATCTGGCATTCCAAACTGTTGAAATTTATTTTCGCACACCTCAATTAATTCTTTGGCGATTTTTGTTTTTGTAGGAGTGATTTCGATCCAGTTGGAAAAAGCATCGACCATAACGAGATAATTCTTATTTTCAAATTGAAAAAAATCCGAATGAACTATATTGCCATGGGCGAACAGGGGAAGGATATGGTATTAAAGTTTCTTTTTGTTGTGATTTTTGATTTAATTGACATTCTCTACAGTTCTGAATATAGTCCTCAATATTCTTTGAAATGTTAGGCCAATAAAGAAGTTGTCGAGCTCTTGATTTTAATTCTTCAACACCAAAATGTGGTTTATGAACAAGTTTGAGCATATCATTTCTTAGAGATTGGGGAACTAAAATTTTTTTATCAAAAAATAGTAAATTATTAGATAGGTAAATATTATCTTTAATTTTAAAATATTGTTTAATTTCAAGAGACATTTTCTTATCTACTTTAGGCCAAAAAGTTTCACAAAAATCTTGAATTTTGGATAAAATAGGATGTAAATCAATTTCCTGTTTGAAAAGTTCTTTTTTTTCTTCAGACATTGGAATGTCATTTATCAAACTATGGACAACACATGCCATATCAGGGTCATCTTGAATATCATCTTTAATATAGGATCTAGACAAAGTATCTGCAATGACCATATCCTTGTATAAGTAAGTTTAATATTATATTTTAAAAGTTTTAAAAGCATTCTTTCAAGTCTGGCTGACACTTTGTCTAAATGTTTGTCCAAAAAGGAAATAAGGGGTTTATGATCTGTTTAAATTTCAATTTTGTATCCATAAATAAAATAATGAAGTTTTTCGGATGCAAAAACAATTGCACCCATTTCTTTCTCAATTTGAGCCCATCTCTTAAGACTCAGATTTGGTTAAACTACGAGAAGCATAAATTATAGGATGCCCATTTTGAAGAAGACAACAACCAAAAGCTTCACTCGATGCATCACATTGAATCAATATTGGAAGAGAAGGATCAAAAATTTTTAGGACTGGTTCTTTTGAGACAATGGATTTCAAGAACAATAATTCATTTTCATGCTTTTCCGTCCATTCAAAAGAAATATTCTTTTTAGTGAGATTTCGTAAATTAGTTGTTAGTTGGGAGAGATTCGGAATGAATCTTGCAAAAAATTTCAATAAACCCAAAATTCTCAAGACTTCGGATTTATTCTTAGGGGACTCTATTGCCTCAATGGCTTTTATATTATTTTTGTCTGGTTTTACACCTTCTTTTAAAATTTCTTGACCCAAAAATATGACTTTATCTAATTTATATTGAAATTTTTTATAATTGAATTTTACATTATTTTTAGAAGCTCTCTTTAAAACTTCCCTCAAAGCATTATCATGACTTATTTAATTTATTTTAGAAATAATTATATCGTCAAAATAAATTTCAACTCCTGGAATATCTCCAAAAATTTCAATATTTTTCTTTTGAAAAATTTTTGGGGCTAGTTGTAATTGCCAAAATCCATCTTTCATATGACGCTAAAAACGGTTTTTCCTGTCAATCTACAAAGAATTAGTTGTTGGTATTTGAAAATGTTCCCTGCAAATAAATTTATTTAATGGCCTTGGATGAATACATAATCTCAAGGTTTTATTAGGTTTTTCAACAATCATAAGGCTATTTACCCATTCTGTAGGATAATCTACTTTATTAATTATTCTTTTTTCTTCAAGATTGTCTAGAGTTTCCTTCAGTTTTTCGTGTATAGAAAGCGGTATTTTTCTTTGAGATTGAATCACTGGTTTAGCATCACCAGATAATTTAATTGGACAAAGGCCAGGTATTGCGCCAGTGCCTTTAAAAACATGTTTATATAACTCATAAATTTGTTTTCTATCTCTTGGTAATATTTCAACGGTAATATCTCTTCCAATAAGTCCAAACTTTAGACAATATTTAAGTCCAAACAAAGGTTGAGTATTATAATCCACTACAATAAACTTGATATTGGAAGTCAAATTTTTGTAACAACATTTTGAAACGACTTCACCTTCTGGTTTTAACTTGAAATTTCCATAGTACATTAATGTTATAAC
Organism: Ceutorhynchus assimilis; assembly: GCA_917834065.1. Taxonomy (NCBI): domain Eukaryota; kingdom Metazoa; phylum Arthropoda; class Insecta; order Coleoptera; family Curculionidae; genus Ceutorhynchus; species Ceutorhynchus assimilis. The sequence continues at coordinate 21,463,650 of OU892279.1, forward strand.
ACAATTATTTAATGGTTTAAAATTTGGAATTTTCAAATATACGTTTAAAGGTAAAATGCTACAATCAGAACCGGTATCAAGTTTAAAAATTACCTCTTTATTCTCAATTAAAAACTTTTCGGACCATGAATCTTTTTTCGGGTTTGTTTCACATGTATCCACATAAAAAAAATCGTCATTATCACTCGAGCTAGTTCCATCATCAGGTTTGTAAACTTCTCTTACTTGTTTTCTCATTCCATACTTCTGATTTGGAATTTTCTTATCTTCTTTTTTCTCTGGAATTTCAAACATATTATTTGGATCTTCAGATTTGTTTTTGAAACAGGCTTTGGCAAAATGACCTTGGCGTTGGCATAAAGAACAAGTTTTTCTATATGCTGGACACATATTAGGATAATGTTCATATAAGCACTTATTGCACTTGACTTTTTGACTAGATTTGTTCAATACATTAACATCAGCTTCTTCAGGATTTAAAGTTTTGAGATGTTATTTGCTTAAAGCAACAGATTTGCAATAATCTACGACTGATTCCACTGTGAGATTCTTTTCTCATATTAATCAGCCAGTCCGACTTCCAATCTATCTCGTACCATTCTTTCTTCATAGCTTTCAGCGCAACCTAGCTTTTCACACTTGAAATCGCACACTTTAGCTTGCTTACGTAATTCAGTGAGAAAATTTTCAATAGTTTGGCCATCTTGTTGATGCAAATTATTAAATGTAAATGTTTCCAACGGTATTACTGTCTTTGGCAAGAAATAACTATCGAATGCTTTGAGCAAATCTTGTAAAGTACTTCGTTTATCAACTTCAAATGTATTATAAACATCAATACCTTGATCTCCTAAGCAACTTAACAAAATTGCTATTTTTATTTCTTCAGCTTCTTTATGTTTCCCAGTAGCCTTCAAATAAAGATCAAACTTTTGCTTATAAAGGCTCCAATTCTTTGCATCATAGTCTGAGAAAGGTCCTGACGGTTTAAAATTTTCCATTCTATTGACACTCGACTAGACACTTCAATGATTAGCTGGTACTTTGATAGGTGTATTTTTTTTTTAAATTAATCAATACTTGGATTAATAATACTATTTCTGTGCTAATCTAGGGCACTCTTCTTAGCTGAACTTACTATAGGTACTTTCTGCGCTTTTGTGCTAATCTAGGGCACTCTGGTTCCTGTTTTGCAGACTTATGTGCTAATCTAGGGCACTCTTCTTACTAATTGCACTTTTTATTCCTATTAAAAACTTGCATCCACACCTGACACCATGTTATAGTTGGGTTTTATATAAAAGCACATATGCAAGTTAGAGGAATCTTTTGTGCCTCTTTTATTAATAAATTATCAAAAACTGTCCTTGTTGACAATCACTAATTTTTGAAATTGGCATATTTGGATAAAGCAACTAAAGACAGAATTTTCTGTATTTTTACTTTTGAAAAATTCATAGTCCTTCTTGAGAAAACAGAAAAAAAAGAATTACCTCCAAATAAAAACCCAGAATTTATTTCTATGACGTCGCAGCTCGCAATTTGACCGTGTTGCCACTAATTGTCGACATTGAAAATTTGTAATAGATTTAATTCTGAAATGTTCGCAAAATATCATGAAAAGTAGTTAAATTAATCACTTATGGATTCAAGATTTTATAACTTTTTTATTGAAATTATGTTTAAACACAATTTAATACAATTTTTTATGTTTAGTTTTATTTTATTTTTTTACGTTGCACTACATCTAGTCACCACCGACAACAGCGCATTCGAACCTTTACCTGCTTTTACTACAGGGTACACAGCCGAGGCGGTAAGCTCCTTGTAACAACAAGCGAAATGAAAAATATTTATGTGACGTCAGCAAATCGGCGCGTTTTAATTTAATTTGAATTTAGCCAATTTGAAATGCCTGTAAAAAACTTATGTAACCTTGTAGAACTTTTTTTTTTGGTATATATTTTTTTTTTTTTTTTTTTTTACGGATATGCCTAAAATAGTCCCTCCTTTGGGATTTTATACTTAAATTACGTATTCAAATTTTAGTGAAAGACCCCATTGCTAAGGCATTTGTTCAAACTTCATAATCAGGTAATACTAGCAAGGAAACTAGATATTCCTGCATACTTATAACATGGCCAAGAGGCACACAAACTCTTTGCCTGTCAAAGTCATGTGTTTTTGATAGGCTGTCGGACTTATCTTTAAGCCGAGACTAAACTCTAAATTTTAGTTGCACCAGCAGTCGAGCTATTGTTTGCCCAGTGGATCTGAGTCTACGGAAAGAATTCTGACGTAAATGTGCCATGTTGCCACGTTTAATTATAAAAAAGCGAAATTACTAGGCATGAAGTATAGTTAATTTGAAAATCCATTTTATAATAACAAAATATTGATAACAATAATAAAACGCTAAATATTTTAACGTGGTTGTTAGATCTATCCTTATTTTAATCCTGATTTCTTCAGTTTGGTCTATTGTAAAAAATAAACATTTTCTAAAGATACCATCAGCTTTTGACAATTTGGCAATCATCCGTCCTGGATGAACCTGATTGGTGGAGTTTTTGACAGGATCGCCGTTGTCATGAGGAACCATACGGTTGTCAATAAACTAACGTCACCTTACGTCTCGCTATTGGCCAGGGCTCACGTCATTTTATCCTCCCATCTTGGAATATCGATTTATATTGAAATATCCAGTGGCGGAGATTTGGTCATTGCTGATTTTCGTGTACGAGTTGCAATACGATAACACTTCCAAAAAGTACCGTATTTTATGAATGAAATCAGCCATTTTTTTTTACAACTGCATCCCCCTTACCGTTGCCCCGTAGACACAGACTCGCTGGGCAGACATTAGACTTAAAGTAGCCTTAAATTGAATTTTCTCAAGTCGCCAAAATCCAGGCCTTAAATTCGACTTAACATAATATAACGGTGGGTTCTAATAGAAAATTGAATCTAACTTAACATTTAAACTAACCTAAAGTCTGTGATTTTTTTTAAGATAATTCCCCCCAGTAACTATGTTGGCAAGACAAGCCTTTTCTACATAAAAAAATTGAAAGCATTGACAATTTTACATTGTATTGCCAACATAATGTCATTTTGACTTTTATCTTTAAAAAAAGAACTGACTTTAACCTAAGAAGTTCGGAATATGCAGGCTAACGACGGGGTTCATACAGCTCCACTTAACTTAAAATATAACCTAACTTAACAAGAAGTTCGCCAACTTTTATCTTTTCCTTAAATTAATGTAGATTTAGGTCATTGCGCAAACGCGAATTTTGGCATACGTCATGTATCATTGGCAGAATATATAAAATCTTAAATTAAATTAAAGTTCTTCATGAACGACAAAAAATAAATTTAAATTGAGTCTTAAGTTAGGTTAGGTTAAGTTAAATTTTTTTGTTAGAACCCATTAAGGGCCGGTTTCTCAATAGCGAGTCACCTCCAGTGGTTTTAACTCCAGGGTAAGCGTGTCGAGTTGCTATGTTTACCCTGGAGTTATGCTTAACCCGGGGGTGACTCGCTATTGTGAAACCGGCCCTAAGGTGGGTTCTAACACAAAATTTAACCCGTAATAACCTCTAAATTTCTCATATATCTTATTTTGTTTCTGTAGATCCTCTTTTTCATTCTTATAATACTGTTTCAAAGAATCCAAACTTCTCTCTCTCATGCCCGGTGAAGCAGCATTGAAATTCCTGCATACATTCTCCCAGACCTCGTTTTTTTCATGAATGGATAGAGCATCAGTTTTTTTATTTTCGGGGATAATACCACGAGAGCTTCAAAATTACCGATAATTTTTCACGATTGCGTGTTTTCTATAATTTCACGAGTCTGTAGGACGAGTGAAATTTGCAAAGAAAACACGCATGAGTGAAAAATTATCTGGTCTATTTTGCTTTTTAGAATTTGGTTCTTTCATTGCTCAAACTCTCAATCAGAAACACCCAAACACCGAAAGACCACAAAATACTAAATACTATTTGTCAACTTTTTTCACACTTCTGTCTGTTTACTGAGGATTTCGCAACGTTGCCATCGCCCCAAATTATTAAGTCCGACTTTGCCAAGTCGGCATAATTTGTCTATGGTACAAGTAAATTAAATTAAAGGCTAACTTAAAATTAAGACCTGACTAACTTAAGTTGCGGTTGGTGCAAGTGGGCAATAATGCCTTAACCCAATTTCAGAGTGTCAACGTCAGGGCTTCCTATATCTAATTAGGTTTGGTTTTATGAGAGTACTTCTGCTGTTTCCTCTTTTTAATTAAGAGCGGATACTTTCTTCCTGGGGGCCAATTCTCGGCCAAGGAGAAGAGCTCCCCGAGGGAACAAATTTGTCCGTCTTTGTCATTTTCATTTACTTTTCGATTACATTGACAAGGACAAAACATTCGTTCTATCGGGGAGCTCTATTTCCTTAGACAAGAATTCGGCCCCTGGAGGGCTAAAAGAGTCCTATAAGTATTTTTATCCACGACCACTCTACTGAAGAGACAGCTGGCTGCCCTATAAGAAAGTACTCCAAGTACGGTTATATTTCGTTGGCCACCTCCTAATTTAGAATTCTGGACTGTCAATAGTCGCAAATAAAAAAAAAGTCTCTGTCACAAAATTTATTCATTTTATGGAAAATTAATCATTTTTAATAATAAAAAGATTTATATGTGGCAAAAAGCCATTGTTAATTTTGTTATTAATTTCTTGTGAAAAATCTTGTGACATCCCTCCTATACTTTAATATATCAACCTCGATTGATAAGGAAAGAATGTCCGCTTCGATCTCTCCTGAATTCAATATTCCAAATGTTTTTCCACTCATTATTTCTACTATTCACAATCAAATCTGAAATGAAAAAGTAAGCACACAAAATCAAAATAGAAACCAAACGGAACAAATATTTTTCAACGGAAGCAATATTGTTCTCGCTCAAAAATACAATTTTTTGATCTGGAAAACTCACACGAAATTACTAAAATAGGTCACAATGCACGGACATAGAAAGTTACTGATATTTTCCAATCAAAATGTCGTGGATCTATCATCAGTTGGTGTGTTGACCAGATCGGTTAACTTGACGTGGCCAGAAAATAAACACATTGAGTAGGTACGTTTCTAACTTTCCGCTCTGGAACAGAGATCAAATCAATTTCAGTTCATAACACAAAATGCTTTTCAGGGAATTCGAATTTCTATCTTTTGAGATTTGACACAGACAAGCAGACAATAGAAAAGTATAACCACATTAACCTGTACTTTTTTTAACTTAAAATATAACATATCCTCAACTTTTTCAGTCATTTCATCAATTCTTTATTTTTATTATCCAAATATTAAACTAAACACAAAATAAATATTTTTGTATATTTAACAATTAAATGGCGACCGTTGCTGGCGGAGGTTTCAACAACTTCGTCTGTGCGATCGCTCATTGGTGTATAAATCTGGAAAATGCTGACACATATGGTTTGGTACTGAGCTGTAATAATGCTACTCTATCAGAAACCGAATTAAATGATTTTTTTTAATGATAATGGCCTAGATTCTAGAGGGTTTTGCTACGCTTTTTCGCTGATTAAAAAAAAAAAGTTTATTAAAAAAAAATAAGAAAAAAAAAATAAAAAAAAAAATCAAAGTCGAAAAAAAAAATAAATAAAAAAAATAAAATAAAAATAATGAAAATAAAAAAAAAGAAAAATAAAAATAAATGAATGAAGAACTTGAGATTGTAGGACTGAAGGTCAAAGTGCGTGCAAATTATGCCCTAGCTCAGAACTAAATAATTCGGAGAGTAGGGGTGGGTTTTAGTTTTGGGCGCCACCGACTCTGAACAGATGAGTCGGACTCTCCAGGATGGTATCTGGCTTCAGGTCCTTACAATTCAAATAATAATTTAGAAAAAGTGAAATATGAAATGAATGAAATATACCAGGCTGTGTGCATAAAACCAAATAAAAGTCAGTTCAAATCAAGTGCTATAGTAAGTTTATTTATCAAATGCTACCGTCCAGAATGTAACGATATGGGCATTGACATAAAAAACAAATAATAATAAGAATAATAATCAAGTAAATTAGCAATTAATAAAATAACCTTGTCAGCGTTGACTAACAAATACAGAAATGCTATACTTTTGAAATAATTGCTATAATCATGAACAATTAAATTTAAATGCAAAAATGTTTTCGAAACTCAATAACCAAATGAATAATAAAAAAAAAGGTATAAATAAAAAAGTTGTAAATATAAATTGAAGAGAAATAAAAAAAATAAATGAATGAATAATAAGTTGGAGCGGTTATTTTACACTTATGTAACCAGAACTACCAGTAGGTTGACATAAATTCATCAGGTTATGTCTAGCTAAGTTACCTATTCAATAGTTCATTTGCCACACTGGGGCAAGCAATGAATTATTCCCCGAAATACCGAAAGTGATCACTGCGGTGTACAAATAGGGACAGAATGTGAACAAACAATAATAATATATAGGTCAACTACAACTAGTACGATACCAAAATGTTCCAGATGATGGTGGTTCATTCAATTAACCAGATTAGTCCTGGCTACTGGTTGTGGTTAAGTGGATTGTAGTCCTGAGTAACCGTCCAATTACTTAGGCTGGTGTCTAATAGCCTTTTAGTTCAATTTCGGTTACGATTGAACGTCTATTGTTGTAACCGGGGGTAAGAACTCGGTGGTGAAATAAAACCCCTCGTAAAAAAAAAACCCTAAGAGAAAAACTGTTATACACACTGTATTTGTAATTGAACCACTAGCGAAGCACTTCATGAATAGATTGAATTAGAAAATGAAACTATAATGTAACTCAAATAGTTTCCAATAGCAAATTTACCTAATAAAAAAACTATAGCTCTTGAAAATTATTTTAATAGAAAAATTGAACAATAATGCATTAATTAATTAAATTAGATGAAATCATAATAAAGCTTTGATATTAATTAAGAAAAATGTGCCTCGAGTTTGCAAAAATTGTAATAAGGTTATGTTTTTACCTGTTGGAAATAGGGTTTGTTTGCCTCGAAAATCTCTGGAAATCTGGATCGAGGATTGGATATCCTAGAGTGAGTGAGAATACTCCACTCTTTAGGGCAGCCTTTAACTAAATTAAATTGAAAAAGTCAGAATCTACTATGGGAAAAAAACGTGTAAGCAACTTACCACATGGAGTTGTAAAAATCCGAATTAATCGGCGAAAATTATAACACTACGAAAACGTAAGGCAGGAAGGCAACTAAATATGTTATAATTTCAAATGAGAATTTAAGGTCGAAATCCCACAAGGGCGAAGACAATCTTCAAAGAGACCTTAATTCTCCAACGTCCAGATGTGAAAAGAAATGTGCTACACATTCGATTAATAGGCTAACCTAAAGGGAGGAATTCAGACTCAGAGATGATTCAGAATAACGACAAACATCAAAAATTAATCGATAGAATTTTTACTTACCAAAAATTGCACACAACAATACAAACCGAGAAAAATGGCAACGGTTGACGAATAATGATATTAACAACAAATAATTATCCCATAAAACAATCAAAACTTGAAGAACATTAAGTAAGTGATCCGTTTGCAAAATTAGAGGGCTTAAAGAAGAATCGACGATACTAAAAACATTACTAATCGACCGCCGGTTGACAGAAATTATCGACAATCAAAAGTCAAAAAACCGAAAGCAAGGATAATGCATAAAATCTCAAAAGGCCATCGAACCAATGATCGACCCGGGGTTCACTAGAACTTGCGCCGATATCAATAGCGCTCAATAGCCGAACAGAGTAAGTACGAACGGAGTAGTTCTGTACATACACTTGAAAACGGGTCATTATGATTTCGGAACCTAACCTCACGAAATATTTTTGACACATGAATTAATTATTTGTTATGAAAACAGATGGTTGAATTTAAAATTGGAGTCAAAATATTGCTTTGTTTTGATTTTGAAATTGAATTAAATCATGGATTAACAGGAACTAGTAACAAATGAAAATAGAATTTGCCCATTGAAAATTAGGAAATTTAAAGGATCTACAACCGTTGAGATTATTGATGAAATTTTATAGAGAGAAAATGTTGACAAATTTAAGGAAATCTTGAATATAAAATTGAAAGTAGGTAAGAATTATTTGTGTAATTTTGGACCGTTACAGTTTGACATTCTCCAGAGGTGAGCCATCTCATTTCGCTGATCCCTAAAATTTCTATGATCATTCTTGTCATGCTTCTGGTTTTCCAATCCTGCTCATGATTTTTCCTGGGTATAATTGTGGGGTCGTTTCTCGTTGCCTTCCTCATCGTAGTATTAAAACCGTCAAGAAAGTCAGTTTTCACGCCTTCAACTGAACTAATATCTACTTTCACTACCTTCACTTAGTTAAGCCTCGCAGGTCGAGGCCGATGTAATGTTTCCAGAGTGTGACACGTGAAGCCATAAGTGAGAGTTGACTGTGCCGTGATGACCAATTGTTTGGAGCCTTCTCCAGTCTACAACACTTGATGCAACCAGCCCAGAGGTGATATCTCTATAGCGCAGCCCATACACCCCCAATACTAGATCACAAAATACAAGATCGAAAAATATTTCCCGCAAGTGTTAGGTACAATATTTTTCCTACGAGCGTGCGGAAAACGCGTTGGCACGCACTGATTTGCATGCGGAAAGTACCACTTTTCCGCACTGCGTGCGTGAAATCTTTTTTACCGCACGGCGTGCGCGAAAAGAGTTTTTCACGCACTGATTTTTTAAAATTTTTTTTTTCAGTTTTTCTCTTTATGTCATGTTTCTCAAAAATTTTAGATCTTTTCGAAATTTCTCCACCGTTTTTTTTTTTCTTCAAGAAAGCTTTTAGGTTTTTGTACTGGCCAATATCGACCTCTTTAATGAGTTGCATACAATAAATAATTAATTTTACTCAAAATAAAACTAATTGTTAATGTTCTGTTGTTTAAATTATTGCGTTATTAAACTTAATTGGAAAACCACATTTTTGACCATTTCTTTTATCAATAAAGCCAAAAACAAACAAAAAAACAATATGTATAACTTTCCGCACTTGTTAAGTAAATAACTTTCCTACAGGCATAAAAAAATGTAGAATTTTTTTTTATTTGACAGCCGTGCGGTAAAATTTTTTCCGCGCTGACAGCCGTGCGGAAAAATTTTTCGTGCGGGAACTCATTTTCCGCACGCATATCAGTGCGGAAAATTGATTTTTCCGCACGGCTGTAGGAAAAATAATTTCCGCATTGCAAGAACTAAATTTAAAACTATTATGAACTGCTTGTTGTAATTGACGACACTAATTTTTGCAATTACATCAAAGTATCTGCAAAGCATCCACTAAAAATAACGTTACCGTTAAAAAAAAATTCATCTGCTGGAAATTTGATATTAATCCCGACACACATCCACATTTCCAGCCGTTTCAGTTATATTGCATAAAGTTCTCTTCTAACTCCGGGGGTAGCTTTTAATACCGCACCCATCCGAGATGAAGAATTTACAGCTACAAACGTTTTCATTAGAACGCTAACTTAACATTAAGTAGTGAAAAAGGTTTATTGTCTCAGCCATCAGCAAGTCTGCTCTCCTGCAATGAATATTCATCTGATTCCCAAGTTACAAAAGCTACGAAGAACTCTCGAGATTCGAGAGGTGGTTGTTTTAATAAAACACTTAAATCAAGTTAAAGGAGGGCAAGAAAGTTTGCGCGGCGGCGCCTGGTGTCGTAAGAATATGAGCGTTTTAATGCGATTAAATAAATCTGCTCCGAGTGACAAAAGTTACGGGATTTGTGAGGCTTTTTCCGTTGCTGTCGGATTCGCAGATAACAGTTAAAATAATAGCTTGACTGGGTTAGGGTTCTCTCTTTTGCCAAAGCTAGCATCGAAATCCTTGTCGGGTAGTTCATTGCTTATAAATTTTCTAATTTTCACTAACATGAATTTAAAACGACTTTTTTGCAGGTATGGACGATTCTTACAACATACCAACTATCGTAGATTAAGCGAGGGCATTTTCAGGTAACCATGCCATAGAGCATTTTTTAAATCATCCTATTCATGGATGAGGTTTGCCACATGATTCATTGCTTTTAAATTAAAAATCCATCCTAACTAATTTTGCGCGAATCGTTCATCATATTATAAATACTAACCTAAATAAATGTTGCTTGAGTGTCTGGCTTTTCAACGAATTCTTATCGTTATCGATTCTTGCCATAACAATTAATATACATACAGGACTAGGCTACTAGACACATAAGCTTCAATAGGACCAGTTGACTGATACACATTTCACTGCAGAATCGTCACGGTACATCATTGATCGTCCCTGCATGTATTAAAATTCGTGCATCTTCATCAGTCAGGCTTTACTCGGCTTCGGTAGCACCGCCTCGATTCGCCTAAACTGGGTACAAGCTAATTCGTCCTATATGTGTCTAGTAGCTTGGTCCGGTCTCTATGAGATAGAGCAACGATTCCAATGACCAGTTTTATTGCCAAGGGAATTTAATTGAGAAGATTGATCCACCACAATATTCGAGTATTTCATTATTTTCTACTCCTACTTTGCTTCTCATGTAGCACTTTAAACAAATGTATATCATACCCATAAAAGTGATAAAATACATCATGCACCTATTATTTATACAGGGTGTCCCAGAATATGTGGGCAATCTCTCGGATTCAGATAGAACGCAAAAAAATAACATGACAACTTC